>CM042428.1:2970000-3570000 GCA_023631565.1 Gymnocephalus cernua | reverse complement strand
CGGGTGCGCTACCACATGGGTGGCAGTGAAGGTCAGGGGTCTCGATTAACCAGACCCGGACAGCAGAGGCTGGCTCTAGGGACGTGGAATGTAACCTCTCTGTGGGGGAGAGAGACAGATTGGGAGGAACGGCCTCCCTGATCTGAACCAGAGTGGTTGTCTGTTGTTGGACTTCTGTGCTAGTCATGGATTGTCTATAACAAACACCATGTTCGAACATAGGGATGCTCATAAGTGTACTTGGTACCAGAGCACCTTAGGCCGAAGGTCAATGATCGATTTTATAATCGTTTCATCTGATCTGAGGCCGTATGTTTTGGACACTCGGGTGAAGAGAGGGAGCTGTCAACCAATCACCATCTGGTGGTGAGTTGGGTCAGGGGGTGGGAGAAGACTGGACAGACTTGGTAAGCCCAAACGGGTAGTGCGGGTAAATTGGGAACGTCTGGAGGAAGCCCCTGTCCGACAGACCTTCAACTCACACCTCCGGCGGAGCTTTTCGTGCATCCCTGTGGAGGCTGGGGGCATTGAACCTGAGTGGACAATGTTCAAAGTTTCCATTGCTGAAGCTGCGGCAGGGAGCTGTGGTCTTAGGGTCTTAGGCAAGGCAAGGCAGCTTTATTTGTAGAGCACTTTTCAGCAACAGGGCAATTCAAAGTGCTTTACATGAAAACAATTAAAATACAAGAATAAACGTACACAGTGCAGTATAAGAAATTAAACATTAAAGAGCAGTTAAAAACAGTTAAAAATATAAAAGCAGATAAAATAAGCAACAAAAGTATAAGAAATGGACAATTATTTAATGAAAGGCAACATCAAAAAGAAAGGTCTTCAACCTTGATTTAAAAGAACTGAGAGTTGCAGCTGTTGTGGAATTAAACAGTCAGGGTGCAGCAGGTGTAGATTAGTTCAAAATTTAAACAATAATTGAGAATGAAACAAATACAAAGAAATAGTCGTAGACTGAACCAATGTAGGTTTTTTGTAATTTATTAAAGTAAATATTCTGCAGAATAGGAGGACTGGTTCACAGACCGCACGCAGCAATTTGTGAAGGAGTCTTCAACGTAATCATGAGAATCACAGGCTTTTATACAGGCCTACACAGATAAGGCATAGAGAAGTGACATCAACACATGCATAATGACATTGTTTCTTCACAAGGTCTCCAAACTATCTCGGCCTTTGACGTACAATGCGAATCAGAGAGACAAGCTGAGGTGTCTAAAAGTCTGTCAGATAGTTTAACAGTTTAATCTGTAGACTTTGTTGTATTTCAGTAGAACAATATAAGCTTTCTCACAGACAAATGTACATAACTCTCCTTGTGGAATAAATAAGAAGAGTACATACAGAAAGTCAAAGTTATTTAGGTAAAATATAATTTTGCCATTACACTCCACTCTTTTGAACAAAGGATATAATATTCATGCATTTTGTGAGAGGCTGAAAGAAAAACCCTGTCACCTGTAAAATGTAAAAGAAAACAAAACAACAAAAACAAACCAAATAAAACAAAACACCACTCTTTTGGTTAAATGAAACCAAACCAAATGAGATAAATGATTCAAGAGTGTCTGTACAAGGAAAAAGTTACACTGTCTGATTCGTTGTCTGAGTCATATGTGGGAACGTTGTTAAAGCCAGAGATTTACAATTACAGTCAAATTCTCAAGACTCAAGGCAAAAAGCCTGAAACGAATTTCTCTCCTTCCCGTCACCTTTCGCTTTACCCTAATGAATCCGCCTGATGGAGGAATGTAATGCGCGTAGTGATGAGTGGCCTGCACGAGGGAAGACAAGACTTTAATTGAAGGAGTCAGATAAATTAAAGCGCATCTACCCGTCCATAAGGGCGGCAGAAATTGATATCAGGAGTCACCACAGAGCCAGACAAAATCCACTAACGAGCCCGCAACAGAATCATCTGGCCAGCGCAGCAAGTGGGTTTTGGATGGATCCAGAATGGATGCCTCGATGACCCCTGGAGATGAAAACAAGCATGCACTAAGTTTAAATTCACCGTTTCCACATGTGTTGTTCAGTGTGCGTTTGCAGCCGGTAGTCAAACCTAGGTAATGGGACCCCAAATGGCGAGCGCGTTCAATGCAAAGGTCATGAGTCAGATTTTTCATGAGGCTGTGATGAAATTGACCAATGGCATCGGATGCTTTACCATTTCTAGTTTTAATCAAAGTACCATTAGGGGAACGCACGAGACGATTAGTGAACTCAGCACACGCACGCGGTTGGGACGGTGAAGTGTAAAATTGTTCTTTTTTCATCACGACATCCATCCATTACACAGATTGTATCATGCAGACTTAACGGTTGTGGTTTAACGGGTGCAGCCTGTTTTTGTGAGAGGGCGAAGAGAGAACAGACGTAACACGACTCATTATAACCCGCATCGCGAGTGAACTTTTTGATTGAGCCTAACCAGCTATTTGTAGAGAAGGCTCCGCCTCCTCATTGGAGGAGGTCATCCATGTGGATGATAAAGCATCTCATTTTTGTGTTAAGTGTGCTGGGTGGATGATGTCAGGTTTGGGAGGTGATATGTCGAGGTAAAAGGGACCACAGGGGTCAGTCCCAGAAATCCATGAACACACCACAAAACAACCTTGGTCAGTAAATTGAACATCTTTCAGTGTCAACAACAAAGCAGGAGAAGAAAATGTAACTATTTTTATTGACAGTCGGTTAGTCAAATCAAGATGGTGGTATTGACAATAACAGTAAGGTTGTCGTCTAGAAAAAGAGTAAGCAGAAACGTGCAATGCGCCGTTTTCCACTGTTCTCTGCTGCGTGGTTGTCATAGTACATGGAAAGGTCAGTGTCGTTAAAGTCATAAAGCGAGTAGTTATGCTGACTGGTGTTCTGTCAAACTTCTCTAACAAACAAGGCGATAATCAGACATACAGTGATAAAAAAGAAACTACCGTAAAACTTCAAATAATAGCCGAGTCCCAAATAGACGCCTGTCTCTTCTAAACGCCTGGTGTGACAACAGATTTGGGTAAATAAAGGCCGGTCTCAAATAGAAGCCTGAGGTCCGTTTCAGGTAGGAGGATTAGTGGAAACTCTGAGTTTGTTAAGCCTGAGATGAGGGAAACTCTGAGTTTTCCGTTTCAGAAAGAGAGGTAACTTAACCTCAGAGTCAGTTACTGTGGTAACTGAGCCTATGAACCTAACCTGGTCGGGAGCAGGTTTTCTTCAAGAAACCTCGAGTTTCTCTCAGACTCCTCCCCATGGATGTATGAAGAGAATTAACGCTCCTCCCTCTGACACAGAGCTCTTCATTTCCTCATTCATTCATTCAGTCTGGATCAGGAGCATTTCAGCGCAGTTTGTTATATTGGCGTGAATAAAATAAAACATTGTTGGTTTATTAACTGTTAGGCAGACTTTAAAACATTGTTTTTTCTCAAAACATGACATTTCCTTTTATCAACGATCCGTTGATGAAGACGCTGTATGGCAGGGTGTTAAACATATGTCGGAAGATGATATTGACGCATTTTAATTTCCAGATAACTATCTATTTGAGCGCTATGGTTTTTCTTCCCAGTCCATCAGTTATGTAAGCTACATAACCTTATCCGTCCTCATATCACTAACGTCACCCATCGTGGACATGCTCTACATGCTCTAGGCCTATATCCCAGCACATTCTTGCATTAGGCTACAGTTGTCTCTACAACCTTGGTGATAATAATAATTTTAATAAAGCGCCATCAGAAGAGATCGATCTGAAACGTTGTTTAACTGCTATAAATCATCTCATGCTTTGTGTTTGGGCTTAATTCAATCCTGACAGTCTAACCTTTCAATAGATGTGCTGCATGACCATATATTTTGAAGATTTAATGCGTCAAATTTATAACAAAGTTTAAGCAGCGTCCACTTTGAGCGTGAGTGTCCCGTATACGGGTCAGTGAAAGTAAAGAGTTTAAACGTGTAGTGTTCCCTGGACACAGACCAGTCAGAGCCATTAAAAAGGAGTTCCACAGATTGCAGGTGAATGATGTAACCCTTTGAAATGAAAGATTATGAATTATAATTCTGTTAATGATGGTGCTGCAGCCTCAGAATGGGATTAGTAGGCCTAGGACTTTTTCGCCCGCAGTATTGCACCTAACTGAAATAGATTTGAAGTAATATTAGCTTATGATTAAATATGATATACATTATATTGGAATATACGCATTTACTCTAGCAGCAATTTTCTCCAGCGCAATTTCTCTCTCTTTTGCAGCAGCCGCTGTGTTGCTTTATTAACGAAATACATGTTCAAACTTGCTGTATGTGTGCATGAGTATGTCCGCCAACCCGTTTGTTTGTGGTTGTTACCATGGTGAATCGTAGTATCATGGCTCCATTCATGCTGTCTTCGGTGCACGCGCGTAACCCTGAGTCAACCTACTCCGAGTTGATTGAACCAACTCCAATCAGCCGTTGTGAAACCGAGAACTCCGAGTTTCCCATCTCAGGCTCAATCAACTCAGAGATCAGGCTCAGACTCAGAGTTTGTTGAACCTCCTACCTGAAACGGACCCCTGGTCTGTTTTTGTTTTGTTTTTTTGTTTTTTTTTCTTCGTGTCGGGTTGTATTTGATCTTTTAAAACCCGTCAGATCGTTTGTTCTATGTTTTGATTTGATTTCACGTGACAGACGCAACCGTTCATAAACGACTCATCACTATGGCAACATAACAAACAGGTTAACGAACTTTCTTTTAGTCTTCAGTTTTTCTTAATTCTCTCAATACCACCATGGAGACAAAAAGAAAAAAGTATGATTTGACATTTAAGCTGACAGTTGTCAAATTTGCCGAACAAAATTCGGGAGAAGCGGCGGCAAGACATTTCTCGATTGATCCTGAGAGAGCGCGAGAATGGCGTAAACATAAAGCAGAACTGCGACGTCTGTCCGAGGAAGACGACCAAAGGGCCAGACTGGGAGGTGGAGGGAGGAAGAAGGTGGTAGATATAGTTCTGCCCATTGCTGTCACATCGTTTCTTTTTTTTATGCTGCCAATAGCCAAAGACAATTCTTACATTAAATGATTTGTTAAACACGTTCAAATTAATTATAAATATTAATTAAATACGATTATTACATGGCTTGGTTGAATTCTAATGTAGAATGCGGTCTGTAATTTCTTCATAACAGACCGCTGCTAGGCATAACACACCGTTGCCATGCAAAAGAAGAGCGTTGCTATGGACACAGTTCTGTTCACTCCGGAGGACAGCTATCAATCAATCCGCTGAAAGAAGTCGGATAATTTATCAGCTGTGGCAAAAAGTGGAGAAACGCCGTCGAGCAACTTCTGTCCTCCAAGTCAAGCAATAACAGCAGATCTGGTGAGCGCATATCGCTATATATTTATAAACGGTCTATGATCGCTACGCAGGGACAACAACGCTAATTAGTTAGCTTACATTGCACGTTTAGGTGTGTCAACATGCAACGGCTGTGCAAAAAGGAAACGAGATGAATGAGGACATGAAGCCATTTACCTCGTCTCACTTCACCGTCAACAGAAATGTTCAGTTTAATATAAATACGAGCAGCCGAAAGCCCGCTAGCTCACTACAACGCGTCAGCTAATGTCATGTCAATTCCTGCAGTGATTAAAACAGCAGCTGGGTCATTTGTCCACCACGGCAGCACCCCATAATGTATACGGCTACTACTACAGCCCGTAAGGTGGTGGTGAGTAATAGATGAAGGGTTGCATTAGCTTAACAGATACAGAGTTTACGTTGCTATGGACGCATGGACTTCAGGCTGATTCAAGACCCCTCCGCTTCGCGTCGGGGTCCTGATCACCCTGTCGGGGTTGTATTCGCTATAACAACCGCCTCGCTCTACATTATCCCTTACATAATACGAATTAAAAAATTTATATATAATGTGGTAACCTCCTATTGTCAATTAAAGGCCTGTCTCTTATAGACGCCTGTCTCAAATACAAGCCGGTCCATTTCGGCGATTTGGGTAAATAGAAGCCCAGGCTATTATTTGAAGTTTTACGGTAGTTATACATCTGATAACTTCACACAAACGCGGCTGGTGCCATTGGATTCTCCATGTCCTCTGTTGCTCCATGCTGTGATGGAGAGAGAGAGAGAGTGTCTGCTCCCTGTGGAATGTGCTGTGTGTGTGTGTGTTGAGCACAGCAGAGGAATGTCTGTCAGAGGGAGAGTGTGTGTGAAGAAAATTGTACGATACCAAATGTTTTGGCTTTTAGAGATGCTTTCTGGCCGTTCTGTCAAACGGCCTTTTTCCCATGTAGTCGTCTTGGGGGGTGTCAGTACACGATCCGTTCCATCTGCACGATCCGTTCTTCGCATGCGCATAACTCCGCGCATGTGCAGAGGCTCATGCTTTTACGACCCCAGCTGATCAGTTCTACGCTTGCACGATTACCGGTCCGTTCTGCGCATGTGCATACATAACTATTATGTAGCTGCATGCTAACGCAACATATCTGTTATCTTGGCCAACGGTGGTGATTTTTCACGGTTAAGTCCTGCTATATACTCCGCTGCTACCGCGAACAACCACCAATAAAGACTTCTAAACCAAACACTACACAACCGGACATGGTCCAGCACTAAAGTGACCGGAATTTTGGGAGAAATTACCAGCATTGGCCAAGATTACAGCTATGTCGCGTTAGCATGCTACGTAGCCGTTAGCCGCTAGGAGTATGCTAACGTTAGATAGTGGAACGAAGCAGCACTTTCTAACGTGAGAAATCTCAGATAAAGGCTTCTGAACCAAACACTACCCAATCGGACATGTTTCAGCAGGAATGAGACCCAGAATTGGGGAGAATTTAACAACAATGGCCGCCAAGATGACATGTTTACTGCCGTTAGCATGTAGCTACTATAGTGGTATACAGCAGTGGTGGCTGGAAGAGCTGTCATCCGTCTTTGAAAGGACACTTTTGTACGTTCACACTTCGTTGCGTTATTAGTCAAGACCATAGACAGGTATATTAATAATGAATTAATGGTCTATGGTCAAGACGAAGTATTACCAGTAAAACTATCAACATAAACAACACAACAATGACGTCAAGAAAAATATGCTGCCAGTTGCCGTCAAGTGTTTTTTAACGCATGCGTGGTACAAATCGCACAGGTTTTCTGCTACGCAATTCTGCGCATGCGAAGAACGGATCGTGCAGGCGGAACGGATCGTGTACTGACAGGGGGGTTGCTGAAAAGTAGCACAGAAACTATCCGTCTGTCAGGCAGGCTTTTCAGTTGTCCCTCGTAGGTGACACCTGGCTTAGGGCACTTGTAGTAGACTGTGGCAAGTCTGGACCCTCCGTTATGGAACGCCAAAAGGGCCACAATTCGTCACAGTTCGCTCGGCGTTTTGAACGCCGTTAGTGGCGCCACCTGGCGTTTAATAGACGCCACTACACGTCTAATAAGCGCCACCTGGCGTCTATTAAGCGCCACCACGCGTGTCACGTCACCAGGCGTTAAATAAACGCCACCAGGTGCTTATTAGACACCTGGTGGCGTTTTGATGATCAACTCCGCCCTGTGGCTTTCACAGCCAATAGATTTGAAATCTAATCACCCAATCAGTGAAGAGGAAGGTCAGGCCACACTAATCAAGCACTGATCTCCTTTGCAGCTTGTTTGAGTAGCCCAAAGAAAATAGTATTCACAAATTATTTGTTATTTATTATTATTTCTACATATCAATACATGTTTAAATATGTGAACTAGAGTATAATAGCATTTATAAAGCATTCATTTGTTCTTGTTAACATTCCTGAGGCACACTGATCTCCTTTGCTGTTTTTTTGAGAAGCCAAAATAAAATCCCCAGTATGCACTTGGGTGTTATTTTACTATTTATACATATGGTTGTATAATAAAGAATGTGGAGTATAGTTATATCATTTAAAAACATTTATTTGTTCTTGTTGATGGAGCTAAACCAGTTTGCCTACCGTTGCTGTAAAATTCCTGGGGGTGGCAGCAGAGGACAATATATAAATGATTCCCTATAATAAACTTATAAAAATAATCCATTCTAGTTTTTCTTTAACTGTTACACATAGTTGTTGTGGCATTATTGTAAATCTATTTTATTTGAATATGCATTGTATTTTTTGTAGAATTACATGAGCACAAACTTAAGTCTGCAATATTGAAGTTTTTGAAACCAACCAAGTAACGTACAACTAAGTATGATTTTCATGATGTGGTGGAAGCAATCAATGTTTTTATCTTCCTGAACTGAATGGTTGTGTGCCATTGCAGAATAGAAATACTTACAAATGCCCCATCCATCTTGACTCCTGTGTCATACGAGTCAGTTCTAAAGGTTAACAGAGTGGGGATAGGTGAAATTACTAGCACAGGTGTAAATATGTCTGAATAACACATCTAAATGCTGACTTAATGTGTAGTATTGTGTTTAAACAATTGCATTTTCTAAGCAGATACTAAGAAGAAATGGAATTAAAAAAAACTTGACGCAAAATATTTATTCAAAAACATTTAACAAACATTGAAACAAAACAAATGTTATGGTTGCAAATATATATGGCAATAAAAAATGGGTCCAAAAATCAAAATTGACAAGTAAGACTGGTTGCAGAAAACAAACAAAAAAATACAAACTAAATATAAGAAAGATTAAAAAAATAAATTCACACAAAAATAACAATTTGCTTGTTCAGTCACTTCACTAGCACAAACAGTAAAAAAATCTTTTAATTAGATATGCACTGACATAACGGCCGGTGACCAGAATTGGCCGGTTTTCACGTGCTCGGCCATGACCGTGTAAAGCGTGTGTCCGCCCTATTCATGCACATGTAGGGAACCTCGTGAATTATGTCAAAATGTCATAGTTTATATGACATTTTTTTAGTTGGATATGGTACGGAAGTGGTTCTAACATTGCACTTTAGATGTGTGTGAATTTCCCACACCAGGAGTAATTTATAGTGACCCATTATCTGTTCAACAATGTTCTGTGCAAAATGTTCTATTAAAGAAAAGATAGAAAATCAATATTTGCGTGTGCTGTAAAGTGTTTCAAAAAAATTAAATCTGAGTCTGCAAAAAATCTGTATTGGCTGGCCTAACTCAATGAAAATTGGAGTCGGCCAATTCAGTGCATCTCTACTTTCAATGTATATTTAGGGACTCCAGGTAAGTAATGAGATCTCTGATGATTTCAATCCCAAGGTTTACTCTTTGGCCTCCAAGAGGGTCAAACCGCTCCTCAACTTGTTGTCTTATCACAGCGTCCAGTGTAAACCGTGTCTGAGGCACTTGCACTCGTGCAGGCCAGTTGATATCAGGGGGCTGTCCTGCAGCAGCCGCGTCCCCAGTCCCTGCAGCTTCAGCCTCTCCTGTTGGAGCAGCACGGCCACCATCCATTGCTCCCGCAGTGCCGTCTGTCTCACCAGCAACTTCCGAGGGCTCAGTTGCAAACAGATCCCTGATTGCTGTGGTTGGCCGTCTCTGCTGTGCTAGGCAACCCCTAACAAATATTTGCAAGGGGGACTGGTGCCTCTCTGTCCTTAGACCATGGTGGTTCCACTGGTTTGTGAAAGCATTCAAGTCCCTGTTGATCCTTGGCAAATACACATAGTGCAGTGCCCAAAGGTGCATTTCATTATCACGGTCCACTATACCCTCCATCTCAAGAAAAGAGAAGAGGTCGTGGTACACATTGATCACTCCACGCCACATGTCACCCCAGAGTCTTTCAATCCGCTGATTGTGGGTACTTGCTCCTCTTATGGCACTGCCTCTACCAGACCCTCGAAAGACATTCATTAGCAGGCAAATGTCATTGTTCTCGCCACCATGGTCTGTCCGTACCCTTGAGGGGACTCCATAGTTGGCCACTGCACTTATGAAGCACTCCAACACAGTGCTGCTGCGGTTGTTGTTGGATGCACGGAGGAACACAATAAGGCGGCTGTAGCCATCTATGCTGCCGTGAACAACTATCCTCCACCTAAATCAAAACAGACAAACATTTGGTTGACATGCAAAGCAATCAAAACATCATGAGGTGTTAGAGCAAATGTGAATCCTGGGATTTGGGTTACATGAGAGAAAGAGAAGGATCAGATGTGCTTTTTCTTTTTGTCTGATGGCCACTGGAAAGGAAGCTAGTGTAAATGCAAAATGAAAAAATGCCAGAATCGACTGCATCACTACTGGTAGGCATTGTTTAGGTATTTCTACTCCTGCAACATGAGTGTCCTGAACATCACTGCAATGGAAACAGCTCCCAAAAAAGGCCCAAAAAGTCATGCAGAGAGTGGTTTGTCCCGATAACATACAATAGGTGATGCCCTAACCTTTCAAAAGGATATTACGAGTGTGATGAGATAATCGTCTCACGAGATGAGACACAAGATTGGGGTTCTCAAGAACAAGACCAACACATTTTAAAGAAAACTTGAATGTTGAAATATGACTGTAAAATAAATTCTTTTATTCAACTGCATCACCATCTAGCCATTAAGTTATATTGCAGCAAATCTTGTCTGTGTAAAGTTTTGTAAACTAAAAGCCAAACTTGTGATCGCTTTACTTGCAATGCAGCGTTAAGCTGCAAAGGTGACGCATATGTTGGCCCGTCTGCTGTGTGTGTGTGTGTGTGTGTGTGTGTGTGTGTGTGTGTGTGTGTGTGTGTGTACTAAGCCACCATCTCTGACACAGAAGCTCAGGTATGGAAATTTGGCACAGATTGATTTTAACGCGAATTGGTTCTCAATAGTACTAACTGCATTGTGTGGGACAAGATATCAAAAGTTTAAATCTTGTGCAGTTTAAGTATCAATGATCCAGTCATATACTCCGTATTTCCAAAACACAAGTTGTTGCTTACTATGTACATAACTTCTGCACAAGTTGTGAGAGAGTTTGTAAACAGATGTTTTGACAGTTTTTCTGTTGTTAAACATGACCTTGTATTATATATTTTATAATATTTTGGGTCACAGTATTGATTTTTGTAGTGAATAGCCGTGTAATAATTTGGATAATGCTTTAGGGTCCTGCAAAAGCCCGTTGGGGTTTCCAATAATGACAGACTAATTTAACATTATCCCTAACATTATTAGCATTCAAATCCTCTATACTTTTACTAAAGTTGGTTTTTCAAATTGCAATTTAGACTTTTACTTGCATAATTTCTTGTAAGCGCCTTTGTAGTCAAGAGTAAAGTTTAAGTGAGTTACTATGGCTGTGGGAATCGGCAGAGAAAAGGTTATTTTTTCATAACTGTCATTTTGTAAGCCTAATGTAAAGGCATGTGTAGTTGTTAACACTCCTTTTAAAGATATTTTTTGTGCATTCTAGGCCTTTATTTTGATAGGAAAGCTGAAGACATAAAATGAGAGATGGGGAATGACATGCAGCAAAGGGCTGCAGTTCGGAGTCAAACCCAAGGCGTCGAGGAATAAACCTACAAACCCAAATCAGAAAAAGTTGGGACAGTATGGAAAACACAAATAAAAAAAGAAAGTAGTGATTTCTAAATGTACTTTGACTTGTATTTCATTGCAGACAATACAACAGCACATAAGTTAATGTGTTCCTCATGATTTTTATTGTTTTTGTTTCAAAAAAACAAAATTCCTATTTTGGTTCTTGCAACACATTTCAAAAAAAGTTGGAACAGTAAAGCATTTACCACTTTGTAATGTTGCCATTCCTTTTCACAACACTTAAAAGAAGTTTAGGGACTGAAGACACCAAGTGATGAAGTGTTTCAGGTGTAATTTTGTCCCATTCTTGCTGCAAACAAGTCTTAAGGTGGGCAACAGTACGGGGTCTTCGTTGTCGCATTTTGCGCTTCAAAATGTGCCACACATAGGGCTTCCTTTTGGCACAGTACAGTTTTAACTGGCATTTGTGGCTGTAACTACGTATTGTGGTACTTGACAAAGGTTTGCCAAAGTAGTCCTGAGCCCATGTGGTGATATCGCTTATAGATGAATGACGATTCTTGATGCAGTGCCGCCTGAGGGCTCGGAGATCATGGTTGTTCAGCTTAGGCTTGCGCCCTTGTCCTTTACGCACTGAAATTCCTCCTCATTCCTTGAAAATTTTAATTATGTTATGCACTGTTGAAGGTGAAATAAGCAAATGTCTTCCTATCTTTCTTTGAGGAACATTGTTTTTAAACATTTCAATAATTTTCTCACATATTTGTTGGCAAACTGGCGATCCTCGGCCCATCTTTGCGCCTAGACCTTTCTTGGATGCTGCTTTTGTACCAAATCATAATTACAATCACCTGTTGACATCACCTGTTTCAAACCACATCATTATTTAACCAATTTACCGGATTACTAGCCCTAAATAGCTCCTGTCCCAACCTTTTTGGAATGTGTTGCAGGTCTGAATGACAGGAAAGGATGTATATTTACAAGTGAAATTAACTGGACCAGACAAAACATGAAATATTTTGTGTTCACATTGTCTGCAATTAAATACAAGTCAAAGTACATTTAGAAATCACTACTTTCTTTTTTTTATTTGTGTTTTTCATACTGTCCCAACTTTTTCTGATTTGGGGTTGTATATGGGTGCGCGCTCTACCAGGTGATCTACCCAGGCGGCCATTAACTTTTTTTAAATTCAATTATGACCTGATTATTCCCAGTAACAGAATCCCTTTTTCCCAAGAAATGGAGCTGCCTTCAAGTGCAGACAGAAATGTCAACCTACAAATAATCCTTCTGCTACATTGGGGGGGTGGGGTTACATTTCAACCTGGGTCCGTTTCAGGTATGAGGTTCAACAAACTCTGAGTCTGAGCCTGACCTCTGAGTTGATTTATCCTGAGATGGAAATGAGTTTTCGGTTTCACAACAGCTGATTCGACTTGGTTCAATCAACTCGGAGTAGGTTGACTCAGGGTTACATGCGTGCACCAAAGACAGCATGAATGGAGCCATGATACTACGATTCACCATGGCAACAACCACAAACAAACGGGTCGGCGGAAATACTCATGTGCACATATGCGAGTTTGAACATGTATTATGTTTAAAAAGCAACACAGCGGCTGCTGCAAACAGAGAGAATTTGCGCGGGAGAAAATTGCTGTTCAAGTAAATGCGTATATTCCAATATAATATCATATTTAATCATAAGTATAGCTAATATTACTGAAAATCTATTTTATTTAGGTGCAATACTGCGGGCAAAAAAGTCCTAGGCCTACTGATCCCATTCTGAGGCTGCAGCACCATCATTAACAGAATTATAATTCATAATCTTTTATTTCAAAGGGTTTACATCATTCACCTGCAATACTGTGGAACTCCTTTTTAATGTCTCTTACTGGTTTGTGTCCAGGGAACACTACAAATGTTTAAACTCTTTACTTTCACTGACCCGTATACGGGACACTCACGCTCAAAGTGGACGCTGAACTTTGTTATAAATTTGATGCATTAAATCTTCAAAATATATGGTCATGCAGCACATCGGTTGAAAGCTTAGACTGTCAGGATTTAATTAAGCCCAATTTTAAATTTGAATTTTAAGCCCATATTTTAAAGTCTGCCTAACGGTTAATAAACCAACAATGTTTTTTTTTAAATTCACGCCAATATAAACAAATACAGACTGAATGAATGAATGAGGAAATGAAGAGCTCTGTGTCAGAGGGAGGAGCGTTAATTCTCTTCATTCATCCATGGGGAGGAGTCTGAGAGAAACTCGAGGTTTCTTGAAGAAAACCTGCTCCCGACCAGGTTAGGTTCATAGGCTCAGTTACCATAGTAACTGACTCTGAGGTTTAGTTACCATAGTAACTGACTCTGAGGTTAAGTTACCATAGTAACTGACTCTGAGGTTAAGTTACCTCTCTTTCTGAAACAGAAAACCCAGAGTTTCCCTCATCTCAGGCTTAACAAACTCAGAGTTTCCACTAATCCTCCTACCTGAAACGGACCTCTGGTATAAAAAGGACACAAACGCAAGGCCAAAAAGTTAGTTTGAGCTAAAATTTCACAAGTCCACAATTTTCATACTCACCTTAAGCGCCGTTTCACAGTGTTTAGAGAAACATTTAAAATTTCCGCCATCTGCGCCGGTCTGAATCCACAGGAAATGAGCAATTCAAGCTGTTCACGAGTAATGGCATACTGGGGCGGACCTCGAGCTCCACTCCAGGTCAAGGGAGCCATGTAACCCGAACTGGCTGAAATTATCAAAACACAGACATGTTTAACGCCTTATAACATATGTGAATGAAGCATGCACTGTCTTTCAATGACTAGTTTGTCTACAGTTATTAGTGTCACACTGTAGTAACCTAAGCAAAACAAACAAACAATTGCAATCAATATTTATGTAGCACTTAAATCATCCAACACCTGCCTGATGACACAAACATGCTATTTCAAGGACAGACAGCAAGAGCCCTGAAGATGTTTCAATGAAACCCTGTAATTGTGAGGTTTAATTTACTACTTACTAGGGATGGGCACGATTAATCGTGTTAAATCGGTTAAAAGTGCACCCGACCCTGGTTAACGTCGGTGGCGGTGCGTCCTGCTCTCAGTCTCAACCTAGCATCAACTCAGCGTTAGCACGGAGGAGCTGTGATGCACAACGAGCAGAGGAAATGACCCGATGGATCTGCAAGTCCATTGAGATGGATATTGGAAGCAGCATGTCACATTCCATCACGACGTACCATCACCAGACTGGTGGAAACTCACTACGAAACGAAGAACAGAATAAGGTTCCCCGGCCCGGGCTGGCCAAGTTAGCGCGGAGGTACCTGTGCATCCCGGTGGGTGTTTTCGGCGGCTGGACTCACAGTCACCAAGTAGCGGTTACGTCTGAAGTGAACCTCAGACCCCAGATCATGTCAACCTGCTTATTTTTCTCAACATAAACCAGTAGACTGGTGAAGAAGTTCTATGTGAGTAACTGGTTAATTTGTATTAAGCTTTGTCTGTGCCTTGGATAGTTTTGAGTTACATTTTGACAAACCTGTCAGATCCAAGTAGTATTATGTTTTTGGTTAAGTTATTATTTAACGTGATTTATTATTTTGGAACAAACAACGGTCTGTGTTCCGCTACTTGAGAGCACCGCAGCGCATATATCTTTAAGTTTAGCCAAACCTCCAGTTTAACTGCCACAAGTTGTTCTTGAAATTAAGATCTCATCCAGGAAAAACACGCCGTATTTTTGTAGCGTTTTTAATTTATAAAAAGTTAAAAGTCCAATATGTAATATTTGTACTGTAATAAATCAAAAATTGACACCAATACCTCATCAGATATTAAAGAAACATTTCAGGCTGAAATACTATCTTTTCTGACAACAATGCCAATGTTTATTTTTTCTTTTTGAAATTTTATGATCCGTGACGGAATTTATGTTTATGTTTTGGTTTGTGTGTTGTTATCAACTGCCCAGTTTAACAGCCAGGCCGGGTTGCCAGATATACCTGGAAACACGTAAACCAGCGCGCTGCAGCTGTAACGTTAGTACAGCCATGAATGCACCAAACAAATGAATGGGATCAACAGAGATAGATTATACCCGACATTACAAAACAGCATGTTTCTAACAGTTGCTTGACCAGAGACGTAACAAACCCCGGGTTAATATTGGAGATGTATTTGAAAGATGGAGACAGCTCACAGCCCAAAAGGACGCAGAGTTGGCTAATTTCCTCCTGTACAGGTAAGCATTAGCTTCAGGCTAATTTATCACAGCTACTAGGGACGAGCACTTTGTCATTTCAACATTCGTGTAGCTACTTCCTTTGAATTGTATAGCTAGAGTAGCCGCGTTGGTTACTCGCAAAAAAAATTGAGACTCAGCCAGTAAAGTGATTCCGACTGGTCCTGGCTAACGCCGCCATGCTAACTCTGCTAAATGCTAACGTTACCGGAGGACCAGGCAGGCGGGCCGCGGCTGTTTACACCGTTTAGCCTGTTCAGCGGCCGTAGCTAGCCGACAACGGTGAGTTATTTGGAGCCAAGGGGGGGGGCTGTAGCTAAGTCGGAAAGAGAGGAACTTGAGTTTGCAGTGTGTTTAGCAATTGTGTAATTCTAAGGCTAGTAAAGTGTGTATTTCAGCCGGGTGGAAAAGGAGTGCAAGGCAGTGGTGTTTTTAGCGGTTCCTATCATAATTCTAAGCCGAGGAAGTGTGTCTGTTTGGCGTGTGGAGAGGACGGCGAGTTTTGTTGTATTTTTAGCGGTTCCTACTGTAGCTAATTCTAAGCCGAAAAAGTGTGTGTGTCAGTTGGGTACAGAGCTCCGCGTATATAATATAGCCAGCATCTAGCGTTAGCTACTCCGCTGTGCCGTGGAGTAATGTCTGGTTATGTGAGACAAGCGTCTAGCAACATTGTTGGATGCTGCGGTCTGGCCTGGCAACCAACGTGAACTTCGAGTCTGGGGAGGAGGGGCGGGGGACGACTCTCTCCAGTATTTTGAATTTGTACTGCAGTGCAGTAACTATTTTAAACACTAGCTGTCAGTATTACATATTTGACCTTTAAATAAGTAATTCATTTAATATAAAAATATTAATGATTAATCGATAATTGATCATTAATTCTCCTGACGATTGACGAAGAAAATTTAATCAAATGCCCATCCCTACTACTTACCTTGTGAATCATGTGCACGGTGACTAGCGGCCCTGATCTCCTGGATGTATTCAGTAGCTTGCTGAATGAGCTCATCTGCTGCCATCTCATTAATTAGCCTTCCCCTTGCCCACTCGATGCTCCTCCGCAAGGTTTCCATTCTGTAAGAGAAAGATCGTGGAAATGTACTATATATATATATATATATATATATATATATATATACTCTGTAAATATTTAGGGTTACGTTGTGTCTGCATGTAGTGATTGCCTCGCTGTTGGAAAACTATTCTTAAATAAATTAGTGAATACAAATTTAATAAAAGAGGTCCCCCTCCATAGAAAAGATGGCGACTGTTTGAGGGCAAGAAGTGCGTTCTTTTTGCCTCGGAAGTCGAAGGTCGCAACTGGGAATGACGTCACACACGAGTTGAATGCGTTCTTTTTGCAAGTCTGATTGTCATTGTTTCCATTAGCTCTAGCCAGTTCAGCCATTGTTAGCAATGCCAGTTTAAACAACGTATACGCTGTTTTTTTGTGTATACAAACCGCCTGACAACACAGATAGAAGACAGCGCTGCATGTACGACTGATTTAGTGTGACACAAATAACACAGAAGTGCTTATAACTGTATGTCATAACTATTGGTGTGTTCTTTTTGCCTCGCAACTCGTATTTTACGAGGTCAAAGTCGTAAACACGCCCCCTGACCTCGTATTTACGAGTTCGGAACTCGTACATCCACCGAGGTACCCGAGCTGAAAATCCAACATGGCTGCCCCCTGTATCAACAGTTGTAAAAGCTGTAGTAACATAAACACTTCTGTGTTATTTGTGTCACACTAAATCAGTCGCACACGCAGCGCTGTCTTCTATCTGTGTTGTCACGCGGTTTGTATGCACAAAAAAACAGCGTATACGTTGTTTAAACTGGCGCAGCTAACAATGGCTAACCTGGCTAGAGCTAATGGAAACAATGAAAATCCCACTTGCAAAAAGAACGGATTCAACTCGTGTGTGACGTCATTCCCAGTTGCGACCTCCGACTTCTGAGGCAAAAAGAACGCACCGTTAGATACATAAACAGTCCTGCATTGAAAATGTTACTTCAGTAAAAGTCTGTAACTAACTAAGTACCATCAGGAAAATGTGGTTAAAGTATTAAAAGTGAAGAACAATCCTCTTATTTTTGAAACTCGAAACGGTCAACTGGTTTGTAACTTTAAAAAAAAGTTGTTAATTTGCCGACCATCTTGCTAACAACCTCAGTTGGCTTGTTAGCTTAGCGTAGCTTAACAAAGAAAATGCAATGTTTTCGTAATGAAACACAAAGCACTTTAACTTACCTTGTTAACGTTGAATTAAACGTATCGGCTCCTGCATTGTCCGAAAGTAAAAGTCGAGTACAATCATTTACTGTTTCTTTGCAACGTAAAATAAAATTTCTCCTCGCCATTGTCACGATCACGTTCACGATGGAAGTCTTCTTCTTCTTCTTCTTCTTCTTCTTCTTCTTCTTCTTCTTCTTCTTCTTCTTCTTCCGTGTTTGTTGGGGCGGTGCTAAACGTTAACGTTACCACTAACATCCTAAATGTCAAGCTAAATATGTGTATGTAAAAACTCCTTGCAATTATATTAACGTTCTAATACATCCCAGATTTACTATGGTTAAATGTAAATTAATTTTCGACGCACTTTTTTATGCATAGGCCTACCGCTAGTTTACATGAGTCTAAAAAACACTATTTATAAAACAACACATTAACAAAATAAATATTTAAAAATAAAAATGTATTCACGCATTACATAGCTTATTGTGAAAAAAGATTAACCCCATAGTTACAGTAGTGGAGATATACAATCCTATAGGTCTATATTATATATACAGTATCTCACAAAAGTAAGTAGGCTACATCCTTCACATTTTAGTACATATTTCATTATATCTTTTAATGGGACAACACTGGAGAAATTACACTTTTCTACAATGTAAAGTATTAAGTGTACAGCTTGTATAACAGTTAGTTAAATGCCCATATAGGCAGTCAGATTTTTATTATTAAAGGCCAGTTATTTCATGGATCCAGTATACTATGCATCCTGATTAAGTTCCCTTGGCCTTTGGAATTAAAATAGCCCCACATCATCACATACCCTTCACCAAAGTGAATGCCCATATGTGGGAAATTTATTGATGGTGCATTAACAATAAAACCACTAAGGAGTAGTAATGTTTGTCATTTTTACATTTTACCTTAAGATATCGTAATGTTTGTGTTTCCATTATTATTGTTGTATTTTTGTATCTAGGCCTGCAAGAATATATTATGGTGTTATGTCTGGCCTTTTATGCATGAAGTGCATTAATTGGAAGACATTAGTAATGTGTGGTGTAGTTAGCAGACCGTGTCCTAAGACTGGCTGTGTATTGGGGTAGAAAGGTATGATAAGCTTTGGGGGTGAGTGCATTAAGTTATTTGTAGGTGAGGATGATGATTAAAAATGTGATGCAGGCTTGACTGGGACACACTGATGGTGATGGGGTGATCTGCAGCCAAGGCTTGGTACAGATGAGAATCTTGGTATAGCTGAGTTATGTCCTACATGGTCTTCAGAGCTTTGCTGGGTAGCCTTAATAGGACAGCAGTACAGTTAATCTGTGTTAATCATGTTGCCAATAACTAGTACTGGGTTTTATGATTGTATATAAGCAGCTTTTCAAAAGAGGTTAAAATGAATGCAAGATCATAAAGATTGGGAGTGAATGCTGGCCTTTTATTTTCCTCACAGCAGGTATAAAGCCTATTTGGGTATCAATAACCAACGACAATTAGCCATCATTTCAAAAATAAGCCATTTTATATTATATTTTGTAGGCAGGGTGGGTCAGATTATTGTGAATGTCCAATTCCATTACTGACTACAAATTACATGCCAATTTTTGTAATCAGTAACATAATCACTTGGATTACCCAAAACATGTAACGTAATCTGATTATTTATGATTACTCTTAGATCACTTCAATAAATATGCACATTAAGTAAAATACACCGCCACAGAATTGATCAATGAATTGTCTTTTTTTTCTCTACAGTATTTCATTACATCTAAAAAAATCGTTTTGCTGTCATTAAAGCATTCCTGTGTGAACTAACTAGAAACGTTATTAACTAAAATGTCATATTTATTAGGATACTAAGTACTTTCTTTACACTGAACATATCGGTTTCTCAGCACATATCCTCATCAATCTGTTTATCTCTTTTCTCATGTCTTATTTAATGTTTAAAACTAAATACATTACAACATAGTTAGGCTATCATAAAAAAGTTGCACTGTTTGCATGATAAAATGTAACCAGGTAATCCTCAACAATGTAACAGTAATCTGATTAAACATCAACAACAACATTATCTGTGTGGTTATAGTTACTTGATTTTTGTAATCTGATTACGTAATCCAGATGACATCTGTTACTACCCAACCCTGTTCGTAGTAGGCCTATGTAGGAGATTGTGAATTCCTTTTATTAGGGGTCCAAGCCCGAGGTTGCGAGAACGGGCGGTAGCGAAGCTACGCCGTTCGCACAGCAGGGCTGTGGAACCCTATTGGAATTGTAAAAATTCTTATTATTATTAGGGGTCCAAGCCCGAGGCTGCGAGAATCGGCGGTAGCGAAGCTACGCCGTTCGCACAGCAGGGCTGTGGAACCCTATTGGAATTGTAAGGTTTCTTATTATTCTTCCGCCGATAAAACTGATACTGCAGCCTAAACCATAAATGGTGGGAGGTTGCCGTTTTCAGGTCTGGTCCAGAACCCTGCAGGGACCTCGGACAAAAAAATTCAGCCACTAGGTGGCGCTATACCAGAAGATACGCGTTTGGCCTTATAACTCCCAAACCGTATATCGCACATGAAAAATACACACATCCACGCGTTCCCTGAATCCAGCTGAATCTCGTGATGTAGGCCACGCCCATTTCCGCCCCGACTTTTTTGCGTGAAAAATCGCGATTTATGGTAAACCTACTTTTTCATACTCCTCCTAGACCGTACAACCGATTTGCATAAAACTTGGTAGGTAGCATCTCTAGACCGACCTGAGAAAAAGTTATCAAAAGATTTTTTTTCTGATTAAAATTGTGTTGATTACGCTCAAACAAATTTGTGTAGCTAGCTACGAAGACACACACGTTGCCATATCTCGACCAAAATAAATGATATCATCGCGAATCTTTAGATTCTTGTTTGACATGACCCTGTAAGGCTCGCTAATCAATTCTACAAAATTTGGCCATTAGGGGGCGCCACAAATACAAAAAGTTTATATCTCAAGAACGGCTCATCCGATTTTTACGAAATTTGGAGTTTGCTATCTAGACCCACTCCTGAGGCCACGCCTACAGTGGGGTACTGATTCGTCAAAGTGGGCGTGGCCTATGGAATCCAGGTTTAGATTCATCACTTGCCCTAATGTGAATAACTTAAAATTTACAGTGTAGATGGACAATGTATTGCAGATCTTACATACCAAATATTACTTACATGGACCACTAGGTGGCGCTATAATGACGTAAAACGTGTTTTCACCGATAACTCCCACAGTCTACCTCACAAATGAAAAATTCTTACATCCTTGTGTTCCTTGAATCCATCCGAATCTGGAAATAGAGGCCCCGCCTATTTAGACTAAAACGTTTTTTCGCAAAATCGCGCAATGTGAAAAAAAATGTTTTCGAACTCGTCCTAGGGCGCGTAACCGATGTGCACGAAACTTGGTAGATACCATCGGTATATGGAGTTGACAAAAAGTTATCAAAGGAATTTTGCTACATTACACCGTTCGCACTTTACAAGCAAACTAATTTGTTGTAGCTAGCCACAAAACACGAACATTGGCATATCTCGGCCAAATTAATAGTTATCAGAATGAATCTTGGTGGGCTTCTTCAACATCCCATTCCCAATCCCCATACCAAATTTGGTGAAAATAGGCCGTCGGGGGGCGCTATAATTGACGTAGAGGCCTTTCGGTAAATAAGTCAATGCATTTAAATGGGAGTAAATTGCAATGTAAATATCTCTGCAGCATTAAATGCTATCATCACAAACCCTGGGTGTTATTTGTTCAGGATGCCACTCTGCGGCTTCCCAAGAAGATTTGGTGAAAATCGGCCGTACAATTAACGTAGATGCCTTTCGGCAAATGAGTCAATGGGAGTAATTTGCAATGTAAATATCTATGCAGCAGTAAATGCCATCATCACGAAACTTGAGAGTGTTGTTGGTCATGCCACTCTGCGGCTCCCCACCGGATTTGGCGACGATCGCCCTTTAGGGGGCGCTACAATCAAAGTAGAAGCGTTCGGGCCTTTTACGCAACGAAGAGCGAATTTGCGATTGCGTTTCATTACGGACTTTGGAGCTCGCGCTCGGTCAAATTTCCCGACTTTCGCCTCGCCGCGGCGGCGCTTCGGGTTCTACTTTCGCGGGCTCCATTTTCGCGGGCTCTCGGCGTCGCCGGGGGCAGCTCGCGCCGGGGGGGACCGGCGCACGAGGCTTGGACCCCGTTCATAACTGCTTGCAGTTCTAGTTAGGGGTCCAAGCCCGAGGCTGCGAGAATCGGCGGTAGCGAAGCTACGCCGTTCGCACAGCAGGGCTGTGGAACCCTATTGGAATTGTAAGGTTTCTTATTATTCTTCTTCCGCCGATAAAACTGATACTGCAGCCTAAACCGTAAGTGGTGGGAGGTTGCCGTTTTCAGGTCTGGTCCAAAACCCTGCAGGGACCTCGGACGAAAAAATTCAGCCACTTTCACCAATAGGTGGCGCTATAGCAGAAAAAACGCGTTTGGCCCTATAACTCCCGAACCGTACATCGCACATTAAAAAAACACATATCCATGCGTTCTCTGAATCCAGCTGAATCTCGTGATGTAGGCCACGCCCATTTCCGCCCCGACTTTTTCCCGTGAAAAATCGCGATTTATCGTAAGCCTACTTTTTTATACTCCTCCGAGACCGTGCAACCGATTTGCATAAAACTTGGTAAGAAGCATCTATAGACCGACCTGACAAAAAGTTATCAAAAGATCTTTTTTCAGATGAAAATTGCGTAAACTACGCACAAACAAATTTGTGTAGCTAGCTATAAAGACACAAACGTTGCCATATCTCGGCCAAAATAAATGATATCATCACAAATCTTTCAAATCTTGTTTCACATGAGCCTCTTAGTGTAAGCAACTAATTTTACAAAATTTGGTCAATAGGGGGCGCCAAAAGTACCAAAAGTTAATATCTCATGAACGGCTCATCCGATTTTCACAAAATTTGGTGAATACCATTAAGGCCCACTCTTGAGGCCAGGCCTACAGTGGGGTACTGATTCGTCAAAGTGGGCGTGGCCTATGGGTCCCATGTTTGGATCTACCACTTACACTAAAGTGAGCAACTTAAAATTTACAGTGTCGATGTGCAATGGTTCATGGACCTGACATACCAAATATTACATTATTGGACCACTAGGTGGCGCTACAATGACGTAAAACGTGTTTTTGCCAATAACTCCCACAGGCTACATCGCAGACAGGAAATATATACATCCACTTGTTCCTTGTATCCATGTGAAGCTGACGATATAGGTGCTGCCCATTTGCACTAAGAATTTTTTTCGCAAAATTGTGTAATGCACAAAAAAATGTTTTCGTACTCGTCCTAGGCCATGGAACCAATTCGCACGAAACTTGGTAGATACCATCTGTGTATGGAGCTGACCAAAAGTTATCAAAGGAATTTTGCTACATTACACTGTTCGCAATTTACAACTAAACTAATTTGTTGTAGCTAGCCACAAAACACAAACTTTGGCATATCTCGGCCAAATTAATAGTTATCACAATGAAACCTGGTGGGCTTCTTCAACATCCCATCCCTAGCCTCCATACCAAATCTGGTCAGAATCGGCCGTTAGGGGGCGCTATAATTAACGTAGAGGCTTTTTCGGCAAATAAGTCAATGCATTTGAATGGGAATACTTTGCAATGTAAATATCTCTGCAGCATTAAATGCTATCATCACAAACCCTGGGAGTATTTTGTTCGTCATGCCACTCTGCACCTTCCCACCAAATTTAGCGAAAATCGGCCGTTAGGGGGCGCTATAATTAACGTAGAGACCTTTTGGCAAATAAGTCAATGCATTTAAATATGTTTTTGTGTATAACTCCCACAGTCTGCATTGCAGATGAGAAGTTCTTAGATCTCATTGTTCCTTGAATCCATATGAATCTGATGATACAGGGTAATCCCATTTCCACGAAGAAGTTATTTCGTAAAATCACACAATGCGCAAAACAAAGTTTTCGTACTCGTCCTAGGCCATGCGACCGATGTGCACGAAACTTGGTAGTTACCATCTGTTTATGGAGCTGACCAAAAGTTATCAAAGCAATTTCGCTACATTACACCGTTCGCACTTTACAACTAATCTAATTTGTTGTGGCTAGCCAAAAAACACGAACTTTGGCATATCTCGCCCAAATTAATAGTTATCAGAAAGAAACCAGGTACGCTTCTTCACCATCCCCTTCTGAGCCTCCACACCAAAGTTGGTCAAAATCGGCCGTTAGGGGGCGCTATAATTAACGTAGAGGCTTTTTCGGCAAATAAGTCAATGCATTTGAATGGGAATACTTTGCAATGTAAATATCTCGGCAGCATTAAATGCTATCATCACAAACCCTGGGAGTATTTTGTTCGTCATGGCACTCTGCAGCTTCCCACCAAATTTGGTGAAAATCGGCCGTTAGGGGGCGCTATAATTAACGTAGAGGCCTTTTGGCAAATGAGTCAATGCATTTAAATGGGAGTAATTTGCAATGGATATGTCTCTGCAGCAGTGAATGCTTTCATCACAAAATTTGAGATTATTGTTCGCCATGCCACTCTGCAGCTCTTCACCAGATTTGGCGACGATCGCCCTTTAGGGGGCGTTACAACCGAAGTAGAAGCGTTTGGGGCTTTTACGCAACGAAGAGGAAATTTGCAATTGCATTTCACTACGAACTTTGGAGCTCGCACTCGGCCAAATTAACCGACTTTTGTCTCGCCGCGGCGGCGCTTCGGGTTTTCCTTTCGCGTGCTCCGTTTTCGCGGGCTCTCGGCATCGCCGGGGGCGGCTCGCGCCGGATAGGACTGGCGCACAAGGCTTGGACCCCGTTCATAACTGCTTGCAGTTCTAGTTAGGGGTCCAAGCCCGAGGTTGCGAGAACCGGCGGTAGCGAAGCTACGCCGTTCGCACAGCAGGGCTGTGGAACCCTATTGAAATTGCAAAGTTTCTTATTATTAGGGGTCCAAGCCCGAGGTTGCGAGAACCGGCGGTAGCGAAGCTACGCCGTTCGCACAGCAGGGCTGTGGAACCCTATTGAAATTGTAAGGTTTCTTATTATTCTTCTGCGGCTTTTTCTTCCGCCTCTAAAACTGATACTGCAGCCTAAACCGTAAATGGTGGGAGGTTGCCGTTTTCAGGTCTGGTCCAAAACCCTGCAGGGACCTCGGACGAAAAAATTCAGCCACTTTCACCACTAGGTGGCGCTATAGCAGAAAAAACGCGTTTGGCCTTATAACTCCCAAACCGTACATCGCACATTAAAAATACACATATCCACGCTTTCCTTGGATCCAGCTGAATCTCGTGGTATAGGCCACGCCCATTTCCGCCACGACTTTTATGCGTGAAAAATCGCGATTTATCGTAAACCTGCTTTTTCGTACTCCTCCTAGACCGTGCAACGGATCTGCATGAAACTTGGTCTGTAGCATCAGTAGACCGACCTGACAAAAAGTTATCAAAAGATTTGTTTTCAGATAAAAATTGCGTAAACTACGCACAAACAAATTTGTGTAGCTAGCTACGAAGACACAAACGTTGCCATATCTCGGCCAAAATAAATGATATCATCACAAATCTTTAGATTCTTGTTTCACATGAGCCTCTTAGTGTAGGCAACTAATTTTACAAAATTTGGTCAATAGGGGGCGCCAAAAGTACCAAAAGTTAATATCTCATGAACAGCTCATCCGATTTTCACGAAATTTGGTGCGTACCATCTAGGCCCACTCTTGAGGCCAGGCCTACAGTGGCGTACTGATTCGTCAAAGTGGGCGTGGCCTATGGGTCCCATGTTTGGATCTACCACTTACACTAAAGTGAGCAACTTAAAATTTACAGTGTCGATGTGCAATGGTTCATGGACCTGACATACCAAATATTACATTATTGGACCACTAGGTGGCGCTACAATGACGTAAAACGTGTTTTTGCATATAACTCCGAAAGGCTACATTGCAGACCGAATATTTATATATGGACTTGTTCCTTGTATCGACCTGAATCTGACGATATAGGACAGGTCCATTTATACTAAAAAGTTTTTTCGCAAAATCGTGTAGTGCGAAAAAGAATGTTTTCGTACTCGTCCCAGGCCATACAACCAATGTGCACGAAACTTGGTATATACCATCTGTGTATGGAGCTGACCAAAAGTTATCAAAGGAATTTCGCTACATTACACCGTTCGCACTTTACAACCAAACTAATTCGTTGTAGCTAGCCACAAAACACGAACTTTAGCATATCTCGCCCAAATTAAAAGTTATCAGAAAGAAACCAGGTAGGCTTTTTCAACATCCCATTCCGAACGTCCACACCAAATTTGGTCAAAATCAGCCGTTAGGGGGCGCTATAATTAACGTAGAGGCTTTTTCGGCAAATAAGTCAATGCATTTGAATGGGAATACTTTGCAATGTAAATATCTCTGCAGCATTAAATGCTATCATCACAAACCCTGGAAGTATTTTGTTCGTCATGCCACTCTGCAGCTTCCCACCAAATTTGGTGAAAATCGGCCGTTAGGGGGCGCTATAATTAACGTTGAGACCTTTTGGCAAATAAGTCAATGCATTTAAATATGTTTTTGCGTATAACTCCCACAGTCTGCATTGCAGATGAGAAGTTCTTAGATCTCCTTGTTCCTTGAATCCATATGAATCTGATGATACAGGGTAATCCCATTTCCACGAAGAAGTTATTTCGTAAAATCACACAATGCGCAAAACAAAGTTTTCGTACTCGTCCTAGGCCATGCGACCGATGTGCACGAAACTTGGTAGATACCATCTGAGTATGGAGCTGACCAAAAGTTATCAAAGGAATTTTGCTACATTACACCGTTCGCACTTTACAACTAAACAAATTTGTTGTAGCTAGCCACAAAACACGAACTTTGGCATATCTCGCCCAAATTAATAGTTATCAAAAAGAAACCAGGTAGTCTTCTTCAACATCCCATTCTGAGCCTCCATACCATATGTGGTCAAAATCGGCCCTTAGGGGGCGCTATAATTAACGTAGAGGCTTTTACGGCAAATACGTCAATGCATTTGAATGGGAATACTTTGCAATGTAAATATCTCTGCAGCATTAAATGCTATCATCACAAACCATGGGAGTATTTTGTTTGTCATGCCACTCTGCAGCTTCCCACCAAATTTGGTGAAAATCGGCCGTTAGGGGGCGCTATAATTAACGTAGAGGCCTTTTGGCAAATGAGTCAATGCATTTAAATGGGAGTAATTTGCAATGGATGTCTCTGCAGCAGTGAATGCTATCATCACAAAACTTGAGATTATTGTTCGCCATGCCACTCTGCAGCTCTTCACCAGATTTGGCGACGATCGCCCTTTAGGGGGCATTACAACCGAAGTAGAAGCGTTTGGGCCTTTTACGCAACGAAGAGGAAATTTGCAATTGCATTTCACTACGAACTTTGGAGCTCGCACTCGGTCAAATTTCCCGACTTTTGCCTCGCCGCAGCGGCGCTTCGGGTTGTCCTGTCGCGGGCTCTGTTCTCGCGGGCTCTCGGCGTCGCCGGGGGCGACCCGCGCCGGGGGGGACTGGCACACGAGGCTTGGACCCCGTTCATAACTGCTTGCAGTTCTAGTTATTATTATTATTAGGGGTCCAAGCCCGAGGCTGTGAGAATCGGCGGTAGCGAAGCTACGCCGTTCGCACAGCAGGGCTGTGGAACCCTATTGGAATTGTAAGGTTTCTTATTATTATTATTCGGCTTTTTCTTCCGCCTCTAAAACTGATACTGCAGCCTAAACCGTAAATGGTGGGAGGTTGCCGTTTTCAGGTCTGGTCCAAAACACTGCAGGGACCTCGGACGAAAAAATTCAGCCACTTTGACCACAAGGTGGCGCTATAGCAGGAAAAACGCGTTTGGCCTTATAACTCCCGAACCGTACATCGCACATTAAAAATACACATATCAACGCGTTCCTTGGATCCAGTTGAATCTCGTGGTATAGGCCACGCCCATTTCCGCCTAGACTTTTATACGTGAAAAATCGCGATTTATCGTAAACCTGTTTTTTCGTACTCCTCCTAGACCGTACGACGGATCTGCATGAAACTTGGTCTGTAGCATCAGTAGACCGACCTGACAAAAAGTTATCAAAAGATTTTTTTTCGGATGAAAATTGCGTAAACTACTCACAAACAAATTTGTGTAGCTAGCTACAAAGACACAAACGTTGCCATATCTCGGCCAAAATAAATGATATTATCACAAATCTTTAGATTCTTGTTTCACATGCGCCTCTTAGTGTAGGAAACAAATTTGACAAAATTTGGTCAATAGGGGGCGCCAAAAGTACCAAAAGTTAATATCTCATGAACAGCTCATCCGATTTTCACGAAATTTGGTGCGTACCATCTAGGCCCACTCTTGAGGCCAGGCCTACAGTGGGGTACTGACTCGTCAAAGTGGGCGTGGCCTATGGGTCCCATGTTTGGATCTACCACTTACACTAAAGTGAGCAACTTAAAATTTACAGTGTCGATGTGCAATGGTTCATGGACCTGACATACCAAATATTACATTATTGGACCACTAGGTGGCGCTACAATGACGTAAAACGTGTTTTTGCATATAACTCCGAAAGGCTACATTGCAGACCGAATATTTATAGATGTATTTGTTCCTTGTATCGACCTGAATCTGACGATATAGGACAGGTCCATTTATACTAAAACGTTTTTTCGCAAATTCGTGTAGTGCGAAAAAAAATGTTTTCGTACTCGTCCTAGGACATACAACCAATGTGCACGAAACTTGGTAGATACCATCTGTGTATGGAGCTGACCAAAAGTTATCAAAGGAATTTCGCTACATTACACCGTTCGCACTTTACAACCAAACTAATTCGTTGTAGCTAGCCACAAAACACGAACTTTAACATATCTCGCCCAAATTAATAGTTATCAGAAAGACACCAGGTAGGCTTCTTCAACATCCCATTCTGAGCCCCCACACCAAATTTGGTCAAAATCGGCCGTTAGGGGGCGCTATAATTAACGTAGAGGCTTTTTCGGCAAATAAGTCAATGCATTTGAATGGGAATACTTTGCAATGTAAATATCTCTGCAGCATTAAATGCTATCATCACAAACCCTGGGTGTATTTTGTTCAGCATGCCACTCTGCAGCTTACCACCAAATTTGGTGAAAATCGGCCGTTAGGGGGCGCTATAATTAACGTAGAGACCTTTTGGCAAATAAGTCAATGCATTTAAATATGTTTTTGCGTATAACTCCCACAGTTTGCATTGCAGATGAGAATTTCTTAGATCTCCTTGTTCCTTGAATCCATATGAATATGATAATACAGGGTAATCCCATTTCCACAAAGAAGTTCTTTCGTAAAATCACACAATGCGCAAAACAAAGTTTTCGTACTCGTCCTAGGCCATGCGACCGATGTGCACGAAACTTGGTAGATACCATCTGTGTATGGAGCTGACCAAAAGTTATCAAAGGAATTTCGCTACATTACACCGTTCGCACTTTACAACTAAACTAATTTGTTGTAGCTAGCCACAAAACACGAACTTTGGCATATCTCGCCCAAATTAATAGTTATCAAAAAGAAACCAGGTAGTCTTCTTCAACATCCCATTCTGAGCCTCCATACCATATTTGGTCAAAAGCGGCCCTTAGGGGGCGCTATAATTAACGTAGAGGCTTTTACGGCAAATACGTCAATGCATTTGAATGGGAATACTTTGCAATGTAAATATCTCTGCAGCATTAAATGCTATCATCACAAACCCTGGGAGTATTTTGTTTGTCATGCCACTCTGCAGCTTCCCACCAAATTTGGTGAAAATCGGCCGTTAGGGGGCGCTATAATTAACGTAGAGACCTTTTGGCAAATGAGTCAATGCATTTAAATGGGAGTAATTTGCAATGGATATGTCTCTGCAGCAGTAAATGCCATCACCATGAAACTTGAGACTAATGTTCGACATGCCACTCTGCGGCTCCCCAACGGATTTGGCGACAATCGCCCTTTAGGGGGCGCTATAATCAAGGTAGAAGCGGTTTGGCCTTTTACGCAACGAAGAGGAAATTTGCAATTGCATTTCACTACGGACTTTGGAGCTCGCGCTCGGTCAAATTTCCCGACTTTCGCCTCGCCGCGGCGGCGCTTCGGGTTCTCCTTTCGGGGGCTCCGTTTTCGCGGGCTCTCGGCGTCGCCGGGGGCGGCTCGCGCCGGGGCTCGCGCCGGGGGGCACCGGCGCACGAGGCTTGGACCCCGTTCATAACTGCTTGCAGTTCTAGTTATTAGGGGTCCAAGCCCGAGGTTGCGAGAACCGGCGGTAGCGAAGCTACGCCGTTCGCACAGCAGGGCTGTGGAACCCTATTGAAATTGTAAAAATTCTTATTATTATTATTCTTCCGCCTCTAAAACTGATACTGCAGCCTAAACCGTAAATGGTGGGAGGTTGCCGTTTTCAGTTCTGGTCCAAAACACTGCAGGGACCTCGGACGAAAAAAATCAGCCACTTTGACCACTAGGTGGCGCTATAGCAGAAAAAACGCGTTTTTTCTTATAACTCCCGAACCGTACATCGCACATTAAAAATACACATATCCACGCGTTCCTTGGATCCAGCTGAATCTTGTGATGTAGGCCACGCCTATTTCCGCCCCGACTTTTATGCGTGAAAAATCGCGATTTATTGTAAACCTACTTTTTCGTACTCCTCCTAGACCGTGCAACGGATCTGCATGAAACTTGGTCTGTAGCATCAGTAGACCGACCTGACAAAAAGTTATCAAAAGATTTTTTTTCGGATGAAAATTTCGTAAACTACGCACAAACAAATTTGTGTAGCTAGCTACGAAGACACAAACGTTGCCATATCTCGGCCAAAATAAAAGATATCATCACAAATCTTTAGATTCTTGTTTCACATGAGCCTCTTAGTGTAGTCAACTAATTTTACAAAATTTGGTCAATAGGGGGCGCCAAAAGTACCAAAAGTTAATATCTCATGAACAGCTCATCCGATGTTCACGAAATTTGGTGCGTACCATCTAGGCCCACTCTTGAGGCCAGGCCTACAGTGGGGTACTGATTCGTCAAAGTGGGCGTGGCCTATGGGTCCCATGTTTGGATCTACCACTTACACTAAAGTGAGCAACTTAAAATTTACAGTGTCGATGTGCAATGGTTCATGGACCTGACATACCAAATATTACATTATTGGACCACTAGGTGGCGCTACAATGACGTAAAACGTGTTTTTGCATATAACTCCGAAAGGCTACATTGCAGACCGAATATTTATAGATGGACTTATTCCTTGTATCGACCTGAATCTGACGATATAGGACAGGTCCATTTATACTAAAAAGTGTTTTCGCAAAATCGTGTAGTGCGAAAAAAAATGTTTTCGTACTCGTCCTAGGCCATACACCCCCTGTGCACGAAACTTGGTAGATACCATCTGTGGTTGGAGCTGACCAAAAGTTATCAAAGGAATTTCGCTACATTACACCGTTCGCACTTTACAACCAAACTAATTCGTTGTAGCTAGCCACAAAACACGAACTTTAGCATATCTCGCCCAAATTAATAGTTATCAGAAAGAAACCAGGTAGGCTTCTTCAACATCCCATTCTGAGCCTCCACACCAAATTTGGTCAAAATCGGCCGTTAGGGGGCGCTATAATTAACGTAGAGGCTTTTTCGGCAAATAAGTCAATGCATTTGAATGGGAATACTTTGCAATGTAAATATCTCTGCAGCATTAAATGCTATCATCACAAACCCTGGGAGTATTTTGTTCGTTATGCCACTCTGCAGCTTCCCACCAAATTTGGTGAAAATAGGCCGTTAGGGGGCGCTATAATTAACGTAGAGACCTTTTGGCAAATAAGTCAATGCATTTAAATATGTTTTTGCGTATAACTCCCACAGTTTGCATTGCAGATGAGAAGTTCTTAGATCTCCTTGTTCCTTTAATCCATATGAATCTGATAATACAGGGTAATCCCATTTCCACGAAGAAGTTATTTCGTAAAATCACACAATGCGCAAAACAAAGTTTTCGTACTCGTCCTAGGCCATGCGACCGATGTGCACGAAACTTGGTAGATACCATCTGCGTATGGAGCTGACCAAAAGTTATCAAAGGAATTTTGCTACATTACACCGTTCGCACTTTACAACTAAACTAATTTGTTGTAGCTAGCCACAAAACACGAACTTTGGCATATATCGGCCAAATTAATAGCTATCACAATGAAACCTGGTGGGCTTCTTCCACATCCCATCCCTAGCCTCCATACCAACTTTCGTGAAAATAGGCCGTCAGGGGGCGCTATAATTGACGTAGAGGCTTTTCGGCAAATAAGTCAATGCATTTGAATGGGAATAATTTGCAATGTAAATATCTCTGCAGCATTAAATGCTATCATCACAAACCCTGGGACTATTTTGTTCGGCATGCAACTCTGTGGCTTCCCACCAAATTTGGTGAAAATCGGCCGTTAGGGGGCGCTGTAATTAACGTAGAGACCTTCTGGCAAATAAGTCAATGCATTTAAACGTGTTTTTGCCTATAACTCCAAAAGGCTACATCACAGACCGAATATTTATAAATCGCCTTGTTCCTTGTATCGACCTGAATCTGATGATATAGGATTGGTCCATTTCAACCAAAAAGTTTTTTCGCAAAATCGCGCAATGCAAAAACAAATGTTATCGTACTCGTCCTAGGCCGTGTGACCGATGTGCACGAAACTTTGTAGATATCTTCTTTATAGAGAGCTGACCAAAAGTTATCAAAAGAATTTTGCTACGTTACACCCTTCGCACTTTATAACCAAACAAATTTGTCATAGCTAGCCACAAAACACGAACTTTGGCATATCTCGGCCAAATTATTAGATATCAGAGCAAATCTTGGTAGAGATCTTTGACATTCCATTCCTAGCCTCGATACCAAATTTGGTTAAAATCGGCCGTCAGGGGGCGCTATAATTAACGTAGAGGCCTTTCGGTAAATAAGTCAATGCATTTAAATGGGAATAATTTTCAATGTAAATATCTCTGCAGAAGTAAATACTATCATCACAAAACTTGAGGGTATTGTTCAACATGCCACTCCGAGCCTCCACGCCGAATTTGGTGAAAATCCGCCGTCAGGGGGCGCTACAATTAACGTAGAGGCCTTTCGGCAAATGAGTCAATGCATTTAAATGGGAATAATTTGCAATGTAAATATCTCTGCAGCATTAAATGCTATCATCACAAACCCTGGGTGTATTTTGTTCAGGATGCCACTCTGCGGCTTCCCACAAAATCTGGTGAAAATCGGCCGTTAGGGGGCGCTACAATTAACGTAGATGCCTTTTGGCAAATGAGTCAATGCATTTAAATGGGAGTAATTTGCAATGCATACGTCTCTGCAGCAGTAAATGTTATCATCACAAAACTTGAGATTATTGTCCGCCATGCCACTCTGTGGCTCTTCACCAGATTTGGCAACGATCGCCGGGGGCGACTCGCGCCGGGGGGGACCGGCGCACGAGGCTTGGACCCCGTTCATAACTGCTTGCAGTTCTAGTTAGGGGTCCAAGCCCGAGGTTGCGAGAACGGGCGGTAGCGAAGCTACGCCGTTCGCACAGCAGGGCTGTGGAACCCTATTGAAATTGTAAAAATTCTTATTAGGGGTCCAAGCCCGAGGTTGCGAGAACGGGCGGTAGCGAAGCTACGCCGTTCGCACAGCAGGGCTGTGGAACCCTATTGGAATTGTAAGGTTTCTTATTAGGGGTCCAAGTCCGAGTCTGGAAGAAGCGGCGGTAGCAATAGCTACGCCGTTCGCACAGTAGGACTGTGGAACCCTATTGTTTTTCTCATGATTTTCCATATTCTTATTATTATTCTTCTTCTTCTCCGCGTAAAAGTCCCGCTGCAGCCTAAACCGTACATGGTGGGCGGGTGCCCTTTTCAGGACTGGTCCAGAACCCGGCAACGACCTCAGGCGCAAGAATTTCCCCACTTCCACCACTAGGTGGCGCTATAGCAGAAAAAACGCGTTTGACCCTATAACTTCCAAACCGTATGTCGCACATTAAAAATACACATATCCACGCGTTCACTGGATTCTAGGAAATCTCACGATATAGGCCACGCCCATTTCCGCCTATAGTTTTATGCGTGAAAAATCGCAATTTATCAAAAACCTACTTTTTCGAACTCCTCCTAGACCGTGTGACCAATTCGCACGAAACTTGGCACGTAGCACCTTCAGACCAACCAGACACATAATTATAAACAGAATTGTTATAGGACACAAATTGCATATATTACGCACAACCAAATTTGTGTAGCTAACAATGAAAACACAAACTTTGCCATATCTCGGTCAAAATAAATGTTATCAATGCACAACTTCAGGTTCTTGTTTCCCATGTCCCTCTGGAGGGGCCCAATACATATTACAAAAATTGACCAGTAGGGGGCGCTACAAGTACAAAATGTTTATATCTCATGAACGGCTCATTCAATTTTTACCAAATTTGGAGGGTACTATCTAGAGTCACTCATGAGACCACCCCTACCGTGGGGTACGGATTGGTCAAAGTGGGCGTGGCCTATGAGACTCAAGTCTAGATTCACCCTTTACCCTGATGTGAGCCAATTGAAATTTACATGGTAGATGTAGAATGGGGCATGGACTGCAGTTACAAAGAATTACACATGTAGACCACTAGGTGGCGCTATAGTGTTTTTTTGCTTTTAACTCCCACACTACGTATCGCACATTAGAAATCCATATGTCCCCGTGTTCCTTGAGTCCATCTGAATCTCATGATGTAGGCCACGCCCATTTCTGCTGAGAACTGTTTTCGCAATATCGCGCAATGTGCAAAACCAACTTTTTCGAACTCGTCCAAGGCCGTCCAACCGATATGCACGAAACCTGGTTCCTAGCACCTCTAGACACACTTGAACAACAATTATCCAAAGAATCTTTCTACGTTAAAGTATGCGGATTTTACGACCAAACAAATTATCCTAGCTAGCTACCAAGCACAAACTTAATCATATGTCGGCCGATTTTAAAGCTATAAGCAAACCATTTGACAACCTTGTGCTACATAGCACTCCAATGCTGTGTACCAAATTTTGGGAAGATCGGCCATTACGGGGCGCTATAATAAACGTTTAAGTTTTTCAGCAAATAACTCAATGCATTTAAATGGGAAGATTTCAATTACAATATCTCGGCCACAGTACATGCTATCAACGCGAATCTTGGGTTGCTTTGTCGGCATGCCGCCCTGAGGCTCTATACCAAATTTGATAAAGATCGGCCATTAAGGGGCGCTAAAGTCAACGTAAACCAGATCGGGCCCTTTTGCTCCATCAACATCAATGGGATATTTGCATCGCAACGTACCGCAGACCTTGCGGCTCATGCCTCTCGATATTTACCAACGTTTGCCTCCACGCCGTCGGGCTTTGGGTTCAGGGACCTCAGGCTCAACAATTAACCCACTTCCACTACTATGTGGCGCTATAGCAGAAAAAATGTGTTGTGCGACAGTAAATGCTATCAACATGTAACGGGATGCTGGTTCGGCATGATGTTCTGAGGCTTTGTATCAAATTTGGCGAAGTTTGGCCATTAGTGGGCGCTATAGTCAACGTAGATGTGTTTTGACCATTTTAGGCAATCAATGTTAAAGGTGCTCTAAGTGATGTTGGGTGATGTCACTTATTGTTGATGTTCAAAGTATTGTCCATCAATATGGAAGCTAGTTTTCCCCTCCCTCCTCCTCATTGTGTCTCCTTCCCCACCTCCTAATTTCCACGCAGTAACCCTCTAAACCCCACCCCGCCCAAACACAAGAAGTGTTCAGTATTTGGTATGGCCACTAGTTCCATTGAGTATTGCAGTGCATCTTTTTCTTATGCAGACTGAATTCCTGAAAGTGCATATGTAGGAAATGTCAATTCGTATTTCATTATTTGCGTGTTATCAAGATGTAGGCTATACTTGCTTTTTAGTGTGCTTTTCCATGCTATTTGGCATTCATTGACCTTTGTTTATGTTCCTATTGCGTAGTCATAGAGAAGTAATAAAGGACAATACTCCAATTGATGTTGGTTGGGGTGGTGGATGAGTAAAACATTGGACTTTCACTTGGGGCCGTATAGGTGTAAAAGACTATTTTTTGAAGAAAAAAAAGGAAAAGCTATTCCTGACCGGACGCCTCTCCAAAAGAACAGGGTTCAAATTACCAACCAAAATGTCCTGTATTTAGTTCATAATATTATGCTACAGCATGTCTGTATTACAGAAAGTAATTAGGTTTAATCTTTTTAACCGTTTTATGTTAACTTTAATTCAATATTTATGTATTTCAGGATGATAGCAATATGATTGGACCTTATGATTTGAAGGTTATGACAATAGTATTTTAACGTGCTTCTACTGGTAAAAGTTGAATTGAACTTAACAATAGTATATTATATAATTATACAAAATTCCACAGCACAATATATATATATATATATATATATATATATATATATATATACAACCCAAATCAGAAAAAGTTGGGACAGTATGGAAAACACAAATAAAAAAAGAAAGTAGTGATTTCTAAATCACAAATTGTTACAAGTAAATATAGATCTATATTTACTGAATTAGTTATTAAAATATTACACATTTAAAGACATATTCACACTGTTACAGGGGACACTAGTGTGCATGTGAAGGTTCTGAGAAACTATGTGATGATGATCAGTTTAAAAGGTATACGCAAACCACTAGAGAAACTTGTGCAACATAGCACTCTGATGCTCGGTACCAAATTTGGGGAAGATCAGTAATTAGGGGGCGCTATAATAAATGGGAAAATTTAAATTGCAGTATCTCGGCCACAGTACACGCTATCAACGCGAAACGTTGGGTGCTTTGTCGGCATGCTGCCCTGAGGCTCTATACGAAATCTGGTAAAGATCGGCTATTAGGGGGCGCTAAAGTCAACGTAGACCAGATCGGGGCCTTTTGCTCCATCGAAGTCGATGGGATATTTGCATCACAACGTACCGCAGACCTTGCGGCTCACGCCTCTCGATATTTACCGACGTTTGCCTCCGCGCCGTCGGGCTTTGGGTTCCGCTTTTGCGCGCTCCTCGGGGCGTCGGGGACGAGTTGCATCGGAGACTTGGACCCCGTCATAACTGCTTGCAGTTCTAGTTCTTCTTCTTCTTCTTCTTCTTCTCCGCGTAAAAGTCCCGCTGCAGCCTAAACCGTACATGGTGGGCGGGTGCCCTTTTCAGGACTGGTCCAGAACCTGGCAACGACCTCAGGCACAAGAATGTCCCCACTTCCACCACTAGGTGGCGCTATAGCAAAAAAAACGCGTTTGACCCTATAACTTCCAAACCGTATGTCGCACATTAAAAATACACATATCCACGCGTTCACTGGATTCTAGGAAATCTCACGATATAGGCCACGCCCATTTGCGCCTATAGTTTTATGCGTGAAAAATCGCAATTTATCAAAAACCCACTTTTTCGAACTCCTCCTAGACCGTGTGACCGATTCGCACGAAACTTGGCACGTAGCACCTTCAGACCAACCAGACAAATAATTATAAACAGAATTGTTATAGGACACAAATTGCATATATTACGCACAACCAAATTTGTGTAGCTAACAATGAAAACACGAACTTTGCCATATCTCGGTCAAAATAAATGTTATCAATGCACAACTTCAGATTCTTGTTTCCCATGTCCCCCTGGAGGGGCCCAATACATATTACAAAAATTGACCAGTAGGGGGCGCTACAAGTACAAAATGTTTATATCTCATGAACGGCTCATTTGATTTTTACCAAATCTGGAGGGTACTATCTAGAGTCACTCATGAGACCACCCCTACCGTGGGGTACGGATTGGTCAAAGTGGGCGTGGCCTATGAGACTCACGTCTAGATTCACCCTTTACCCTGATGTGAGCCAATTGAAATTTACATGGTAGATGTAGAATGGGGCATGGACTGCAGTTACAAAGAATTACACATGTAGACCACTAGGTGGCGCTATAGTGTTTTTTTGCTTTTAACTCCCACACTACGTATCGCACATTAGAAATCCATATGTCCCCGTGTTCCTTGAGTCCATCTGAATCTCATGATGTAGGCCACGCCCATTTCTGCAGAGAATTGTTTTCGCAATATCGCGCAATGTGCAAAACCAACTTTTTCGAACTCGTCCAAGGCCGTCCAACCGATATGCACGAAACCTGGTACCTAGCACCTCTAGACACACTTGAACAAAAATTATCCAAAGAATCTTTCTACGTTAAAGTATGCGCATTTTACGACCAAACAAATTATCCTAGCTAGCTACCAAGCACAAACTTAATCATATGTCGGCCGATTTTAAAGCTATAAGCAAACCATTTGACAACCTTGTGCTACATAGCACTCCAATGCTGTGTACCAAATTTTGGGAAGATCGGCCATTACGGGGCGCTATAATAAACGTTTAAGTTTTTCAGCAAATAACTCAATGCATTTAAATGGGAAGATTTCAATTACAATATCTCGGCCACCATACATGCTATCAACGCGAAACTTGGGGGGCTTTGTCGGCACGCCGCCCTGACACTTTATACCACATTTGGTAAAGATCGGCCATTAGGGGGCGCTAAAGTCAACGTAAACCAGATCGGGCCCTTTTGCTCCATCGACGTCAATGGGATATTTGCATCGCAACGTACCACAGACCTTGCGGCTCATGCCTCTCGATATGTACCAACGTTTGCCTCCACGCCGTCGGGCTTTGGGTTCCGCTTTTGCACGCTCCTCGGGGCGTCGGGGACGAGTTGCATCGGATACTTGGACCCCGTCATAACTGCTTGCAGTTCTAGTTAGGGGTCCAAGCCCGAGGCTGTGAGAATCGGCGGTAGCGAAGCTACGCCGTTCGCACAGCAGGGCTGTGGAACCCTATTGGAATTGTAAGGTTTCTTATTATTATTCCGCTTTTTCTTCCGCCTCTAAAACTGATACTGCAGCCTAAACCGTAAATGGTGGGAGGTTGCCGTTTTCAGGTCTGGTCCAAAACCCTGCAGGGACCTCGGACGAAAAAATTCAGCCACTTTCACCACTAGGTGGCGCTATAGCAGAAAAAACGCGTTTGGCCTTATAACTCCCAAACCGTACATCGCACATTAAAAATACACATATCCACGCGTTCCTTGGATCCAGCTGAATCTCGTGGTATAGGCCACGCCTATTTCCGCCCCGACTTTTATGCGTGAAAAATCGCGATTTATCGTAAACCTGCTTTTTCGTACTCCTCCTAGACCGTGCAACGGATCTGCATGAAACTTGGTCTGTAGCATCAGTAGACCGACCTGACAAAAAGTTATCAAAAGATTTGTTTTCGGATGAAAATTGCGTAAACTACGCACAAACAAATTTGTGTAGCTAGCTACGAAGACACAAACGTTGCCATATCTCGGCCAAAATTAATGATATCATCACAAATCTTTAGATTCTTTTTTCACATGAGCCTCTTAGTGTAGGAAACTAATTTTACAAAATTTGGTCAATAGGGGGCGCCAAAAGTACCAAAAGTTAATATCTCATGAACAGCTCAACCGATTTTCACGAAATTTGGTGTGTACCATCTAGGCCAACTCTTGAGGAAAGGCCTACAGTGGCGTATTGATTCGTCAAAGTGGGCGTGGCCTATGGGACCCATGTTTGGATCTACGACTTACACTAAAGTGAGCAACTTAAAATTTACAATGTCGATGTGCAATGGTTCATGGACCAGACCTACCAAATATTACATACGTGGACCACTAGGTGGCGCTACAATGACGTAAAACGTGTTTTTGCATATAACTCCGAAAGGCTACATCGCAGACCGAATATTTATAGATCACCTTGTTCCTTGTATCGACGTGAATCTGACGATATAGGACAGGTCCATTTATACTAAAAAGTTTTTTCGCAAAATCGTGTAGTGCGAAAAAAAATGTTTTCGTACTCGTCCTAGGCCATACAACCGATGTGCACGAAACTTGATAGATACCATCTGTGTATGGAGCTGACCAAAAGTTATCAAAGGAATTTCGCTACACTACACCGTTCGCACTTTACAACCAAACTAATTCGTTGTAGCTAGCCACAAAACACGAACTTCAGCATATCTTGGCCAAATTAATAGTTATCAGAATGAAACCTGGTGGGCTTCTTCAACATCCCATCCCTAGTCCCCCTACCAAATTTGGTGAAAATAGGCCATCGGGGGGCGCTATAATTGACGTAGAAGCTTTTCGGCAAATAAGTCAATGCATTTGAATGGGAATATTTGCATTGTAAATATCTCTGCAGCATTAAATGCTATCATCACAAACCCTGGAAGTATTTTGTTTGTCATGCCACTCTGCAGCTTCCCACCAAATTTGGTGAAAATCGGCCGTTAGGGGTCGCTATAATTAACGTAGAGACCTTTTGGCAAATAAGTCAATGCATTTAAATATGTTTTTACGTATAACTCCCACAGTCTGCATTGCAGATGAAAAGTTCTTAGATATCCTTGTTCCTTGAATCCATATGAATCTGATGATACAGGGTAATCCCATTTCCACGAAGAAGTTATTTCGTAAAATCACACAATGCGCAAAACAAAGTTTTCGTACTCGTCCTAGGCCATGCGACCGATGTGCACAAAACCTGGTAGATACCATCTGTGTATGGAGCTGACTAAAAGTTATCAAAGGAATTTTGCTACATTACACCGTTCGCACTTTACAACTAAACTAATTTGTTGTAGCTAGCCACAAAACACGAACTTTGGCATATCTCGCCCAAATTAATAGTTATCAAAAAGAAACCAGGTAGGCTTCTTCAACATCCCCTTCTGAGCCTCCACACCAAATCTGGTCAAAATCGGCCGTTAGGGGGCGCTATGATTAACGTAGAGGCTTTTTCGGCAAATAAGTCAATGCATTTGAATGGGAATACTTTGCAATGTAAATATCTCGGAAGCATTAAATGCTATCATTAAAAACCAAGGGAGTATTTTGTTCGGCATGGCACTCTGCAGCTTCCCACCAAATTTGGTGAAAATCGGCCGTTAGGGGGCGCTATAATTAACGTAGAGGCCTTTTGGCAAATGAGTCAATGCATTTAAATGGGAGTAATTTGCAATGGATATGTCTCTACAGCAGTGAATGCTTTCATCACAAAACTTGAGATTATTATTCGCCATGCCACTCTGCAGCTCTTCACCAGATTTGGCGACGATCGCACTTTAGGGGGCGTTACAACCGAAGTAGAAGCGTTTGGGGCTTTTACACAACGAAGAGGAAATTTGCAATTGCATTTCACTACGAACTTTGGAGCTCGCACTCGGCCAAATTTACCGACTTTTGTCTCGCCGCGGCGGCGCTTCGGGTTTTCCTTTCGCATGCTCCGTTTTTGCGGGCTCTCGGCATCGCCGGGGGCGGCTCGCGCCGGATAGGACTGACGCACGAGGCTTGGACCCCGTTCATAACTGCTTGCAGTTCTAGTTATTATTCTTTTTCTTCCGCCTCTAAAACTGATACTGCAGCCTAAACCGTACATGGTAGGAAGTTGCCGTTTTCAGGACTGGTCCAGATCCCTGCAGGGACCTCGGATAACAAAATTCAGCCACTAGGTGGCGCTATACCAGAAGATACGTGTTTGCCCCTATAACTCCCAAACCGTACATCGCACATTCGAAATACACATATCCACGCGTTCCCTGAATCCAACTGAATCTCGTGATGTAGGCCACGCCCATTTCCGCCCCGACTTTTTTACGTGAAAAATCGCGATTTATTGTAAACCTACTTTTTCATACTCCTCCTAGACCGTACAACCGATTTGCATAAAACTTGGTAGGTAGCATCTATAGACCGACCTGACAAAAAGTTATCAAAAGAATTTTTTTCGGATGAAATTTGCGTACATTACGCAAAAACAAATTTGTGTAGCTAGCTACGAAGACACAAACGTTGCCATATCTCGGCCAAAATAAATGATATGATTGTGAATCTTTAGATCCTTGTTTGGCATGAGCCTCTAAGTCAAGAAAACTAATTTTACAAAATTTGGTCAATAGGGGGCGCCAAAAGTACAAAAAGTTTATATCTCATGAACGGCTCATCCGATTTTTACGAAATTTGGAGTTTGCCATCTAGACCCATACCTGAGGCCACGCCTACAGTGGGGTACGGATTCGTTAAAGTGGGCGTGGCCTATGGAATCCAGGTTTAGATTCACCACTTGCCCTAATGTGAGCAACTTAAAATTTACAGGGTAGATGAACAATGTATTGCAGATCTTACATACCAAATATTACTTACGTAAACCACTAGGTGGCGCTGCAATGACGTAAAACGTGTTTTTGCCTATAACTCCCAAAGTCTACATCGCACATTAAAAATGCTTACATGCTCTTATTCCTTCATTTCATCTAAATCTGAAAATATAGGCTTCGCCTATTTAGACTACAAGGTATTTTCGCAAAAGTGCGCAATGCAAAAACAAATGTTATCGTACTCGTCCTAGGCCGTGTGACCGATGTGCACGAAACTTGGTAGATATCTTCTCTATATAGAGCTGACCAAAAGTTATCAAAGGAATTTTGCTACATCACACCGTTCGCACTTTACAAGCAAACAAATCTGTCAAAGCTAGCCACAAAACACGAACTTTGGCATATCTCGGCCAAATTATTAGACACCATAGCAAATCTTGGTAGAGATGTTTGACATGCCATTCCTAGCCTCGATACCAAATTTGGTCGAAATCGGCCGTCAGGGGGCGCTATAATTAACGTAGAGGCTTTTCAGTAAATAACTCAATGCATTTAAATGGGAATAATTTGCAATGGATATGTCTCTGCAGCAGTAAATGCTATCATCACAAAACTTGAGGGTATTGTTCGGCATGTCACTCCGAGCCTCCATGCCAAATTTGGTGAAGATAGGCCGTCGGGGGGCGCTATAATTGACTTAGAGGCTTTTCGGCAAATAAGTCAATGCATTTGAATGGGAATAATTTGCAATGTAAATATCTCTGCAGCATTAAATGCTATCATCACAAACCCTGGGTGTATTTTGTTCAGGATGCCACTCTGCGGCTTCCCACAAAATTTGGTGAAAATCGGCCGTTAGGGGGCGCTACAATTAACGTAGATGCCTTTTGGCAAATGAGTCAATGCATTTAAATGGGAATAATTTGCAATGTGAATATCTCTGCAGCAGTAAATGCCATCATCACGAAACTTGAGAGTATTGTTCGTCATGCCACTCTGCGGCTCCCCACCGGATTTGGCGACGATCGCCGGGGCGACTCGCGCCGGGGGGGACCGCGCACGAGGCTTGGACCCCGTTCATAACTGCTTGCAGTTCTAGTTATTATTATTCTTCCGCCTCTAAAACTGATACTGCAGCCTAAACCGTAAATGGTGGGAGGTTGCCGTTTTCAGTTCTGGTCCAAAACACTGCAGGGACCTCGGACGAAAAAAATCAGCCACTTTGACCACTAGGTGGCGCTATAGCAGAAAAAACGCGTTTTTTCTTATAACTCCCGAACCGTACATCGCACATTAAAAATACACATATCCACGCGTTCCTTGGATCCAGCTGAATCTTGTGATGTAGGCCACGCCTATTTCCGCCCCGACTTTTATGCGTGAAAAATCGCGATTTATTGTAAACCTACTTTTTCGTACTCCTCCTAGACCGTGCAACGGATCTGCATGAAACTTGGTCTGTAGCATCAGTAGACCGACCTGACAAAAAGTTATCAAAAGATTTTTTTTCGGATGAAAATTTCGTAAACTACGCACAAACAAATTTGTGTAGCTAGCTACGAAGACACAAACGTTGCCATATCTCGGCCAAAATAAAAGATATCATCACAAATCTTTAGATTCTTGTTTCACATGAGCCTCTTAGTGTAGTCAACTAATTTTACAAAATTTGGTCAATAGGGGGCGCCAAAAGTACCAAAAGTTAATATCTCATGAACAGCTCATCCGATGTTCACGAAATTTGGTGCGTACCATCTAGGCCCACTCTTGAGGCCAGGCCTACACTGGGGTACTGATTCGTCAAAGTGGGCGTGGCCTATGGGTCCCATGTTTGGATCTACCACTTACACTAAAGTGAGCAACTTAAAATTTACAGTGTCGATGTGCAATGGTTCATGGACCTGACATACCAAATATTACATTATTGGACCACTAGGTGGCGCTACAATGACGTAAAACGTGTTTTTGCATATAACTCCGAAAGGCTACATTGCAGACCGAATATTTATAGATGGACTTATTCCTTGTATCGACCTGAATCTGACGATATAGGACAGGTCCATTTATACTAAAAAGTGTTTTCGCAAAATCGTGTAGTGCGAAAAAAAATGTTTTCGTACTCGTCCTAGGCCATACACCCCCTGTGCACGAAACTTGGTAGATACCATCTGTGGTTGGAGCTGACCAAAAGTTATCAAAGGAATTTCGCTACATTACACCGTTCGCACTTTACAACCAAACTAATTCGTTGTAGCTAGCCACAAAACACGAACTTTAGCATATCTCGCCCAAATTAATAGTTATCAGAAAGAAACCAGGTAGGCTTCTTCAACATCCCATTCTGAGCCTCCACACCAAATGTGGTCAAAATCGGCCGTTAGGGGGCGCTATAATTAACGTAGAGGCTTTTTCGGCAAATAAGTCAATGCATTTGAATGGGAATACTTTGCAATGTAAATATCTCTGCAGCATTAAATGCTATCATCACAAACCCTGGGAGTATTTTGTTCGTCATGCCACTCTGCAGCTTCCCACCAAATTTGGTGAAAATCGGCCGTTAGGGGGCGCTATAATTAACGTAGAGACCTTTTGGCAAATAAGTCAATGCATTTAAATATGTTTTTGCGTATAACTCCCACAGTTTGCATTGCAGATGAGAAGTTCTTAGATCTCCTTGTTCCTTTAATCCATATGAATCTGATAATACAGGGTAATCCCATTTCCACGAAGAAGTTATTTCGTAAAATCACACAATGCGCAAAACAAAGTTTTCGTACTCGTCCTAGGCCATGCGACCGATGTGCACGAAACTTGGTAGATACCATCTGCGTATGGAGCTGACCAAAAGTTATCAAAGGAATTTTGCTACATTACACCGTTCGCACTTTACAACTAAACTAATTTGTTGTAGCTAGCCACAAAACACGAACTTTGGCATATCTCGCCCAAATTAATAGTTATCAAAAAGAAACCAGGTAGTCTTCTTCAACATCCCATTCTGAGCCTCCATACCATATTTGGTCAAAATCGGCCCTTAGGGGGCGCTATAATTAACGTAGAGGCTTTTACGGCAAATACGTCAATGCATTTGAATGGGAATACTTTGCAATGTAAATATCTCTGCAGCATTAAATGCTATCATCACAAACCCTGGGAGTATTTTGTTTGTCATGCCACTCTGCAGCTTCCCACCAAATTTGGTGAAAATCGGCGGTTAGGGGGCGCTATAATTAACGTAGAGGCCTTTTGGCAAATGAGTCAATGCATTTAAATGGGAGTAATTTGCAATGGATATGTCTCTGCAGCAGTGAATGCTATCATCACAAAACTTGAGATTATTGTTCGCCATGCCACTCTGAAGCTCTTCACCAGATTTGGCGACGATCGCCCTTTAGGGGGCATTACAACCGAAGTAGAAGCGTTTGGGCCTTTTACGCAACGAAGAGGAAATTTGCAATTGCATTTCACTACGAACTTTGGAGCTCGCACTCGGTCAAATTTCCCGACTTTTGCCTCGCCGCAGCGGCGCTTCGGGTTGTCCTGTAGTGGGCTCCGTTTTCGCGGGCTCTCGGCGCACGAGGCTTGGACCCCGTTCATAACTGCTTGCAGTTCTAGTTAGGGGTCCAAGCCCGAGGTTGTGAGAACCGGCGGTAGCGAAGCTACGCCGTTCGCACAGCAGGGCTGTGGAACCCTATTGAAATTGTAAAAATTCTTATTATTATTATTATTATTATTATTATTCTTCCGCCTCTAAAACTGATACTGCAGCCTAAACCGTAAATGGTGGGGGGTTGCCCTTTGCAGGACTGGTCCAGATCACTGCAGGGACCTCGGACGAAAGAATTCGGACAACTTTGACCACTAGGTGGCGCTATAGCAGAAAAAACGCGTTTGGCCTTATAACTCCCAAACCGTACATCGCACATTAAAAATACACATATCGACGCGTTCCTTGGATCCAGCTGAATCTCGTGGTATAGGCCACGCCCATTTCCGCCTAGACTTTTATAGGTGAAAAATCGCGATTTATCGTAAACATGCTTTTTCGTACTCCTCTTAGACCGTGTAACGGATCTGCATGAAACTTGGTCTCTAGCATCTATAGGCCGACCTGAGACAAAAGTATCAAAAGATTTTTTTTCGGATAAAAATTGCGTAAACTACGCACAAACAAATTTGTGTAGCTAGCTACGAAGACACAAACGTTGCCATATCTCGGCCAAAATAAATGATATCATCACAAATCTTTAGATTCTTGTTTGCCATGAGCCTCTCAGTGTCTGAAACAAATTTTACAAAATTTGGTCAATAGGGGGCGCCAAAAGTACAAAAAGTTAATATCTCATGAACGGCTCATCCGAGTTTTACGAAATTTGGAGCGTACCATCTAGGCCCACTCCTGAGGCCAGGACTACAGTGGGGTACTGATTCGTCAAAGTGGGCGTGGCCTATGGGACCCAAATGGGACCCAGGTTTATATCTACCACTTACACTAATGTGAGCAACTTCAAATTTACAGTGTCGATGTACAATGGTTCTTGGACAAGATGTACCAAATATTACAAAAGTGGACCACTAGGTGGCGCTACAATGACGCAAAACGTGTTTTTGCCTATAACTCCGACACGCTACATCGCAGACGGAATATTTATAGATCCCCGTGTTCCTTGTAAGCATTTGAATCTGATGATATAGAAAAAGTCCATTTCTACCAAAAAGTGTTTTCGCAAAATCGCGCAATGCAAAAGAAATTGTTTTCTTACTCGTCCTAGGCCGTGTGACCAATGTGCACGAAACTTGGTAGATATCATCTGTATATAGAGCTGACCAAAAGTTGTTAAAATAATTTTGCTACTTTACACCGTGCGCACTTTACAAGCAAACAAATTTGACGTAGCTAGCCACAAAACACGAACTTTGGCATATCTCAGCCAAATTGTTTGATATCAGAACAAATCTTGGTACAGATGTTCGACATGCCATTCCAAGCCTCCAAACCAAATTCGGTCAAAATCGGCCTTCAGGGGGCGCTATAATTAACGTGGAGGTCTTTCGGTAAATAAGTCAATGCATTTAAATGGGAATAATTTGCGATGTGAATATCTCTGCAGCAGTAAAGGCCATCATCACAAAACTTGAGGCTATTGTTCGACATGCCACTCCGAGCCTCCAAACCAAATTTGGTGAAAATCGGCCGTTAGGGGGCGCTATAATCAACGTAGAGGCCTTTTAGCAAATGAGTCAATGCATTTAAATGGGAGCAATTTGCAAGGGATATGTCTCTGCAGCAGTAAATGCTATCATCACAAAAGTTGAGATTATTGTTCGCCATGCCACTCTGTGGCTCTTCGCCAGATTTGGCAACGATCGCCGGGGGCGACTCACACCGGGGGGGACGGCCGCACGAGGCTTGGACCCCGTTCATAACTGCTTGCAGTTCTAGTTATTATTCTTTTTCTTCCGCCTCTAAAACTGATACTGCAGCCTAAACCGTAAATGGTGGGAGGTTGCCTTTTTGAGGTCTGGTCCAAAACCCTGCAGGGACCTCGGACGAAAAAATTCAGCCACTTTCACCACTAGGTGGCGCTATAGCAGAAAAAACGCGTTTGGCCTTATAACTCCCAAACCGTACATCGCACATTAAAAATACACATATCGACGCGTTCCTTGGATCCAGCTGAATCTCGTGGTATAGGCCACGCCCATTTCCGCCTAGACTTTTATACGTGAAAAATCGCGATTTATCGTAAACATGCTTTTTCGTACTCCTCTTAGACCGTGTAACGGATCTGCATGAAACTTGGTCTCTAGCATCTATAGGCCGACATGAGACAAAAGTATCAAAAGATTTTTTTTCGGATAAAAATTGCGTAAACTACGCACAAACAAATTTGTGTAGCTAGCAACGAAGACACAAACGTTGCCATATCTCGGCCAAAATAAATGATATCATCACAAATCTTTAGATTCTTGTTTGGAATGAGCCTCTCAGTGTCTGAAACAAATTTTAAGAAATTTGGTCAATAGGGGGCGCCAAAAGTACAAAAAGTTAATATCTCATGAACGGCTCATCCGATTTTTACGAAATTTGGAGCGTACCATCTAGGCCCACTTCTGAGGCCAGGACTACAGTGGGGTACTGATTCGTCAAAGTGGGCGTGGCCTATGGGACCCAAATGTCACCCAGGTTTATATCTACCACTTACACCAATGTGAGCAACTTCAAATTTACAGTGTAGATGTACAATGGTGTCTGGACCACAGGTACCAAATATTACAAAATTGGACCACTAGGTGGCGCTACAATCACGTAAAACGTGTTTTTGCCTATAACTCCCACAGAATACATCGCAGATGGAATATTTATAGATCCACGTGTTCCTTGTATGCATCTGAATCTGATGATATAGGAAAAGTCAATTTCTACGAAAAGAAATTTTTGCAAAATTGCGCAATGCAAAAAAAAATGTTTTCGTACTCGTCCTAGGCCGTGTGACCAATGTGCACGAAACTTGGTAGATATCATCTGTATATAGGGGTGACCAAAAGTTATCAAAAGAATTTTGCTACGTTAAACCGTTCGCACTTTACAGGCAAACAAATTTGTCATAGCTAGCCACAAAACACGAACTTTGGCATATCTCTGCCAAATTAATAGTTATCAGAAAGAAACCTGGTAGTCTTCTTCAACATTCCATTCTGAGCCTCCACACCAAATGTGGTCAAAATCGTCCGTTAGGGGGCGCTATAATTAACGTAGAGGCTTTTTCGGCAAATAAGTCAATGCATTTGAATGGGAATACTTTGCAATGTAAATATCTCTGCAGCATTAAATGCTATCATCACAAAACTTGAGGGTATTGTTCGTCATGACACTCCGAGCCTCCACACCAAATTCGGTGAAAATCCGCCGTCAGGGGGCGCTACAATTAACGTAGAGGCCTTTCAGCAAATGAGTCAATGCATTTAAATGGGGGCAATTTGCAAGGGATATGTCTCTGCAGCAGTAAATGCTATCATCACAAAACTTGAGATTATTGTTCGCCATGCCACTCTGTGGCTCTTCACCAGATTTGGCAACGATCGCCGGGGGCGACTCGCGCCGGGGGGGAAAGGCGCACGAGGCTTGGACCCCGTTCATAACTGCTTGCAGTTCTAGTTATTATTATTTTTCCGCCTCTAAAACTGATACTGCAGCCTAAACCGTAAATGGTGGGAGGTTGCCGTTTTCAGGTCTGGTCCAAAACACTGCAGGGACCTCGGACGAAAAAATTGAGCCACTTTCACCACTAGGTGGCGCTATAGCAGAAAAAACGCGTTTGGCTTTATAACTCCCGAACCGTACATCGCACATTAAAAATACACATATCCACGCGTTCCTTGGATCCAGCTGAATCTCGTGGTATAGGCCACGCCCATTTCCGCCCCGACTTTTATGCGTGAAAAATCGCGATTTATCGTAAACCTGCTTTTTCGTACTCCTCCTAGACCGTGCAACGGATCTGCATGAAACTTGGTCTGTAGCATCAGTAGACCGACCTGACAAAAAGTTATCAAAAGATTTTTTTTCGGATGAAAATTGCGTAAACTACGCACAAACAAATTTGTGTAGCTAGCTACGAAGAAACAAACGTTGCCATATCTCGGCCAAAATAAATGATATCATCACAAATCTTTAGATTCTTGTTTGGAATGAGCCTCTCAGTGTCTGAAACAAATTTAAAAAAATTTGGTCAATAGGGGGCGCCAAAAGTACAAAAAGTTATTATCTCATGAACGGCTCATCCGATTTTTACGAAATTTGGAGCGTACCATCTAGGCCCACTCCTGAGGCCAGGACTACAGTGGGGTACTGATTCGTCAAAGTGGGCGTGGCCTATGGGACCCAGGTTTATATCTACCACTTACACTAATGTGAGCAACTTCAAATTTACAGTGTAGATGTACAATGGTGTCTGAACCACAGGTACCAAATATTACAAAAGTGGACCACTAGGTGGCGCTACAATCACGTAAAACGTGTTTTTGCCTATAACTCCCACAGAATACATCGCAGATGGAATATTTATAGATCCACGTGTTCTTTCTATGCATCTGAATCTGATGATATAGGAAAAGTCAATTTCTACGAAAAGAAATTTTCGCAAAATTGCGCAATGCAAAAAAAAATGTTTTCGTACTCGTCCTAGGCCGTGTGACCAATGTGCACGAAACTTGGTAGATATCATCTTTATATAAAGTTGACCAAAAGTTATCAAAATAATTTTGCTACGTTACACGGTTTGCACTTTACAATCAAACCAATTTGTCGTAGCTAGCCACAAAACACGAACTTTGGCATATCTCGGCCAAATTATTAGATATCAGTACAACTTGTGGTATACATGTTTAACCTGCCATTTCCAGCCTCGATACCAAATTTGGTCAAAATCTGTCGTCAGGGGGCGCTATAATTAACGTAGAGGCCTTTCGGTAAATAAGTCAATGCATTTAAATGGGAATATTTGCAATGTAAATATCTCTGCAGCAGTAAATGCTATCATCACAAACCCGGAGACTATTTTGTTCGGCATGGCACTCTGTGGCTTCCCACCAAATTTGGTCAAAATCGGCCGTCAGGGGGCGCTATAATTAACGTAGAGGCCTTTAGGCAAATGAGTCAATGCATTTAAATGGGAATAATTTGAAATGTGAATATCTCTGCAGCAGTAAAGGCCATCATCACGAAACTTGAGAGTATTGTTCGACATGCCACTCTGCGGCTCTCCAGCGGATTTGGCGACGATCGCCCTTTAGGGGGCGCTACAATTGAAGTAGAAGCGTTTGGGCCTTTTACACAACGAATAGGAAATTTGCAATTACATTTCACTACGGACTTTGGAGCTCGCGCTCGGTCAAATTAGTTGACTTTCGCCTCGCCGCGGCGGCGCTTCGGGTTCTCCTTTCGCGGGCTCCGTTTTCGCGGGCTCTCGGCATCGCCGGGGGCGACTCTCGCCGGGGGGGACCGGCGCACGAGGCTTGGACCCCGTTCATAACTGCTTGCAGTTCTAGTTATTATTGATCTTTTTTAACATCAGAACCATGGTTCCCGAACAACACAAATTGATGATGTGAGTAACAAAAAAAGTTTTCGAAATATGAAACCACCCTTTTCTTAAAAGTAGAATGAAAAGAGCTAGAGGTAAATTGTCAACATTTGTCAAAACTTTTACAGATTTAGTCTACTTTTTTGGGCCACAGTGGGTATTTTAGTTGCAATACCGCGAATGGCCACTGTGACCAAAAATGGACCGTATATAAAGACATCGAGGCCGAGGCTGTTCGCCCTTCACACCTCACTTGAAGACGAGATGTCAGACCGAGAAATTGACGAACGATTCAGGAGAAGGCTGTCAAATATAAGAGCCCAGATGAACGACAGCTTTAATAATTTGCTGGAGGACAGTTCTCCACAGGACGGTGGAGGAGTTTTGGAGAGGTGAGATCCAATGTTAGATAAATAATTACATGTAATGTTTGCATGTAAAAACCTATTGCTAGCTAGGTGGTTATGTTTTGTTCTTATTATAGGCCTACTAATCTTTTTAAATGATAAATGTGGTGGTAGTTATGCGATACTATCATTAACGTAACTTGATTTGAGGCATAAACATGACATTTTTTTAATCTCCCGAAAGTTATAACTTCTGTTCCTGCACCGCAATGGGCTAGCTAACTTTACCTAACATAAAACTGGCACCTGGCTAGCATAAACCCGCCACGTGCTGGCCATGCTAACGTATACTGACAGAAAGTTAGCTAACATTACGGTCAGTCATTACGTTTTATAACGCTATAACTGAATTTATATTCAGTTCCAGTGCTGGCTTTAGCTACTTGATAACAAACTGAGTGTATAGGAATCTTAATCGCGTAACGTTTGGAATGTTAAATGTATTATACATAAAATATCCATTATTGATTTAATCTACTAGCTAGCTAACCCTAATGTACATGCATGCTAGGAGTCAAGTCTAACAAGGATGTTCAGCCTGCAGAACAAAATTGAATTTCGAATTATTTAAGTTTATGGAGTGTTTCAATAAGTATTTGGTGAGTGAACGTGCACTGTGCATGAGCTTCGCTCATGCTTGCACTTGTTGTGTGACCTAATTCGTGATCAAGCCAGTACTTACGAAAAACGGAGTGAATTGAGTTTACCTTTTTACAGAGGGTCTTAGCTTTTCGATTATCCAAGTGCGTGGATGAAACACTTATCACACAGAATTAAAATCGATTTTCGAAATTAATCAAGATTATTTAGTGAATTGGAATCTACTTTAAATGTCGCGTTTATTTATGGTGGCATCATTTGCAACGCAAAATACTCAGGGATTTTTTTGCTATACACATTGGTACATTTAATTTTTGTCGTCTATGAATGGTTTCTCAAAGAGGTTGAATAATAGAGAAAACTGACAGTCATGAATTTATATTAAAATTATAAATATGTATTAAAATAGGGAGACCTAGCTCACCCAGTAAGTATGCCCAATGTAGGCTGTGTCTTTTGCTGCGGCCAGGGTTTGAGGCCGACCTGCTGCCCTTTGGTGCATGTCATCCCCCATCTCTCTATCCCACCTTTCCTGTCTATCCAATGTCACTATATAATAAAGGGAAAGCCCCCCAAAAAAGTAATCTTTAGAAACATGTATCCATTTTTAATTAAAGAAGATAACTGTTTAGACTACAGATCATGGAATCTGTTTCCTTGCCATTATTTTTAAGTTTCATCACTTCTTAAAGGTTTCAAGAGTTTCGTAATGACACTCAGAGTGGACCCTCCCGTGGACGGCAAAGGCAAAGGAGAAGATTGATGTATACAATCAGGGTTGTGTTGCTGAACGATGGTGTACAGCGGTACACCAATCCCAGGGGTATGTATTGTAGTTGCATATGCTATAGCTTTTGATCATTACACAATCTTTGTTATAACAATGTCATTACAGCCTATACAATGACTCTTCTGTTTTCAATGTCCATTTATTTAACAGATGGTACAGGCATTCACAGGCTGGTAGTGGCAAGGGACCAATCTGAAAGGGAGTTTGAGGAATCCCTGAGGAGCCTATTCCCTCAACTCGGTCAGTCGTTTGACCTCTGTAGAGTCAATGCAACAAGGCATGTGACACCCTTGGTGTTAACACAAAACACACCTTCACTTATCATCGGACTGTTGAGGAGATCTGCCCTTTACATACGGAATAAGGTACTATTACAATACTGTACAAGTCAAGTGTATTTCTTGTACCTGCCAGTAGTAGTTCAATGTGCTAAAGCAGAGTTGTCAGTTATAGATACTTTTTGATGTAGCTCTATAAATTAGGGCTGCAACCAATGGCTATCATAATTTATTAATCTGTTGAATATTCCTCAGATTTATTAATTCGTATTCCAATAAAAAAAGGTAAACTTTAATATTTCAGTGCAGGCTTTCCTGGGCATTATAATGTGCCTTTGGGGGGGGGGGAAACATATTAAGTGCGTGTTTGTGTATCTATTTTGAGGGTAACTATTTTCCCAAGGACCACATTTTGCTCCTAAGTAAAAAAAAATAAACTGACATAAGGTAACTGCTATTACTGTTAATTTGTACACTTATACAATTGTGATACGAATACTAAAGCTGAAGTGTAATATTACTATTTTAAAATACATTCTATTTATTTAAGGAAATACTCAAGGGTTGGCACAGCTCATTTCACATACCATACATGAAGAAGGTTCGAAAGACTTAGATTACTTACACTCGGAAAACACAGCCCGCCTAAGTGTTGCAAAGCGTAGATATGTGACTGATCGTGCGCGTGTCCTTTCAGACCGGACACGTATTTCTACGTGGCGGTCACAAAGCGACTCTGTCTATAAAAAAAATAGCTGCGCTACGTTGCTATACGCATCATTTGCGGCTGCGGTGTGTTTTGGCTGTTACACAGAAGTATTTAATGAACACTCAAATGAGGAAAGAATAGGCTTTATGCACGGGCGGCTCTTTAGAACTTCTGCATTAATATAAGCCAGCTCATTAACTTCTGGTGGAATGTCACCATAGCAACAGCCACCAACCGCACAGGACCTCTATGAGGAATAAAACGATCAGGACAGGACAGTAAATATATATTATAGTAGTGAAATATAGTAGTAGTTTAGTATAGTTTTTTTGTTATTTCATAGCAGTAGGCCTAATAAGTAAGTGATGGAGAGATGAGAAAGTTGAATACATTCCAGCTCCGCGAGGGGAAGACAGATGAGCGCCGTGTCCCTGTGTGTTCATCGTCAGGGAAATTTAATTTGTATTTGAGCTTTCATACTTTCTGTCTCGCTTTTCCTCATTAAGCTGAAGCAGATCGCCCTCACAGACACCTCTCCTGACTCGTTCACAGACACCTCTCCTGACTTGTTCTTGTGAGGAACTGAGGAACACAAACATATCAGCGACACAAAACGACATAATGTTAGTTGACGCGAGCATAACAGCGCTTTAATACACAATTTTTAAGACTGCCAGCCTGTTTACCTCAAAGAGCAGGAATCCACATACATTTCAGTGCCAATATGTGATTCAACATGATTATATTATATTGTTACAATGTTACATTATAAACGTTAACGTTATTGCTATGTGACACTACTCCCACAGAACATCAGTTAACGTTAGGCTAATGGTAACTTTGTACACTTACCTTCATAGTCATGAATATAGCTGGTTATGTACAGCTTAAATCCTTTTTCCTTTTAGCTTAATGCTGTGGTTGAGTTGGCATTAATAAGACGGTGTACACCGTTGATAGTGACGCGGGGTAAGTCTTGAAGGCAACGAGTGTAGAAAGTCATTGTTTTGACGACTCTTGACAGAAAGCTCACCTGACGACAGACGACCGGAAGTGATTGGGCTGGCTTGTCTGTAACCAGGAAGTAACTGCGCATATGACCTATTAAGCAGGCTGTATAGTTTGATCACAATGTCTTATTGTGCAGTGCCCTCACAATTCTCTGAAGTTCCTAGTTAAGCCTATCTCTCTGGAAAGTATCAAATTAAGGCGTTTTTTCTTATTTTTTTTTAAATTATTGAAAACCTTTCCTAGTCTACAAGTTGCGACGAGGCCCCATCATCTGGAGCCCCAGGTCCATCATCTGGAGCCCCAGGTCCATCAACGGCAGCCCCAGGTCCATCAACGGCAGCCCCAGGTCCATCAACGGCAGCCCCAGGTCCGTCAACGGCAGCCCCAGGTCCGTCATCGGCAGCCCCAGGTCCGTCATCGGCAGCCCCAGCCCCAGGTCCGTCATCGGCAGCCCCAGCTACACTGTCTGCAGCCCCAGCATCAGCTCCACCTTCATCCGCTGCCCCAGCTCCATCTTTACCTGCAGCACGTGTGCGAGATGACGGCATTTCTCCACCATCCTCGCCAGAATTGTATATAGTGGAAGATGATCAGGCAAATGAGTAAGTTTTTTTGAAGATGAGTGGTTAAGTTATATCAATTTGCATTTTTTAAAAGCCATTACCGTCACTAGGGGTGTATTCCTAAATCCCTATGGAATCGAACTATTGTGGTTCTAATGAACACTTTAATTCAGATATCTAGAGGTGAGAAGTTAAGGGACCCCCTTGGCCCAGGAATGCACCTTTTTTAATTGGAATTCAGCCTCCCTCCCAGTTAGCCAGCATAACGTTGCTAGTACTTACGGATACATAACAATGGAATGTTCCGGTGATACATGCTGTGCCACTATATTGGATGTATTATATTATTTCTGCACACTGTAATAATACAATATGTTTTTTTTTTCTCTCTCTCTCTCTCTCTCTCTCTCTCTCTCTCTCTCGTTCGTTCTCTGAATTTTAGAATGACCCTAAATGAAATTCTGCAAGACATGGCCAACAAGGTAGCCACCACATTTTCAAGATTTAATCAAATAAATGTGGTGCGCGAAAGTGTACTGGAGGGTGCGATCCGTGCCTTTAACAGGCAAAGGTTTAACCCAGAGGAAAAATTAGATATTGTTTTTGTGGATGCTGACGGCATTGGTGAGGGGGCAGCTGATGAAGGTGGACCCACGCGTGAGTTCCTCCGGCTGTTAATGCGGGAAATTCACAGCAGTTATATTTTCGACGGGCCCGACTGGAACAAGACCCTTGCTTGTAATGCTCAAGGTGAATTCAAGCTTCAAACCAGTAAATACAAACACGGTTGCTTCTGTTTTAATGTAGGAATGTCAATACCAATACTGGAACTAAGCTGTTACATGTGGGTTTGACACATACATATATTAGATGTCTGTAATGGATGGGTAAAATTGCTGCAAACATAAAAGTAATAGATTGGAACCACAGTAGGGTTGGGTGATAGGACAAAAATGTAACGGTTTCACTTGGTATCTAAATATACTGTAAGGAATCTTAATCAGTACTGTTAGTGACAAAGTGATATTATGATCCTTATTTGAATAAGGAAAGTAAGTAAAGTCTACTTTGTTTTGTCTTAGCACTGCATGATGGACACTACCGGTTGGTTGGAATGATGATAGCTGTCTGTGTGGTGCATGGGGGTGTAGAGCCACACTTCTTCTCCCAGAGGCTCTACAGCCAGTTGTGTGGCCTACCATCCCCTGCACCAGTCCTGGAGGACATAGCAGACATGGATTTCAGGGACAAGCTGAAGAAGGTAAGTTACATTATGTATACATTATTTATATATTTTTATGTTTTTTTACAATATAACTTAAAATGCACGGTTACATGCTGACAGTCCGACATGCTGCCAATCCGACAGTCTACCAATCCTTTATCTCAATTTATTTTTGCGGTTCCTGTATCAAATTCCACGATCCTGAGAAATGAGGAGTTAGATCAGTCTATATATTAATGAATGCACACAGAAGGATACCCAAATTTATTTCAGGATTTATATATATATATATATATATATATATATGGTGAATAAAAGGTGAATATAATTAATCTGAGAAAAAATAGTACCATATTGACCTTTCACCCAGAGCCTGTAAACTGAAGACGAGAGAATGCACAACAGAAGTTTCTTTAACTGTCTCTGGTTAACACTCCACTCAACAGCAGGTAACGTTAGCCTTCCACTAGCTAGTAGCTGGATTAAACACGGTTAAAATGCTGACAGCTAACGCTCAATTGTGTTAAAGTTTGACTGTTTCTGCTGCTGTCGGAAAAACACAGACGGACATGCAGTCCCTCCAGAAAAACGCGATTATGCGATCGCAGAATTCAATGCATAATCAGCCAATGTCCGCATATTCATGCGGGGGCCGCATTTTTTTAAAAACGCCGCACTTTCGCCGCATAAATTGCCGATTTCCGCGCAAAATATGCGGGGCTTGCATGATTTCATAATCCCCGCATTTTCGTTGCAAAAAAGTCACATATATCTAGGGTTGGGTACCGAAACTCGGTGCCAATGGGCCCCCGGATCCGACGTAAACGGTAGTAATTAACGAGACCGAATAAGAACGAAGATTTCGGTGCCTTATTTCGGTGCCTGACTTTACACAACACTGGACAGCAGGTAACGTTAGCCTACCGTTAGCTAGCAGCGTGATTAATCACGGTTAAAATGCTGACAGGTGACGTTAAACAGTGTAAAGTGTGACTGTATATCAACAGTCTGCTCTGCAGCACAGCAGCTGCTGACGTCGGAAACGCACAGATGGTGCATTCACGGACACTGGTAATTGTTTGGTTTTGGTTGGTTATTGTAAAATACCCTTTTCCCATCTGGTTGCTGTTTTTGTCGTCCAACAGCAATTTACTGGTGAAATAAGTTATTGTTTATTATAAGTTATAGTTATTACATTACTATTAAATCATTTAATTTTGACCATATGGCCTTAGTAATAAACAACGTGTCCTTCATGTCACCGACTGTTGTTGAGTAGGCCTATCCTTCTTGTTTCTTCTTTTTAAAAAACTTTCTTAAAAAGTATCGGTTCAGGCACCGTTTTAAAAATACCGATTTAGCGCCAGTATCAGAAAAAAAACCAAACAATACCCAACCCTACATATATCTCAGCAGAAAGTTCAAAGATGTTGCGTTTACTTCACACAAGAGCAGCCATTTTCCCCTGTTGCCATGGGAACGTTATGAAGTGACGTAATTTCACCTACTGAGAACACGGTGTTGGGGGAATCACTTTTTTTCTCTTTTTCATCAAACCGCAGTTTTTCCAAGTTCCCGCAAGTTCCCGCAGTTTTTGCAAGTTCCCGCAATTTCATCGCATAAAATGGCATAAATATCCCGCATATTCCATCGCATTTTTTAAGAAAACGTGCCGCATAATCAAGGATTTTTGCCCGCAACAATCACGAAAAAACTCCGCGTTTTTCTGGAGGGACTGGACATGGTGCGTTCAATGAAGCTGGTAATCTACAGTCTCGCGGTGCATTCGTAGTTATTGTAAAATACCCTTTTGAATTTATTTCCTCAGCATATTAGGCCATATATATATATATATATATTATATATATATATATATATATATATATATATATATATATATATAATATATAGTCATTATTTGAACAGTGAAAATAATAATAAAAAGATTTTTTAACTTTGATGTCGTTAATGCTGATTATTCATTGATTCATACTTTCACAGCAAAAATGATGTATGCGATTAATTTAGATTAATTAATAACAGAGTCTGTAATTAATTTGATTACATTTTTTAATCGATTGACAGCCCTAATATATATATATATATATATATATATATATATATATATATATATATATATATATATATCACTATGACTGCAGAATAAACATCTGGCCACTTACGCAGGCTACGCCGAAAGCTCTGCATGGAAAAGGCCTTAAGTGATTAGCGGCTTTATTAGTTTAACTATTATATACATTATTATTGACAGAGTCCTTATATACATTGAAAAGGAAAACTCCATGTATTCAGATACAGGAAGCCCAAACAGTGGAGTTGGCCAGGGAGGCCATGATGGAGGCAGCGGACCAACTGGCCATGCTAGGCTCAATCAGGCATATCAGGACGCTGGAGGAGAGGGACTCACTGGTGGTGTCAGCTGCCAAGTTTTACTTGGAAAACAGACTCCGTGATCCCCTTGAGCAGTAAGTATAATGATTTCCAAAGTTATCTCCCAAGTTAGCTCTTTAACGTTAATACAGGAAATATTTGCAGAAAAATTTTTTTTTTTACTGATACTGCCTGTTTGAAGTGCATCCTCACTGAAGCCTGAAGAAAGCAGAGGTTTAATTACACTTTAGAATATAGTTTATTGACATAAAACCAAAAAGCATGCCTACAATAGTCAGCACAATGCTTTGTTGACATTACACATTTACACTATGAGATGTCACACTACTCAACAGAGTAGTAATTCACTCTACTGGCAAAAGAAAATTAAAACTAGCCCTCTTCATTATACACAGTCATCATACAATTACAAATACTGTACGTCTTCCTTGTTTGTGAAAACTGAGTAGTCAGTTTTGGCTAAATTTCTTTTAATTTTGTAAATCACCTTAAATTACTTATGAGAGTAAAATTAAATGTAAACTAGAACTGCAAGCAGTTATGAACGGGGTCCAAGCCTCGTGCGCCGGTCCCCCCCGGCGCGGGTCGCCCCCGGCGACGCCGAGAGCCCGCGAAAACGGAGCCCGCGACAGGACAACCAAAAGCGCCGCCGCGGCGAGGCAAAAGTCGGGAAATTTGACCGAGCGCGAGCTCCAAAGTTCGTAGTGAAATGCAATTGCAAATTTCCTCTTCGTTGCGTAAAAGGCCCAAACGCTTCTACTTCGGTTGTAATGCCCCCTAAAGGGCGATCGTCGCCAAATCTGGTGAAGAGCTGCAGAGTGGCATGGCGAACAATAATCTCAAGTTTTGTGATGATAGCATTCACTGCTGCAGAGACATATCCATTGCAAATTACTCCCATTTAAATGCATTGACTCATTTGCCAAAAGGCCTCTACGTTAATTATAGCGCCCCCTAACGGCCGATTTTCACCAAATTTGGTGGGAAGCTGCAGAGTGGCATGACAAACAAAATACTCCCATGGTTTGTGATGATAGCATTTAATGCTGCAGAGATATTTACATTGCAAAGTATTCCCATTCAAATGCATTGACGTATTTGCCGTAAAAGCCTCTACGTTAATTATAGCGCCCCCTAAGGGCCGATTTTGACCACATATGGTATGTAGGCTCAGAATGGGATGTTGAAGAAGACTACCTGGTTTCTTTTTGATAACTATTAATTTGGGCGAGATATGCCAAAGTTCGTGTTTTGTGGCTAGCTACAACAAATTTGTTTAGTTGTAAAGTGCGAACGGTGTAATGTAGCGAAATTCCTTTGATAACTTTTGGTCAGCTCCATATGCAGATGGTATCTACCAAGTTTCGTGCACATCGGTCGCATGGCCTAGGACGAGTACGAAAACTTTGTTTTGCGCATTGTGTGATTTTACGAAATAACTTCTTCGTGGAAATGGGATTACCCTGTATCATCAGATTCATATGGATTAAAGGAACAAGGAGATCTAAGAACTTCTCATCTGCAATGCAGACTGTGGGAGTTATACGCAAAAACATATTTAAATGCATTGACTTATTTGCCAAAGGGTCTCTACGTTAATTATAGCGCCCCCTAACGGCCGATTTTCACCAAATTTGGTGGGAAGCTGCAGAGTGGCATGACGAACAAAATACTTCCAGGGTTTGTGATGATAGCATTTAATGCTGCAGAGATATTTACATTGCAAAGTATTCCCATTCAAATGCATTGACTTATTTGCCGAAAAAGCCTCTACGTTAATTATAGCGCCCCCTAACGGCCGATTTTGACCAAATTTGGTGTGGACGTTCGGAATGGGATGTTGAAGAAGCCTACCTGGTTTCTTTCTGATAACGTTTAATTTGGGCGAGATATGCTAAAGTTCGTGTTTTGTGGCTAGCTACAACGAATTAGTTTGGTTGTAAAGTGCGAACGGTGTAATGTAGCGAAATTCCTTTGATAACTTTTGGTCAGCTCCATACACAGATGGTATCTACCAAGTTTCGTGCACATCGGTTGTATGGCCTAGGACGAGTACGAAAACATTTTTTTTCGCACTACACGATTTTGCGAAAAAACTTTTTAGTATAAATGGACCTGTCCTATATCATCATATTCAGGTCGATACAATGAACAAGTGGATCTATAAATATTCGGTCTGCAATGTAGCCTTTCGGAGTTATATGCAAAAACACGTTTTACGTCATTGTAGCGCCACCTAGTGGTCCAATAATGTAATATTTGGTATGTCAGGTCCATGAACCATTGCACATCGACTCTGTAAATTTTAAGTTGCTCACTTTAGTGTAAGTGGTAGATCCAAACATGGGTCCCATAGGCCACGCCCACTTTGACGAATCAGTACGCCACTGTAGGCCTTGCCTCAAGAGTTGGCCTAGATGGTACGCACCAAATTTCGTGAAAATCGGATGAGCTGTTCATGAGATATTAACTTTTGGTACTTTTGGCGCCCCCTATTGACCAAATTTTGTAAAATTAGTTTCCTACACTAAGAGGCTCATGGGAAACAAGAATCTAAATATTTGTGATGATATCATTTATTTTGGCCGAGATATGGCAACGTTTGTGTCTTCGTAGCTAGCTACACAAATTTGTTTGTGCGTAGTTTACGAAATTTTCATCCGAAAAAAATTCTTTTGATAACTTTTTGTCAGGTCGGTCTATAGATGCTTCTTACCAAGTTTTATGCAAATCAGTTGCACGGTCTAGGAGGAGTATAAAAAAGTAGGTTTACGATAAATCACGATTTTTCACGGAAAAAAGTCGGGGCGGAAATGGGCGGGGCCTACATCACGAGATTCAGCTGGATTCAGGGAACGCATGGATATGTGTATTTTTAATGTGCGATGTACGGTTCGGGAGTTATAAGGCCAAACGCGTTTTTTCTGCTATAGCGCCACCTAGCGGTGAAAGTGGCTAAATTTTTTCGTGCTAGGTCCCTGCAGGGTTTTGGACCAGACCTGAAAACGGCAACCTCCCAGCATTTACGGTTTAGGCTGCAGTATCAGTTTTAGAGGCGGAAGAAAAATAAGACGAATAATAATAATAAGAAACCTTACAATTCCAATAGGGTTCCACAGCCCTGCTGTGCGAACGGCGTAGCTTCGCTACCGCCGGTTCTCGCAACCTCGGGCTTGGACCCCTAATTAAATACAAATACTAGTGTCTCAGACTGAGAACCCAACAGATAAGATTTGTGTAAAACAGGTGAAATAATTAGACAGGCGGCATTTGCTTCCTTTTAGTGCACCCAGTAAGCACTTGTTTATAACCTAGTAACCGGAGTAACAATTCAGTACTCTACTAGAAACACAAAGTTCATGCCAGTTTTTTACCTGATTATAAATACATGTTTTCTAATGAATTAACCTTAATACATAACACTTAATCTAATTTTAACTTTGCAACCACACCCACACTTTCTTTTCTCACAATTTCATATTAAAAACATGATAAACTCTAATAAAAAAGTCACGTGTTACAATAATGATTTTCACAACTGTTTTATGACATCTTACATAAACAGCTCTACTGCATGATAAAAAAGTGGTGGTGTAAATATGTATCCCTCCCCCTTTATTCTTTTATTTTTTAGATTCAAGGAGGGTCTAAAATGCTTGGGGCTGTTGGAGAACATGGGGAAACACCCAAACCTTCTCCAGGAGGTTTTTTTATATATCGAAAAACCTCTTGTGGCGACTGACATAATGAACCTTTTCACGCCAGTATTTTCGGAGGTGGGGACCAACAATCGGAGGGCCGAAGCCCGCACCGTTGGTTTTTGGCGGGACTGGTTGCTGGAGGTAGAAGGTGAGTTGCAAAACAATGTTGGGCCTATCCATGTCTGACTGGTGGTCAAAGAAGCAACTATAAAATATATAACAATAAACGCATTTCATTTCCTGAAAATTCTTCACAATAAAAGTTCTCAGGTATAAAAGTTCTCACTCAAATCAAGCAATTAATTACTTAACTGCAAAACTGTGTGAAAGTACACCTCAGCACAGCGTGGTTTTAATCAGCACGCCCAAAAATGAAAATGGAGAAATTACAGTCATCAAATTTGCCTTGTTTACATACAGCCTATTATTAACAAAAATGAGGTGTCAGTCATATTGTGCGAAGTCCGTGTACGTTATTCGCTGGCGCTACCCAAGCTGGCTATGTACTCCGGTAAGAGAGTCGCTGCAACCTTTGGTTTTAGTTCAACAGATTTATTGCCATCCAATTCCAGCAGGTGAATACAGAGCTTGTTGCTTGCGATAGTATGTGTTTGTGTGGTTTTCTGTAAAATAAAGAAATACAGAATATGTAAATATAACCTGTACATAACAAATACACATATATACAGATTAAAGATCGATAAGCAACCACTCACTCTGCAGTATACATAATTAAATACAATACACGTAATTGCTATGCAAACAACCAAACAATACTGGGTAGAAATGGAAATGAACACGATCCAATGTAGTAAAGAATGCAGTTACATCTATTGGCCACTAGATGGCGATCTAAGACCACAAATGAACATAACGGTGAAATACGCTTCAACAATTCAGAATCAGAAATTAAACCAACAAAGACCATCGCGAGCGCAACAGATGAACTAATCCTCAGCAGGATTGTAATTAACGAAAGTACAACACTGTACTAACATGCATACACAAATCAAAGTATTAACTATTGTTTCTGAATTATATTTTGCAGTAACTACTTAGCATTACAGTAGACGTGAGCATGCTATACTGAACTATAATAAAGAGAAACACTATCATGTTAGCTAGAAAAACAAAGACACATGCAGCACCAGCATTGACATAAAATTGTGCACTTACGTTCTCAATACCGCACACGGCAACACAACAGAATACTATACAAGTAACGTGAAACTTCAGGAGCAGCTGTACTCATGTCGGCAATGAACTACAAAAGGAAATGGCGAAGTTGCGCATGTGCGCAAATGCCTGAGTCCAAGGAGTGACGTCGGCTCATCAGTCCAGCAGTGACTTTTCCACATATAGCATTGTCAGTTTTACTCCGGACTAAGTGGTGAGCGGCCCAGTCAGACCGATGCTTCATACCCACACTGTGTTGAGGTGTAACAATTTCAAACTGACGGATCTTTCCCACTTCTTTTTAAAAAAAGTTAAATTGTATTTGCCATTTCTGGAAAATTTAAATGACAATCAATTGTATGTTGTCTTTGGTGGTAACGCTTTTTGTCTTTTTATATTTTCTTTTTTGTTTCTGGATTTTTAGAGGGGTCGCACCTGGTAACCCTTGAACAAATTTTGATTTTTGGGTCGGGTGCCTCTGCCGTCCCGCGCCTAGGATTCCCTGTGAATCCTAGGTTAAGCTTCATCCACACTCCAGGGAGGATCTACCCTGAGGCCAACACCTGTGGCATAGAACTTCGGCTGCCTGTCCATGCCACATACTACAGCTTTGCCCAACATATGGAGGACGCCATTATCCAGTCTCCCACTTTTGGGGTTATTTAATTACCCCACAGCATGGTTGCTATTATTACTCTATTAGAGTACAAATTAATACATTATATAAATAATATTACTAATAATGCCATAATATATTATTAACTTTAAATATACCCTAATAATGTTGCAGCTGTTTATATATATATATATGTGAATATATATGTCTATATATATATATATATATATATATATATATATATATATATATATATATATATATACTTACTGATATTAACATTAAAATGTAATAATTGTTATATTTCTAATAATGTTATAATTAATAATAAATGATGGCATATGCACCTTGTATTTATATCTTATCTATTTACAATCCTTTTAGTTCTTTATTTGACTGTTTTTAGTTCCTGTTTATAAATATTCTAACTTTCAATATAGCACTGTGTGTGTGTATATATATAAATATATATATATATTTATATAAATATATATATATATTTATATAAATATATATATATATATATATATATATATATATATATATGTTAACATCACCTGTTATAGTTCCTGTTTATTAATGTATCTTGCATGTATATACTGTATATTTTATAACATCACATGTTCCAGTTCCTGTTTGTTTGTCAATTTATTTTACATAAATATACTGTATATATGTGTATATACATACACACACACACACACACACACACACATATACATATATATATATATATATATATAATACAATGTTTATTTTTGAATAAATACTGAGATATTTTGAGTTTATTTTTTATTTGATTTTTTTTATCTACTTAGGAAATAGAATTGATGAAAAAATACTATACATGGCATCGGAATTAAATTGTGTGTTATTGAGACATTTACTTGACGTAAAGTTTTATAAACACACTGGTACAGTAGGGGGCGGAATGTACCTTAACCTTGGTTTGTAGTCTGCTAATAAAAAAAAAAGAAAACGTTTTTTGACTTTACAGAAACTAAACTCCTAAATCAAAAACTGTTTACATGTATGTAAGGAGTACAGGCGTTTTGATTTGCTGTACTATGTTTTTTCTGTTCACAATATGTAGCTGTATTACCATCAAAGTGTTTGTACATACAGACTACAAAGTAAAGTGTTCTAAATAATAATTAGCCCTGGCTAAATTTCATTTAGAGATTGTTTAGTAGTAAAACAGTCATTGCAATTATTTAAATGCAATACAAATATATAAATATGGTGAAGAAAATCAGCCAATGTAATTACAATCCCATGTAGATGGGCGGGGCTTAGTAGTAACATGCAGTCGGAAACGGTAGGAGAGAGACGGTAAGCGAACGATCGAACTTCGTGAGTTTCAGTAGGTTGTAGAAGGCCCTTGTTATCCATTACTAATGCTGACGACCAGCTATGCTGTGTTTTGGAGTATTGTAATTTACAAGAGGTAAGTATACATGCGTGTGTGTATGATTCGATATGCTGTAATCATCTATTGCGTTACTAGCTAACTGTGAATAGCTGTTAGCGTTAGCACAATGCCATTAGCATTGCTTTCGTAGCCTACTGTTAGCTTTGCATGTGAAGTAATTGTTTGAGTCAAGCTACCGCTGTGAAATAGTGTATGGACCTACTTGCTCAGTTAATTTATTTGATTCAGGAGACGGACATTTGTGACTGTAAAAGAGAGAGGATCGGGGAAGCTCCTTTGGACCACACAGAGCGATTTCCATCCTGCTGATATGTCTGCCCAGCTAGGCTGTCGCTGCTGTTTTCTGCTCCGGTGATCTGCCTGCTGCCATCGCCAAGTTCGCCTTTTTCATATATCCCCTTGACTAGGATTCGTGAGTACTGACTGACCTCACTTGTGTTTATGTTTCTAATACACCATAAATGTGTTGTTTTATTTTGGAACTTTAACTAAATAAATTCCCTTATCTGGGTTTATAGTATTTTTAAGTATACTTGTTGGGTCTTGAGGTTTCATTCTGAGTTAGAATTTAAAAGAGTAATCAAGCTTAACACAAAACCCACCTAATTCATATTGGAGGCACCACCAGTTATTTTAATAATATTGAGAAACATAGATTGCTAACAAGCATTAGTTAGTACCAGTAATAGTACTGGTAAAGACGAAAAACAATCAACCCAGCCACCTTCCCATAGTACAGGAGTATAGTAGAGCTACATGGGACAGGTGTTACACATATGATAAATGTCACGTGTCCCTATTTTACTGGTGGGTCCTAGAGTTGGGCAGTATATTGATATTATATCGATATGATATGAGACTAGATATCGTCTTAGATTTTGGATATGGTAATATGGCATGTGTTGTCATTTCCTGGTTTTAAAGGCTCCATTACAGTAAAAGTATGTCATTTCATTTTCGGAATTTACCAGACTGTTCTAGCTGTTAGATTATTTGCCTTTACCCACTTAGTCATTATATCCACATTACTAATGATTATTTATCTAACATCTCATTGTGTAAATATTTTGTGAAAGTAACCAATAATCAACACTACAATATCGTTGTGGTATCGATATCGAGTTATTTAGTCAAAAATATCGTGCTATTGGATTTTTTCCATATCACCCAGCCCTAGTGGGTCCACAATGTATAAACTCACCCTATTACTGCAGTAGTAACATTAGAGAGTGGAGTCCATCACTCAAACACATTTAGGTTGTTATGACTGACATATATAATTTGAAATGAAACATAAACTAAAACTGACTAAAACCAAGTGCTGACTTGGTTTCAATAGTTTTAGTGTGTTAAAATTCATACTGGGTGAACAGTGAAGCTAATGTAGCCCCTTTTTTCGAGGAGTCTTACCAATTTTATGACAATTAGGTGGACGATCCTAAATATACAGTAAATGCAGCCAGGGACGTTTTTTTAATGACCCTGCAGTGGGATGTTAACTTCGTTGTCATGAGCAGATGTGTCAGAAATGATATTCAAAACAAAAGTCCAGTTTGCAGTTCTGGTCTGGCATACAATCACTAGGGGAGAGATAAGTGTCCTCTGCATAAAACAGGTTGACGCCAAATGGTATACTGTATATATTACGGCTGCACGATTAGTCTAATTGCGATGTCACTTTGTGAAATTACAGAACTGCAAAAAAAATGTGTGACTTAAGTTAAGAAAAAGGTGTGCTTGACGCTCTAGTCTTTGTGTGCACTGCAGTCTCCACGTTGAGTTGTAAAACGAGCAGCAAATGCGCTACCAGCTGTTTACACAAATCAGCAGTAAAAGAAAATCAAAGAATGAAAACCTCCAGCCGAGCATTGTTTGAATTATGAAAGATATAATGGAAAGTAGCCTGCACAGCGCCAAATGTTAGACAGTGTATCGACTGCACGACAGTGACAGGATCAAAGAAAACAAACGCACAGATAATTTTTTTTCTTCGTGTATGCTCATTTACCTTTGTTTCAAAATCAGCCAGTCACAGGTACTGTGGGGCACAGGGATCTGTCCTACACCATATACTCCATACAGACATGAACTTACAAAAGAACAGGGATTTCTCTTTTTTCTAAGTTTGAGTGGATGGAATGACAGATATCTTGTGTTGCTTGTACGGAAGTGAACTTTGAATGTCTGTCACTTGCACTAATGTCATCTTCTCTCTGTACCCTAGTGACTCCCCTCATCCGCTCCACCTACAACTTCCTGTAAGGGAGATCACATTCTCCGAAACAGTGCTGATCCAGTTCAACTTTTCCCGAGAAGGCTGCAGTGTCATCCATTGTTTGACTTGACTGTCAGCTCTCCATCGCAGCCCTGCATGGCAGTTAAGAATAGAACCTCCTGAACCATTCCTGCTTAACTCACCTCCACTGGACCTTACACATGTTTTTCCATCAACATTAAACATATTGAAATTGTTCAATACTCTAAAATGTATATATAAGTCGCCCAGACCTACGTCTGCCCAAACTTACTTTTCTTGACATATTTAACATTAACTTGTACATAATTCATCCCCATACACTGGAGTATGTCATGAGTACAGATGCCCATCAGTATGCTGTTGCTGGATAGGTGAATGACACCTACATATGGCACTTGAAGAAAACCTAATGTACAGTATGTGATAACAGCACATGCAAGTAATCAATAATTAACCGTGTTATTTTGGTGGTAAAGTCTAGATTGATCATGTTAGTAACGTTAACTAGCAAGTTGTTCGTTAAGGGCTCACGGCTGGTTAACATCACAGAAAAATATTTGTTTCTGCGTAATCTCTTGTGTGTATCACGTATCCGTCTCCTCTAGCTGTTGTGGTTGATATGACGTATGTCCCCTAGCTTTGACCAGACACATAAATGGTCACAGCAAAGCACTGTGATGTCACGTGGTCCTTATAAATATATACCAGACACTGCACAAAGGACTACTTGGACTCTAGTGCTGCTGAATTTTTGATGATATTTAATAAATTTCATTTTTTATATGTCATGCTTTTGTGTTTGTCAGTACATTTTTCAGCTTGATATTTTTAGTAATGCATGGAATAAAAATAAATGTAAATGCTTATAATGATTTATTATTTCAACTTAATGTCCAATTGAGTCAAGATCATAAACCATAGTATTTTAATGTGTTGAAGGATCTGACACCTGCTGTTCCTGTGTCAAGGTAAGTCTCCTGAAGGGTGACATGTTTTTAAATCCCACTCAGTGATGTGATAAGTCAAATGAAATATGAGACACACATGTTTAATTGAGTTGCTATATATAGAGCCCTGGTGGGTGTTTTTTGCATAAATATATGAAAGTAGAGGAAGGATGTCAGAATTCATATATCTAGCCATCTTCGGGTCAACTGCGCTTAACTGGAATTAAAATAAATGGTCATAGTGCCTTATGCTGTCATTATAATTCAGTTTTTATTGAGATATAACTAATTCTTATTTAACTGGCTGCATGCAAGACAGCTGTGATTGTCTAAAATTGTTCCAAACTAGCATTTGTTTTGTAATTTTTAAATAAATAAGCCAAATTCTTATATAGGTTTGATTGTTGCATGCACTGTACAGAAACAATTAATCCTTTTCATCAAGAACATTTTCAGAGTTGTCAGAATTTCTGGTAGGCTACTCGTTGGTTCCGAGTAGTTGAATTAAGAGTACAGTATTTTTGAAAATCTGCTTACTCTTTATGTTAGCCCTTCTATTGGTCTAGTAGTAATAGACAGGTATTTGCAGCAATTAAATATCACAATATCTGAAACCCTTTTAACAATAGACCCAGAGAAAATGTACAATAAAAGGCAAATGTGATGTTGGTTTTTAGTGTGACAGCGCTAACTAAATTTAAGCAGGTAATAATGAAAATAGCTCCTCACCACTTTTTATTACATTTTTGGAAGTATACTTTTGATTTATTAATTAAATAAAGTATGAGCAGCCAGAGCCTACTGATGTCTGGCAATACAAAACTATCATACTACAAAGTTGTGCATTTCTTTGGCCTACTCAAACAAGCTGCAAAGGAGATCAGTGCTTGATTAGTGTGGCCTGACCTTCCTCTTCACTGATTGGGTGATTAGATTTCAAATCTATTGGCTGTGAAAGCCACAGGGCGGAGTTGATCATCAAAACGCCACCAGGTGTCTAATAAGCACCTGGTGGCGTTTATTTAACGCCTGGTGACGTGACACGCGTGGTGGCGCTTAATAGACGCCAGGTGGCGCTTATTAGACGTGTAGTGGCGTCTATTAAACGCCAGGTGGCGCCACTAACGGCGTTCAAAACGCCGAGCGAACTGTGACGAATTGTGGCCCTTTTGGCGTTCCATACTCCGTTGCAGGCTGTGGCCAGCCTGAGACCTCTCCTGGATCCGGAACCTTCCTGCAGTGCGATGCGTGAACCCACGTAGCCCTCTCTGCGACGAGGAGAATCTGGTATGGTCCTTTCCACCTTTTGGACTGCCAGTTCTTCCTCCGAAAATCTTTGATGACGACAAAAGTCCCCGGGCTGCAGTTCATGAAGTTATGTCTCTGCTGCTCTGGGCAGACGTGCGGAAACCTGGACTCTGATGGCAGAAAGAGCATAGGAGAGTTGCATACATTTTATCCTATCACTTTCGCATAGAGCGGTGGATGGAAGAGGTCCCGTTGGTGGCCCTGTCTCTACTTGTGTCATAAAAACATATTTGAACACCCTAAAAAAGGTGAACTCCTATTTTTAAAAGCTATATTTTAAAAGCTATTATTAGCCTATTTTTAAATGCTATTATTTCCCTACTAATTATTATATAGCCCCTTATATTATTATATGTTACCATATCCCTACTCATTAAGGCATGACAAAGCACATGACTTAATATGCAACAAATATAATAATCTGTCTCAATAGTTTAGTCATTAACACTGGCTTGTGTTAATACAGCAAACCCCTGTATAAGAGCAAGAGAAAAAAGTCCAATAAACATTTGTTTAGAGGGAAGAATCACCAACACAAAGTGTTTTACTTTGATTAGCACTTAATAATGCAATGTAGACAGTTTGTAATTTAGTCGCTTAAAAATACAAAATGAAGACTATAATGCAGTGTTACTAATAAAAAAAAACTAAAAAAACTCACTAGGGCAAAATATTAAATGAACTGAGTGTAGCTTTGAACCTTATATTAATCTTTTACTGCGTTTTAATCTACCCCCCCCAAAAAAATATATATATATATAAATATGAATTAACAAAAATATGTTTATTTCATGGTATTGTTGTCTAGCACTACAAAGTAATGCTAATCAGTTTTTGAGAATATTTAAAAATGATTATGAATTAAAGTTATTTGGGTTATAGCGCAAACCCAGGCACTTAATTAACAGTCTATCAATTCAAGTTGTTACCTGACATGGGACAGAAATCACATAATATAATGTATGAATTATGCATTTTGCTCAAGTCCAAGCTTCAGACTGAAAACTGTCCCTGCAGAGAACAAGGAATGCTTTGTCCCTAATTGTGCTAAACTAGAAACCTTATTTATTAGCCAACGCTACAAACTTAATTATAGGCATTTTATTAGGCCTTTAAGCAGGGAAGGCTACTATGCAAGTAGTGATGAAGCTCAGCGCAAATTCTTTCAGGAAGACGTCGTTAACCCAATCAGTACTATTTCTCCGTAAATCAAATCAGCTGTTTAGAAGCCATACTTTCACTTAAACCAATCAGTCATGACCACGGAATTCAAGGACCAATCACAGCACTACAGCTCTGCTTTAAATAAGTTTCTTTTGGTGTCAGTTTTTTGTTTCAGGAAAGCGCTCAACAGCTGATGCCTATCCTAGAGGAATTTCTCTCTCAAACTGGTTCATGTTCAAGCAGCTTTTCGCTCAACGGTGGACAACTCTAACTGTATATGATGGACACACGCAGATACGAACTGTAGCACCTGGCAGCTCTATTTCATCCAGCAAGTTATCTACTCACGTCTGTATGTTCCTGTGGACGTTGCCTCGATGTCAGCAACTAATCGCCGCCCGGCCCCGCTCTGACCTGCCCAGTTGGCTCCCGCCGCCGACTCCCGGTGGCGCTGACCGAGACTTCATCCGGCTCTATCACGACAGAGGGATCAGTGTGTTTCGACCCAGTTGGAGCTCCCAAACCCTCTGAAGTTGAGTTGTCTTTTTAGGGCTGCGTTTTGTTCATTCATGTTTTCACTTAAAGTGGACGGCTGAATTCCCGGGCGCCGTCTAAATCCGTGGTTTCGCCCGTGGCTTACTCCGCATATTGGGGGTTCCTACCGTATTCTATATCTTCTGATTAATGCATCAGGCTTGACCATCTATTGGGAGCATAATGGGCGAGTAGCTTCCATCTTCTGGGTTTTGCTTATAGAGTGCTCAAACTTTTCGTTCACGTTTTTAATTACATGCACGTGTACGGCGGTATACACTCTTGCTAAACTCCTATATGTGTTTACTGTTCATGTTGTTGGAAGCAGCTCTTTCCTCATAGTAACGTGATGGTTCGGTATGTGGTGGATTACTCTCTCTATATATACATGTATATATTAAACAGCAGGATGTTAACTTTCTCAAGCGGTACCTTAATGGATGTATTAAGAGAACGGTACTTTACTGAACACATATAGACAGTATATAAAACTGAACACCACTCACTTCCTTGTTCGGATTTCCACGTGACTGAACTAACCAATCAGAAGCGAGAACTTGGATTACAGATATCCCGTGTTTAAAAAAAAAAAAAAAAAAAGAAAAAAAAAATGTAAACACGTAGATGTTTAACTAATCGTGTGAACATAGATATATAAATGATTAACTGACTAGACTTTGTAAAATACATTTTTAGTAATTTTATATAAATTATATTTAATTATGAGCTTTCGACTTTCAAATATGAATGAACTCCACTCTAAACCTTACATCATCATGAGCAATAGGCTATTTACTCATAGGTATATATTTATATATGTATATATTATATAGGTATATAGCTGAAGTCCCCAGCGTGGGATTCATAAGTCTATCCTCTGTTCTTTTATCTATGGCTGGCATACGTTCAGCATCACATGCTACATTCTATTCAATTTGATCGTTAATAGGTTGAGTAACGTCTATGCTTTTATCTCACATTGTGGCACGTCAGTGGTTACAACATTGTTTTCATATTGGACAGGATAGTTTCTCTTCTATTGGGAAGCAACACGCATGTTAAGTTATCTTCAGAGCTATCACATCATTAGCAGTAATTCATTGCAGACGTTACGCAGTGTGTATGGGGGATTCATTTTCGCATCAACATTTTGATGTATATCGTTTTATTCATAGTTTCTGTGGCTGCATGCTATTGCTTCTTGCTTCATGCTCGTGGTAAGTAGAGCACTAATCATGGTATTAGGTAGTGGTCTATCATTACAGGATTGTAGAGGTTTTCAATCATCGGTTTTAGGACTTATTTCCACCGGTTTCACTAGTGTGCTTTCGAGTCTTGTCTATCTAGGTAGGAACCTTTCAACAGGTACAAAGGGTGCGGTTATCAGAGGAGTGCACACAGTTTTGACCGCATCAAATCACAACACACCGCAAGACGGATGGTTGCATGAATTCATTTGTTCTATCAACGCAATCATGACTTTCGAGTCTGTAATTCATCAGTTGGCCACAGTATGGAGTAGGGTTGAGAAAGTGCTTCAGCTAGTTTTCTAGCTTTAGATGTTGCTTGGTGGTTCCGAGTTTCAGGCTTAGCCAATATAAGCTGTCTCAGCACTAATTGCGTCATCGTGTACGACGATACCATATCGTTGCGGCTATCACTATTATTAATCTTTTCTCGAAAAGTTTTATCGTTTCATGCCTGTCACACTGCTGGTCAGGCAACTAACGTGACAGCCCAGATATTATCGGTTTGCGCCAAACTCTTTAAACCTGTGCAGCACTATGCAGTGCTTTACTGCTGCGTTTTTCTAATCTCAGATGCCTGGCTACTCTCGGGTAAGTGATGCATGGAACCGGTGGTAGGTCGGTTCTAGAGCCCGACCGATATGGATTTTTCGGGGCCGATGCCGATAATAACTCAAAGAGCCCCATTTTATAAGCCGATATTTTGATTTTGAAAATAAACTGGATATTAGACCCATTTCCTATAAACTGCACTTACACAACATTCAATAGCAAAATATCTGCCTGTTCTATGTATGTGGGCTGTATAAACCATTTTCCAGAAGGGATGTTAATAAAAAGCCTTAGATTACAGTCTCAATGACTAAACAATTGCACATCAAAAGTATATATTTTTTAATGATCAAAAAACAGTCTGGTTTTAAACATTTAACACTTTTACTTACTTCCAGTTGAAGCTGGTTTTAACAGTCTGTGTACTGTAAATAAATTATAATACTAAAGTTAAAGTAAAAGCTATACCAAACAAATTCAATATTCTACAAAACCATGTCAATGAATTGAAAATAATATTAAAATAAGTTAAATGTATAGCTACATATAAAATAAATATGAAATAACACCGAACACTGCATTAGAGGAATCTTTGCAGAAGTAGTCCCACACTTTGCTGCTACAGCGTTCACCTTTTTCAGCCATCTGTAGGGCAGAAAGAGACAGAGAAAGAATAAGCATGTGTATTAATACTATCACCATGTATTATTACTCATGTCATCATTACAATTATAATAATAATAATAATAATAAACAGGGATCTCCTGCATACATACATACATACAATACATTTTTATTTTTATTTGTCAAGCAATAGGTATTACCTATTACCTATTTATATTTATCAATATTATTACAACATTTTCCTGTTATGTCTGTAAAGCTGCTTTGAAACGATCTGTAAAAAGAAAAAAAAAGCGCTTGTTCAGCTCACATTTATTTACACGTCCCCACTGGTTTAATCATTTCTGACGCACCTACTGTAGTTACTGTAACTATATTTGCTCTCACAGACACATTCACAACGGTCCCGTATATCTTCTCCTCTTCTCTTTGTGCAGTCTGAATCAAAACATTGTCATGCGCTGGCGAATGTAAAGTTAGCCTACTGTTACCGGCTTTCAGCTCAGAGAAGATTACGGAATCAATTCGAAGTTGAATGGTTAACATTAACGTGTCATGAACACACCGCTGTCAGTTTTGAGAAGAACCACCTTAATAGAAGCATTTAAGGGGCCTGCTAAAAAGGAAGCTATGTTAGCGTTAGAATAACGTAACAGTTGTTGTTTTTTCGAGGCACGCTGTACATGACTTCTAGTCATTTACTACACGCCCCCCCCCCCCCCCCCCCCCCCTGCCACAGTTACGCGGTCATTATGTGGGAAACACTGCAGATATATTTAGAATAAGTTAAACGCTAACGTTATAGTTTGACCTCTTATTAACGTTTGTGCTCTTCCACAGATAAACATGGTATTAGTTAGCTTTGTGGCTAATCTAATATAGCAATGCATTAGCGGCTGTAAGTGATGTTACAGAATATTTAGAAGTGATAATGATAGGACCGTTAGCTAGAACTACCACACCGTTTTTATATACAGAGTATGAACTAAATCTACAATCATTTCACATGACGAACGACAGACTCACCGTCAAAACAGTACATCTCCATGCCGGGTGTAATGCTGCCACTGGCTTGGCTGAGAGCTTTCTTCTGTAGTGGATTTCTGGCGCTGTGTCAACTGGGGAGTTGCAGACCGCCCTCTGGTGGGCAAACTATGCAACACTCATAACATGAGTGAAGCATGAGACTCAGTTTCTCATGTTTCATCGGCCGTTATAAACGCCGATGCCGATTTAAATGCAATTAGCTCATATCGACCGATAATATCGGCCGGCCGATGTATCGGTCGGGCTCTAGTCGGTTCATCACTACTCTGTTTATTAAACTTTCCATCTTAAATTGCGCTAGCATTGGCTTCGTATCTGAGCACTACAAGACGCTAAATTGAAATAACTAATGCGTGCACTAGCTTTTACTCATGCTCAGCTTGGGGGATTCGCCTGCTAGCTATGGCAGCGGTAGTTCCATTTTACCTGGCAAAGAGGTGGTTATGCTCAACGTAGAGCATTATCTTCTCACAGCGTAAATTCGCGAGAATAGCGCTGACGTGGAACGTGGCCTTTCTCATACTTCTGGCTACATTTATATCATACTGCTTATATGCTAACATGCTTAACGCAGAGGTGCCGTTTTGTAGCCAAGCAGTCTCATTCTCCTGCTTTATTTCTATGATGGACTATGTCATTGATAATGTTCTTACTAGCTCCCATGTTCTTACTAGCTCCCTGTCTTATCTGGTAATTTCCCTACGTTTATTGTAGTGTAACCATCATTAACCTTGTCTCATCAAAGCAATTTCACCTCAGTAACCATTGTAATCAAGCATATACCGGTGGTGGTGTTTTATCATAATCTGATTAATTCTCACATTCAATAAGTTGATGCTTGCACAATTGCATGTTGGCATCTCGTATGTGCCATGTTTTGCAGTCCAAAACCATACGCGTGTGAGGGGTAGGTCACCTACCTGTACGCTGTGCCGTGTTATGTTAAGACTGTAAACCGGACCCTGTGCGGAGGTCAGTATTGTATAATGGCAAGCAACAAGTTAATAAATGAACTTTACCAGATCTCGAAGCTTATTCCGTTAAGCATGCATATAACTGGTGGTGGTGGTAGTGTGTGCCGCTCATGTCGAACATTCTTTGTATGTGATGACGTATTCCGGCCATCGTTAAGTAAGTTAAAGTAAGTTAAGGTAAGTATTTTTAAGGTTAAGTAAGTTGTAAGGTAGTAAAGTTAAGGTTAAAGTAAGTTTAGGTTAAGTAAGAAGAAGGTTAGTTAATTAAGAAGAAGGTTAGTTAAGTATGAAGAAGGTTAGTTAAGTAAGAAGAAGGTTAGTTAAGTAAGAAGTTAAGGTTAAGTAAGTAAGAAGTTAAGTAAAAGTAAGAAGTTGTAAGTTAAGGTTAGAATTGTATAATGGCAAGCAGCAAGTTACTAAAATAACACTACAAATTAACTTTACCAGATCTCAAAGCTTATTCCGGTAAGCATGCATATAACTGGTGGTGGTAGTGTGTGCCGCTCATGTCGCACATTCTCTGTATGTGGTGACATATGGCCAGTATTGACATTCCGGCCATCGTTAAGTGTAAGTAAGTAAAAGTATGTTAAGGTAAGGCAAAGTAAGTTATGTTGGGTTAAGTAAGTTAGGTTAGTTTAAAGTTTAAGTAAGGTAAAGTAAGTAATTTAAAATAAATATACAATATTTAAATTGTATACAAATATAAATTGTATAATATATAATGGTATGCAAATATAAATATACACAAAATAAATAAATAAAAAAAAAAAAAAAAAAAAAGTTGTTTTTTCCCGGCTGATCGCCGAAGCGGCCGTGTGGTCGGAGTTTAGTTAGTCTGATTTATTTTCTTTTGTTTGTGTGGTAACTGGCCTGAATTGCCATCTTTTTCCCGGCCTGAATTGCCGAAGCGGCCGTGTGGTCGATACCGGCCGTGTGGTCGATGCCAGCATGAATTGCGTCGCCATGGTTTGGTTCTTCCGGTATCGGGCGATGCCGGCAGAGTGGCCGTTGCCGGCCGTGTGGTCGGAGTTTACTTGGTCTAATTTATTTGCTTTTATTTTGTTGGCTTGCTGGCTTAAATTGCTTTTCCAGCCCGACTTGCCAAGCGGCCGCGTGTTTCGGTTTCGAAAAAAGAAAGAGGGAAGAAGAAGAAAACGAAGAAGAAGAAGGGGGGTGAATTCATTGCATTTGTTCCTTCTATTTTCAGATACACAGGTTTTCAGTGTATCGCCGACCTGAATTGACACTTCAGTGAGATACATCATTCTTTCCGTTCTGCGGATGTGTCCGCCTGACCAAATTGCGGGAATTATTTACTTCAGTTTTGGGGGTTATATCAATTCACCGATAGCTCTAGTTTCCGATCTGTTGCGGCAGGAGGTAAGTATTAAGGTATATATGCTAGTAGGCTTTTACGAACGCATGAGATTAGCGTACACAAATCATATCTTCTAATTTATAATTCCCGTCATGTTTTGGGGGATATGTTTCCTATTCTCTACCCCTTTAAAAAATATTAATTTGGATGGAGTCTAATCTCCAAAAGACTCATACATTTTTGTCATGCAGTTGTATAATAAATATTGTTCTTTTGCATTTCTGCAAACAAAGTCTCTCCTGATTGAAATGCTATTTAAAGCTACAGCTTGCAACTTTGATAAAAACCATCTCAATATTTGCTTACACCAATCAGATCATCTGTGGAAACAAATTAGGGAAACAACCAAATTGCATACTTAAATATGTTTCTGAAAGAATTTTAGGTGAGAAATGGGTAATGCACTAACAGAATATTGATTCATATTTATTCAGTTTGACTGCAGTTCACTACTATATCCCTCCTGTTTGAGGCATGAAAAACTCATGACTCGAACACTCAGCATATATAAATAATGTTTAGTGGTTTATCCATTAACACTGTCCTGTGTTACACAGAAATACCTGTATAAAAGCAACAACAGTTATAAAACAATCACCAAAATTAAACGTTTTCAACATCATGTTAAAGTTTAAACGATTTGTCATATAGTTAGACAATGCATCAACAATGAAACATTGATTTAACATCCCCTTTAATCCCCTGAAGAATAGTGTACGAATTAGGTCCGTAACACTAAATGTTTTTACAAGAACTCAAAGTTCTACTTATCTAAAAGAAGACTCAAATTTGGTTAGAAACGACTCCCAACAGTTAATAGGGAGTTAAACCGGAAAAACGCATGAGATCACTTCCTGTCTTAGCGGTGTTGTTTTTCTGGGACTTGTAGTCTGAATCGTCGTGTGATGACTACAAGCAGAAAAAGAAACACAGTGATCAAATATACATCAACGTTTGGTGTTCAGAGATAGATAGTTTGCTACTCAGAGATAGCGCGGTACCTGAGACAAAAATAGTGAAACATCAATTGAAATCTTTTTTGTTTTTACCGTGCAGAACGAATTGTGTGTTTGAAGCACAGGTGTCACTCAACCGGTGGGCACCTGCAGGCACAAAACACGCGCTTGTGGTGAAGATGTGTCTGAACTAATCAGTGCAGTCAGTCGGTCTGTCACAGTCCAGTCAGAAAAATACGTCATGATAGTGTCTCCTGATCTATAGGAGAAAAAAAACAGAATGTGAGACAATGATAGTGTCTCCTGATCTATAGGAGAAAAAAAACAGAATGTGAGACAATGAGTAAAGAGTCTGAAAAAAAACATTGTTGTTTATCAGTCAAGTCAAAATCACTCAAGCTTATCCTTTAATTAAAAAAACATATCTGTATTTTCTTCATCTGGAACAATTTAAAAAAACGAGAGAGCACAGTCATTTTGTTGTGACTTCGTGTGTATCTCTGTAGGCAAAAACAAATTTTACGTCTTATCAGACCGGAGGTTATCAGTCTGACAGAGAGAAACGCACACTTGGAGCTTTAAGCAAAAAGTGTGTGTGTATGATGTGTCAAGAATAATTAGTCAACGAATGACTGTGATCCAGACACACAATTTTAAAACCTAGTACTGAAACAAACGTCATTCCAAAATGGAGACATTTTAACTTTCTGCCTAATAAGTAGGCTGGTGCAACTAAAGCTTTGGGGGGGGAGTAAAATTAGTTTTTTGGCCTGTTTTAGTTTCCCCCTTGGATAGTCTGTAGACTCGTTTCTCTGTCCCACCTTCCTTTGGATGAGGACATCCGTCTCCAATGTCCGTGCTGACCACAGTTGAAACAAGTGACTTTATCCACTTGTTGAATGTTGCCACGGAGTCGTCTCCCCCTGCCTCTCGCCTGCCCCCTGGGGTGTCCCCTGTCTCTGTTGACAGCAGCAGCTGTCATGGTTTCCAACAGTTTCATCTGTTTCTCCTCCCGGTGTTTTAGGGACCTTCTGTCCATGTTTCTAGATATCCCCTCGATGTCCAACTGGACGAGCAGCTCTATCAGGCGTGGGTCAAGATCTTTGAGTTCAGTCTGCTGCTGATGCAGTGGAGGGGCTGAGGCAGGGAGTAGATCAGGTTTCTTCTTCTCCATCATGCACGTGGTCTGTGGCTGAGCGGGCACTGCTAGTCTGTGTGTCCGCTGTTGTGGGTGAGATGGTGGCGGCGGAGGGCTTCCAAGTGGGAAACCCACGTCACTAGGACTCGGATAGAGAGAATAAGGAGCATTACAGGCAGAGTGTGTATGCATGTTATTAGTGTTCAGCAGAGATAGCTCAGGTTGCAACTGCATTTCCTCCCTGATGTTGGCTTCATTTATCCATATTTGAAGGTATTTTTTGTTATCATGTAAGAACTGTAATTTGTCCCTTTTAACTTTGAATGTCCCCATTATTTTTGCTTCTTCTGCTTCTAAATCCTGTCTCAGATCTTTTAGCTTGCCCGTGCACAGCGTTCCCTTTTCAGGAAAGCCAAAACTCTCAACCCAATATGGTACATGTTTAACACTCAGAGGGCCGTACCGTTTAACCATTTCCTCACACAAGGATCCTGCCCGGGCGTGTGACGATTGGTTGGAGCCCATTTCACCGAAATGAGGGGAAGCGCTTCCTTAACCTGCGTGTCGATCGTCACCGACAAGGCCGCTTTAGCTCACGGGAACAAAGCAACACAAAATCCGCCGATAAAAGGGTTTTGGTCACAGAAAACCCAGGAAAAACCGTAAGCATTCAACTTACAATGCTTAGGATGTCACCCGCGCCAGCCCTAAGGGTTCTTTGAAATACGGTCATCTGATTGTCATTTATACAATCAAAATAACAGGAAAAACAACCCCAAAAAGTCTTCAGTCGTATTATGTGTGAAACAACTGTATTTGTTTCTTAAGTCAATTCAAATTTTTGTAATTTTAGGAACATAAGCTTACCCTGCTGTTAGAAGTCTTTCCTTTTTTCTTATATCAGCATGGAGTGTCCAGGAAGGCTCTGCGTGTTTGTCTGATCCTCTCACTCTGAAAGCCCTTTGTGCTCCGAGGTTTGAGGCGTTATCTCTGGCCTTGAAAGGTGCAGAAATCACAGATCGCGAGTCCTCAGCACACGCAGAGTTCTCCCATGCTCACATCCAGCACTGACCCTGCCGACAAACGCCAAAAATTGTTGTGGAATTAAACAGTCAGGGTACAGCAGGTGTAGATTAGTTCAAAATTTAAACAATAATTGAAAATGAAACAAATACAAAGAAATAGTCGTAGACTGAACCAATGTAGGTTTTTTTGTAATTTATTAAAGTAAATATTCTGCAGAATAGGAGGACTGGTTCACAGACCGCACGCAGCAATTTGTGAAGGAGTCTTCAACGTAATCATGAGAATCACAGGCTTTTATACAGGCCTACACAGATAAGGCATAGAGAAGTGACATCAACACATGCATAATGACAATCTGATTCTTCACAAGGTCTCCAAACTATCTCGGCCTTTGACGTACAATGCGAATCAGAGAGACAAGCTGAGGTGTCTAAAAGTCTGTCAGATAGTTTAACAGTTTAATCTGTAGACTTTGTTGTATTTCAGTAGAACAATATAAGCTTTCTCACAGACAAGTGTAGATAACTCTCCTTATGGAATAAATAAGAAGAGTACATACAGAAAGTTAATTTAGGTAAAATATAATTTTGCCATTACACAGCAGACCTGCAATTTTCTGGAAGTTGGTTCCAAATATGTGGAGCATAGAAACTAAATGCTGCTTCTCCCTGTTTAGTTCTGACCCTGGGGACAGAAAGCAGACCTGTCCCAGACGACCTGAGAGGTCTGGGAGGTTCGTAGTTGACTAGCAGGTCAGAAATGTATTTTGGACCTAAACTGTTTAATGATTTATAAACTAGCAAAAGTATTTTGAAATCAACTCTCTGAGGCACAGGAAGCCAGTGTAAAGACTTCAGAACTGGAGTGATATTATCCACTTTCTTGGTCTTAGTGAGGACTCGAGCAGCAGCGTTCTGAATCAGCTGCAACTGTCTGATTGATTTTTTTAGGGAGACCTGTAAAGACACCATTACAGTAGTCAACTCTACTAAAGATAAAAGCATGGACAAGTTTTTCCAAGTCCTGCTGTGACATAAGTCCCTTAACCCTTGATATATTCTTAAGGTGGTAATAGGATGACTTTGTAATTGTCTTAATGTGGCTGTTGAAATTCAGGTCTGAGTCCATAATTACACCAAGATTTCTGGCTTTGTCTGTTGTTTTTAACATTGTCGTTTGAAGCTGAGCGCTGACTTTTAATCGTTCCTCTTTTGCTCCAGAAACAACCACCTCAGTTTTTTCTTCATTTAATTTAAGAAAGTTCTGGCACATCCAGTCGTTAATTTGTTCAATGCACTTAGTCAGTGTTTGTATAGGACTATAGTCTCCTGGAGATAAGGTTATGTAAATTTGTGTGTCGTCCGCATAACTGTGGTAACATATTTTGTTGTTTTCCATAATCTGAGCCAGTGGAAGCATGTAGATGTTAAACAGAAGAGGCCCCAGAACGGAGCCTTGGGGAACTCCGCACGTCATCTTTGTATGCTCAGATGTATAATTACCTATAGATACAAAGTAGTCCCTATTCTTTAAATAGGATTTAAACCAGTTTAGGACTGAGCCAGAAAGGCCAACCCAGTTTTATGTCATGGTCGACCGTGTCAAATGCAGCACTGAGATCAAGTAATACTAAGACTGCAGTTTTGCCACTATCTGTGTTTAAGTGGAAGTGGAAGAATGGAAGGTTAGATATCAGCCTATAGTTGCTCAGTAATGCCGTGTCTAGATTGTTCTTTTTTTTAAAAGTGGCTTGATGACTGCAGTTTTCAGGGCCTTTGGGAAGATACCTGAGAGTAGAGACGTGTTTACAGTCTGTAAAAGATCAGAAGACATACAATTTGAAACATTTTTGAAAAGGCCTGTTGGTAGAATATCAAGGCAACAGGAGGAGGTTTTCAGATGTTGTATAATGTCCTCCAGGTTTTTATGGTTGATCATATGAAATTGTGTGATATTGGAATTTGTTTTGCCTGGACAGTGTGGCAACTCATATCCCTTACTTGATATGGAGGCACTGACAGTTAGTCTAATTTTCTGAATTTTGTCTTCGAAAAAGGAGGCAAAATCATTGCAGGCCTTGGTAGATAAAAGTTCAGATGCTACTGGTACTGGAGGGTTTGTTAACCTATCAACAGTAGCAAACAGAGCACGTGAGTTATTATTGTTTCTGGCGATAATGTCAGAGAAGAAGGACCACCTAGCATTCCTCAGTTCCAAATTATAAATGTGAAGTCTTTCTTTATAGGTGTTATAGTGGACCTGGAGATTAGTTTTTCGCCACCTGCGTTCAGCTTTTCGACACTGTTTTTTCTCTTCTTACCCGTATAACATTTCTCCATGGAGATCTTTTCTTACTACAGACAGCTTTGACCTTAGTGGGAGCAATGGCATCAATAACATTTGTAATTTTAAAATTTAAATTATCTATAAGCTCATTGACTGAGACCCCAGTGAGGGCGGGTGTGGACTGAAAAGCTGAATGAATGTTTCACTGGTGTTTTCAGTGATATACCGTTTTCTGATTACCTTAGTTTGGACACTTTTGGGCACCGAGATAGTGCCGTTAAAGAAAACACATGAATGATCAGAGAGAGCAACGTCAGTCACCACAACCTTGGAAATGTTCAAACCCTTGGAGATAATCAAGTCCAGAGTGTGCCCCTTATTGTGCGTGGGTTCCGTCACATGCTGAGTCAGTCCATAGTTCTCAAAAACACAACACAGTTCTTTGGTCCCTCTATCCTGCAGGTTGTCCACATTAATGTTAAAATCACCAGCAATAATTACACAGTCAAAGATAATACAGATTATCGATAGCAGTTCAGTAAAGTCATCGAAGAAAGCTGCACAGTATTTCGGTGGTCTGTAGATATTTAGAAATATAGCTCGAGGGGTGGACTTTAGCTGAAGAGTCACATATTCAAAAGAAGCAAAATTTCCATAAGATATTTGAGTACAATGGAATGAGTCATTATACAAAATGGCTACTCCACCTCCTTTCTTATTCACTCTATGCTCACTCATAAAACTGAAGTTAGGGGGAGCTGACTCAATGAGAACATCACCACTGTTATTATGGTCCAACCAGGTTTCAGTTAAAAACATAAAATCAAGATTGTGCTTAATAATAAAATCATTGATTAAAAATGATTTTCCTGCCAACGACCTGATGTTTAGTAAGGCTAGTGTTAGTGTGTTAAAATATTTATCTGTCTCAATTTTTGGTATAGGCGTTCGCTGACGAGGAATGAATGCTAAATGTGCGAGGTTTGCTGATAAGTGCTTGTTCTTACTTAGCGGATTCATCATTCTTTTTCTATTACCTATCACAACATAAATTGAAGAAGGATTTAATACACAGGGCCCGGGCTTGTCCTGAAAAGAGTCATGAGTGCCACTAGGCGTGCAGCCTGGACCCGGCACATAACAGACAAAGCTTGCTGCATTTTGTACACAAGTATACTTATCAGTCTGGGGAGGAAGAGTTAGCTGCCGTCCTTGAGTGGGCAGTGTTGCCTGCCGTTTAACTTTTGGCTGGGGGCCATTGATGGGAGAAGGAAGGGGGGTAAGTTTGATTCCAGCATCTACTTTTGGCCGGGGGCAAATGATGGGAGAAGGAAGGGGGATAAATTTGGTTCCTTCAACTACCAGTCGCTTCATCTGGTCAGTGAAATCCAACATGCGGCAGGGGGAAGGAGGGGAAAAGGTGAGTGGTGAGAGCGATGGCGTGGGCGGGGTGTATGGATCCTCAAAGGCGTCAGGGTTGGTGAAGGGGTTTGAGGGGAGTTGGACGGGTGAAGAGGGGGATTGAGATTTCTCATCTCTGCTCTGTGGTCTTCCATGGTCAAATCTTTGCTCAGGCGGGGGCTGTGGTGGATTACTGCCCTGTTTTGTTATGTCTTCCTCTTGTTTAGATTCCTCTTGTCTCGTGTCCTTGGCCAAGGGAGCTGATGTGTGGCGCAGAAAGTAAAGTTGGTTAGAGGTGTACAGCTTTACTCCTGGTTTGTTAAGGAAAGGTCCATCTGCCTTAAAAAGATGTCTGCGCTCCCAGAACATGTCAAAATTGTCAATGAACTGCAGAGAATGAGCGGTACACGCAGTTGAAAGCCATGTGCTCAGTGCCAACAGTCTGCTGAATCTCTCAACTCCTCTTCTGACTGGCGGTAGAGGTCCACTGATAAACACCCTCGCATTTAGGGAGCTGACTGTTTTCAGTAGATCCATGAAGTCCTTTTTCAGCACTTCAGACTGTTGCTTTACAACATCATGTGACCCTATATGCAGTATAATGTTATTCACAGTTGGGTGTGCTGCCACGATATCCTGGATTCTGTTGGCCAGACACCATTTCTTTGGGAAAACAGAGTATTTTGGTGTTTTTTCTGCTTTTTACATCTTTTACAGCAGTCACCTACAATCAGAGTTTGTACGTACTAAGTCAAGTGACTGACAATCTCGCTGTAAATAGTCTTCTCTTCGCTGATGAAGAAACTGAGCACTGAAGACAGTGAATGGTGTGATGTTGCATTCATAACGGCTGACTTTGAGATAGCAGTAAATGGTCTAAATGACAACAAAAACCAAAGACACCTTACTCTTTGGAGACTTCAACCCAGTGCAAACTGACATGGACATTTCACTGAACAATGTATTTCGTACCGAGGTCAGCAGGAAAGAGCTATCTTTATTGATAATGGACAGGAATATGTGTGATGTCTGGAGAGCTTCATATCCGGATGTCAGAGATTTTTCAAGGCGCCAAATTGTACAGGGTGTCTTGAAACAGTCTAGGATTGATTTGTGTTTTGTGACTGCTCCATTGTGTAAATTTATCATGTCACCCAAATATCTTGTAAATCCATGGAGTGATCATAGCACCTTTCAATGTGCACTTGAAACAGTAACCACACAGAGAAGAGGGGGCATGTGGTGCTTCAACGCCAGCCTTCTTGAAGTTGCTCTTTTTGTAAGCACAATGAATAAAATGCTAAATAATGCTGTGTCTGAGCTACCATTTGTAGACCACGTGTTAGAATGGTGGGTACATTTAAAAAAAGAATTAAAAACAAATGTATCCATTTCAGTATAGAAAAGAAATGGAAAGTTTGCTCTTGAGCAGAAGGTCAGAAACCTTCTGACAACAGAAGCCAGGCTTCTTGACCAAAAAATAATTACGTGTACTAATAAATATGTGTCACTGAAACACCAACTTGACAAAATTGAGGAAATCAAGTGTCGAGGAGCTGCTGTTCGAAGCAGAGTACAAAATGTCCTTGAAGGCGAGAAATGTACTGGCTACTTTCTCCGCCTGGAAAAAAGGAATCAAGAACGTACTAATATTGATGAAATTATGAATGTTGATGGTGTAATTGTTAAAATGCAAGATGACATTTTAAAACAAGTGTTTTTGTTCTACAAAGATTTGTTTACAAGTCAAGTGACTGACAATCTCGCTGTAAATAGAGTCTTGTCGTCGCTGACGAAGAAACTGAGCACTGAAGACAGTGATTGGTGTGATGTTGCATTCACAACAGCTGACTTTGAGATAGCAGTAAATGGTCTAAATGACAACTAAAATCCTGGTCAGGATGGGCTAGGGATGGGTCCGATCCAGTATCGGTATCGGGGCCGATACCAGCGAAATTCAGGTATCGGATTTTCCCGATCCAACCTGCGGAGATTTCCGATACCAAGAGCCATGTCTGCACTTTAACGTTGTCTGCTGAAATGGCTCCAAAAGTGATTCCTGCCGGCTGGTCTGCTGGTTGGCTGTGTTGCAAACTGTGGAATAGACTTCCTGAACGGAGTCGCGGCTCAATAAGACACAGAGTTATGAGACACGCCCCCGCTCAGGAAGTCCATTCCGCAGTTTCCAGCCAGCTAGCAGGATAGTAGCATGACCAGCATTGTGGCTAGCTCGATGCTATCCTGTGTGTCCGCTGTTTGGAAATACTTCACAGTGGAAACACCGCAGAGCAAGACAGCAAAATGCAAAACCAAAACAGGACTTTCACAACCGTCTGTCTGCCGGTGTTGTCGCCGGCTTTTGGCGTTTCAATTCCCCGTTGTTGCGTCCACCAGAGACCCCGGATCGTACGTGTCCCGGCGGCCGCTGTTTCAGAGCAGCCGCTGCGCAGCCGTGAAAACAGAGGTGTGTGTGTGTGTGTGTGGGTGTGTGTGTGTGTGTGTGTGTGTGTGTAACTAAGTGTGTGTGTAAGATGTTTACAGTTATTGCACTTTTCTTATATTTCAGATATTTGACATTTTAAATGTTGATTTGTTGATGCTACAAGAGCCAGTGTGCTTGATTTGCGCTGTTCACACACTGTTTTATTGATAGTGTGTGTGTGTGTGTGTGTGTGTGTGTGTGTGTGTGTGTGTGTGTGTGTGTGTGTGTGTGTGTGTGTGTGTGTGTGTGAGAGAGAGTTTTACACTTGCACTTTTCTTATATTTTAAGACTCAAGTATTTGACATTTTGGGTATGTAATAAATATTGACATGACAATCAATTTGAAACCCTTACAGTTGGATATCTGTTTTCAGAATGAGATTTTTTCTGACTTCCTTTTCTGACCTTAGTATACTTAGCTCAAGTTGCCTTTTGGGACATACATGCATACGTACGTCCATATCATACTTGCCCGTTGAGAGGAGTTTATTTCAGCATCATATAAAATCAACAATAATGATAATAATAATATTAAAGCAAACACAGCTCTGGTAGCGGAATAGTATCGGTATCGGCCGATATCCAAATTCAGGTATCGGGATCGGATCGGAAGTGAAAAAATGTGGATCGGTGCATCCCTAGGATGGGCTCACTTCTGAGTTCTATAAACTGTTTAAATGTCAGCTTGTACCTTCTCTGTCCTCTGTTTTTTTCTGTCATGGCAGATTTAGGTAAGGTACCTGACTCTTTCACCGATTGGGTGATAAACATCTTCTATAAGAAGAAAGGTAACAAGAATAGCTTAAGCAACTACAGACCTATTAGTTTACTTAACACAGACTATAAAATTTTGGCTAAAATGTTAGCCAACCGAATGAAACATGTTATTGCCTCTGTTGTTGGTGACACTCAGGCGTACAGTATTCCTGGTCGTAAAACATATCAGATTCTATTCTAACTGTGAAAGATACAATCAGAACATTGTCAACAGGTCAGGGCTTATGGCTTGGCATTGATCTCCAGAAAGCCTTCGATCGAGTTGAGCATTCGTTCTTGTATCAGACCTTGACCACTCTTGGTTTTGGTCAGCATTTTGTTGGCTGGATGAAAATGTTATATGGTAGAGCCAAAAGTCGTGTTAAATGTAATAGTGAATTAACTGACTCTTTCTGTATAAACTCCCAGGCTCCCAGAAACCCAAAGGTCGAGGCCGCGGTAGTAGTGAAACACAATGGAATACAGGAAAATTTGCAGAGACCCAAAGGCCGCAGTAGCAGTGAATCACAGTGTAATACTGCCCAGGCTCCCAGAAAACCAAGGGCTGAGGCCACGGTAGCAGTGAAATAAAATTGAATACCGCCCAGCGTGTCTGGGACCCAAAGGCCGCGGTAGCAGTGAAACACAGTGTAATACTGCCCAGGCTCCCAGAGACCCCAAGCCTGAGGCCACGGTAGCAGTGAACTACCATTGAATACCACCCAGGCTCCCAGAAACCCAAAGGCAGAGGCCGCGGTAGTAGTGAAACACACTGGAATACTGGACAGTTTGCAGAGACCCAAAGGCCACGGTAGCAGTGAAATAAAATTGAATACCGGCCAGCATGTCTGGGACCCAAAGGCCGCGGTAGCAGTGAAACACAGTGTAATACTGCCCAGGCTCCCAGAAACCCAAGGGCTGAGGCCACGGTAGCAGTGAACTACCATTGAATACCGCCCAGGCTCCCAGAAACCCAAAGGCAGAGGCCGCGGTAGTAGTGAAACACACTGGAATACTGGACAGTTTGCAGAGACCCAAAGGCCACGGTAGCAGTGAAATAAAATTGAATACCGGCCAGCATGTCTGGGACCCAAAGGCCGCGGTAGCAGTGAAACAGTGTAATACTGCCCAGGCTCCCAGAAACCCAAGGGCTGAGGCCCCGGTAGCAGTGAACTACCATTGAATACCGCCCAGGCTCCCAGAAAACCAAGGCCGAGGCTGCGGTAGTAGTGAAACACAATCTGGTAAGAATCGACCCGTACAGGTTTCATCCTGGTAAGAATTGACTCCAGGCTTAGTGCCGCTAAGCCTCGAGGGACGCGAGTGAAGAGGAGATGCGGCACTGGTTTCATACTGGTAAGAATTGACTCCAAAGTGTCTGCCCCGCTAAACCTCGAGGGACGCGAGCCCCGTACAGGCTGAAGAGGAGATGCGGCACTGGTTTCATCCTGGTAAGAATCGACTCCAAAGTGTCTGTCCCGCTAAGCCTTGAGGGCCGCGAGCCCGGGATAGGCTGAAGAGGAGATGCGGCACTGGTTTCATCCTGGTAAGAATCGACTCCAAAGTTTCTGTGCCGCTAAGCCTTGAGGAACATGAGCCCGGGACAGGCTGAAGAGGAGATGCAGCACTGGTTTCATCCTGGTAAGAATCGACTCCAAAGTTTCTGTGCCGCTAAGCCTTGAGGAACATGAGCCCGGGACAGGCTGAAGAGGAGATGCGGCACTGGTTTCATCCTGGTAAGAATCGACTCCAAAGTGTCTGTCCCGCTAAGCCTCGAGGGCCGCGAGCCCGGGATAGGCTGAAGAGGAGATGCGGCACTGGTTTCATCCTGGTAAGAATCGACTCCAAAGTTTCTGTGCCGCTAAGCCTTGAGGAACATGAGCCCGGGACAGGCTGAAGAGGAGATGCAGCACTGGTTTCATCCTGGTAAGAATCGACTCCAAAGTTTCTGTGCCGCTAAGCCTTGAGGAACATGAGCCCGGGACAGGCTGAAGAGGAGATGCGGCACTGGTTTCATACTGGTAAGAATTGACTCCAAAGTGTCTGTCCCGCTAAGCCGCGAGGGACGCGAGCCCGGGACAGGCTGAAGAGGAGATGCGGCACTGGTTTCATCCTGGTAAGAATCGACTCCAAAGTTTCTGTGCCGCTAAGCCTTGAGGAACATGAGCCCGGGACAGGCTGAAGAGGAGATGCGGCACTGGTTTCATCCTGGTAAGAATCGACTCCAAAGTGTCTGTCCCGCTAAGCCTCGAGGGACGCAAGCCCCGTACAGGCTGAAGAGGAGATGCGGCACTGGTTTCATCCTGGTAAGAATTGACTCCATAGTGCCGCTAAGCCTCGAGGGACGCGAGTGAAGAGGAGATGGGGCACTGGTTTCATTGTGGTAAGAATTGACTCCAAAGTGTCTGTCCCGCTAAGCCTCGAGGGACGCAAGCCCCGTACAGGCTGAAGAGGAGATGCGGCACTGGTTTCATCATGGTAAAAATCGACTCCAAAATGCAGCTAAGCCTCGAGGGACGCAAACCCCGTACAGGCTGAAGAGGAGATGCGGCACTGGTTTCATGCATCGACTTCAAAGTGTCTGTCCTGCTAAGCCTCGAGGGATGCGAGTGAAGAGGAGATGCGGCACTGGTTCAATCCTGGTAAGAATTGACTCCAAAGTGCCGCTAAGCCTTGAGGAACAAGAGCCCCGGACAGGCTGATGACATGTGCCACTGGTTTCATCCTGGTAAGAATCGACTCCAAAGTGCCGCCTCGAAGGACGCAAGCCCGGGACAGGCTGAAGAGAAGATACGGCACTGGTTTCATCCTGGTAAGAATCGACTCCAAAGTGTCTATCCCGCTAAGCCACAAGGGATGCCTACGCGGGGCAGGCTGAAGAGAAGATACGGCACTGGTTTCATCCTGGTACGAATCGACTCCAAAGTGCCGCTAAGCCTCGAGGGACGCGAGTGAAGAGGAGATGTGGCTTTGGTTTGATCCTGGTAAGAATTGACTCCATAGTGCCGCTAAGCCTCGAGGGAAGTGAGTGAAGAGGAGATGCGGCATTGGTTTCATCCTGGTAAGAATCGACTCCAAAGTGTCTGTCCCGCTAAGCCTCGAGGGACGCGAGCCCCGTGCAGGCTGAAGAGGAGATGCGGCACTCGTTTCATCCTGGTAAGAATCAACTCCAAAGTGCTGCTACACCTCGAGGGACGCGAGTGAAGAGAAGATGCGGCACTGGTTTCATCCAGGTAAGAATCGACTCCAAAGTTTCTGTCCCGCTAAGCTTCGAGGGACGCGAGCCCGGGACAGGCTGAAGAGGTGATGCGGCATTGGTTTCATCCATCGACTCCAAAGTGTTTGTCCTGCTAAGCCTCGAGGGATGCGAGTGAAGGGGAGATGAGGCAATGGTTTCATCCTGGTAAGAATCGACTCCAAAGTGTCTGTCCCGCTAAGCCTAGAGGGACGCGAGCCCGGGACAGGCTGAAGAGGAAATGCGGCACTGGTTTCATCCTGGTAAGAATCAACTCCAAAGTGCGGCTAAGCCTTGAAGAACGAGAGCACCGGACAGGCTGATGTCATGCGCCACTGGTTTCATCCTGGTAAGAATTGACTCCAAAGTGCCACTTCGAAGGACGCAAGCCCGGGAGAGGCTGAAGAGGAGATGCGGCACTAGTTTCATCCTGGTAAGAAACGACTCCAAAGTGTCTTTCCCGCTAAGCCTGGAGGGATGCCTGCCCGGGACAGGCTGAAGAGGAGATGCGGCACTGGTTTCATCCTGGTAAGAATCGACTCCAAAGTACCACTAAGCCTCGAGGGACGCGAGTGAAGAGGAGATGCGGCACTGGTTTCATCCTGGCAAGTATCGACTCCAACGTGCCTATCCCACTAAGCCTTGAGGGAAGCGAGCCCCGAACAGCCTGATGAGGAGGCACTGGTTTCATCCTGGTAAGAATCGACTCCAAAGTGTCTGTCCCGCTAAGCCTGGAGGGAAGCGAGTGAAGAGGAGATGCAGCATTTGTTTCATCCTGGTAAGAATCGACTCCAAATTGCCGCTAAGCCTCGAGGGACGCGAGTGAAGAGGAGATGCGGCATTGGTTTCATCCTGGTAAGAATCGACTCCAAAGTGCCGCCTCGAAGGATGCGAGCCCGGGACAAGCTGAAGAGGAGATGCGGCGGCACTGGTTTCATCCTGGTAAGAAACGACTCCAAAGTGTCTGTCCCGCTAAGCCTGGATGGATGCCTGCACGGGACAGGCTGAAGAGGAGATGCGGCACTGGTTTCATCCTGGTAAGAATCGACTCCAAAGTACCGCTAAGCCTCGAGGGACACGAGTAAAGAGGAGATGTGGCACTGGTTTCATCCTGGCAAGTATCGACTCCAAAGTGCCGGTCCCAGTAAGCCTCGAGGGAAGCGAGCCCCGAACAGGCTGATGAGGAGGCACTGGTTTCATCCTGGTAAGAATCGACTCCAAAGTGTCTGTCCCGCTAAGCCTGGAGGGAAGCGAGTGAAGAGGAGATGCAGCATTTGTTTCATCCTGGTAAGAATCGACTCCAAAGTGCCGCTAAGCCTCGAGGGACATGAGTGAAGAGGAGATGCGGCACTGGTTTCATACTGGTAAGAATCGAAACCAAAGTGCCGCTAAGCCTCAAGGGACGCGATTGAAGAGGAGATGCGGCATTGGTTTTATCCTGGTAAGAATTGACTCCAAAGTGCAGCTAAGCCTTGAGGGACGCGAGTGAAGAGGAGATGTGGCTTTGGTTTGATCCTGGTAAGAATTGACTCCATAGTGCCGCTAAGCCTCGAGGGAAGTGAGTGAAGAGGAGATGCGGCATTGGTTTCATCCTGGTAAGAATCGACTCCAAAGTGTCTGTCCCGCTAAGCCTCGAGGGACGCGAGCCCCGTGCAGGCTGAAGAGGAGATGCGGCACTCGTTTCATCCTGGTAAGAATCAACTCCAAAGTGCTGCTACACCTCGAGGGACGCGAGTGAAGAGAAGATGCGGCACTGGTTTCATCCAGGTAAGAATCGACTCCAAAGTTTCTGTCCCGCTAAGCTTCGAGGGACGCGAGCCCGGGACAGGCTGAAGAGGTGATGCGGCATTGGTTTCATCCATCGACTCCAAAGTGTTTGTCCTGCTAAGCCTCGAGGGATGCGAGTGAAGGGGAGATGAGGCAATGGTTTCATCCTGGTAAGAATCGACTCCAAAGTGTCTGTCCCGCTAAGCCTAGAGGGACGCGAGCCCGGGACAGGCTGAAGAGGAAATGCGGCACTGGTTTCATCCTGGTAAGAATCAACTCCAAAGTGCGGCTAAGCCTTGAAGAACGAGAGCACCGGACAGGCTGATGTCATGCGCCACTGGTTTCATCCTGGTAAGAATTGACTCCAAAGTGCCACTTCGAAGGACGCAAGCCCGGGAGAGGCTGAAGAGGAGATGCGGCACTAGTTTCATCCTGGTAAGAAACGACTCCAAAGTGTCTTTCCCGCTAAGCCTGGAGGGATGCCTGCCCGGGACAGGCTGAAGAGGAGATGCGGCACTGGTTTCATCCTGGTAAGAATCGACTCCAAAGTACCACTAAGCCTCGAGGGACGCGAGTGAAGAGGAGATGCGGCACTGGTTTCATCCTGGCAAGTATCGACTCCAACGTGCCTATCCCACTAAGCCTTGAGGGAAGCGAGCCCCGAACAGCCTGATGAGGAGGCACTGGTTTCATCCTGGTAAGAATCGACTCCAAAGTGTCTGTCCCGCTAAGCCTGGAGGGAAGCGAGTGAAGAGGAGATGCAGCATTTGTTTCATCCTGGTAAGAATCGACTCCAAATTGCCGCTAAGCCTCGAGGGACGCGAGTGAAGAGGAGATGCGGCATTGGTTTCATCCTGGTAAGAATCGACTCCAAAGTGCCGCCTCGAAGGATGCGAGCCCGGGACAAGCTGAAGAGGAGATGCGGCGGCACTGGTTTCATCCTGGTAAGAAACGACTCCAAAGTGTCTGTCCCGCTAAGCCTGGATGGATGCCTGCACGGGACAGGCTGAAGAGGAGATGCGGCACTGGTTTCATCCTGGTAAGAATCGACTCCAAAGTACCGCTAAGCCTCGAGGGACACGAGTAAAGAGGAGATGTGGCACTGGTTTCATCCTGGCAAGTATCGACTCCAAAGTGCCGGTCCCAGTAAGCCTCGAGGGAAGCGAGCCCCGAACAGGCTGATGAGGAGGCACTGGTTTCATCCTGGTAAGAATCGACTCCAAAGTGTCTGTCCCGCTAAGCCTGGAGGGAAGCGAGTGAAGAGGAGATGCAGCATTTGTTTCATCCTGGTAAGAATCGACTCCAAAGTGCCGCTAAGCCTCGAGGGACATGAGTGAAGAGGAGATGCGGCACTGGTTTCATACTGGTAAGAATCGAAACCAAAGTGCCGCTAAGCCTCAAGGGACGCGATTGAAGAGGAGATGCGGCATTGGTTTTATCCTGGTAAGAATTGACTCCAAAGTGCAGCTAAGCCTTGAGGGACGCGAGTGAAGAGGAGATGCGGCATTGGTTTCATCCTGGTAAGAATCAACTCCAAAGTGCTGCTAAGCCTTCAGGAACGAGAGCCCCGGACAGGCTGAAGAGATGCGCCACCGGTTTCATCCTGGTAAGATTTGACTCCAAAGTGCCGCCTCGAAGGATACGAGCCCGGGACAAGCTGAAGAGGAGATGCGGAACTGGTTTCATCCTGGTAAGAATCGACTCCAAAGTGCCGCTAAGCCTCGAGGGACGCGAGTGAAGATGAGATGCGGCACTGGTTTCATCCTGTCAAGAATCAACTCCAAAGTGTCTGTCCCGCTAAGCCTCGAGGGATGCCTGCCCGGGACAGGACTTTCGGTTTCTGGGAGCCTGGGCGGTATTCAATGGTAGTTCACTGCTACCGTGGCCTCAGCCTTTGGGTTTCTGGGAGCCTGGGCAGTATCCCACTGTGTTCCACTGCTACCGTGGCCTTTGGTTCCCAGAGACCCTGGGTGGTGTTCAATTGTATCTCACTGCTACTGCGGCCTTTGGGTCTCTGCAAATTGTCCTGTATTCCATTGTGTTTCACTACTACCTTGGCCTCGGCCTTTGGGTTTCTGGGAGCCTGGGCGGTATTCAATGGTAGTTCACTGCTACCATGGCCTGAGCCCTTGGGTTTCTGGGAGCCTGGGCAGTATTCCACTGTGTTTCACTGCTACCGTGGCCTTTGGGTCTCTGCAAACTGTCCTGTTTTCCAGTGTGTTTCACTACTACCGCGGCCTCGGCCTTTGGGTTTCTGGGAGCCTGGGCGGTATTCAATGGTAGTTCACTGCTACCGTGGCCTCAGCCTTTGGGTTTCTGGGAGCCTGGGCAGTATCCCACTGTGTTCCACTGTTACCGTGGCCTTTGGGTCCCAGAGACCCTGGGTGGTGTTCAATTGTATCTCACTGCTACCGCGGCCTTTGGGTCCCAGACATGCTGGGCGGTATTCAATATTATTTCACTGCTACCGTGGCCTTTGGGTCTCTGCAAACTGTCCTGTATTCCATTGTTTCACTACTACCGCGGCCTCTGCCTTTAGGTTTCTGGGAGGCTGGGCGGTATTCAAAGGTAGTTCACTGCTACTGTGGCCTCAGCCTTTGGGTTTCTGGGAGCCTGGGCAGTATTCCACTGTGTTTTTCACTGCTACTGCGGCCTTTGGATCGCTGCCAATTGTCCTGTATTCCATTGTGTTTCACTACTACCGTGGCCTCGGCCTTTGGGTCTCTGAGAACCTGGGAGGTATTCAATGGTAGTTCACTGCGAGCGAGCGATCCGGGCCACCGTTCTCTTAATACATCCATGGGGCCACCACCAGCTGAGCTTCTCAACTCTGAAAACTTTGAAGCAAATTGTCAATTCGGCAACGATTTTCGGATGATATTTGAAATCTGAACAGTTCATTTCTCGCCTAAAACGTTGTCAGAAATGACTTTAATGATGAATAAGATGGTGAAAATTGTTAAAAATATCCCGCTGTTGCTCTCAAGTGCAAACCAGTACAGAAGACATCACTCAGTCATAGAGGGACACACCCCAAAACTAACTATAGACATGCTGATAGGTAAGCTCACAGGCCATAGGCGATGGGGCCACGTGTGTCACTCCTAATTTGGATCAATCAGCAGCCATGTAACCTGCAATTGGAGTGATTGACAGAAAACCTGACAAGTGAGAAAACAATATGACCTATTTAGCTTATCACTAACATGAATATGGGAGGGCCCTGAACTTGGGAGGCCCCTGGGCTTCAGCACGCACGCTTTCAGCTAGAAAGTTGAAATTGCTATCACTTACTGCCATTGAGGTTGGCAACAACATACAAAAAAATCAGAACGCGGCCTTCTTTAGAAATATGAGACACACACCATTTTATATACTCTTTTTAGCTGACGTGTGGCATACATACATAAGTTAGAGGGTTGCCACGCAAGCACGCTTTCAGCTATAAAGTTGAAATTGCTATCACCTACTGTCCTGGAGGTTGGAGACAACATATTAAAAAATCAGAACGGGGCCTTCTTTAGAAATATGAGACACACACCATTATATATACTCTTTTTAGCTGACGTGTGGCATACATATATAATCTAGATGGTTGCCACGCACGCACGCTTTCAGCTAGAGAGTTGACATTGCTATCACTTACTGTCATTGAGGTTGCCAACAACATAAAAAAATCAGAACGGGGCCTTCTTTAGAAATGTGAGACACACACCATTTTATATACGCTTTTTAGCTGACGTGTGGCATACATACATAATCTAGATGGTTGCCACGCACGCAAGCCTTCAGCTAGAAAGTTGAAATTGCTATCACTTAATGCACTGGAGGTTGGCAACAACATACTAAAAAATCTGAACGGGGCCTTCTTTAGAAATATAAGACACACACCATTTTATATACGCTTTTTAGCTGACATGTGGCATACATACATAATTTAGAGGTTTGCCACGCAAGCACGCTTTCAGCTATAAAGGTGAAATCAATATCACTTAATGTCCTGGACATTGGCAACAACATACTAAAAAATCAGAACGGGGCCTTCTTTAGAAATATGAGACGCACACCATTTTATATACTCTTTTTAGCTGACGTGTGGCATACATACATACTTTAGAGGGTTGCCACACACGCATGCTTTCAGCTAGAAAGTTGAAATTGCTATCACTTAATGTTCTGGAGGTTGGCAACAACAAATTAAAAAATCAGAACGGGGCCTTCTTTAGAAATATGAGACACACACCATTTTATATACTCTTTTTAGCTGACGTGTGGCATACATACATAATTTAGAGGGTTGCCACGCAAGCACGCTTTCAGCTATAAAGGTGAAATTGATATCACTTAATGTCCTGGACGTTGGCAACAACATACTAAAAAATCAGAACGGGGCCTTCTTTAGAAATATGAGACGCACACCATTTTATATACTCTTTTTAGCTGACTTGTGGCATACATACATAGTTTAGAGGGTTGCCACGCACGCACGCTTTCAGCTAGAGAGTTGAAATTGCTATCACTTAATGTCCTGGAGGTTGGCAACAACATACAAAAACAATCAGAACGGGGCCTTCTTTAAAAATATGAGACACACACCATTTTCTATATGCTTTTTAGCTGACGTGTGGTATACATACATACTTTAGAAGGTTGCCATGCACACTTTCAACTAGAAAGTTGAAATTACTATAACTTAATGTCCTGGAGGTTGGCAAGAACATACTAAAAAATCAGAACGGGACCTTCTTTAGAAATATGAGACACACACCATTTTATATACGCTTTTTGGCTGACGTGTGGCATAAATACATACCTTAGAGGGTTGCCACGCACGCATGCTTTCAGCTAGAAAGTTGAAATTGCTATCACTTAATGTCCTGGAGGTTGGCAACAACATACTAGAAAATCAGAACGGGGTTTTTAGAAATATGAGATACACACCATTTTCTATATGCTTTTTAGCTGACGTGTGGCATACATACATACTTTAGAAGGTTGCCACGCACGCACGGTCGCTTTCAACTAGAGAGTTGAAATTGCTATCACTTACTGTCCTGGAGGTTGGCAACAACATATTAAAAAATCAGAACGGGGCCTTCTTTAGAAATGTGAGACACACACCATTTTATATACGCTTTTTAGCTGACGTGTGGCATACATACATAATCTAGATGGTTGCCACGCACGCACGCTTTCAGCTAGAGAGTTCAAATTGCTATCACTTAATGTCCTGGAGGTTGGCAACAACATACAAAAAAAATCAGAACGGGGCCTTCTTTAGAAATGTGAGACACACACCATTTTATATACGCTTTTTAGCTGACGTGTGGTATACATACATAATTTAGATGGTTGCCATGGATGCTTTCAGCTAGAAAGGTGAAATTGATATCACCTAATGTGCTGGGGGTTGGCAACAACATAATAAAAAATCGTAACAGTGCCTTCTTTAGAAATATGAGACACACACCATTTTATATACGCTTTTTAGCTGACGTGTGGCATACATACATAATTTAGAGGGTTGCCACGCAAGCACGCTTTCAGCTAGAAAGTTGAAATTGATATCACTTAATGTTCTGGAGGTTGGCAACAACATACTAAAAAATCTGAATGGGGCCTTCTTTAGAAATATGAGACACACCATTTTATATACGCTTTTCAGCTGATGTGTGGCATACATACATAATCTAGATGGTTGCCACGCACGCACGCTTTCAGCTAGAAAGTTGAAATTGCTATCACTTACTGCCATTGAGGTTGGCAACAACATAGAAAAAAAATCAGAACGGGGCCTTCTTTAGAAATATGAGACACACACCATTTTATATACGCTTTTTAGCTGACGTGTGGCATAAATACATACTTTAGAGGTTTGCCATTCACGCTTTCAGCTAGAAAGTTGAAATTGCTAAAACTTATTGTCCTGGAGGTTGGCAACAACATAATAAAAAATCGTAACAGTGCCTTCTTTAGAAATATGAGACACACACCATTTTATATACGCTTTTTAGCTGACGTGTGGCATACATACATAATTTAGAGGGTTGCCACGCAAGCACGCTTTCAGCTAGAAAGTTGAAATTGATATCACTTAATGTTCTGGAGGTTGGCAACAACATACTAAAAAATCTGAATGGGGCCTTCTTTAGAAATATGAGACACGCCATTTTATATACGCTTTTCAGCTGACGTGTGGCATACATACATAATCTAGATGGTTGCCACGCACGCACGCTTTCAGCTAGAAAGTTGAAATTGCTATCACTTACTGCCATTGAGGTTGGCAACAACATAGAAAAAAAATCAGAACGGGGCCTTCTTTAGAAATATGAGACACACACCATTTTATATACGCTTTTTAGCTGACGTGTGGCATAAATACATACTTTAGAGGTTTGCCATTCACGCTTTCAGCTAGAAAGTTGAAATTGCTAAAACTTATTGTCCTGGAGGTTGGCAACAACATAATAAAAAATCATAACAGTGCCTTCTTTAGAAATGAGACACACACCATTTTATATACGCTTTTTAGCTGACGTGTGGCATACATACACAATTTACAGGGTTGCCACGCACGCACGCTTTCAGCTAGAGAGTTGAAATTGCTATCACTTAATGTCCTGGAGGTTGGCAACAACATACTAAAAAATCAGAATGGGGCCTTCTTTAGAAATATGAGACACACACCATTTTATATACGCTTTTTAGCTGACGTGTGGCATACATACATACTTTAGAGGGTCGCCACACACGCATGCTTTCAGCTAGAAAGTTGAAATTGCTATCACTTAATGTCCTGGAGGTTGGCAAGAACATACTAAAAAATCAGAACGGGGCCTTCTTTAGAAATATGAGACGCACATCATTTTATATACGCTTTTTAACTGACGTGTGGCATACATACATAATCTAGATGGTTGCAACGCACGCACGCTTTCAGCTAGAAAGTTGAAATTGTTATCACTTACTGCCATTGAGGTTGGCAACAACATACAAAAAAATCATAACAGTGCCTTCTTTAGAAATATGAGACACACACCATTTTATATACGCTTTTTAGCTGACGTGTGGCATACATAATTTAGAGGGTTGCCACGCAAGCACGCTTTCAGCTAGAAAGTTGAAATTGATATCACTTAATATCCTTGAGGTTGGCAACAACATACTCAAAAATCAGAATGGGGCCTTCTTTAGAAATATGAGACACACACCATTTTATATACGCTTTTTAGCTGACGTGTGGCATACATACATACTTTAGAGGGTCGCCACACACGCATGCTTTCAGCTAGAAAGTTGAAATTGCTATCACTTAATGTCCTGCAGGTTGGCAAGAACATACTAAAAAATCAGAACGGGGCCTTCTTTAGAAATATGACACGCACATCATTTTATATACGCTTTTTAACTGACGTGTGGCATACATACATAATCTAGATGGTTGCAACGCAAGCACGCTTTCAGCTAGAAAGTTGAAATTGATATCACTTAATATCCTTGAGGTTGGCAACAACATACTCAAAAATCAGAATGGGGCCTTCTTTAGAAATATGAGACACACACCATTTTATATACGCTTTTTAGCTGACGTGTGGCATACATACATACTTTAGAGGGTCGCCACACACGCATGCTTTCAGCTAGAAAGTTGAAATTGCTATCACTTAATGTCCTGGAGGTTGGCAAGAACATACTAAAAAATCAGAACGGGGCCTTCTTTAGAAATATGAGACGCACATCATTTTATATACGCTTTTTAACTGACGTGTGGCATACATACATAATCTAGATGGTTGCAACGCACGCACGCTTTCAGCTAGAAAGTTGAAATTGCTATCACTTACTGCCATTGAGGTTGGCAACAACATACAAAAAAATCATAACAGTGCCTTCTTTAGAAATATGAGACACACACCATTTTATATACGCTTTTTAGCTGACGTGTGGCATACATAATTTAGAGGGTTGCCACGCAAGCACGCTTTCAGCTAGAAAGTTGAAATTGATATCACTTAATATCCTGGAGGTTGGCAACAACATACTAAAAAATCAGAATGGGGCCTTCTTTAGAAATATGAGACACACACCATTTTATATACGCTTTTTAGCTGACGTGTGGCATACATACATACTTTAGAGGTTTGCCACGCACGCACGCTTTCAGCTAGAAAGTTGAAATTGATATCACCTAATGTGCTGGGGGTTGGCAACAACATAATAAAAAATCATAAAAGTGCCTTCTTTAGAAATTTGAGACACACCATTTTATATACGCTTTTTAGCTGACGTGTGGCATACATAATTTAGAGGGTTGCCACGCAAGCACGCTTTCAGCTAGAAAGTTGAAATTGATATCACTTAATGTGCTGGGGGTTGGCAACAACATACAAAAAAAATCAGAACGGGGCCTTCTTTAGAAATATGAGACACACATCATTTTATATACGCTTTTTAGCTGACGTGTGGCATAAATACATACTTTAGAGTTTTGCCATTCACGCTTTCAGCTAGAAAGTTGAAATTGCTAAAACTTATTGTCCTGGAGGTTGGCAACAACATAATAAAAAATCGTAACAGTGCCTTCTTTAGAAATATGAGACACACACCATTTTATATACGCTTTTTAGCTGACGTGTGGCATACATACATAATTTAGAGGGTTGCCACGCAAGCACGCTTTCAGCTAGAAAGTTGAAATTGATATCACTTAATGTTCTGGAGGTTGGCAACAACATACTAAAAAATCTGAATGGGGCCTTCTTTAGAAATATGAGACACGCCATTTTATATACGCTTTTCAGCTGACGTGTGGCATACATACATAATCTAGATGGTTGCCACGCACGCACGCTTTCAGCTAGAAAGTTGAAATTGCTATCACTTACTGCCATTGAGGTTGGCAACAACATAGAAAAAAAATCAGAACGGGGCCTTCTTTAGAAATATGAGACACACACCATTTTATATACGCTTTTTAGCTGACGTGTGGCATAAATACATACTTTAGAGGTTTGCCATTCACGCTTTCAGCTAGAAAGTTGAAATTGCTAAAACTTATTGTCCTGGAGGTTGGCAACAACATAATAAAAAATCATAACAGTGCCTTCTTTAGAAATGAGACACACACCATTTTATATACGCTTTTTAGCTGACGTGTGGCATACATACACAATTTACAGGGTTGCCACGCACGCACGCTTTCAGCTAGAGAGTTGAAATTGCTATCACTTAATGTCCTGGAGGTTGGCAACAACATACTAAAAAATCAGAATGGGGCCTTCTTTAGAAATATGAGACACACACCATTTTATATACGCTTTTTAGCTGACGTGTGGCATACATACATACTTTAGAGGGTCGCCACACACGCATGCTTTCAGCTAGAAAGTTGAAATTGCTATCACTTAATGTCCTGGAGGTTGGCAAGAACATACTAAAAAATCAGAACGGGGCCTTCTTTAGAAATATGAGACGCACATCATTTTATATACGCTTTTTAACTGACGTGTGGCATACATACATAATCTAGATGGTTGCAACGCACGCACGCTTTCAGCTAGAAAGTTGAAATTGTTATCACTTACTGCCATTGAGGTTGGCAACAACATACAAAAAAATCATAACAGTGCCTTCTTTAGAAATATGAGACACACACCATTTTATATACGCTTTTTAGCTGACGTGTGGCATACATAATTTAGAGGGTTGCCACGCAAGCACGCTTTCAGCTAGAAAGTTGAAATTGATATCACTTAATATCCTTGAGGTTGGCAACAACATACTCAAAAATCAGAATGGGGCCTTCTTTAGAAATATGAGACACACACCATTTTATATACGCTTTTTAGCTGACGTGTGGCATACATACATACTTTAGAGGGTCGCCACACACGCATGCTTTCAGCTAGAAAGTTGAAATTGCTATCACTTAATGTCCTGGAGGTTGGCAAGAACATACTAAAAAATCAGAACGGGGCCTTCTTTAGAAATATGACACGCACATCATTTTATATACGCTTTTTAACTGACGTGTGGCATACATACATAATCTAGATGGTTGCAACGCAAGCACGCTTTCAGCTAGAAAGTTGAAATTGATATCACTTAATATCCTTGAGGTTGGCAACAACATACTCAAAAATCAGAATGGGGCCTTCTTTAGAAATATGAGACACACACCATTTTATATACGCTTTTTAGCTGACGTGTGGCATACATACATACTTTAGAGGGTCGCCACACACGCATGCTTTCAGCTAGAAAGTTGAAATTGCTATCACTTAATGTCCTGGAGGTTGGCAAGAACATACTAAAAAATCAGAACGGGGCCTTCTTTAGAAATATGAGACGCACATCATTTTATATACGCTTTTTAACTGACGTGTGGCATACATACATAATCTAGATGGTTGCAACGCACGCACGCTTTCAGCTAGAAAGTTGAAATTGCTATCACTTACTGCCATTGAGGTTGGCAACAACATACAAAAAAATCATAACAGTGCCTTCTTTAGAAATATGAGACACACACCATTTTATATACGCTTTTTAGCTGACGTGTGGCATACATAATTTAGAGGGTTGCCACGCAAGCACGCTTTCAGCTAGAAAGTTGAAATTGATATCACTTAATATCCTGGAGGTTGGCAACAACATACTAAAAAATCAGAATGGGGCCTTCTTTAGAAATATGAGACACACACCATTTTATATACGCTTTTTAGCTGACGTGTGGCATACATACATACTTTAGAGGTTTGCCACGCACGCACGCTTTCAGCTAGAAAGTTGAAATTGATATCACCTAATGTGCTGGGGGTTGGCAACAACATAATAAAAAATCATAAAAGTGCCTTCTTTAGAAATATGAGACACACCATTTTATATACGCTTTTTAGCTGACGTGTGGCATACATAATTTAGAGGGTTGCCACGCAAGCACGCTTTCAGCTAGAAAGTTGAAATTGATATCACTTAATATCCTTGAGGTTGGCAACAACATACTCAAAAATCAGAACGGGGCCTTCTTTAGAAATATGGGACACACACCATTTTATATACGCTTTTTAACTGACGTGTGTCATACATACATAATTTAGAGGGTTGCCATGCACGTACGCTTTCAGCTAGAAAGTTGAAATTGCTATCACTTAATGCCCTGGAGGTTGGCAAGAACATACTAAAAAATCAGAATGGGGCCTTCTTTAGAAATATGAGACACACACCATTTTATATACGCTTTTTAGCTGACGTGTGGCATACATACATAATCTAGATGGTTGCCACGCACGCACGCTTTCAGCTAGAAAGTTGAAATTGCTATCACTTACTGCCATTGAGGTTGGCAACAACATAGAAAAAAAGTCAGAATGGGGCCTTCTTTAGAAATATGAGACACACACCATTTTATATACGCTTTTTAGCTGACGTGTGGCATAAATACATACTTTAGAAGTTTGCCATGCACGCTTTCAGCTAGAAAGTTGAAATTGATATCACCTAATGTGCTGGGGGTTGGCAACAACATACAAAAAAAATCAGAACGGGGCCTTCTTTAGAAATATGAGACACACATCATTTTATATACGCTTTTTAGCTGACGTGTGGCATACATACATACTTTAGAGGGTTGCCACGCACGCATGCTTTCAGCTAGAAAGTTGAAATTGCTATCACTTACTGCCATTGAGGTTGGCAACAACATAGAAAAAAAATCAGAACGGGGCCTTCTTTAGAAATATGAGACACACACCATTTTATATACGCTTTTTAGCTGACGTGTGGCATAAATACATACTTTAGAGGTTTGCCACGCACGCACGCTTTCAGCTAGAAAGTTGAAATTGATATCACCTAATGTGCTGGGGGTTGGCAACAACATAATAAAAAATCATAACAGTGCCTTCTTTAGAAATATGAGACACACACCATTTTATATACGCTTTTTGGCTGACGTGTGGCATACATAATTTAGAGGGTTGCCACGCAAGCACGCTTTCAGCTAGAAAGTTGAAATTGATATCACTTAATATCCTGGAGGTTGGCAACAACATACTAAAAAATCAGAACGGGGCCTTCTTTAGAAATATGGGACACACACCATTTTATATATGCTTTTTAGCTGACGTGTGGCATACATAATTTAGAGGGTTGCCACGCAAGCACGCTTTCAGCTAGAAAGTTGAAATTGATATCACTTAATATCCTGGAGGTTGGCAACAACATACTAAAAAATCAGAACGGGGCCTTCTTTAGAAATATGGGACACACACCATTTTATATACGCTTTTTAACTGACGTGTGTCATACATACATAATTTAGAGGGTTGCCACGCACGCACGCTTTCAGCTAGAAAGTTGAAATTGCTATCACTTACTGCCATTGAGGTTGGCAACAACATAGAAAAAAAATCAGAACGGGGCCTTCTTTAGAAATATGAGACACACACCATTTTATATACTCTTTTTAGCTGACGTGTGGCATAAATACATACTTTAGAGGTTTGCCACGCACGCACGCTTTCAGCTAGAAAGTTGAAATTGATATCACCTAATGTGCTGGGGGTTGGCAACAACATAATAAAAAATCATAACAGTGCCTTCTTTAGAAATATGAGACACACACCATTTTATATACGCTTTTTAGCTGACGTGTGGCATACATAATTTAGAGGGTTGCCACCCAAGCACGCTTTCAGCTAGAAAGTTGAAATTGATATCACTTAATATCCTGGAGGTTGGCAACAACATACTAAAAAATCAGAACGGGGCCTTCTTTAGAAATATGGGACACACACCATTTTATATACGCTTTTTAACTGACATGTGTCATACATACATAATTTAGAGGGTTGCCACGCATGTACGCTTTCAGCTAGAAAGTTGAAATTGCTATCACTTAATGCCCTGGAGGTTGGCAAGAACATACTAAAAAATCTGAACGGGGCCTTCTTTAGAAATATGAGACACACACCATTTTATATACGCATTTTAGCTGACGTGTGGCATACATACATACTTTAGAGGGTTGCCACGCACGCATGCTTTCAGGTAGAAAGTTGAAATTGATATCACCTAATGTGCTGGGGGTTGGCAACTACATAATAAAAAATCATAACAGTGCCTTCTTTAGAAATGAGACACACACCATTTTATATACGCTTTTTAGCTGACGTGTGGCATACATACACAATTTACAGGGTTGCCACGCACGCACGCTTTCAGCTAGAGAGTTGAAATTGCTATCACTTAATGTCCTGCACACTCAAAAATAGAGGTACCAATTTGTACCTAAATCAGTACAAATGCTTGTCGCAGGGGAGGTACCCTTTTGAGAGACAATTGTGTACCTTTCAGTGCTGGTCCATTTATGTACTTTATCAAATTGTACCAGTTTAAGTACAGTTGTGTACCCTGCAAGACATAAATGTACCTTTAGTCTATAAGGTACAGCAATGTACCTCATTGAAAGGGTACTTTCCTGTACTATATAAGGGTACCCCCCCAGTGACAAGCTATTCTGGACTTTACAAAGACAAAAATGTACCAGAATTGTCTACACAATAATTGCTTCTTTACCATTTAAAACATGAAAACACGGGAGCAACATGGCAGCATTTATAGTGTAAAAATCTTAATTCATTCAATTCAATATAGTTACATATAAAATGAATCAATGTCAATGCATGACAATATGTAAAGATTGCAGTCACATTAACATAAGGCAGAATACTTCAAAAAGTAACACATGTAGATAGAACATACATATACAAAATACCTCAAGGAAACATAAAGTCTATCATCAACTAAATATGTGTCGAGAGCTTGATGGTCTAACTCATTTCCTGGACTGAGCAGAATCCAGTCATTGTCAACTGTGACGTGGTAAGCATGGAAGTGATTGTGATAAGAGCAAGGCAGTAATAGTTTCCCACACAACACCCAAAAAGTCTCAACGTTCAGAATGTACGTAATTTTCAAGAATAAAGGGATGGCTTCAGTGTGTACATGACCTACTACAAAAACATCCTCAAGGCCATATTTGACACCATTGACAGATAAAGATGACACACGCTGAAGCACTTTATCCTGAAACTGCACATCTTCAAAACTTTGGTTTAATTTCAGAGAGTTCTGTAAATCACGTGGAAGAGATGAAAATGGCACACTAGTGCTTTTGCTGAGTGCATTTTCAAAGTCACCTAGGAAACTATGTGAAGAAAATTGCTTCATTTGATGACGGTTGTTGAGAGTCAGAGTTATGTTTACAAAGTTCCTATATTTTCTGGCAATATTTTTGAAATATTGGTGCTTGCCATACATCATACATCAATATAAGTCTTGGATAGTGAATCAAGTAGTGACACTTTGGTGTTAAAACATTTCCAAAGACTTCATTAGTCTTATCAAGGAATTCTTGAATCAGCAATTTCAAATGAGCAAGCTCATCTTTTCTCACTTTTGTAGCCATTACGATATCCACAATTTCTGAGCATAGTAAGAACACATGCCAATATGGATTATCAGATGGGATATGTTGAGCCATTGAAAAAGGCAATAGTCTGAATAGGCACCATTTTTGACTGGCTGATCCAACTATCTTAGAATGTCCAAGGAGCTTTTCAGTCAATGGCACTGGTTTGTTTCGTCTGTCATTCTTCCCAATGTTTACATTTTTCAGCTCATCATTGAGTTCACTTATGGTTATGTGCTTTTGATTATGAGCTTTGCATTTGACCAACTTCATTACTAGAGGCAGAACTCCCTCCAGCAAATCATGCATTACATCTGGGGGAAGACATTTTGTCACGTCAAAGTAAGGCAGCGCATCAAATGTACAATTACCATTGACACCATATAACACAGCACTTTGTCATTTTTTACACAGTCTACGTGATATTTATGCACCTCAGTTGTTCTAAGAACAAAACTCTCCTCACAAAACTCATGTTGTATCTCTGAATGTGAGGCCATACAATATCGACATATCCGGCCAGTATTGAAAGACATAGAAAAGCCCCCAATCATATCAGCAGAGAGGTTGTCACATGAAATGGTTGCTAGAGCAGCTTGAATTGTGTGCTCTACTTCATCAAGACTGAACGTGAGGCCCTCTGTGGAGAGCATCTTCAGGTCAGCTATCAAGGGCTGTAGTATAGTTTCAAGCCCAGACTCTTTCACATGTGAATGCCGAACCATTAAGGCTAAATGAATGTGACCCAACTTTGAGCGATATTTTCCACTTATGTTCCCAACTGTATAATAAAAAGCACATATTTTGTACTTATTTCTTTTAGCCCCCAGTGGGTTCACAAGTTCAAATTCATCTTCATAAAAGTGAAGTCTTAGAGCTTGAGGGTGATCTTTGAAAAATGAGTGCTCTTTAAAGTACACCCCATGACTGTAGTCGGTCAGAATGTCATCATCTCGATTTCCGCGGTTATCCAAAACAATCTGTTCCCACACATCCTCCACCTGGCAATATTTTTGTAATACCTGTGTGATTGGAATATACGAATAAGTGCAGATTTTCATTCCTGAATTGTCTCTTACTGTGTAACTGATCGGTTCTGTCATGTCCATTTTTGTGTTGCAGTGCTCTTTTATCATGAATGGTGACCGAATTGAATCGCATGCTTTCTGAAAAAAGTCTGAAGAAGACAAAACCTGCTCAAGTTCTGGGCAATCACTAATGCGGAAACCAGTCTTATCCAAATGATAAGAAATGAATGAGTCGTAGTTTTCTTTGAAAAAACACAATAATAAATTTAGGTCATCAACAATATCTTGTTGGACAGAGAGGGAGAGATTATTTTTTTTGGTACACTTGAGAATTAAACTAAATAAATGGTCTTTTAAATTTTCAAGCAAAGTGTCTATACTTGGTGGTGTGGGCTGTTCAACTGCGTGTGTGTGTTCAACTAGTTCTTCAAAATGTTCTTCAGTTACTTCAGAGCAATCAGAAATGTTGTGTTTGTGTTTTCAATAAACATGCCGCCTAAATGAATGATACTTGGAAAAAGCAGACTGGCAGTTACTTATCCCACAGGTTATGTTGAAATGAGGGTCATGTGCATGTACAAGTCCAATATGATGAATCAGTTTTCTAAGAGTTAAGGTCCTCTTTGAGCACTTTGTACACTGATGCAGTCCAGGCATGATCAGTGAAGAAGGTTGACAATTCGAGTTACAGTTACTGGCATGGATTTGTCTCCATCCCCCGTGATGTTTGCGATGCGCCTCTGGAGAAAAGTCAGTGTCTTTTTCAAGTATCCAGGATATGCCATGTTGAAGACAAAGTACATGCAGAAGGCTGCAATGAAGGCCTCATCCACCGAAGTGCAAGAACAAACCTCAATTCCCTCGACATTGACCACACTCTGGCACTGTCTGGAGAGGGCATATTTCAACCCTTGTCCTTTCAGTTGAACGGTTGGATATGGAGTTTGAGGATTTCTCTGCATAAGAGAAAAAAATGTTAGCATACATAACAAGATCAATATGATAAAGCGTGCACAGTGATCTAAAAGAACATTAACTTATGGCTAGTGGCTATGCAGGACACCAGGTATTTACCTGTCCAAGGATAATGAAATCCTCAATCTTCTCCTTGAATATGGATGGCAAGAGGAGTCCAACCCCGAAGTCAATTCCTAGGTCATACAGATTTTACAATTTTAAAGCATTTCAAGGAATGTTGGTTGATACAAATAACCTGCCAATTCCCAGACAGGCTCACCGCATGTTACTTCAGGTTCAGTACATTAAACTAAAATGTATTAGCTTTTAAAATGTATGTAAGAAATAAACAAATTAAACATCATCAAGATAATGTTGCATTATACAGACACTAGGTGCCACAAACAGATTAACACACTAGACAGGTATTACAGCCCTCCAGCAGTATTATTAGTGTGGATGGGATTGAGCAAAAATTCCATGTGAGAAAATGGTGCCTAATTTGAACTATTTCATAAACCTTGATACTTAAATTTAAAAATGTAACATCTCAATAAAAAATAAAAAGTATTAAAGCTGCAAGCAGCGTTGGGCATGTTTTTTCACCAGACCTGATGTGCCTGCCAAATTTGGTGAATTTTTGAGCACGTTTAGGGGGTCAAATTGAGGCTCAGAGGCGGTAGAATCATAAAAACAAAAAAAGACACAAGAACAATAGGGTCCTTGCCTCCAGGCAATAATATGTATCATGACAGTACAATACCAGTTCAGTGGAACTGTACACAGTCTCTTTTAAAAAAAGGGACTGGACACAACTGACAATGATGGAGCAAAATTAACTAGTTGTATGTGCTCAAATCAGTACCTTTAATATCCTCAGCCAAGGCATCCTCTCTTGCTTCCATGTAGAGTTGTTTCAGTGGCGAATCCTTGACAAGTTTCAGCATATTTGGGAGAATAGATGTGAAGTTCTCACTGATGCGGTGGCATATGTTGACTGGAGAGGGGTGCATGGCATCATCCTCATCGCACAACTGAGATTTTAAAAAGAAAAATAGGGGAAAGAAAGGCATATTTTATTATAAGTATTGAGTATATAAACAACCTTTATCAACACTTTGATGTTTCTGAGAAATGCTGTAGTGGCAGCCAGGACAGTTGCAGTAAAATCTTACAAACGGAAATTAATTACAACTGTAGGAGAAGTCTATATGAACCTTTTTTTCAGAATTTCTGTTAAGTGTTAATATATAGACTGGGAGCAATTTAAAGCACTGACTGTAGCTGAAGTTGGCATCAGCTTAATTGTTCTTAACCCTGCGGATGTTCTTAGGAATGGATATCTCCTCAAGAGATCTTCAGTTGACATTCCTTCTGCTATTTCTCGGCGTCTCCATGCAAAGGTTTTCATCATGCGGTCTTTCACCAGATTCACGTTGGGATGCAACTTTCTGTATTGCTCAAGCAATACCTTGATATGAGCCTCAACAGAAGTTGCATCCTCCCCCACAATGCATGATTCCTTTATCAAAGCAGATATCACTGGTTACAGATCATGTGCACACAATATGACAATATGATCTTGCCTTAGCTTTTGTGAGATTGAGGGGACTTACTAGAGAGGGCTTCAGTCGTTTTGGACATGTGGATGTAGATTCTTCTGGGGTCTTCAGTGATCTTGCTTGCCGAAACTTCTCTTTGACCCGTTTTACTTCCTCATTGTTGATTAGTGGAGCCCGTTCTGTTTTGAATTTCCTCGAGTTGGCTGTGCCAGGTATGCTGGTTGTTCCAAACAGATATCATGAAAGTTAATTATGCATACTTCTGTTAATCTAACATCTGTTAAAATTAAGAGACCAAAGGAGAGGTACTTACATAACCATTCCCATGTACATCCCTTAAGAAAGGGTACTTCACAATCAACGCTTTAATGACCTGAACGTAGTCCGAGTTGGTTGGATACCTGTCTCAAACAGTGACAAAACAAACCACATTACCATATTATGGTGGATAAGAGACTGCAGGAGAAAATTAAAATATCACTTTCTACCTGTTTAAATTGATGCGTGTTGAACAGGTGTATGGATAAAGTATTGGTATTTACTTGCAAAGGCTTAATTACATTTACAGTAACAAGTGTAGTTGTCATCAACTCGAGTAAAATGTTATCTTCACTGCACCTGGTTCACTGACTTCACTCTGTGCACGTGTTATTGTGTGTGTGTGTGTGTGTGTGCCGGGGTGACAATGTGACAAGTTTGCATGCGTGCATCTGGTGGAAAATTATAAAAACTATAATTTGACATTTATTTATTGAAGAGGAATAACCCCTGAACCATCTCGTTTTCGAGGGGATCCTCAAATCCGGACACAGAAATTAACATTGACCTTACAGCAGTGGTCAATAAAAAATAATAATAAAATAAAAAATAAAAAATAAAAAATAAAAATACAAAAATTAAGATATAACAAGACTTTCACTCATACAAGACTCTCCAAAGATTGCTCACTCATCCCTCAACAAAGTAAACACATGAAATATGAAATATATATGTACCGAAACACATCTAGACATCAGCAAACACGTATGCATACATAAATGTAAATGTCAGGGATAAATGTCCGATGCTAAAGATAGATTTCATTTAGTCCCGTTTAAGGGTATCAACTCTAACAGAGATAATCACTGGAGAACAATAGTAAAGTAGTAAAAATAGGATAGTAGTAGCGTAGTAGCCACCAATAATCCCAAAAACTAAAAACAATTGCATGTATTCTGAAGATGTTGAGCGAGGGCATTTTTAAACATTGGAAAAAAAGTCAAAGATCGAATTGAGATTGGAAGATTATTCCACTCGTAAGGTGCTTTATGTTGAAATGCATATCTTCCTATTTCTTTATTGATTTGAGGAATGAAAAAATAAATTTGGTTATTGTGTCGCAAGCTGTAAGATGAGCTAAATAAGATTAGATATTGTTTTAAATAAGAAGGATAATCCATATAAATACACTTAAAAATAAATTGTAACCATGAAAACGCCTTCTATCTGGTAGGGTCAGCCAGGACAGTTGAAGGTACATTTCACAGTGGTGTGTTCTGTAGGGGCAGCGGAGAATAAATCTACACAGGCTATTGTAGGCAGTGTTAAGAGACTGAAGGCAGGAGGCTGTAGTATTTTGATATACGATATCGGCATAATCTAAAATTGGCAATAAAAGTTGAGAAACAATCCTTTTTCTGACAGGAAAATTAAAACAGTTAATTGATTGGTATAATATCGTAAGTGAACAGTTGAGCTTATTTGTGATATTGTGTACATGAGTACTAAAAGAAAGATCAGAGTCCAACCAAAGGCCAAGATACTTGACCTGCCTAGTAGGTTTTATGGAAGTTTGATCAAGAAATGTAATTTGTAGTGCATTTTCAAATGAGAGATTCAGCTTTTTTTGAAAAAGCATCGAATATGATTTAGATTTATTAAGTAGAAGCTTGTTGGACAATAGCCATCGCTGAACGGAATCAAAATCATTTTGTAATGAGATGCTGATGTCATAAATATTAGGTTTAGAGCAATAGATGACTATGTCATCAGTATAAAGTTGGATATTGCATTCAGTGCAGCTACGCGGAAGATCATTGATAAATATTGAGAATAGTAAAGGCCCGAGAGAGGAACCTTGAGGAATTCCTCTTTCAATGGAAGTAAAATAAGAGATGCTGCCTCCAAAGGACACACACTGACGACGATTGTGTAAATAAGAATTGAACCAAATCAAAGAGGTAGACAGACCAACAGAGTAAAGTTTGTCTAAAAGTAAATAGTGATCAACTAAGTCAAAAGCTTTAGTAAGATCTAACCAATTTTAATAAACTTATTCTCAATACCATCTGGACCAGCACCACTGATAGAGGACAGTTCACTTATGGCCCTTTGCACATCAGCTGGGGTGACCTCTGTAAATGAAAAAGAACTGACTGGTTGGGAACAAGGAAACAGATCAGGTTGAAGAGTGGAAGTCTGTACTTGTGGTGCTAGGGAAAAATGCAAACTGAAAGCATTAGCAATGGTAGCTGGATCATCTATACTTTCATTATTCAGGTTCAGATTAGTTGTAGACCGCCCTGATCTCCCAAGTACATTATTAACCTGTTTCCAGAATCGACGTGGGTTTTTAAAATCCGTCGTCAGACAATTTCTGAAATAATTTGATTTGGAGTTTCTCGTTTGCATAGTACAAATATTCCTTAATCATTTATATTCGTCCCAGTCAGCGGTGTATTTTGTACGTCGAAAATTATACCAAGCCCTATCCCTCTGTTTAAAAAGATTAATAAGGTCTCCATTTACCCACGGCAGGTGACTACCTTTCACTTTCAATGTGGTCCAAGGAGCATGTTTGTTTCTAACATTCTGAAGCTCAGTATATAGAAAACTCCATGCATCATCAATAAATGGAATTAGACTGAGCCTGTACCAATTAATTTGTTGCAAGTCTTCAATAAATTGACCACTATTAAAGAATTTGGTTTGCCTTATTTTGATAAATTTAGGAGGGAGACGTGGTTTCGTAATTTTCCAAATACAATAAATCATATGGTGATCACTGAAACAGTCTGGTAGAACCCCAGATTTAATTATTCGTTCAGGATGAGTAACTAGGGCCCAATCCAAAAGAGATTTAGAGGTAAGAATAAGTCTTGTGGGCTCAGTTATAAGTTGAGTCAAGTTTAAGCTATTAATCATATTTCTTTCAGTAAGTGCTGATGAATGAAGCCAATTAATGTTAAAGTCACCCATAAGTATCAATTCCTTATTAGAAGCTAATGAAGATACAGTAGAAATAATATAGTTTGGGAGAGTTAGGCGGTCTATAAATGTTTCCAATAATTAACTGCTTGTTTTCATGAAGAGTGATTTTAATGAATAATCCTTCAAAATGTACAGGAATCTCATTAAGAGCCATAAGTTGAGAATTTAAATGTGATGATACATAAATAGCTACTCCGCTTCCCCTTTTGTTTCTGTCAGATCTAAACAGTTTATAGTTATCTAAACTAATATCAGCATCAGAAATATTGCTGGTAAGCCAAGTTTCGGATAACGTAATAATATTTGGATTATTATAGGCCAGCCACGCTCGTAGTTGGTCAATTTTGGGGAATAAGCTTCTAATATTCAAGTGCATAACATAAAGACCTTTACCCATATTTATCCGTTATAGAATGAATTAAAATACAGTGACTAGTAAGGAGATCGATGTGAGTACATATTGCAAAAGGGAAGAAGGTGGGTGAGCGAGTCAACACACACAAAACCATATACACACAAATACTCAAAAACAGACAAATAAACATGCAAAAACTTTAACAAAATGTACAGAGCAAAAAAAAAGAGAGAAAGTCCAAGTCTCAGTCTGTGAGGACATGCGCAGTGCAGCATGACCCTGCGTCGTGTCGCAAAGCGCCATAGTTTACGGCAAACAAAGATTCAAGCATTAAATGCCGAATAGGAGAGTTACAAAAGTTCAAAGTATAAGAAAAAATGCAAATCAGGACAGACCCGAGCTAGGGAGATTTCCTCTGAACATCCCGAATAAGCACCTCCACTTCGTCTGGAGAGTAGCAGAGGTGAGCTTCATCTCCGATGTGGATCCTGAGGGTAGCTGGATACAGCAGCGCGTAGCGGATCCCCAACTCGCGCAAATTCTTTTTCACCGGATCAAACAGGCGGCGTTTCTGCATCAAACCATGGCTGAAGTCGGGATAAATGAAGACTCTGGAACCTTGGTACATCAATTCCTTTTTCTCCCGTGCAAGGCGGAGGATTTTAAGTTTGTCCTGAAAGTGGAGAAACCTTGCCAGTATGGGTCTTTGACCAGCTTTGGAATTCGATTTGGAGAAAGCTCCTCGAGTCCGATGAGCACGCTCGATCACCGGTGGAGTAGAAAAGCTGGCTTCGCCGAAGAGAGTGGTGAGTAAACGTACAATAAAGCCGATTGTATCTGTACCTTCAGCTCGCTCAGGAACGTGAATGAATCGAAGATTTTGTGCTCTGCTCCGATTTTCGGCGTCCTCAGTTTTCTGTAGCAGGACAGCAGTTTGTAAGTTGTCAAGTTTCGGGTCAAAATACGTGAACATCTCTTGCTTGAGTTGTTGAAGAGCACTCAGAATGAAGGCATTGGTCACGTTTTGTTCCATGATGGATGGTTGATGATTAGCGCATTTATGGTTAATTAGCGCATTTATCAGACTGAGACTTGAAGAGCTTCACTCACACGTTGCTGCTGTCGGCCATCTTGGAATGAATAGGCATACCGGTAATAGGCATACCGGTAATATATATATTACATTTTTGTTTTGTATGATATTTGGAAAAGAACACTTACATTGTACACTGTGACAGCATGTCATACAGAGTCCCAATTATTTTGTTACGGTACTTTTGTTTCTTGTGGACCGGTTCTTTAGCATCTAAGCGGCTCTGGACATCATGTGGGAATTGTGGAATGGAAATGACTGCAGGCAGTCTGTGGCAAGTAGATTCCAAACTGCAATACAGCAGAAGAACAGCATTATCAGATTAGGACAACACCACCTCAATGCAAGATAAAAAGAGAAAGAAATGGTGAAAAACATAGCCTAATTAATACACTATTACCTCTGGTTTGCTGGGGACACAGAAGCTTCACATGTTTGTTGTTCTGGGTTGACCACTTCTAAAGTAAGGGTGACCTCCTTGTAGCGGTGTGTGAAGTCTCTGAATTTTAGCTGCTTTTTGAAAGACTTGTCAAAGAGATATGCAATCATATTTTCTGTGAGTCCGCAGTCTACTGTCTCTCCATCCACATCATTGTCTGAAATGTAAATGAAAAAGCTATTAAAAGAAGCACTGAAACTCTGGACATACAGATAGTGACTGACGCAATTCATAAAAAAACAACCTTTTTTTGCAACTCGCTGTGATGTGGTTTATAAATAAAGTTTAAAATAACTTCTGTATATAATCATTATATGTCATAACATATCTCAGCAGCTGTTTTACTCTTTCAAATAATCAACCATCTACAGAAATTTTTAGTATGTTATTTTTCTACTTCTCATTATCATCATTAATTAGTATTATTAATAATATTGTTTAAAGTGAGCCTCTTATGTTCAACAGAAAATACATCATACAAACAGCAACTTTTGCAGCCTTGTCAGTCTGATGGCGAGTTATCACCTTTACTGTTAATAATCAAAGCTCTCAGGCTTTACATTTGTTCTTGTAACCATATTAAAATATGCAATACAGGTAGCTGAGTGATTTACTTCTTGCTCCTTCACCTTGGGGATCAGAGTTCAAATCCTATGTGAGTGAATTATTGTTTTCCTCCCTTCCAGGTCTCTGCATATGAAAACACAGGCCTTTTTGTTATATGAAATAGAAAATGAAACTTAAAGCATATTTCAATTTTCAACTTTTGTATTATAAAACGTAAATTAAATAACCATATGTTTCTTGTCTGAATTGCATTGCAATGCATTGCAGTTTTTGTGTCCACAACCTGCATCCGGTCTCTGAATATGAAACTTAAAGCATATTTCAATGTTCAGATTTGTATTTTAAAGTGGAAATCAAATAGCCAAAATATAAGCTGAAAGGGGGTCCGTGTACTTTTTCATTCATTCGATTTTCATTTCATATACAGAAATTAAGAAACAAGAAACAAATGGTCAACTCACTGCTCATGCCACACGTAAACAATGTCAGAGGAAAGCAGTATAGATACAGACCACAGTGGCCTTAGCCAGGTGGGATCAGTATTCTAGGTTAATAAACCGTATCAGGTTGAAGTCATCAACTTACACTAACCACTACTGTACTCAACAGACATCTACCATAACCCTGGACCGCACTGTAGGTATCCAATATAGAGACAAATGTCAAAAATGTCCTATTCCTGCTCATGCTATACTGTGGCCATATTGCAGGATAGCGATTACATGCTAACCTCAGACGAAGAGGGACCTGAAAACCCTGTGGTGCAAGTGCTTCTTCCACTGTTGCCCCCAGAACTCCCGAACCATGCACATGTCAACGCAGCATTCCCTCCTCTTCCCCGTGTGAATGATGTGAACGCCGACATGGTAATGTCTGAATCACAATGTCTGAATCACGTGTTGACAGCTTATCTGTGTATGGCCTCATGGTAATTACAGTTGTTTTTCTCTCAAGTACATGGCCGATGATGAGGACGAGGCCGATGATGAGGAGCTGGAAGATGGATAACGACTCAGTCATTCTCAACAGTGTGTATTGTTTATTGTATTGTTTCTCACTGCTTCTATAGCCACTGACCGGTTTTGTACTGAGTCATTAAATTGCCATTTGCTTCCAGAAACACATTTCTGTCTTTATTCCCGTATGAACATTGATGACTATAACACAAGCACTTTGAACATACATAGTAACACAGGGATATACAGTGACAGTGGATAAACATGTCTATACATTGCTTGTTTTGACTAGCTTTGCCCAGATTATGTCCTTACACATCGATGAGTACAACAACACAAGTACCTTTGAAATCACATAGTGGTGAAAATAATACAACAAAGTCACCAAAACGGACAACAGAGGGGGATGCTTTTCGACCCGTTGGACATGGGTAAGCCCTTGTGGACCATTGTGTGTTTGGATGTGGATTTTAAAACGCCCCCCTTTGACGGCATGCTTCAACATCACACAGACCTCCCGTTAACGCCCCCCCCCCCTTTGACGGCATGTTTCAACATCACACAGACCTCCCGTTAACGCTTGTATTGTCCTTCGTGTCACGGGGACTTGTTTAGTTTGTTTGCATTATGCCTTCCGGCCTACTATTTCCATTCAATCGGCGTCAACTGCCACGGCCTCAGCCTTCGAGACCCCCCCCCCCCCTCCTTTTTTTTATTTGTTTGGGCTTACTTTCTTGCTACAGACCTGAAACGCAATGGAACACAGGACGGGTCCCAGAGACCCAAAGGCCGCGGTAGCAGTGAAATACAGTTGAATACTGCCCAGCGTCTCTGGGACCCAAAGGCCGAGGCCACGGTAGATGTGAAAGACAATGGAATACCGCCCAGGCTCCCAGAGACCCAAAGGCCTAGGCCACGGTAGCAGTGAAGTACCATTGAATACTTCACAGGGTCCCAGAGACCCAAAGGCCGAGGCCACAGTAGCAGTGAACTACTATTGAATACAGCCCAGGGTCCCAGAAACCCAAAGGTCGAGGCCGCGATAGTAGTGAAACACAATGGAATACAGGACAGTTTGCGAGACCCAAAGGCCGCGGTAGCAGTGAAATACAATTGAACACCGCCCAGGGTCTCTGGACCCAAAGGCCACGGTAGCAGTGAAACACAGTGGAATACTGCCCAGGCTCCCAGAAACCCAAAGGCTGAGGCCACGGTAGCAGTGAACTACCATTGAATACCACCCAGGCTCCCAGAGATCCAAAGGACAAGGCCGCGGTAGTAGTGAAACATAATGGAATACAGGACAATTTGCAGAGACCCAAAGGCCGCAGTAGCAGTGAAGCACAAAGGAATACTGCCCAGGCTCCCAGAGACCCAAAGGCCTAGGCCACGGAAGCAGTGAATTACCATTGAATACTTCACAGGTTCCCAGAGACCAAACGGCCGAGTCCAAGGTAGCAGTGAACTACCATTGAATACCACCCAGGCTCCCAGAAACCCTAAGGCCGAGGCCGCGGTTGTAGTGAAACACAATGGAATACAGGACAGTTTATTGCAAAAACCAGTGTATATCAGTCCCTCCAGAAAAACGCAGAGTTTTTTCGTGATTGTTGCGGGCAAAAATCCTTGGTTATGCGGCACTTTTTCTTAAAAAATGCGATGGAATATGCGGGATATTTATGCCATTTTATGCGATGAAAATGCGGGAACTTGCAAAAATTGCGGGAACTTGCGGGAACTTGCAAAAACTGCGGTTTGATGAAAAAGAGAGAAAAAAGTGATTCCTCAACACTGTGTTCTCAGTAGGTAAAATTACGTCACTTCATAACGTTCCCATGGCAACAGGGGAAAATGGCTGCTCTTGTGTGAAGTAACAACTTTCTGCTGAGATATATGTGACTTTTTTGCAACGAAAATGCGGGGATTATGAAATCATGCAAGCCCCGCATATTTTGCGCGGAAATCTGCAATTTATGCGGCGAAAGTGCGGCGTATTTGAAAACATGCGGCCCCCGCATAAATATGCGGACTTTGGCTGATTATGCATTGAATTCTGCGATCGCTTTAATGGCGTTTTTCTGGAGGGACTGGTATATATGTGTGTGTGTGTGTGTGTGTGTGTGTGTGTGTGTGTGTGTGTGTGTGTGTGTGTGTGTGTGTGTGTGTGTGTATAATAATAATAAAAGTGTTTAGAACGAGGTAAAACATTGGGTGTGTTTTGTTTCCCATTTCCCCTTCTTTTGTTTGTACTTCTACCAGCCAGGCCACGGTCCCAGAAATCCAAAGGCTGAGGCCATGGTAGCAGTTAAATTCGATGGAATACCGCCCAGGCTCCCAGAAACCCAAAGGCCGAGGCCGCGGTAGTAGTGAAACACAATGGAATACAGGACAATTTGCAGAGACCCAAAGGCCACGGTAGCAGTGAAACACAAAGGAATACTGCCCAGGCTCCCAGAGACCCAAAGGCTGAGGCCACGGTAGCAGTAAACTACCATTGAATACTTCACAGGTTCCCAGAGACCCAAAGGCCGAGGCCGCCGTAGTAGTGAAACACAATGGAATACAGGACAATTTGCAGAGACCCAAAGGCTGCAGTAGCAGTGAAATACAATTGAACTCCGCGCAGCATCTCTGGGACTCAAAGGCCGCGGCCAAGGTAGCAGTGAACTACCATTGAATACTTTACAGGGTCCCAGACACCCAACGGCCGAGACCACGGTAGCAGTGCACTACCATTGAATACTTCACAGGGTCCCAGAGACCCAAAGGCCGAGGACGCGGTAGTAGTGAAACACAATGGAATACAGGACACTTTGCTGAGACCCAAAGGCCACAGTAGCTGAGAAATACAATTGAATACCGCCCAGCATCTCTGGGACCCATAGGCCGCAGCCATGGTAGCAGTGAACTACCATTGAATACTTTACAGGGTCCCAGAGACCCAAAGGCCGAGGCTGCGGTGGTAGTGAAACACAATGGAATACGGGACAATTTGCAGAGACCAAAAGGCTGCAGTAGCAGTGAAATACAATTGAACACCGTGCAGGGTCTCTGGGACCCAAAGGCCGCGGTAGCAGTGAAACAGAGTGGAATACTGCCCAGGCTCCCAGAAACCCAAAGGCTGAGGCCGCGGTAGCAGTGAAACACAATGGAATACAGGACAATTTGCAGAGACCCAAAGGCTGCAGTAGCAGTGAAATACAATCGAGTACCACCCAGGGTTTCAAATGTTTCTGCCCAGTTACAAATGTTGTATCTGTTATGTTGTTATGTTGTAATGTTGTATATGTTACAAATGTTTCGTCTCTGAAAAACTGCCCTTCTGGCCAAGCTCAGAATCAGATTACTTACATTTGTATTTTCAATCTTGCTGTCAGCTTCGACACCAAACAGGAAGCTAGTTTTCCATGCTTCAGTCTGTATTACACAAAAGCACTTATCTTCCAACAATGTTTTTAACTTTGATCTGAACATGGTTAGTTGCGTGCATGACAGAAGAAATATGTTCAAGCGTTTCATCATTGGTATTACATACTTTGCATGTTCTATCCAGCTTCTTGTTGATTTGATGCAAGACAACCCCTGAAAATATTCTTCTGTGCCTGAGTCTGAAATCTAAGTGAAAGATAGCTGGTGATGCAAATTTCACCGCTATGTTGCGCTAGATCCTACTGGTGTTTAAACCTGTGAAGTAAACACTCCACGTTGCATTAGCCGTTGGCTCTTCTGCAGTCATTTTTTTCAAAATATCATACCACTATTTTGTTTTAACTTCACTTACATTCACTGATTTGTTACCCAGACACAAGGAGAATGCAACATGAGCTGTCTCTGCTTTTGTATCATCTTTCAAAAGATTAAGCCATTCTGACTTCATACAGTTCATTATTTATCATAAAGACACAATGTTTTTTGTCCTAAAAGGAACACCTTTACACCTCAGTTGCAAACAAACCACTTTAGCATCCACGTCTCCCATGCCATTACACACATCCCCAATCGTCACACAATTTGCTGCAATAAGTGCTTTATTTTCAAGTCTTCTACCATTAAATTGAAAAGTAGGATTGCTCAAAAAAGGCATTTGCATTATCTGCTCTTTGTTCTCACACGTTGGCATTACGAAAGGAAGAATCCTACTCCATGCTTCCATTACTTCCCTGTAAAAAACAGGTAAATGATGGATCCCTTTTGTTACATGCATTTCGAACAAAAGTCCTTTTGAAGTGCAAATGTGGACAGGAGATTTTTAAAAGTAGCCCTTCCATTGCGCCCCACAACCTTTATCTAAATATTTACCCACCAGTTTAACTCTTAACGCATCTCTTTTACTTACCAAATCCATCAATTTTAATCCACCGTGTTTCACATCATTTATCATTACCCCATGTTTTATAGTTACCCCTTTGGATGTCCATAAAACAATTATACACAACTTGATTTAAAGATTCTATCGCCCATTTTGCCAGCGCACAGGTATTTAACACATGATTTATTAAGGAAAACGAAAGAGCATTAATAACAATTACCTTACCTTTAGTTAGCAAACCTCATTTTCCATAAATTCAAAATCTTTTGCACCTTATCAAATGCACTGTCCCGTGTTCATTTTTAGTTCTTTACCTACAAAAATACCCAAAGCGTTTCTTGGCGATACCATTTGTTTAAAACCCCACTTAGCCACATCAGTGGGATCTAAACCGAAAACAGTGATCTCTAATTTGTCTACATTTAATTTTGCCCCTGAGCCTTGTTGATACTGCTGCACGTGAAATTTTGCAAAGAAATTAATGTCATCAGCATACTGAACACTATTACTGTCGTTTCATCATTCAACTTAACACCTGTAATTTCTGCATCCCCAGCTAGCATGGCTGCCAGTGGTTCAGCCACAAGACTGTACAGCAAAGACGAGAGTGGACATCCCTGTCTGACTGATCTTCCTATCTTGAAAGAATTTGTAAACCTACCGTTACATTTTACCTTACTGTTAGCATTTCGATACAAACGTATTATCCAATCAACAAATTTATTTCCAAATCCCAAGGTTTCTAAGGTTTTGAACAAAAAGGAATGTTCCACCCTGTCAAATGCTTTTTGTAAGTCCACTCCTAACCAAATCCCTTCACTTGCAGACATATTTCTTACAGTATCTTTTATCGTTAAGATGGAGTCAACAATATCCCTACCTGGTACACTATACGCCTGTGTATCACCTACAATCTTTGAAATTACATGTTTTACTTTGTTTGCCAGTATTTTGGCCAACATTTTATAATCTGTATTTAAAAGACTTATAGGTCTATAGTTATCCAAGCTGTTTTTATTTCCCTTCTGTTTGTAAAATATGTTTATTACCCCACTAGTAAAATGTTCTGGTGTCATGTCTAATGTTTGCATTGTTCTAAATATACACGACAAAATGGGTATCAATTGTTCTCTGAAGCATTTATAGAACTCCGATGAGGCCATCTGAACCCGGACTTTTATTATCATTTAATCTCTCGATTGCCAAAATTAAATCAGTGCATCAGTGAAATCAAAATCACACCATTCCCTGTCATCATTACTCAGCTTCTTTTTCAAATGTTACACAACTCTATTTCAATCAGGAGAGACTTTGTTTGCAGATATGCAAAAGAACAATATTTATTATACAACTGCATGACAAAAATGTATGAGTCTTTTGGAGATTAGACTCCATCAAATTAATATTTTTTAAAGGGGTAGAGAATAGGAAACATATCCCCCGATGGAGTCTAGACACTGGTGGCGGTGGAGAAGAGACCGGGGACCAGACCGACGAGGCAACGGAATGGCCATCCGGGAGAATCATGAAGAATGGAGGCGGCGGGGGAGGTGGAGGGTTGAGCGCTTTCCTGAAACTCGGCCTTTGGGTTTCTGGGAGCCTGGGCGGTATTCCATCGAATTTAACTGCTACCATGGCCTCAGCCTTTGAATTTCTGGGACCGTGGCCCGGCTGGTAGAAGTACAAACAAAAGAAGGGGAAATGGGAAACGAAACACACCCAATGTTTTACCTCGTCCTAAACACTTTTATTATTATTATACACACACACACACACACACACACACACACACACACACACACACACACACACACACACACACACACACATATACCAGTCCCTCCAGAAAAACTGAACAGCACAGGAGAACATATTTAAGCAGAGCTGTAGTGCTGTGATTGGTCCTTGAATTCCGTGGACATTAACCCTTGTGTTGTCCATCGGGTCACGGGGACCCATTCAGTTTATTTGACTATTTGAATTGGCCTTCGGGTCCGTGGGACCCTGGCCAGTATTCAAAGGTATTTCTCTACTACCGCGGCCTCTGCCTTTGGGTCTCTGGGACCCTGGGTGGTATTCCATTGTATTTCACTGCTACTGCCTTTGGGTCTCTGGGACCCTGGCCGGTATTACATTGTGTTTCACCACTACCGCGTCCTTCGGGTCCCAGAGACCCTGGGCAGTATTCCAACATGTTTCACTACTACCGTAGCCTCGGCCTTTGGGTCTCTGGGACCCTGTGCGGTATTCCATTGTGTTTCTCTACTACTGCGGCCTCTGCCTTTGGGTCTCTGGGACCCTGGGTGGTATTCCATTGTATTTCACTGCTGCCGCGGCCTTTGGGTCTCTGGCACCCTTCCTGTTTTCCACTATGTTTCACCACTACCGGGGCCTTCGGGTCCCAGAGACACTGGGCAGTATTCCAACGTGTTTCACTACTACCGTAGCCTCAGATTTTGGGTCTCTGGGACCCTGGGTGGTATTCCATTGTATTTCACTGCTACCACAGCCTTTGGGTCTCTGGGACCCATCCTGTGTTCCATTGTGTTTCACTCGGCCACGAAAACCTACAAAGTGGAGCTGCACCAATACGAATGTTCATAACCTTCTCAATTGGTTAGAAATCCCAGACATGGGCAAATTGCAAATTGCAGTGCACTGCCTGTGTCTGCGGATCCTAATGGAGGCTGCTTGATTGATTGATATGCTCCCTAATTTATATTTTATCAAAACTGGTTGGGCAAGTAAGTTATTTTATTTATTTATTTATTTACCTTTATTTAACCAGGAAAGTCCCATTGAGATTAAAAACCTCTTTTTCAAGGGAGTCCTGGCCAAGAAGCAGCAAAAGAGTTTCAAACATACGATACAATTACATACCCATTATGAAAAACAGTTACAAAGGATCGACTCATGTGTTCTCAATCTGGACTTAAAAGCGTTCAATGAAATTAATTCAGTCAATTTCCAGTCTTTTTGCAACATGTTCCATGTGTGTGGGGCTGAGTAAACAAAAGCCCTTTTTCCCAGTTCTGTACGGGCAAGTGGAACAGCGAGCAACAAAAGATCATTCAAACGCAAACAATGTGAGACAACACTGCTCCGTGAGATTAAGTTACAGATGTAGGATGGCAATAGACCAAGCATGGCCTTATAAATGAAAGCATACCAGTGACCCAGCCTCCTGGAGGACAAAGAAGGCCATCCCACTCGAGAATACAGTTCACAGTGATGGGTCAAGACCCTACAATTAGTAATGAACCGCAGAGAAGCATGATATGCAATGTCAAGCTTATGGAGACATTTAGCAGAGGCATTCATGTACAACAAGTCTCCATAGTCTAAAATGGATAAAAATTTTGCATTAACAAGGCGCTTTTTTGCCTCAAAAGAAAAACAAAATGTATTACGAAAGAAAAAGCCCAATTTAAGTTTAAGCATTTTCACAAGATTATCTATATGGGGCTTAAAAGTCAGGGAGTCATCAAGCAAGATACCCAGATATTTGTAGGTGTGAACCATCTCTATGACATTTCCCTCAAGAGTGGACACTAAGGGGATAGATTGAGGGACCTTCTTAGTGTTTGAAAACAACATTATTTTGGTCTTTTCAGCGTTAAGAACCAGTTTTAGCTGGATAAGTGTGTACTGTACCATATTGAAAGCTTTCTGCAGAGATTCTACAGCTTTGGCAGGGTTCAATCCAAAACAGTAAATTATTGTGTCATCAGCGTAAAAATGCATATTAGCGTCAGAAACATCTTGTCCTAAATCATTAATATACACGATGAACAGGAGGGGTCCTAATATAGAACCCTGCGGCACCCCCTTGTGGACATTCAAACATTCGGAACACAGACCATCACATTTAATACACTGGGTCCTGTCGCTCAAATAATTTGTGAACCAGAAAACTACATGATTAGACAGTCCCAGACTTAAAAGCCTATGCTTTAAAATAACATGATCCACAGTGTCAAAAGCTTTTTGACAGATCAATAAAAAGGGAAGCACAATATTGTTTTTTATCAAGAGCAACAAGTATATCATTTATCACTTTTGTAGCAGCCGTGATGGTGCTGTGTTTTTTCCTAAAGCCGGATTGCAGTTTAGAGAGTAGGTCACTAGAGTACAGGAACTCTTTAAGTTGATCACAAACAAGAGATTCAAGAATTTTTGACAAAACACACAAATTTGATAATGGCCTGTAATTAGTTAAAAGTTAATACGTTATTTAAGGAATTTTCTAGGAACACATGATTACAGTTTTGAAATACAAAGTTTGGGGGTTCTGGGAAAAGTGACTGTGATTTTTGCATTAATCGACATTAATGCAAGATGGTCACCATAACACTGCTGTGCAAATTTGCTCAATTGTTCGGATCCTTCTCAATTGCTGATCAAAGCAGGACATGGGTAAAGTCCACAGAGATGTTGTGTTAACGTTTGTTAAGTTAATCTTATACTTTGTTGCCTTTGTAATAATTGTTGCATTCTTTCATTTCCTCTGTCAGTGTAATATCTTTTGCAGCTCTGTTACAGACTGTACAATAATACCTGCAAGAGATGCTGGGGATTGAACCCAGCAAAGCATGAGCTCTACCACTGAGCTACATCCCGTGAAGGTGTTCAGACTGTTTAGAGTTTTTTCTGAGATCCCTGAATAAATGAAGAAATCTTGGTAAAACATGTAATGTAAATGTTGTATATTGCTTTAAAGCATATGAGGAAGTACATCTTTGCATGAAGTGCATGTGTTCTATTTCTGACACACTGTCTCCTTTGCAGGAAATGTATCTCTGCTTGAAGAATATGTGTGTTTTACCATTCAGAGGTATTATTTATTTCATTTTAAGTGTGTGAGTTTTTATATCACTCAGGTGTGTTTTCTATCTCATTAGGGTGTGTTTGTATATCATTCAGATATATCATTTTAGGTGTGTGTGCTTTTATCATTTAGATGAGTTTTCTATATCATTTGTGTGATTTCATATTATTCAGATGTGTGTTTTTTTAATTTCATTTAGAAGTGTGTGTTTTGAGAACCCAAAAACAGCTAAAGCTATTACTTTGCTTACATATTAGTTTACATTGCATTATACAGCATAGAAGATTTTAGAGTTTGAATTGAAGTGAATATAGGGCAGAGTGCAGAAGGTGACAAAAAGAGACCCGATAAAGCTGCAGCACATCCTGTGTGACGGTCACATGTGTGACAGTTGTGTCAAACTGCCAGTTAGAAGCTGTATGTAAAATGTGCCCTTTGCATTACTTTACATGGAAATATAATATTCAGCCCCCAAATATTCAAATGTTCAAAGGAGGGGTAATGATCTTTTTGCGGAGACAAAAGCTCTTCTCCTTGACTTTGAAGGATAAAATCTGTGACTTTTGACCAATTATTCTGGTCTGGCCTAAACGGCCGAAAACCTAAAATCTGACTCCAATTTAAAGTCACCTTACCCACACCTTTAAGTGTTTGTTTTCTGGTGAATCAACAAAAACTCAGGATTCGTTCAGTTAAAAGTATAACAAGCTTTAGTGAATGATATTTGCAAAATACAAAGACTTGTGCACAAGGATCAGATTCTATCAAAAGACACATCTACAGCTCTCGCCTAGCAATCAGACAGCGTCTTCTCAGGATCTGGTGAATCCTCTCCTCTCTCCCTAGACTTTATTCTCCTCTCTTGCATCCTCTGGCACCTTATCTCTTGGACGTTCTCCAGATCCACCACTCTCGTCCGGAGATGTTCTGACCGAGACCGAATGTAACCGTGCCTAATGCACGAATCTATAATCAAAAGGGTGTCTAACGGTTCTCAGCAAGTTTAGGTTATTAACCAAGCCTTGTTTCTGGTGCATCTTAGGTGATTGTGTTCGGCAATTCACACAATATTGATTGGGAAGTGCATCACATACAAATACACATAATATCTTAGTTATGTTAAGTTAAATGTTGAAGTGAAGACAAGTGAATGTTGCAGGCTGTCACGAGCAGACCAGGCGGGCACCAGGCTACTGCAGAGACTGAATGTAACCGTTAACAACTGCACGAGTCTATGTAATCAAACGGTTGTCTAACGGTTCTCGGCAAGTTTGATCCCAGAAACCTTTATTTCTCGTGCAAGTGCCATGTTATCATGGTCCATCCATCCATCCATCGTCGTCTGCTTATCCGTGGTCGGGTCGCGGGGGGAGCAGCTCCAGCAGGGGACCCCAAACTTCCCTTTCCCGAGCCACATTAACCAGCTCTGACTGGGGGATCTCGAGGCGTTCCCAGGCCAGGTTGGAGATGTAATCCCTCCACCTAGTCCTGGGTCTTCCCCGAGGCCTCCTCCCAGCTGGACGTGCCTGGAACACCTCCCTAGGGAGGCGCCCAGGGGCATCCTTACCAGATGCCCGAACCACCTCAACTGGCTCCTTTCGACGTGAAGGAGCAGCGGCTCTACTCCGAGCTCCTCACGGATGACTGAGCTTCTCACCCTATCTCTAAGGGAGACGCCAGCCACCCTCCTGAGGAAACCCATTTCGGCCGCTTGTACCCTGGATCTCGTTCTTTCGGTCATGACCGAACCTTCATGACCATAGGTGAGGGTAGGAACGAAAACTGACCGGTAGATCAAGAGCTTTGCCTTCTGGCTCAGCTCTCTTTTCGTCACAACGGTGCGATAAACTGAATGTAATACCGCCCCCGCTGCGCCGATTCTCCGACCAATCTCCCGCTCTATTGTCCCCTCACTCGCAAACTCCTTCACTTGGGGTAAGGACTCATTCCCTACCTGGAGAAGGAACTCCATCGGTTTCCTGCTGAGAACCATGGCCTCAGATTTAGAGGTGCTGATCCTCATCCCAGCCGCTTCACACTCGGCTGCAAACCGATCCAGTGAGTGCTGAAGGTCACAGGCCGATGATGCCATCAGGACCACATCATCTGCAAAGAGCAGCGACGAGATCCCTAGCCCACTGAACTGCAACCTCTCCCTACCATGACTAAGCCTCGATATCCTGTCCATAAATACTACAAACAGGATTGGTGACAAAGCGCAACCCTGGCGGAGGCCAACCCTCACCTGGAACGTGTCCGACTTACTGCCGAGAACCCGGACACAGCTCTCGCTTTGGTCATACAGAGATTGGATGGCCCTGAGAAGGGACCCCCTCACCCCATACTCCCGCAGCACCTCCCACAAAGTCTCCCGGGGGACCCAGTCATATGCCTTCTCCAGATCCACAAAACACATGTAGACTGGATGGGCATACTCCCAGGCCCCCTCCAGGATCCTTGCTAGAGTAAAGAGCTGATCCGTTGTTCCACGACCAGGACGGAATCTGCATTGTTCCTCTTCAACCTGAGGTTCGACTATTGGCCGAACCCTCCTTTCCAGCACCTTGGAGTAGACTTTACCAGGGAGGCTGAGAAGTGTGATACCCCTGTAATTGGTACACACCCTCTGGTCCCCCTTTTTGAACAGGGGAACCACCACCCCGGTCTGCCACTCCTTTGGCACTGTCCCAGACTTCCACGCAATGTTGAGTAGGCGTGTCAACCAAGACAGCCCCTCCACACCCGGAGGATCTCATCAATCCCTGGGGCTTTGCCACTGTGGAGTTGTTTGACTACCTCAGTGACCTCCACCAGGGAAATTGACGACAATCCCCTGTCATCCTCCAGCTCTGCCTCTAACAAAGGGGGCGCATCAGCTGGATTTAGGAGTTCCTCCTCAGTTGAGGTCAACAACGTCCCACCCTTACTGTACACAGCTTGGATGGTTCCCCGCTTCCCCCTTCTGAGGTGGCGGACGGTTTTCCAGAAGCGCCTTGGTGCCGACCGAAAGTCCTTCTCCATGTCTTCTCCGAACTTCTCCCACACCCGCTGCTTTGCCTCTTTCACGGCAGAGGCTGCAGTCCTTCGGGCCCTTCGGTACCTTGCAACTGCCTCCGGAGTCCTCTGGGATAACATATCCCGGAAAGACTCCTTCTTCAGTCGAACGGCTTCCCTGACCACCGGTGTCCACCATGGTGTTCGAGGGTTACCGCCCCTTGAGGCACCTAAGACCCTAAGACCACAGCTCCCTGCCGCAGCTTCAGCAATGGAAACTTTGAACATTGTCCACTCAGGTTCAATGCCCCCAGCCTCCACAGGGATGCACGAAAAGCTCCGCCGGAGGTGTGAGTTGAAGGTCTGTCGGTCAGGAGCTTCCTCCAGACGTTCCCAATTTACCCGCACCACCCGTTTGGGCTTACCAGGTCTGTCCAGAGTCTTCCCCCACCCCCTGACCCAACTCACCACCAGATGGTGATCAGTTGACAGCTCCGCCCCTCTCTTCACCCGAGTGTCCAAAACATACGGCCTCAGATCAGATGAAACGATTAGAAAATCGTTCATTGACCTTTGGCCTAGGGTGCTCTGGTACCAAGTACACTTATGAGCGTCCCTATGTTCGAACATGGTGTTTGTTATAGAAAATCCATGGCTAGCACAGAAGTCCAATTGGGCCGTTCCTCCCAATCACGCCTCTCCATGTGTCTCCGTCATTGCCCACATGTGCGTTGAAGTCCCCCAGCAGAACTATGGAGTCCCCCTCCGGAGCCCTATACAGGACTCCATTCAAGGTCTCCAAGAAGGCCAAATACTCTGAACTCCTGTTTGGTGCATATGCACAAATCAGTCAGAGTTTTCCCCCCAACAACCCGCAGGCGTAGGGAGGCGACCCTCTCGTCCACCGGGGTAAACTCCAACGTTGCGGCGCTCAGCCGGGGACTTGTGAGTATCCCCACACCCGCCTGGCGCCTCACACCCTGGGCAACTCCGGAGAAGAAAAGAGTCCAACCCCTCTCCAGGAGTACGGTTCCAGAACCGAGACTATGTGTAGAGGTAAGCCCCACCAGATCCAACTGGTAGCGCTCCACCTCAAGCACAAGTTGTGGCTCCTTCCCCCACAGCGAGGTGACATTCCACGTCCGCAGAGCCAGCCTCTGCTGCCCGGGTCTGGTCCGTCGAGGCCCCTGACCTTCACCGCCACCCGTGTGGCAGCGCACCCGACCCCAGCGGTTCCTCCCACAGGTGGTGGGCCCATGGGCTGGAGAGATCATGGTAGTTATGTATAACTACCAAGATATTAACCACGCAATCCCGTTAATCTTATAATGGACAAGTGTGATATTTAAACAAACAATCCGTCAATGGCGAAATAAAAGGCTCTTATTTACAAGATCGGTCTGACAGACCAGCAACTTACAGTGGGGCGGATGACAGGCCGACCGACGAGCAAGCGATCCTGGGTCGCCACAAGCTGGCTGTCCGTCACTTTATGGAACTTCTCAACTCCGAAAACTTTGAAGCAAATTGTCAATTTGGCAACGATTTTCGGAAGACTGCCTATATTCGAAATCTAAACAGTTCATTTCTCACGTAAAACATTGTCAGAAGTGACTTTAATGATGAATACAATGGTGTAAAATTGTTAAAAATATCCCACTGTTGCTCTCTCAAGCGCAAACCAGTACAGAAGACATCACTCAGTCATAGAGGGACACACCCCAAAACTAACTATAGACATTCTGATAGTTAAGCTCACGGACCATAGGCGATGGGGCCACGTGGGTCACTCCTAATTTGGATCAAACAGCAGCCATGTAACCTGCGATTAGAGTGATTGACAGAAAACCTGACTAGTTAGAAAACTATATGACCTTTTCAGCTCATCACTAACGTGAATATGGGAGGGCCCTGAACTTGGGAGGCCCCTGGGCTTCAGCCTAGGTAAGCCCGTGCATTAAAGCGGCCTTGCTCCTATAGACAAAACATTACACATTATATAGGGGGAAAAAAGAACATTGTTAAAGCCAGCCCCCCTCCTACATCCTTGGTGCTGACTTTTGGTCACATAGCACAAACGGCAAAATAGGCTCCAGTTTTGACAGATGCGACATTCTTTTTTTTACATGTAGGCCTATTTCTGCATTTATGTCAACACCTCGAGACTTTCAAACATCAAAATGTCATTTATTAATATGTATTTGTATCAAAATGACATATAAGCATCTTTTCCTATTCTGTTTTGCCTGGAAACGCTTCCAACACGCTTGCATGTCGCGTGAAAAATAGCCGTTGGTTCTATTTCTAGCAGGCACACGTCAAGCCGCGCGTGAGACGTGCGTGTCACACAGGCAGTTTGCACACTCTAACCTGTTAACATGAGAGACGAAATAAAAACGGCCTTAGTCTAATTGGCTTGCATAATGTTTTCTTGCCAAATTTGTGGACAACAGTCAGCCACCTCTGTGGCCTATGTGAGGCACATACAAATTCACAGCAACATACCCAATTTAGTACTGCAGTGTTGTATGCCTAATTGCCAAAGGACATTTAAAAAATGTGCTGGTCTGAAGGGACATCTTTACAGACGACATAAGGACAGTATAGTTCAGCCAAGAGCGATTAGGCTAGTGGATCTTACGTGTCATGTTTACTCCTGCCGTGCCAAATGTGACTCCTTGACTGAGTTTTATTCTCATCTTAAGGTGCACATCAAAGAAGGACAAACTATTGTTTGTCCCTTCAAGCAATGTGATAAAACATTTACTGTGGTTTCTACGTTTACATCTCATTTGTCAAGAAAACAAAAGAAGTGAAGAGGGCAATTTAATGGATTCTGTTGTCAGTCTGGCTGGTGTAAGTGGATCTAGTGGTCCTCATGGAGACAGTGATGCACACTGTGATGTGGAGATTGATGCTGCTGACAATGCAGACCATTTGGAGTTTAGCCCAGAAAATATTGAAGATTCACTGTTTTTGAGGAATCTCGCTCTGTTTTATCTTAAGCTACAGGCAAAGTTACTGCTTCCAGCCTCCACCATTCAGACAATCATTGAAGATATGCAGTCAATACATGATCTCAGCCAGTCAGTTATTTTTTAACTTGGATGAGAAGTTACGTCAGATGGGGATTTCAGATGATTCAATTAGGGCTCTAATTGATGATCTGAGAGCAGAAGATCTTTTCCGAACTCACAATACACACACATTAAAAACAGATCTACGGAGAAAGACTGTTTTCAAGAGTCAATTTAAATATGTCGAACTTGTGCCAATATGCCTGGGACAAAATGAAGCAGGCAGGGACAGCTTTGCCCATTATGTCCCTATAGACCAAACACTCAATGCTCTTTTTCAGAGTCAGTCTGTATTTGAGCAGTACAAACAAGTTCATGCCCATACAGAAACTGAGAATGTTTTCAGGATGTGTGGGATGGGGAGAACGTAACACACAATACACTTAAACAAGATGGGTCGTTAGGCTTGATCTTATATCAAGATGCTTTTGAGGTGGTAAACCCACTTGGGTCAGGGAAAAAAAAGCACAAAGTACTTGCTGTGTATCTTTCTCTGGCAGACCTTTTACCATACAATAGGTCAAATACTGATCAAATGCAATTAGTTCTTCTTTGCAAAGAGAAAGACTTCAAACATTTTGGCCAGGATTTAGTCCTGGGTCGCTTGGTTAAAGATCTGAAAGAGCTTGAGAAAAGTGGTATAGTGTTACCAGATGGACAGGTCTGTAAAGGAATACTGCATGCCATTTGTGGTGACAACTTGGGGTCACATAACATTGGCGGATTCTTTGAGAATTTCAGCACAAGTATCCATTTCTGCAGATATTGTGAAATGGAGAGAGAGAAATTCCATGCAGATCCACTCAGTAGGGCCGCTACTCGCACAGTACAGTCATACCGAGAACATGTGCAGAGAATTGAAGGGGGGTTAGCCCATAGTGGAGGTATGAAATTTGACTCCTTGTTCAATGAGTTATCCTATTTTCATGTATGTCAACCTGGATTGCCACCATGTATTGGGCATGATTTGTTTGAAGGCATTGTGTCCGCTGACCTCTCATTGTACATTCAGCATCTGGTCAAGGTAGACAAACAGTTTACATACCTTGAATTAAATCGAAGAATTAATCGGTTTAAATATCTCAGCAATGATGCTAATGACAAACCATGTGAAGTTAACCCAGGAAGTGACAAACTCAGTGGCCATGCTGTACAAAACTGGTGCCTGCTCAGGTTATTACCACTACTGATTGGAGAGAAAATTCAGTCCCCAAGTGAAAACAAAGTTTGGCAACTTGTCTTACAACTGCAAGAAATGGTCTCTCTCATTTGTGCTCCAGCCATTTCAGCTGGACAGATAGCGTATCTGAGGGTTGTCATTGATGAGTATTTGTGTTTCAGGAGCCAGGCTTTCCTGAATCACAAACTGAAGCCTAAGCACCATTATGTTTCTCACTACCTTGAGCTCATAATGTGTTTTGGTCCACTAATTAGGTTATGGACACTGAGATTTGAAAGCAAGCACACTTACTTTAAGCAGTGCTCCAGAAAGCTCCACAACTTTAAAAACCTCTGCTTAACTCTTTCAGAGAGGCATCAGCTTTTCCAGGCCTATCTGCAGGCTGGTAGTCTCTTTGCACCCGTTGTTGTAGCAGAAAAGGCAACTGAGTTTTTTCTTGAGGACTTCAATGACTACATCAAGGAATCTGTTTCAAACTATGATTTTGGCCCTCACAATACACTGATTGCCAATGAGGCAACTGTCAAAGGCCCAAAATACAAGAAAAACATGCTTGTGTCAATAGATGAGAACTCTGAGGGTCTTGTCATTGGAAAGATTGTCATTATACTGATACAGAATCATTCAACAATATATTTTCTCACTGAAAAATGTAAGACTGTGTTTCTTCACGATGTCGGTATTTATGGCTTTACTCCAGTGCAGGGATGTTACTGCTGTGTTAAGCAAGATGACCTTATTGATTATTATCATTTACCAGCATACACATTCTCTGACATGGCAGTAATTGTACCACATCATTCCTTCCTTTCAGTGTACAGCCAAGATGCTGGAGCAAACAGTCCCACAGGCCTTGCCAGGAGAATCTGAAGCTGTTCAATATGTCATTGATAGAATTTCTATCTCTCTTATTGGTAGACAGGCTATTTTACTTTCATTTTGGGTTGCTGTTTTGAATATTTTGCCTCTCCCCCATTGCCAATGCATTATTAAGAATCAACACCCCAAAATTATGTACTGTAGCATGTTTACCAACCTTTCCTCAAATGACTGACAACTTCTATTTTCTCTCACTAGCTCGTTCATTGGTTGAATGCTAATGGACTGATGTTACAAGAGTACACATATGACAGTACATCTGATATGACAGTAATTGTCATTTTCTTTCTTCTCAGTATACAGCAATGCCTACTTTTCTGGAGAAAATTATGGAGATTGTGCCTAGGGCACTGCCGAATATTCCAGAATCTATCCACAACACCATAATTGATAGAATTGTAAATGCTGGCGGCTTTACATCGACACAAGAACTCAACGACTTTGCAGACTTGCTGCCTCTTGTTAGACGACGACAACTTTTGGATATTCCAAATAGGTACGCTTGCTTTTTAGGTTACAGTACTATTCCATTATATCATGGCTTGCAGAATTTCATAACCAATGTATATTTCACAATTTAAAAACATTAGTGGGATTTGGATATGGATTGATTTTCTGGGGGAGGAGAGGATTCTGCAGTTGTTATATTTTGTTGATGCCTTCAACACATGACCCATCTCATATTTTTTGTCATTTTTAGAGAGTAAAGTGATCACAGTAAACCTTGAAATCGTTCCATCCTCCACCACCGAAGTCAGCAGCAACGGTCTATCAATCATCAGTCCATCTAGAAGTGAGGACAGCCCGTCTGCCTCCCAGCCTGTAAGGAAATCATGGCCAGAGTCTTTTAAGGTGCCATGGGACCTTATGCCTGCGGAGATTCGCACTGCCATTTCATCTTGTAAGAGACCTTCACCAGGTGCACGACGGCAGATGGTCAGGAAAATATCCGATGAGATGAGGAAGTATGAGCTGAATCCAACACGAGCACAGTGCCTTGTAGTTTGCCGGAACATCGTTCACCAGTACCCAGAAAGTTTTGCCGATCAGCGAGACAGTGGACAGCTTCTAGATAGTGGATACACATCTCTGCTGATTCAAGTGAAAAATCGCATCAAAAATCTGAACCGCGCAAGCAGTTTTCATCAGCAGCGTTCAGCTAGCCATGGACAAAAGAGAGGGTCTACTGACACATACGGTTGTACAAGATTCCAGCCCAGCCTCCCTGCAGAAGAGACTGAGGACACAATGGAGACCAAGCGTCAACAACTGGAAGGGATCTACAGTCGGGATGGCATTGCTGGTGCTGAGAGACCAGAGGTAAAGAAGCTAATGGATTCTACTTTCTACCTGCAGCGGTCCCACGTCAATGTTGTACCTACACCAACCATTGCAACTTTAAAAACAAAGTGGCCGTACTTGTTCAGTCAGAAAGGACTATACTCCCACTTTGAGCTTCTTACTGATATTCCTGTGCTGCGTAGCCTGGACCTTGCCATGGAAGAGTGTGGCAAAGCGATTGTGGAAATGTTCAAGACTAAACCGACAAATGCAAGGATGAAGGAAGTTCTTCATCAGCGTGATGACGATGTCGAGCTGTCCTATCAGGTCATCCAGCTTCTTCTGTCTCACTTTTCCGAAGATGTCTCAGGACTCATTGTTCTTGCAGATGTAAGTCCCCCTACACACAAAAACACACACACCTCTCTCCCTCCCTCTCTACCCTGTATCTATCTCTCTGTTTTATCACTCTCTCCCTATCAGTCTCTCTATCCTTCTCTCTTCTTCTATCTATCTCCCTCTCTCTGTCTGTCTCTCCCTCTATTTCTGTATCTATCGATTCCTCTCCCTCTATCTCTTTTATCTATCTCATCACTATCTCTCTGTATCTTCCTTTATATCTCTATCTATATCCCCCTCTCTCTATATCCCCCTCTCTCTCTATCTATCTATCTATCTATCTATCTCATTCAGTGGTAGTCTTATGTCATTAATATTGTGTTTAATTTGTTCCATTAATATTGTGTTTAATTTGTTCTATGTCCTAGGGATATGCCACTGCAGCTGACCTTGAGAGTTCACTCTCTATACCTGCAACTCCTCGTCTGATACTTCTTGGTAAGTTGGTTTTAGATAGCACCGTTGGCTTTAGTGTTGTATGTAGTGAATTCATTGGTATCAAACTAAACTCTGTATTCAAAATGAAAACTTAAACAGAAATTTGACAGTTAAAACATTTCTGTTTCAGGAGAAACGGGAAGCCGCTGCCAGCGCTGGATGCTCAGCATTGAGGGCAAAATCGTTTGCGAAGGGATCCAGTCCACCTTTGTGACAGGGCTGGCATCTTTTTTTTTCCTGTTTTTACATCTTTAACCTACAGTACCAAGAGGAGGCAGCCTGCACGCTTGAATTCATCCAGAGGTAAGATATTGTCTGTTACAGTTCTTCTCTTCGCTTTGGTACATTTCTCAAATCATCCTCGACATTTGAAAAACAGTAAGTGCATTTCTCAAAACAATTTGTACAAATATCAAAACACCATGGATTACCTGCAGAAGCCAGTCTCTTGCTCAAAATCCTTAGTTCATCTCTCAAAAGTAAATATCTGTGTCAATGAACATGTCAGTGCCATCAGAATGACAAGTCCTTGTGTCATTGTGTACGGATAAGACAAATTGCTTAGTCATGTTGTCAATATAACAGTGTACTCTGGAGGGATGTTGTGATGTAAACTATGGCTAACATCATCGTCAAATTTGCAGATGACACAACGGTGGTGGGGCTGATCACAAGGGGCAATGAAGCGGCATACAGAGATGAGGTCCTGAAACTCGGTGAGTGGTGTGCATCAAACAACCTGGCACTGAACATCACCAAGACCAAAGAACTCATCCTGGACTTCCGACGGAACAAAGCCGCCCCTGCCCCCCTGAACATCAACGGTAAGGATGTAGAGCAAGTGGAGTCCTTCAGATTCCTAGGCGTCCACATCTCTGCAGACCTCTCCTGGTCGGCAAACACCTCAGCGCTGGTCAAGAAGGCTCAGCAGCGGCTACACTTCCTGAGGGTGCTCAGGAAGGAGCAACTAAACACACGGCTGCTGGTGACCTTCTACCGCTCCACCATCGAGAGCCTGCTGACCTACGCTGTGTCAGTGTGGCACTCCAGCTGCACGGAGGCCGACAGGAAGAGACTGCAGAGGGTGGTAAACATCGCACAAAAAATCATTGGCTGCCCTCTGCCCCCCCTAAGCACCATCTGCAACTCCCGCTGTCTCAGCAGAGCCAGAAATATCCTGAAAGATACCACTCACCCCGGCTACCATCTCTTCAACCTGTTGCCCTCTGGCAGGCGCTTCAGGTCCATACGAGCCAGGACTAACCGACTCAGGAACAGCTTCTTTCCCAAAGCTGTCACTATATTGAACTCAGTATCTGCACACAAGTAAAACTGTTGACATATCTTGCACTATCTGCACCACCATACACAAGCTGTTTGAAGCTATTTGCACTATTACACCATACACCATACATAAGCTATTTGCACTATTTGCACCACCATACATAACCTACTTCTTCACGCTGCTAGCCGCTCTCAGGTTCTGACTGTCTGATGTCTGTTGTCTGTTGTGTTTTTATTTTTATATACTGTGAAGTGCACTCAGATGTTTGATGTTACACTCAAATGTCTAACGACTGATGTCTGTTATCTGTTGAATGTTGAATGTTTACTGTATAGTCTGTCACTGTTAAGTGTGCACTTTTAAGGAGCTGCTCTTTCAATTTCGTTGTACTGCTGTATAATGACAATAAAGCTTTTCTATTCTATTCTATTTCTAAAGTTTTGATGACAATTATTGTAAATTGTAGATTACACCTTAGTGTATGTGGGGGTTTGATTGCAAGAGACTGGACAAGATTCACATTTACGCTTTTACTGTTTGTTGACAGACCGTGTCATTGCGATACAGTAAGGAAAAGACAGCACTGCATAGCACAAAGAAAAAAAAGTGAAATGTGAACATAGGACAATCTCTTTAGGGAAAACTGTACATGCAGTGCTGTAGGAATTCCTGTGCAGTCTTCCTTCACCTCCTGACCTTCCTGTCTGTTGGGTCACAAATTCTCATCCACATCACAACGAATATCTTCTCTTGCGATGCAGCGTGGAAAATAGAAAAAAGGTCTAATGGAAATGTATAGAAATATGCTTTTTATTTATGACAACTTGTTCAACCATTTTGCATGTAAAGACTTAAGCTATGAACTAATGCCAAAATGTTGTGGGGGGTGAGACTATTCAATAGAGACCCATTATAATACATTTTGATCAACATGATATAAGCAATTGATAATGTAGGAAACAGCAGAGAATTGTACATACTCATTTGCATGGATGTACCAAAGCATTTGCAACTTGTTCAAAGAAATGAGAAACTGCTTTTTTGATGTGCACAAGTGACCCAATGATGTGAAGATTGAACAGGTAGTTTTGAGAATTTCAATTCTGATCTGAGAAATGTACCAAAGCCACTGAGAAAAACTAACACCTGCATTTTTTCTGGCCTAGCTGTGGCTCAGGCATGGCTTCAACAGGTCTGGTGATGAGATTTAGAAATGAACTTTGATTTAGAAAGTTTTAGTGAAACTTACAATATTCATAGAGGCAAGAGGATAGTATGTGTTGAGGATAGTTCATGTATATTTGTTGTCTTTGTTGTGCTGTTAGTCTGTATGAATTACTAGATTTTCAACCAGTGTATACTTTTTCAGACGCTTTGTGGGTATAAACCCAGAAAAAGGGACAAAGGCTGCAATGGGGAAAAAAAAGAAGAACAGTCAACTCACACGTTGCCAGCCTCTTGTGCAGGCTGATGGACTTTCAGTGGGATTTCATTTAAAAATGGTGAGTTAGATGTATGCATTACACACATGTTTAAACAGCAATGACTCAGGAGGCTGGAGAAAGTCATTCTCAACTGCCTTTCAAAGTTGGAATGCTGAACTCTTCTTCCATGCTCTTTTGAATTTTACTCATCACACTTTATATTATTTTATGTTATTCTGTCTGTTTAGTGCTCTGTTCCTAAAATAAGCTTTTGTTCTTTCTTCTCTCTCTCTCTCTCTCTCTCTCTCTCTCTCTCTCATATACAGACCCAAGACATTCCAAAGGATCCTCCTTGTGTGCTTTGAGAAATGGTTAGTGGTCTAAGCAGTGAAATTGTTTGTTTATTGCTCTTTATTGACCAGGAGTTCCATGAAGTGTTAATTATTCGCTTGAATGTATTCACATGTTGAATTTCAGTGGTTTGGGTAACATTAAGTGTTGAGGTTCAGTATTTTGTTATATTGAACAATGTATTTGGGTTTTAAAATGTATTTGCTACTTTTTAAGCCATGAACATGAGAACATGATTTGTTTGTGATTAATCTGAGCCTATGTGTAACATTTTTGAGTGACCAGGAGTCACACAGAATATCCTTGGTTTGACCATTTTTGCTGAATTTTAGCTGTTCAGGGAACATTAAATGTTGAGGTTTAGGGCCCTATCTGGCACCCACACAGTTGTTAGTTTCCCATCCAGCGCCCACGTCGTTTAAATAGCAAATGCATCTGTGCCCATCTTTGCACCCGTGGGTGTGCTGGTCTTAGGGAGGTGTGTTCAGGTGCATTCTGGGCGTGCTGGTCTTACAGGGAGGTGTGTTCAGGTGCATTCTGGGCGTGCTGGTCTTACAGGGAGGTGTGTTCAGGTGCATTCTGGGCGTGCTGGTCTTACAGGGAGGTGTGTTCAGGTGCATTCTGGGCGTGCTGGTCTTACAGGGAGGTGTGTTCAGGTGCATTCTGGGCGTGCTGGTCTTACAGCGAGGTGTGTTCAGGTGCATTCTGGGCATATTGCTATCTTGAGGCAGCAGGAAGTGATGGCACCATTGACCAACACAAACCTGGTCTAAAGTCAATAACGCAGTGCACAGCACGTGCACACTATGCTTGTTACACACACAGGGACGCACAGCAGCACACACACATGCAGAAGATTACTAATAAACATATTAGGGTGTAAATCCTCCATCATAACAGCAATGCTCCAAGGTCCAAACGCGCCTGGCTTTTAAAGGGAATGGGAGATGACTCTCTGATTGGTTGATTGCATGTTACGCCCAAAACACACCTCTGATTAATGAAGACACTCAGTACAACCCTTTAGAACCAGGCGCCCGGCACACGGACACTTTTTACCGCCGTCAAACTAGCAAAAGTGGATTTGGACACGCCCTAAACACAGGGCCCTGAGTGTTTTAGATGCAGTAATGAACATTATATATTTTTCTGTGATTGATCCGATCTATGTGTGCCTACATTTGTAAGTATTTACCTTTCAGTGTTTGTAGTACAATAAAAACTGTTAATTTCAACACGGAAGTATTAGTTTTCTTTCAATTAAGTGTTATGTGATGTATTATGCCTGTTCTTGTATTAACTCAATCTATAGTATGTACATGACAGTGGTACACATATATGCTAAAATAATTAACAATACATTTAAAAAGCAGTATTTAATGGAAACAAAAAAATGGTGATTTAACATGAAATGAATGGTAACCTTGCTGCCAGTTGTTTCCTGTTTTTTCTGTGATTCACGGTAAATTCCTGTTGAAAAACATTACGGGGAGTGCACTGTAAAAAAACATTAACAGTAATAAACTGTTAAAATAACAGGAAAATAAAGGTAACCCTGCTGCCAGTAATTTCCTGTCATTTAACAGGGAAATAATTAACAGCAATGTGAATATGGGAGGGCCCTGAACTTGGGAGGCCCCTGGGCTTCAGCCCAGGTAAGCCCGTGCATTAAAGCGGCCTTGCTCCTAGACAAAACATTACACATTATATAGGGGGAAAAAAGAACACTGTTAAAGCCAGCCCCCCTCCTACATCCTTGGTGCTGACTTTTGGTCACATAGCACAAACAATTAAATTAGTTTACATTCCTCCTCTATATGTTCTAATCTTAGCCAAAACACCTCTCTTCCTTGAGAGACAGTGCAGAGCTGTCATCGGCCTTCCTCACTTGTTATCTAAGAACAAAGATAACAACTTGAGAAAGCTTCAGGCTAGTTAAAGCAACATCATTTCTACTAGGCTATAGTTGAGGGCTGCAGCTGTTTTCCCCTTTAAAAAGTCCACAGAGAGAGAAAAAAACAGGATCTTGTGGAGGTTAAAAACAATCTTTAAGATAATGGTTAACATCATTAAGAAAATGGTTTATCAATAAAATTTGCGATCACAATACACTATAACAGACGCAGGTCTTTTTAAAGCCAAACTCAAAACTTTGTTTAGAATTGCTTTTAATACGTAGTAGTGGTGTGATAATTCCCTCTCCTCCTGTTTCTCTGTAACCTTTTCTGATTTTACTGTTTTCTGTGTTTCATTCTTTTTATTGTATGTTGTTTTATTCTTGGTTCCTGATGTAAAGCACTTTGGATACTTGGTGATTGCTGTAAAGTGCTGTATAAATAAATGTTGATTGATTGATTAAAGTACCAAAAGTACCTATTATGCAGAAGGGCCCATTCCAGAATATATATTATGTTATTAGATTCTCTGTATGTCTGTGTTGTTCCCTCACTCTCCCAGCTCCTGATTGGTGCCAAGCTGATTCACCTGCTCCCAGCTACACACCTGCAACCCATCCACTAATCAACGCTGCACTACATCAACCAGTCACTGCAGGCCGCATTCTTGGCTCAGCTACAGTGGTAGTGGCACAGATTAGTCTGTGAAACAGGAAAAAGAATGAGACAGTTGACAATTGCTCCTTTCACATTGTAATGTCAATACAAGGATTCCAAAATATCAGATAAACAAAATACCTTTGCTAGTTGCAAACTCTGTAACTATCATATGCAACAAATTCCATTCCAAAAATCATGTGTACTACTACATTAATGTATCCTCGTTCAGTCCTTTAACTGAGCTAGTATTTTCATTTAGTTGAAAACTAAGGGTGCTCCGATCAGGATTTTTGAGGCCGATCACCGATCACCGATTGCTGGAAGACGTATCGGCCGATACCGATAACCGATCACCGATCACTTTTATGAACTGAAAATTACGCCATTACATAACAGTCACACATATTTAGAGAATGTATCAGTAACTGTTTGGCTTGCTGTCCTAGCTCAAAATCTAAAAAATGTCCTTTCAAGGTTCAAGGTTCAAGGAGTCTTTATTATCCCCGAGGGGCAATTCGTTGTGCAGCAATAGAATGCAACATAAACAACACATAGACTATACAGAAAACAAACCCCATCAATAATAGACAAAATAAATACAAACTACACAGACATACACATCTCGCAATGACTTATTTACAAAGCCTATAGCAGCAGGAACAAAAGAGTTTTTATGTCTGTTTGTCCTGCATTTTGGCAGACAGAATCTGCGGCCAGACGGAAACATCTTGTCGCTGTTCAGAGGGGGGGTTATATCAGCCAGGACTGACTGGGCTTTCTTCAGAGTCCTTATCTCATATAGAGAGTTTAAGTCAATCAGGGAGTTTTGGGAAATTTTGCCACACGCTTTAGTTTTTGTTTTTTTTCAATCACTGCACATTTCTTCAGCACACACAGTCAGTCACACCGACACACACACACACACACACACACACACACACACACACACCGACACCGACACCGACACACACACACACACACACACACACACACACACACACACACACACACACACACACACACACACACACACACACACACACACACACACACACACACACACGGCGAAACAGCTGTTTGAGCGGCGCACACACAGACACACACAGTCAGTCACACCGACACACACACACACACACACACACACACACACACACACACACACACACACACACACACACACACACACACACACACACACACACACACGGCGAAACAGCTGTTTGAGCGGCGCCGGAGCTGCTAGCTACACGACTCCGCTCTGCCTTAGCGTTAGCTAACTTTGAAAACTCCTCATCCTCCTTTCTGTGACTAACCTTCAAATGTCTGATGAGGTTGGTGGTGTTGAAATGTCTTTGGAGATTTCCGCCTCGTGGTATTTCCTCGGTACACACGTTGCTAATCGCTAGTGTATTGTCTTTTTCCCAGATAGCAACGAGTCGGCGGACCACCAGCGGTGCTCCAGAGGCAGTAGAAGCGTCAGAATGGCGTAATCACAAACACGTTTGCCGGAGCACCACCGGTGGCAGACGCTTTTAAAAGCAGTAGCCGTCTTCCTACCGCCTTCGTTCCGCGGCCGCGGGCCAACTCCTGTTCTGCCACCGTTCAGACACCTTGTAGAACTGCCAGACCGCTGAATGTAGGGACGCCGCCATTTTGAAAATGTTCTCAGGAGTAGTGCGCTCTTAATACATCCATGGTAGTGCGTCATCTGATCGGCCTATCTGATCGGCCTTTATGGAGACCACCGATCAAACTATTTAAAGCCATTATCGGCCGATACCGATCGGTGGCCGATCGATCGGAGCACCCTTATTGAAAACCACTTAAAGAAAACTTCACTATAAAAACATAGCTGAAGACTGGCAACTAGCTTGTCACAGCGCTCATAATTATCGAGAATGGAAACATCGGACTACCCTATCAATCATTTATTAATTTAAACCGAGCTGTTATATCACTGAAAATAGTATTTTAAACCAAGCGGAAATGTGCTGTAACATGTTTGGATATTTTAATCTTAACGGACAGTTAAACGCCGCTGGTCCAGATTCTGGTGTTTGAACTAAGTGGGCCCTATTTCAGAAAGCAGGTATAGTGAAATCTCTGAGTTTGTTAACCCTGAGAGCAGGGAAACTCTGGGTTTTCTGTTCCAGAGAGAGAGGTAACTTAACCTCAGAGTCAGTTACTATGGTCACTGAGCGTGTGAACCTAACCTGGTCGGGAGCAGGTTTTCTTCCAGAAACATCAAGTGTCTCTCAGTCTCCTCCCTCTGACACAGCGCTCTTCATTTCCTCATTCATTCATTCATTCAGTCAAGGCCCGTTCACATAGAACGCGGCATGCGCTGCGCTCGCCGCTAGGTTGTCCTTTTTCCAAAATAACTTTCGTTGTGCTTGCCGCGGGGCTCAGCGGGCTCAGCGCAGAAGAGGCAGAGTTACGAAATTTACGTCATACATGCGACAATATTTAAATCACGTCACGTCTGCGTCCGGTGTTGACATCAGATGTGCGTTACATGCGACATTGTGTATACACCTGTGATTTGGTGGCGAAGAGGTTTCTTTCTGTCAACCAAAAGAAAGCCTTGGCATTTGCCCTGATTGAGAGGAGGAGAAGAGGGAGGAAGGCAGCCGCAGCAACAAGGGTGTGGGTGAACGAGACCCTCAGGTCCAGACAGCAGTTGGGGGAATTCCGGCTGGTGAAGGAGCTCCGCATTTCGACCGGTTCCAGCGCTACTTTTGGCTCAACAGGGAGCAATTTGACAGTCTGCTGACGAGAGCCGGTTCTACGATTTCCCAGATACGAACAACATTCCGATACCCCAGTTCTACAATCTGTCTCTCCCTGACGTGTGGCTCCAGAAAAGACAGTATGGAAAAGTACTTCCAAGTACTTTGTTGGTCTGCCCCTGCACCACTTTTGTTGTCTCTCTGTTGCCTCCTCTCCTTTATGTACCCGTCCCTTAGGTTCTTCCACCTTTTCTTACACTCCTCTAAATAGAAAAAAATAAATGTCTTCTTTTTAAAACAAACATGTTCACATAATGTATAGTAACTGATGTGTATGTGGGAGCATATCTGTAAATGAATGAAGGGTAGGGGAGAGCCGGGACAGTTGAAAACCTTTTTAATTAAACGTAATTTACAAAGCGATCGTATCGCACTGAAAGCTAATATTCTGTCACTAGCAACCTCCACCTGTCATCTGTCAAATACAGTTGCATTTTCAGCTTTGAACAAAACCGTTCAGGAATTATTACAGCAACAGTGGGGCGTGCGTAATGTTTCATAGATTGTTGCTGGGCTTTACGTCTTCGTGAATGTCTGTTAACAACTCATCGCCGTCATCATGAAGCGCGTATGAAGCGGTTATTGAAATATCATGCACTATGGATGATTCTGCCATTTTTTTATAGCTAGAACAGTAGGTGTTCCCATTAATATGTTTATTATGTATGTCTATTGTGGAAAATGTCGTTGTTTAAGTGGGTTATGGACACTGCACTCACTCCAAATAATTATTTGGAGTGAGTGCAGTGCCCATAACCCACATAACCCGCATGTAGTCAAACCTTTAAATGAAACACTCATTAATAATCGAAAAAATGTAACCGCTAATGAAGTTTACTTTCGACCATCAAAACTGGTTTATCGCCTGTAACTCTGTGATAAAAGGAAATAACAGGAAGATATTTGGCTGATAGAAGGAGGTTAACATGCTCTATGTGTTGACCTGAGGAAGTCTGTCTGTCATCATTGCACTCGGAGAAAACTGGAATGTTTCATCTGTCCCGGCTCTCCCATCATGTTAATGTTGGTTTTGGGGTACAAGTGTTAGTAAATGTATTTGTCATCAGCCTGCCCAGGGACTACACTGGAAACCTGGTAAAATGCATCTCTCCTGTCTAAGGTTAATGTATGTTGTCCCTGTTTAAAAATAAATAAATGAAGAAAATGAAGATGAAGACGTGTGGATTATTTTAATTTCTAAATAAGATGGTGCATTTTAACACTACGTGTCATTGCATTTTACATACATAAGAGGTCTGCAGTCATTGCAGTCGGGTATAATAAATCTAAGATATGAGCCTAAATTCATACATTCATCATCATCCATTCATACTCTGGAAAACACTTTGTTTAATAGCCTACATGTGTAGTACAATTAATTCCTCCAAAACTGGAGTTTACGTACGCTTGTTAATGGGTAATTATTCTGTGTGAAGGTATATTACCTACTTCAATGAAAACGAACATGACGTGTCAATCAGTCCAAACATATTTTACATAATGTAAACATACAAATATATCTTACAAGTACCTGTATGGAGCCATATATAGGCTAATCAACTTGGTATTTGGTTTTTGCAGCTCACAACAGTAGGCTACAGTTCTTCTCCATTGCTTTGGCGCATTTCTCAGATCAGTAATGCTTATACTTAACATATATGGAATAGTGCTCACATGCATTGTTCATTAGACTATACTTACAGTGAACTGTTAAATATCGACAGCTACTTGCTGTTCCGTTTGTGGATCCACGTGCATTCTGTGTTTTTGGTTTTTGAAAGCATAGGGTGCTTGTGACATATGTCACAGCGCACCGCGGCTCCTCTTGCGCTTGCCGCGGTCAAAGTTGAACCATGTTGAACTTTGACCGCGGCACGCGCAAGAGCAGCCGCTGTGCGCTGTGACGTGCTGTCACGTGTCTGAAAAAAACTAAATCAACATGTTTAACCTTGGCCGCGGCACGCGCGAGAACGGCAAGCCGGAAAATGCAGATCAGCTGTTGTGCGCGCAAGCCATACACAATAATGGGTTTCATAGCGCAGCGCATGCCGCGTCCTATGTGAACGGGCCTTCAGTCTGTATCAGGCGCATTTTAGCGCAGTTTGTTATATCGGCATGAATTAAAAACATTATTGGTTTATGAACTGTTAGGCAGTCTTTAAAACATTGTTTTTTCTCAAAACATGGCATTTCCTTTTGTCGACGATCTCGTTGATGAAGCTGTATTACAACCCCAAATCAGAAAAAGTTGGGACAGTATGAAAAACACAAATAAAAAAAGAAAGTAGTGATTTCTAAATGTACTTTGACTTGTATTTCATTGCAGACAATGTGAACACAAAATATTTCATGTTTTGTCTGGTCAACTTAATTTCATTTGTAAATATACATCCTTTCCTGTCATTCAGACCTGCAACACATTCCAAAAAAGGTTGGGACAGGAGCAATTTAGGGCTAGTAATCAGGTAAATTGGTTAAATAATGATGTGATTTGAAACAGGTGATGTCAACAGGTGATTGTAATTATGATTTGGTACAAAAGCAGCATCCAAGAAAGGTCTAGTCCTTTAGGAGCAAAGATGGGCCGAGGATCGCCAGTTTCACAACAAATACGTGAGAAAATTGTTGAAATGTTTAAAAACAATGTTTGTCAAAGAAAGATAGGAAGACATTTGCTTATTTCACCTTCAACAGTGCATAACATAATTAAAAGATTCAAGGAATGAGGAGGAATTTCAGTGCGTAAAGGACAAGGGCGCAAGCCTAAGCTGAACAACCGTGATCTCCGATCCCTCAGGCAGCACTGCATCAAGAATCGTCATTCATCTATAAGCAATATCACCACATGGGCTCAGGACTACTTTGGCAAACCTTTGTCAAGTACCACAATACGTAGTTACAGCCACAAATGCGAGTTAAAACTGCACTGTGCCAAAAGGAAGCCCTATGTTAACAGTGTCCAGAAGCACTGTCGACTTCTCTGGGCTCGGAGCAGAGCCGATCCGCCCTATACGCTCACTACGCAAGCTGCGTAGGGCCCCGCAAATTACTCGAGGCCCCGCCTCCCCCTCGTGTCATAGCGCGTCAATTAATGTTTACAACATCCATGACAAAATGAAGCGAAACTATCCTTCTGGTCACGAAAAGAGGACAAAAAAACACCATGAGAGTGAATTGCGGGAACAACGATCAGGTAAACTTGTGTTCTCTCCTCTCCAAGTTTGATGTCAGCAAAGTAAAGTTATGTTTATGTGCATTTCTATTGTGTTTTTTTTTTTGGTCTTGCTAACCTAGCTGGGAAGGCAGGCAGTGCATCTCTTGTCTAGCTGCTAATGCCAGTCACTTCCTTCCTTGCTGTGTTTTGTGACTTTGTGCCTGACAAAAGTGAGAGTAAAATACAATTATTTATTACGTTTGATAAACGACAGTGCAACGGTGTTTGTTTACTGCAGCTCGGAAAAGATAACCGCGTCGGGTGTGTTATCATGCGTTGGGCGCGTACATGAAATGAAATGCGCATTTTTCAAGCAGAAATATATGTGAAGACCAGACAGACTGTAGGCTACAATATATGGGCGTGAATGATGGCACGCCTCATCAAAGAACACATTATACATACTTAAGACACTGATTATCTAGTATCAGACAATGTGTCTCCGGGAACCATCACCTTATCGTGGTGGAGAGGTTTGGGTGTCCCTATGAACCTGAGGGCTGTGTTGTCTGGAGCTTTGTGCTCCTGGTAGGGTCTCCCATGGCAAAGTGGTCTCAGGTGAGGGGCCAGACGAAGAATGGTTCAAAAGACCCTATGAAAAAACGAGGAAGGGATAGAGAGACCCTGCCCGGAGGAAGCCCGGGGCCCCCGTCTGGAGCCAGGCCCAGAGGGAGGGCTCGTCAGCGAGCGTCTGGTGGCCGGGTTTGCCACGGAGCCCGGCCGGGCACAGCCCGAAAAAGCTACGTGGCACCTATCTCTCCAGCCCATGGGCCCACCACCTGTGGGAGGAACCGCTGGGGTCGGGTGCGCTGCCACACGGGTGGCGGTGAAGGTCAGGGGCCTCGACGGACCAGACCCGGGCAGCAGAGGCTCGCTCTGGGGACATGGAATGTCACCTCGCTGTGGGGGAAGGAGCCGGAACTTGTGCGTGAGGTGGAGCGCTACCAGTTGGATCTGGTGGGGCTTACCTCTACGCATAGTCTCGGTTCTGGAACCGTACTCCTGGAGAGGGGTTGGACTCTTTTCTTCTCCGGAGTTGCCCAGGGTGTGAGGCGCCAGGCGGGTGTGGGGATACTCACAAGTCCCCGGCTGAGCGCTGCAACGTTGGAGTTTACCCCGGTGGACGAGAGGGTCGCCTCCCTACGCCTGCGGGTTGTTGGGGGGAAAACTCTGACTGTTGTTTGTGCATATGCACCAAACAAGAGTTCAGAGTATTCGGCCTTCTTGGAGACCTTGAATGGAGTCCTGTATGGGGCTCCGGAGGGGGACTCCATAGTTCTGCTGGGGGACTTCAACGCACATGTGGGCAATGACGGAGACACATGGAGAGGCGTGATTGGGAGGAACGGCCTCCCTGATCTAAACCAGAGTGGTTGTCTGTTATTGGACTTCTGTGCTAGTCATGGATTGTCTATAACAAACACCATGTTCGAACATAGGGATGCTCATAAGTGTACTTGGTACCAGAGCACCCTAGGCCGAAAGTCAATGATCGATTTTATAATCGTTTCATCTGATTTGAGGCTGTATGTTTTGGACACTCGGGTGAAGAGAGGGGCGGAGCTGTCAACTGATCACCATCTGGTGGTGAGTTGGGTCAGGGGGTGGGGGAAGACTCTGGACAGACCTGGTAAGCCCAAACGGGTGGTGCGGGTAAATTGGGAACGTCTGGAGGAAGCTCCTGTCCGACAGACCTTCAACTCACACCTCCGGCGGAGCTTTTCGTGCATCCCTGTGGAGGCTGGGGGCATTGAACCTGAGTGGACATTGTTCAAAGTTTCCATTGCTGAAGCTGCGGCAGGGAGCTGTGGTCTTAGGGTCTTAGGTGCCTCAAGGGGCGGTAACCCTCGAACACCGCGGTGGACACCGGTGGTCAGGGAAGCTGTCCGACTGAAGAAGGAGTCCTTCCGGGATATGTTATCCCAGAGGACTCCGGAGGCAGTTGCAAGGTACCGAATGGCCCGAAGGACTGCAGCCTCTGCCGTGAAAGAGGCAAAGCAGCGGGTGTGGGAGAAGTTCGGAGAAGACATGGAGAAGGACTTTCGGTCGGCACCAAGGCGCTTCTGGAAAACCGTCCGCCACCTCAGAAGGGGGAAGCGGGGAACCATCCAAGCTGTGTACAGTAAGGATGGGACGTTGTTGAGCTCAACTGAGGAGGTAATAGGGCGGTGGAAGGAGCACTTTGAGGAACTCCTAAATCCAGCTGATGCGCCCTCTTTGTTAGAGGCAGAGCTGGAGGATGACGGGGGATTGTCGTCAATTTCCCTGGTGGAGGTCACTGAGGTAGTCAAACAACTCCACAGTGGCAAAGCCCCAGGGATTGATGAGATCCGTCCAGAAATGCTGAAAGCTCTGGGTGTGGAGGGGCTGTCTTGGTTGACACGCCTACTCAACATTGCGTGGAAGTCTGGGACAGTGCCAAAGGAGTGGCAGACCGGGGTGGTGGTTCCCCTCTTCAAAAAGGGGGACCAGAGGGTGTGTACCAATTACAGGGGTATCACACTTCTCAGCCTCCCTGGTAAAGTCTACTCCAAGGTGCTGGAAAGGAGGGTTCGGCCGATAGTCGAACCTCAGGTTGAAGAGGAACAATGCGGATTCCGTCCTGGTCGTGGAACAACGGATCAGCTCTTTACTCTAGCAAGGATCCTGGAGGGAGCCTGGGAGTATGCCCATCCAGTCTACATGTGTTTTGTGGATCTGGAGAAGGCATATGACCGGGTCCCCCGGGAGACTTTGTGGGAGGTGCTGCGGGAGTATGGGGTGAGGGGGTCCCTTCTCAGGGCCATCCAATCTCTGTATGACCAAAGCGAGAGTTGTGTCCGGGTTCTCGGCAGTAAGTCGGACACGTTCCAGGTGAGGGTTGGCCTCCGCCAGGGCTGCGCTTTGTCACCAATCCTGTTCGTAGTATTTATGGACAGGATATCGAGGCGTAGTCGTGGTAGGGAGGGGTTGCAGTTCGGTGGGCTCGGGATCTCATCGCTGCTCTTTGCAGATGATGTGGTCCTGATGGCATCATCGGCCTGTGACCTTCAGCACTCACTGGATCGGTTTGCAGCCGAGTGTGAAGCGGCTGGGATGAGGATCAGCACCTCTAAATCTGAGGCCATGGTTCTCAGCAGGAAACCGATGGAGTGCCTTCTCCAGGTAGGGAATGAGTCCTTACCCCAAGTGAAGGAGTTTAAGTACCTTGGGGTCTTGTTCGCGAGTGAGGGGACAATGGAGCGGGAGATTGGTCGGAGAATCGGCGCAGCGTGGGCGGTATTACATTCAGTTTATCGCACCGTTGTGACGAAAAGAGAGCTGAGCCGGAAGGCAAAGCTCTCGATCTACCGGTCAGTTTTCGTTCCTACCCTCACCTATGGTCATGAAGGTTGGGTCATGACCGAAAGAACGAGATCCAGGGTACAAGCGGCCGAAATGGGTTTCCTCAGGAGGGTGGCTGGCGTCTCCCTTAGAGATAGGGTGAGAAGCTCAGTCATCCGTGAGGAGCTCGGAGTAGAGCCGCTGCTCCTTCACGTCGAAAGGAGCCAGTTGAGGTGGTTCGGGCATCTGGTAAGGATGCCCCCTGGGCGCCTCCCTAGGGAGGTGTTCCAGGCACGTCCAGCTGGGAGGAGGCCTCGGGGAAGACCCAGGACTAGGTGGAGGGATTACATCTCCAACCTGGCCTGGGAACGCCTCGGGATCCCCCAGTCAGAGCTGGTTAATGTGGCTCGGGAAAGGGAAGTTTGGGGTCCCCTGCTGGAGCTGCTCCCCCCGCGACCCGACCACGGATAAGCGGACGACGATGGATGGATCAGACAATGTGTAGTTAAAAACTCTAAACAACTGCACTAATTATGCAAGATGGAAAGCAATGTTTTGACAATTTGACATTGATTTATAAGCTATATTGAATTTAAAATGTTGACTAGCTGGACATACTGGTCAATATGGATGCACATCCCTCAGTAAATAATAACCATAAATCAAGAATTGCTTCAACATGCATAATAATAAATAAATACAAACTTTAACATGCTATGGCAAGCCATTTTAGCTTTTATTCATTCACAGTTTATGCATTTTTGATATCAAGAATTCGATTTTTTTACTATTTGCAAAGTGAATTCTTGATTATTTTTACTAGTAGGGCCTCTTAGTTAATTTTTACCTACCAATGTCTATTTTTGATATCAGGAATTACATGTTCACTTGTAGAAAAGTTAATTCTTGATATCACTCACAGGGATTATTGATATCTGCATCACTAGTTCATTATTTAAATATTACAAGAAAGTGCAGAAAAGGAATACTTTGATGGTAAGATTTTAATTCAAACATTCAAATGTTTACACATTTGTAACATGTAACGAGTAGTGTAAATGACTGCTTAACCAACTATGTGATATTGTTCTCAGTTTATTCTAGACAGTCCAAATAGTCTGGTGGTGCCCATACTGATGCTGAAAATGCCCAGGCTGTAGAGAGAACCAAAGTTAATCCCAAAAGCCAAAGTTCAGGGTTATAATTTATTATTTTCTTCTTATTTATGTTTACGTTAATATTCACTTATTTAATAATATTTACTTGTTATCTTAATATTATAGAACATACTCTATTCAATAAATATTGTTTGTTTGAACCTCATTCTGTTCTATATTGTTGTACTTATTCTTTGACTGTTTTGTTTAAAGGAGGGAGGATTGTATTGGGAGCACTGAAGTGTCAGGTGTGACTGTGTGGCAATGGCAAATGGTTTACATAGCTCACAGCATCATGGGTCAGGTAGAGGGCCCCTTAGCAGAATTTTGCTTAGGGCCCCAGGGAGGTCAGGATCGGCACTGGCTCGGAGGCATCTGGGATGGACCATCACACAGTGGAAACGTGTACTGTGGTCAGATGAATCAGTATTTCAGGTATTTTTTGAGAGAAATGGATGCCGTGTGCTCCGGACCAAAGAAGAAAATGATCATCCAGACTGTTACCAGCAACAAGTCCAAAACCCAGGGTCTGTCATGGTATGGGGTTGTGTCAGTGCCCTTGGCAAAGGTAACTTGCACTTCTTGCATTTGACACGGTCGACCATGACATATTACTACACCGATTAGAAAACTGGGTTGGCCTTTCTGGCTCAGTCCTAAACTGGTTTAAATCCTATTTAAAGAATAGGGACTACTTTGTATCTATAGGTAATTATACATCTGAGCATACAAATATGACATGCGGAGTTCCCCAAGGCTCCGTTCTGGGGCCTCTTCTGTTTAACATCTACATGCTTCCACTGACTCAGATTATGGAAAACAACAAAATATGTTACCACAGTTATGCGGACGACACACAAATTTACATAACCTTATCGCCAGGAGACTATAGTCCTATACAAACACTGACTAAGTGCATTGAACAAATTAATGACTGGATGTGCCAGAACTTTCTTAAGTTAAATGAAGAAAAAACTGAGGTGGTTGTTTTTGGAGCAAAAGAGGAACGATTAAAAGTCAGCGCTCAGCTTCAAACGACAATGTAAGAATATATCAAGGGTTAAGGGACTTATGTCTCAGCAGGACTTGGAAAAACTTGTCCATGTTTTTATCTTCAGTAGACTGGACTACTGTAACGGTGTCTTTACAGGTCTCCCTAAAAAATCAGACAGCTGCAGCTGATTCAGAACGCTGCTGCTCGAGTCCTCACTAAGACCAAGAAAGTGGATCACATCACTCCAGTTCTGAAGTCTTTACGATGGCTTCCTGTGCCTCAGAGGGTTGATTTCAAAATCCTTCTGCTAGTTTATAAATCATTAAACGGTTTAGGTCCAAAATACATTTCTGACCTGCTAGTCAACTACGAACCTCCCAGACCTCTCAGGTCGTCTGGGACAGGTCTGCTTTCTGTCCCCAGGGTCAGAACTAAACAGGGAAAAGCAGTATTTAGTTTCTATGCTCCACACATCTGGAACAAACTTCCAGAAAATTGCAGGTCCGCTGCAACTCTCGGTTCTTTTAAATCAAGGCTGAAGACCTTTCTTTTTGATGTTGCTTTTGGTTAAATGACTATCCATTTCTTATACTTTCGTTGCTTATTTTATCTGCTTTTATATTTAACTGTTTTTAACTGCTCTTTCATGTTTAATTTCTTATACTGCACTGTAACTTTTAATCTTGGATTTTGATTGTCTTCATGTAAAGCACTTTGAATTGCCCTGTTGCTGAAAAGTGCTATACAAATAAAGCTGCCTTGCCTTCTGTGATGGCACCATTTAATGTTAAAGTACATAGAGATTTTGGAGCACAATATGCTGCCTTCAAGAAGACATCTTGTCCATGGACGTCCATGCATATTTCAACAAGATAATGCAAAACCACATTCTGCACACATTACAAAGTCCTGGCTGCGGAGGAAGAGGACACGGGTACTTGACTGGCCTGCCTGCAGTCCCGACCTGTCTCCAATAGAGAATGTGTGGCGCATTTTGAAGCGCAAAATGCGACAACGAAGACCATGTACTGTTGCCCACCTTAAGACTTGTTTGCAGCAAGAATGGGACAAAATTACACCTGAAACACTTCATCACTTGGTGTCTTCAGTCCCTAAACGTCTTTTAAGTGTTGTGAAAAGGAATGGCAACATTACAGAGTGGTAAATGCTTTACTGTTCCAACTTTTTTTGAAATGTGTTGCAAGAACCAAAATAGGAATTTAGTTTTTTTGAAAAAAAAAAACAATAAAATCGTGATTCGAATGTAACCAATCAAGATGAAACTCCAATTGATCTGAATTTAACCCTTGTGTTGTCTTCCAGTCCATCATGAATTTGTTCAAAATTGAAAACGTTTCTTGGCACTTTTCTTAACACTTTTTTAAATTCATGGTCATTAAGCCTAATTTAAATGACATTATGCTTAATTTTTGAGTAAAAAAAAAAGAAATTATGAATTGTTTTGACTAATAGGAACATTTAAAATGCTATAAAATTGAATAAAACACTCAAAATTCAATAAAAGTAATTATTAATTGTACCTGCAAAGATTGTTATACGGGTTCCATACAACGTACATCACGCATCCAAGTTATTTTGGGGCAGTTTGGTTGCAAGAAACCCATATTTCTGATATAAAGAACTTTGAAAACGGGTCAAATTTGACCCTAGGACAACACAAGGGTTAAGTATTGCTGACACAGATGTGGAAACATGTAGTAGGGGGTGTGTGTGTGTGTGTGTGTGAGAGAGAGAGAGACTGGACAAATTGCTGAAGTTACTGTAGCCTCTGCAAGCTAAGCAGACGAAAATGAAACGGAGATGCTTGACCCGTTTCCAAACGTACCAACTGCGGAGTTTGGAGTGCGAAGTGGGGCGGGAGGAGAAACGGAACTCCAAATGAGCTCCGTTTTCCCCTCTGTACCTGCGGGATCGCTCAACAGCCAAACGCAAGGTTGGCTGGGCAAGCTAGCAAATGCAAAGTCCACACATGTAACTAGACCTGAAAGAAACACAGACAAAGATGAACTACCGTGTAGGCAGCCACGGCCGTTAATGTCCACACCTGATGTCAGCAATGCTGACGATTATGATTTTGAACCAGATGTAAATGTACCGTTTGAAAGAAGGTGACAGCTTCAAAAAAGCAAAGCACAAAAGTAACGAACTTCGAGAATACCAAGTGCCAAGCATAAATGACAGTTGTCGGTTGTATTGTGACATATCACACACTACTCTCCCTAATGTTGTTTTTTGTCTCCCTCAACACCAACGGTCTGAGGACGAGCAGCAAAACAAATCCATACTGGGGTCTCTGAAGGGTGACATCTTGTTTTTTCAAGAAACAAAATGGGATTAAGTTGTGGCCCAAAAGTTCGCTTTATGCTGAAAAGGCGAAAACTTTTTCAATAATGGTCCTAACGCTACCAGAGGGGTAGCGATAGCCATTAGGCCAAACACATGTACGCAGATTAATTTATTACACACAGACAATAATGGACGCCTGCTGGTGCTTGAGTGTGTGATAAATGAGACCTCAGAGCGTGGTGCAATGACCAAACGGTCATTATGGGAGATTTCAATGTGGCTTTGAGGCCCATTGATATTTAAAAAAAAACATGTTCAAAGGAGACTGCAGCCGCAGCGAATTGACTTTGTTACTTTGTAGACTTTTGGAGGGATGTGTTCCCAGTTTTAACCCTAGACTACTAGGGAGCCCAGCCTTCTCTCCTTCATTTTGCACTATCATTTCTTCAGTTATCAGGTTAGCATCAACGTTATCAATAGGGAGGTCAATGGTACTTTGTACAGGAGCTTCACAGATTACATATTGCTCGTCTCTCAGTACAGGTTCACTTTCTACCATTTCCTGCTCCCCCTTCTCACCTCTCACAGAATCACACTGTTGTTCCACTGACTCACACTCAGTATCATAAATTGGCTCTTTGTCAGAGCTTGTCTCATCTCTCCTGTTGTCATCATTAGACCCAGAGACTTCATCTTCTTCTATAAAGCATATGCAATCAGTGATTTTGTTATGACACACTCTGCATTTACTTACCTTCTGCGGACATTCTCTTTTGTAATGTCATTATTGCATAAATTTGATGCCAAAATTTCCGTTCCCTCAATTGTAATGCCATCTAGCAGAGTTTGTTTGCCTTTTTCGCTCGATAGTGTGATTTCATATGTTAGCTGCTAGTTTTCTACACCTAACTAAGCCATGACACAAGAGACGCACATGTTTTATCAGGGTCATTGTGGCCATTTCTGTTTCAGTCAAGATATCGACTATAACAGTTAGATGTTTTTCATAGTTTAGAGTTTTGAATCCACTAGTCACTGCCCTATTTACCTCATTTGTATGGTCTGCTGCATCTGATGATTGAAGCTGCAGGCTGATTTCTCGTCGTTGCTCCAGATGTAGTTGCCTTCTGCTGCGCCGCTGCCGATATTGTAGCTGCGGTTTAACTGTTTTTTGAATTAACTGGTGACACTCCAGATGCGACGTAGGCTTTCCATGAGAAACTCTGCATGAATGATCATGTAGGTGGCTGGATCGATGCCTGTTTTAAATACGGCGAATGTCAATAAATCGTTCATTTCTGGGACACTAGTTTAGGACCCGACAGGCATACATGAACAAATGAGCCGTTTTCGTTAGGAAAATATCACTTGTTGTCTGGCGAGTAATGTTGTGTCTACCACGGTCTCTGTCATTGAATGTTTGAATATCTGCAATATAATTATTTGTCTGCAATATAATCGTTGAAAATGAAATGAAAAAAAAAAACATTCCTGATATAGTGTAATTAAAATATTCAAAACTTCACTATGCCTATAGAAAAAAGATAAAGTGGAAGCAAAGTTCTTCTTTTTATTTTGTTGACATTAGAGTCAAAGGTTTTTTTTACAGAGATACTTTTAGATATCCTTTTATCACTGCATAAATCAGAATATGGTGTCAACAGCCATATAAAAATCCATTCTTGCCACGTTTAGGTATAAAATGTTACATAAATTAGGCTATGAATGACATCTGAACAAACCCCTCTGTAAATAATAATACTAAACTTTATTTGTAAAGCACTTTTCATAAAATAATCTCAAAGTGCTACAGAAACCACATTACAAGTAAGGAAAATACAGCATAACATAAGGAAAGGGGAGGAGAAAAAAGCGACTCCCAAACAATGCTCAGTACAGTACAGAGTACAGCGTGGGAACAGGAAAAAAACACCTCGGCAGTAAGCACATACAACACGATTCAACACATGACTTGCAACAGGGGAGGAGAATGGGGGGTGGAGGTAACCCAGACATAGAAAAAGCAGCCATCCGGTCCTGCAGCCGACAAATGGCGTTGGTCACAGACCCGCTTGTCAGACTGGGGGGTAAAAAAGCGGCGAAGGCGTGGGACGGGGGTATTAGGGGAGAGGGGGGTCTGGTGAGAGTCGCTTAGCCTGGCACCCATTGATGCCTTCAGTCCGCAGTATGTCATAGCGTTAACACAGCAGGTTGCCATGGAGACAACCTTGAATAGGTCCCAAGCAGAGTCAACAATCAGCAGGTGTCTGAGGGAAGTTGGGGGAGGAACGCAAGAGCGTCTCTCTGCAGTGCACTTCAGGGGGGGATGTTGTTGTTCCAGCAGCGGCCTTGGCCGAGGCCAGTGCTGGATAAGGGGGCCGAAAGTTGATAAGATTGGAGTTATTTTATCTCGGCGCGAGTAGCTGCATTCCTTTACACAGCCACTCTGTTAGTCAATTTCTGGTCAATCTGTCTTTGTAAAAGCGGTGATCTATCCAAGATAATATCCAAATTGCGGTTCATCTCCATGTTGTTATCCATAGTGCGGTTAATAGTCCCAGCTTCAAACACTGACCGCTCTGCCCACCGCTTCAATCATTCCAGGCATCTTTTTGGGGTTTGAACAGCTGTCATAGTCTTGTCAAATATGTCGATAAACCAGGGCAATGCCTAATCCGGTCAGCAAAAGGCCTGTTATCATGGTTCCGAATAGGTAGATATCCTCAACGTCCTCCCCGGAATGAGCCGCCAGACACACGACCCGTCACTTCTCCCCCGTGTCCATCGTGTAGCCAGCAGCAAACGTTCCGGCAGGGCAAGCAGGTTCCCCCGAACCCAAGCTCCTCGTCGAGAAGATGGTGTCAATTGCGTTGAGACCAGTTGATCAAATCCATGATTTTAGGGTTTGGAGAGCAGTGCTGAGAGAGTCTCTCAAAGAGTTAGACAAAGACTAGACGAGACAAGAGGAGCAAGCAGGGGAGGTGTGGGAGAGGAGAGGAGAGGGGGCCTATCAGAAAGAAAACCCATTTCGAGAAAACGGTCTTTAAATAGATTACTATATCTCACACTACATTACAGGTGATAGGGTAAAACTAAACAACAGATATCAACATGAAACTTTCCCAGCTAATTACTTGCATTAAGACATATTTTTGCTACAATATATAATAACCCAGTTTGCTTACATTTTAGATACAGTGTTTTAATGGTGAAGTGTTTATGTAAATGTCACAAGTCGATCTGGGTGTCTCCGTGGCTTGCAGTGAGAGACACACGCGCCAGACAGCAAATTATATTTTGTAACGATAACGGCTAATGTTTTGCATCCATGTCTGTCGGGACCAGAATTAATATTCAGCAATTCATTTCTATTGTCAAGTTTCGCAAGACACCGTCAAATGAATGTGAAATAGAGGCAAAGCGATCCGCTTGTTTATTTCCTGGTTAGTCGGGGAATGGGTCCTGAAAGGCCACGCCTACACCACATCTGCCTCTGGCACCAATTAATTCAAACACCAGCTGATATCTCGTGGCTGCCGCTGGTGTAGCCGCCGTGCGCTGCGCCATTACTGCCGCTGTCATCTTCCTCCGTCCCGCTGCTGCTGCTGTTGTGGCTATCCGTGTCTCCGCCGCCGTCACCACCTTCCCTCCTTTCTGCTTCTCTTTCCCGACTGTCTGCCATTCATTCGTCTGCATGCACGTCGGCCATTTGCAGCGAAAGAAAAAGCGAAAAAACGCACACTTAAAAAAGTTAACTGAAAACTGTCCCCCAACCAGAAAACGCTGCCAGGGGGCCAAATAATAACACAAACAAACGAAAAAGTACCTTAAAAGCCAAAGATAAATTCCACAAAACCAAAGAAAAACTCCAAGAAACAATTGGGCTGCTGCCTGTTCCTGCTCCTTGCTCAACTCACACTGGACCGCCCACACAGGAAATGAGGGCGTGCTTTTTTATTTTTATTTTTTATCTTTTATTATGAAAATATCAATTTTTCAAAGACAAAATATACTTTTCACAAATCATTATTTACAAATTCAGAAAAATAAAAAACATTTACATATAAAACATGAAAGCCCACCGCTGTTCAAGCGGAATCTCCAAACAAAAACCTTAAAGCTACTTTACAAATGAAAAACCAGACTACCACCTCGATCTACAGAAAATAAATCATTCCCCCTCAAAAAGGCATCAGTAAAAAAATCAACCCCGTGTGCGAAGTATAACTGAAAAAAACATTTAAATTGACGTACAAATAATGACCACACATTGGTATGCTTATCTTCATAGAAGGCCAAGTTTCGCCTTAGAAAAATAGACCGCCTAGTTAGGCACAGAATCAAATTTATTACATTCGAGTTTCCTTCATTTGCTTTGGCTCCAAACACGAGGCTTACATTCCACATATTATCATTGGTTATTTCATAATTACATTTCCTTTTCAATAGGTCTATTATATTTCGTTTTAATTCAGATAGTTTTTTTACACATGACAAAAATGTGCTCTATAGAGTTTCACATTCACATGTACACACTTTACACATTCTGTCAAACTTTTTGTTGATGTGTTGTAAAACCACCCCCGAAAAAATACGTCTGTGTCGCAGTTTGAAATCAAGGTTAAACATTATTGGCGAAGAATATTTGACTATCATGTTGCACCAGATTCTCTCTGCGGTTAGGCTTGGGAAACTTTCACACCAGGCCTTGTTTGTCATTGGCACTGCTACACTTTTCAATTTGAGTATATCATACCATACTTTGGTTTTTACAATGCTTATTCTTAAATCTTTCTCAGCACGACACACAGAAAAAGATATAGGTTCCTTTTTACAATTGAAGTCATTTCCCTTTAAAAAAATTTAACCATTCTGGCTGTAGACAGTTCTGAACCTTTTGACACAATCACTATGTTTTTCTCTCTGAAATTGACTCCTTTAAGTTTCAATTTTGAACTCAGTATATCAGCTTTAATCTGTCCTTTTTTTATTACAGATATCTCTAATTCTGAAACAATTTGCTGTTTGAATGGCTTTATGTTCTAGGTATTTTCCCTTATAAGTGAATATCGGAGTATTTAAGAAAGGTAAGTTCAATATTTGCTCTTTATTTACACAAACGGGTTTTATCGACGGCAGTATTTTACTCCAGGCTCTCAACACTTCACCATAAAGTTCAGGTATGTGAGGTATCTCTTTGGTTATATTTATCATACATAGATTGTAATCATTTTTAGTTCCAACTGTGGAAAGGATCCCTCCCAAGTAGGCTTTCCACTGCGCCATGCATTTGTCATCTAGATATCTTCCCACCAATTTCACTCTTAACGCATCTCTTTTTATGCCCAGATCTATTAGATTTAAACCCCCATACTTTACCTCATTAATTATCACACCGTGTCTAATGCTTACCCCTTTTGATTTCCATATGAAAGTGTTTACAATCCAATTTATCTTTTCCATTGCCCAATTAGGTACTGCACACGTGTTCAACACATGATTTAGAAGCGAATATGTCAAAGCGTTTACCACTATTATCTTACCTTTAATAAATAAACCCCTCATTTTCCACATGTTAAGAATATTTTGCATCTTGCTTATTGCAGAATTCCACATTAGGGAAATTGGTGCCACCTCATCCCGTCCTACATACACCCCCAAAACTTTTCTTGGTATTTCTACCTGTTTAAATCCCCATTTGGTCGCTGTAATCTGGTCTAGGCCAAACACTGTAATTTATAATTTTTCTATATTGATTTTCGCCCCTGAGGCCATCTCGTATTCGTTCATATGTTTCATAAATAAATCTCTCTGTAAACGAGTAAGCAAAAAAATGAATATCATCCGCGTACTGTATTTTAACTGTCGTTTTATCATCTAACTTTATTCCTTTAATGTTTTCATCCTCCTCCAGCATCACTGTTAGCGGTTCTGTCACCAGGCTGTAGAGCAGTGAGAATAAGGGGCATCCCTGCCAGAATATCTACCATTACATTTTATTGAACTTTTGGCATTTTTGTATAAACGTTTGATTCAAGTTATTATTTTATGTCCAAAACCAAACCTAGTGTTTTATACAAAAAAGGTGTTCTACCCTATCAAATGCTTTTTGGAGGTCTAGCCCCAGCCAGGCCCCCGTCCCTATTGCTATTGTTTTAACCGTATCTTTTATGGTAAGTATGGAGTCTGCAATGTCCCTCCCAGGTACGCTTTAAGATTGTGTTTCTGCAACCACTGTAGAGATAACATTCTTGATTTTATTGGCTAGAATTTTGGTTATAATTTTGTAATCAGTATTCAGCAGGCTAATTGGTCTAAAGTTATTCAGATTGGTTTTGTCACCTTTATTCTTGTAGAATATATTTATTACACTCCCTGAGAAAGAGTACCCTCTCCATCAATTGCATTACATTAAAAAGATGCATCAAAATTGGAATTAAACTGTTTATAAAATTCAGATGGAAGGCCATCTAAACCAGGACTTTTGTTCTCTTTAAGTTTTTCGATTGCCAAGTCCACATCTGCATCTACAAAATCAGTCACACCAATCATGGTCTTCATCACTCAACCTTTTTTTTAGACTTGACAGAACTCTATTAATCTGCATTGCATCATTAGTTTGACTTGTAAATAGTAACTTGTAATACGAATACGCTGTTGACATAATCTCATCTGGACTTGTTACAATAAGACCAGTAGTTGTCATTAGTTCATCTATTTGTGTTTTTTGTTGTTTTCTTTTTTCAAGTCTTAAAAAAATATGCAGTACATCTTTCCCCCTCTAGATAATTCGGAACTCTGCTTCTGCTTCTTCAGTTTTTTCTAGTTTATTTTTCAATTGTTCATACTTTTCCACATCATCTTTACAACCACAAATCAGAAAAAGTTGGGACAGTATGGAAAACACAAATAAAAAAAGAAAGTAGTAATTTCTAAATGTACTTTGACTTGTATTTCATTGCGGACAATACAACAGCACATAATGTAACGTGTTCCTCGTGAATTTTATTTATTTTTTTTTCAAAAAAACAAAATTCCTATTTTGGTTCTTGCAACACATTTCAAAAAAAGTTGGAACAGTAAAGGCAGCATATTGTGCTCCAAAATCTCTAAAAAAAAGTTGGAACAGTAAAGCATTTACCACTTTGTAATGTTGCCATTCCTTTTCACAACACTTAAAAGACGTTTAGGGACTGAAGACACCAAGTGATGAAGTGTTTCATGTGTAATTTTGTCCCATTCTTGCTGCAAACAAGTCTTAAGGTGGGCAACAGTACGGGGTCTTCATTGTCGCATTTTGCGCTTCAAAATGCGCCACACATTCTCTATTGGAGACAGGTCAGGACTGCAGGCAGGCCAGTCAAGTACCCGTATCTTGTTGAAATATGCATGGACGTCCCTGGAAAAGATTTCTTCTTGAAGGCAGCATATTGTGCTCCAAAATCTCTATGTACTTTAACATTAAATGGTGCCATCACAGAAGTGGAAGTTACCTTTGCCAAGGGCACTGACACAACCCCATACCATGACAGACCCTGGTTTTTGGACTTGTTGCTGGTAACAGTCTGGATGATCCTTTTCTTCTTTGGTCCGGAGCACACAGCGTCCATTTCTCCCAAAATATACCTGAAATACTGATTCATTTGACCACAGTACACGTTTCCACTGTGTGATGGTCCATCCCAGATGCCTCCGAGCCCAGAGAAGTCGACGGCGCTTCTGGACACTGTTAACATAGGGCTTCCTTTTGGCACAGTGCAGTTTTAACTGGCATTTGTGAAAGTAACTATGTATTTTGGTACTTGACAAAGGTTTGCCAAAGTAGTCCTGAGCCCATGTGGTGATATTGCTTATAGATGAATGACGATTCTTGATGCAGTGCCGCCTGAGGGATCGGAGATCACGGTTGTTCAGCTTAGGCATGCACCCTTGTCCTTTACGCACTGAAATTCCTCCTCATTCCTTGAATCTTTTAATTATGTTATGCACTGTTGAAGGTGAAATTAGCAAATATCTTCCTATCTTTCTTTGAGGAACATTGTTTTTAAACATTTCAATAATTTTCTCACGTATTTGTTGGCAAACTGGCGATCCTCGGCCCATCTTTGCTCCTAAAGGACTAGACCTTTCTTGGATGCTGCTTTTGTACCAAATCATAATTACAATCACCTGTTGACATCACCTGTTTCAAATCACATCATTATTTAACCAATTTACCTGATTACTAGCCCTTAATTGCTCCTGTCCCAACCTTTTTTGGAATGTGTTGCAGGTCTGAATGACAGTAAAGGATGTATATTTACAAATGAAATTAAGTTGACCAGACAAAACATGAAATGTTTTGTGTTCACATTGTCTGCAATGAAATACAAGTCAAAGTACATTTAGAAATCACTACTTTATTTTTTTATTTGTGTTTTCCATACTGTCCCAACTTTTTCTGATTTGGGGTTCAGCTTCCTTATATAACTCTTCACGAGTTTGTGTTTCCACAACAGATTCTCTATACCATTTTCTTTACTGTATAACAGACATGGGGGACTCGAGTCACATGACTTGACTCGAGTTAGACTCGAGTCGCAAATTTTAGGACTTGAGACTTGCTTGATAAACATTCATAAAAGACTCGACTTGACTTTGACTTGACATTCATGACTTGAGACTTGACTTAGACTTGAGTCAAATGACTTGAAATGACTTGATTTTCTGTTTAATAAATATATATTTTTTCCTCTCTGATATTGAGGAGGAGTTAACGTTACGATTTTAGTGCTGTTGCATGCGCGGGAACCCGTTGATATGGTGACGCGCCACACGGCAGACCTGCAGTAAACGAGACTGGCTACGGCTGTTATTTAACGTCATAGATTCCTCTGCAGCGAAAATAATAAAGTTTGGCTATAAGGATTACACATCTGACCGGGGCAAAGAAGAAACGGACGGCAGTTTGCAAGGTCTGCAGTACAAAAAATTCCGATGTCAACCACCACCACGGCGAATTTCATCAGACACTTCAAATCGGGAAAGATTCAGGTTCCAGTCCCCATATTCAGCTGAACCACTATTTGGATGCTTGTGATGGACAGAACTGCCTTCAGTTTTGGGCCATGAATAAGCACACCCTCCCCTCTTTGTTCAAGGTGGTGGTAAGAACGAATACAACTAGGCACACTGTATACATACACACAACAAACTGCTCTCTCTCTCTCTCTCTCTCTCTCTCTCTCTCTCTCTCTCTCTCTCTCTCTCTCTCTCTCTCTCACACACATGCAGACACACACACACACACACGCAGTTGTGCAGATTAAGTATGTGAAGCTAGGCACACACACACACACTGCACTCACACACACACACCACGTGCACACATTCACTCACCAATATTAATAACTTTTCATTCACTCTCTCTCTCAAACACCACACATTCACTCACAAATACACTGACAAATATTAACACATAGCCTACTCAATCTCTCCAAATTATGCAAAGGTGGTGAGATTCAGCTACTCTTAAAGAATGTTTTTTTTTCTTTAAGAGAAAGAAAGGTTAAATGTGTTTCTGTCCCATAAAAGTGAGGCATGTTTGAAGAATATTATTTGACTTAGAAACCATTACACGTACTTGAATTGTTTGAATGAATTTCATGATTTGATGTCATGTTTGAGGCATATTGAACAAATATGTATGTTGATTTTTTTTTGTTGGCCTTTTTTAAATCTTTATACATTTAAACTGTTCAGATATATGTGGCTTGGACACAATGTCTTTTGAATATTGACTAGGAAAAAATGCAAATAAAACTCCAGCAGTTGATAACCATTGTCTTTAGCTTGTTTAAAAATGGAAACTTTTGTATGACTTGACTTGACTTGCTTGACCCAAGCTATGACTTGACTTGACTTGCTTGATTGTCACCCAACATGACTTAGACTTGCTTGAGACTTGAAGGTTAAGACTTGAGACTTGCTTGTGACTTGCCCATGTGTGACTTACTCCCATCTCTGCTGTATAATATACATTTCTTTTTCATTCTATCTTTGAAATCTACCCACCATTGTAGTACATCATTGTTCAACATAATTTCCATTTTTGCATCCTGTAACATTTTACTTATTGCATTCTTAAAATTGGCTTCCTTTAACAGACTAACATTTAAACACCACATTCAACCACTCTTTTTCCCTTTTAGGGATTCCAGCGCACATGAAAAGGTACTGTGATCATTCCATGGGTTCTGTAAATAGCTTGGATGCACAACGGATCTACATAAAGATGCTGTTGCAAGACAGAAGTCTATACGTGATTGTTTTAACAAACAGTTTACCACTTGACGTCTGGAAAAGTCTTTGCCATTTGGGTTGGAAGTTCTCCAGACATCACACAATTCACTACTTCACATAAGTTGAGCAAGTTCCCGTCTGCTTACATCTGTTTTAAAAACATTGTTCGCCGAGATGTCCATGTCGGTTTGGATTAGGTTAAAGTCACCAAAAATTAAAGTATTCTCAATGCACCATTTCTTTAAGTCTTTAAAGAATGCTTTCAGTTCTTTTTCCAGGTTTGGTGCATATACATTAATGATCCGTATTTTCGTTTGCTCATATACACAATCAATCACTAACAATCTCCCGTGGTTGTTCTTGTGAGTCTGTTGAATATTGTTTACTTTATCATTTTTGAAAAGAGTTGCAACCCCACATTTTGTACTTGCTCCATTACTCACATACATGTGTCCTTTCCATTGTTTCTCCAGCTGCACAGTTTTAAGGTCATCGCACGTGGTCTCTTGTAGGCATAACACATCGAAGTTTACTGTAGTCAGAATTGAGTGCAACTTCGATTCATTTCTTAAACCATTAGCATTTAGAGAAGCCAGGTACAACATGAGATAGAGTAGAGTTTGATATGTCATGAACAAAGCTTGAAAGTGCTATTTATTATACGGGTAATTCGCCACTCTAGCCAGCCTTTTTTTCTCCCCTTTATTTGCTGCTTTTGGAAACTGCCAGGGACTTAGTATAAACTTGTCTGTTTCAAAAGACATATCATTTGATTTGTTCTTTGAATCATCTGTAATTGTTTGCACTGTTAGTGGGATAGCACAAGTGGACATTGGATTCTCAGACCTGGTGTTCTGCTGCTCTAGCAATCCCACATCTAGAGAGGAGGAAGACACACTGTCTTTCAGCGTGTCTCCCCCTCCCTTTCTGCTTCGAGCTAGTGTCTCTGTTTTGTCATGCTGTGCAGCAACCAAGTTGTCTGGGTTTAGTATAACGCTGCTACCTGGACCCTTCTCAGTCTCAACCCTCTTCGCAGTCATTACTGTCTCACTTACCACACTTGTATGTGCACTTACATCATCATTCCTGTCATCATCATGACTTTTTTGGCTAATTTGGTAGGAGGGCACAAAATCACCCTGTATTTCATCTTCCTCATTATTAGCAATATCTTTCTCATTATCTGTGTCCTCATCAGTGTCATTATCATCATAAATGTCATTTTCATTAGGCTGGCATGTACACTCAGCAATTTTGTTCCAACATATCTTACATCTATTCACCTCATTTGTACAGTTCTGTGCATAGTGACCTTGCTGTCCGCAGCGAAAGCAGACAAACTTGGGACAATCTTTCATGATGTGATCTTGATCAAAACACAGTCTGCACACTTTCTGCTGCTTGTCATGTATGACACGGAAAAACTGTGAGCCTTGTGCAGTCTCAAATTCCGTTGAGTATGGCAATGATTTGACTAGACCTTCAAATTTTACTTTTACAAATCGTGTCCCATCCGCCACATTTGTTCCCGGCCACATTCTTCTTTTGATCGGAGACATTGGTGTAACACCCCATAACAGTAATTTGTCTTTTATTTCTTTGTCGTAATGTAAGCAGGTAACTTCATGAAAGATACCATCACGTCATTGCTGCATAAATCTGTTACTGTCACCCCAATGTCACCAATTTTGAAACCTTGTAGAATAGCCTACGTCTTTTCCCTGTAACATTGCTCAGAGTTACCTCATATTCATTGTATGATAATTTCCGGCATGCCATTAAACCATCTGCTAGAATACGTATTGTCGTCATTAACTCTAGAATTGGGATTTCTTTGTCAGACAAAACTTGAATTCTCACAGTCAGATCTCGTTCATAACATTTTTCAGGTTTGTTTGGCCCAGGATTCAGTTCACTCTGCGTCTCCTCCCCTCTTTTTTCAGCACACCGCACCTCCGCTCCCGCTTCCACCGTCCGTACCGCCTCAGTATCTGCTACTCGCTCCACCACCGTTCGTGTCTCATCCGCTGTTTGCTGTGTCCCCACTGCTGGCGTTTCAACCATTCTTGTCTCAGTCCTCTCTTTTGTCGCCCGATGCATGATCTCTGCTTTCTGTCACCACCTGCCATGTCATCCGTGCTGACTCTCCCTCGTTCCGTGTTTCTGCAGACTGTTTTGCCAATTTCTGCAAAGTGCCTTCTGGTTCTGCTTGTCTGCTTTACCGTCTGTTTATTCCGCTCTGCTGGCTTTCCAACCGCTTTTGACTCTCCATCTTGTCTCGCTTCTTCCTGCTGTTTTCCCTCCATTTCTGGCTCATCACTCATTTCAATGTTTCTTTCATTTATTTTTTTTGCCCGTAGTTCTTCACGCCCCACATCATCATCTTCTTCTTCTTCATTCTGTATGCTTCATATTTCACTCATTCTGTTCGCTTCTGCGTTGTGTCCTCAAACTTCCCGACATGAGTTTACTACGCACCTCCTTCCCTCCATTTTCTTCGGAAAAAACACCGTAATTAATCAAAATTATGTGTTCAAAATGAACAAAAAGGTGTCCCCCTTGCTGCATTAACCAGCAAGGGGTCCAAGAAAAATAAAGATAATTCAAAAGTTCAGTATTTCAGTCCTCTAAACACTGCTTCCTCACATACCAAATCCATACCTTCTCTCACCAAACAAATTTGAAAATGTGCTCTCTGCAGTTGCTGTCACACACACAAACCTCACGAGTGTTTTTTTTTTTTATCTTTTATTATCAAAAAATTCCAGATAATTTACAAAATATACATTATATGCATATCATACGAACAAACGAAAATATACGATACCTAAAGAACCAAAAATCTTTAAACAAAAACAGACATAAATTCAAATACTACGAAAAAAAACCAAGCATTGTCAAACGCAGAGAAACCATATCACCGTAAATTAAACCAGAAAACAGAAATTTAAGAAACCGAAAAAAATGCTTTATAAAAATAAAGAGACTATATGTTGTAAAATAAATAAGTCTTCTTTCTTAAATCAAAAACATTCAAAAATTATACTCCAAAACACCATTATTCACCGAAAAAAAATCATTTCACCCATAAAAGTTTCTTTAAAAACCCTAAAAAAAACCTTACTGTGTATATTAAATATCCCATCTACATTCAAAAATTTCCCATCGTAAAGTGCTCTATTCCGCCTAACAAAAATCGCTTTCCGTGCTAAACTTAAAAATAAATTAACCACCATGATATTTACATTCTTCGTGCTTTTATCTATACCAAACAAAATCCCATTCATCATCCGCAACAATACTCAAATGACATTTTATATATAGTACATCTTTCAGTCTTTTTTTTTTTATTTCGTAGTTCCGGACAGTTTAAGAAAACATGTTCAAAATTTTCATCATGAATCCCACAAACACTGCACGCTCTTTTGATGTAAAATAATCCCCGTGAGTATTTTTCTATGTCTCAATTTAAAGTCAAGTTGGTGCATGACGATGTTAGCACAGATAATGAACACGTTATTCCATATTTTGCTTAAGTTTTTCTGTGGAAACCAGGTTTTCCACACAGCTTCAGCAGCTGGAGGCTTTACAATTTTATTTTTCAGGATTAGATACCACTGTTTGGTTTTCATTTGACTTACGTTTTGTTTGTTATTACTCAAACCTATCCAGAAATTCACAGAGGATGATCTTACATTCGTAGTTGTTTGTTTTAAAAGTATCATCCACTCCGGTTTTAGACAGTTCAAAACTTTATCACAGATGGATAATATGATACTTTTCCTGTGTGTATATCCCTTACATTTTAGTGTTGTACATATTGTGTTTTCATCTATATTACCGTGTTTGTTGCATATATGTTTCAATTGTTCACAATCAGCGTCTGTTAATGTTTTCTTCAAGTTTTTTTCCCATTATAGGAAAAGAAAGGATTTTTTAGAAAAGGTAATTGTAATACTTGCTTTCTGGAGTCACACAACGGTTCTGTGTCAGGCAGAACTTTTCTCCACGCTTCTATCACTTCCCGATAAAAGGTAGGTAAGTGTTGTATTATGGATGCCGGACGAATTTGATGTAAATTTATGATGGATTTTAGCCCAAATGTCGATAAGAGTTTTTCAAAATATATTTTCCAAACAGCTTTACAATTTTTATCGAGAAATTTGCTAACAATTTTTAAGCGTAATGCTTCTTTTTTCGATTCAAGGTCAATTAGATTAAGACGTCCTTTTTTGTACTCGTTGATAATGACTTTATGTGCAATGCTCGCTGCTTTAGAGTTCCACAAAAAAATGATTTAACTGATTTAGTTTCAATAAAGCCCAAGGTGGCATTTCGCACGTATCGATGATGTGATTTAAAACCGAATAACACAAAGCATTGGTTACAATGACCTTACCCTTCAAGAAAAGATTTCTCATCTTCCATACATTTAAGATATTAGCGATTTTTTTAATTATTCCATGCCAAGTTATGTTAGTCGCTTCTTGTTCATCTTTCCCTATATAAACCCCTAAAACTTTCCTAGGAGTCTGTATGTTTTAAAAACCCTGTGTATTGAACTTGTCCAAGTTGATACCAAAAGTTGTTATTTCTGATTTATTGTAATTGACTTTTGGCACCAGAAGCACTTTCATATTGTTTTGTGTGATAGAGACATTGTTCCAGATCTGGAATATTTTGTACAAAAATATGAATATCATCAGCTTACTGCTGTATTTTGATTTGTTTTATATTCGTTAACTGTATGCCTTTGATTTTATGATCTGTTGTAATGAGCACTGCTAGCTGTTCAGGAACTATGCTGTAGAGCAAGGATGACATCGGACATCCCTGTCTAATGGATCTCATAATTGGAAATCTTTCCGTCAAAAAAACATTGCATCTTACTGAGCTTTTTGCATTCTTATAAAGCAGTTTGATCCAATTGATTAGAATATCTCCAAAACCCATTGTTTTTAAAATCAAAAATAAAAAATTGTGTTCCACCCTGTCAAAAGCTTTCTGTAAATCAATCCCTGCCCATATCCCCGTGCTGTTGTTTGAAGTTCTGACTGTGTCTATTATTGTAAGGATTGAATCTGATATGCTGCGTCCTGGTATACTATATGCTTGTGTTGGTCCTATGATTGTAGTCTGTATTGAGTAAGCTGATTGGTCTGTAGTTGTCGAGGTTATTTGTTTCTCCTTTGTTTTTGTAAAAAATGTTTATGACTCAATGTGAAAAATCCTGCGGTAAGTTATTTAGATTTTGTATTGTAGAAAACCTTTTTTAAGATCGGTACGAGTTGTTTTATACAATTTTTGTAAAATTCTGATGTAAGGCCATCAATACCCGGACTTTTATTGTTACTAAGATTTTCAATGGAAGATTCTATTTCAGCTGTAGTGAATTGACTATCACACCATTCTCTGTCGTCTATACCAAGTTTATTTTCTAAAGCATTCAGAACAATTTCAGTAGCTTGTACGTCAGTTGTTTGGCTCAAGAAAAGTTTGGTATAATACACTTGTACTTGATCTAGAATATCTTCCATGCTGAAAGCCATTTGACCTTCGTCATTCTTTAACTCATCTGTCGTTTTTTTGTTTTCCTTTTTTCCAGTCTAAGAAAGTACGCTGTACATCTTTCACCTTTTAACATAGGCTAACACACGACTGCGTATTGCAGCTCCTTTACACTTCTTTTGTTCAATTTGGTCTAATTTTCTTTTCAGATACACATAATTTGCTGTATCTGCATTTTCAACCTCATTCATTTTTTCCATTTCTTCACTCAATTCTTTTTTCAAACTGTTCTCTTTTGTGTTCACGCCAGTTTTTTTCTTTTGCAAAGTTTATACACTTTCTTTTAACTCTTCTTTTGAAGTTATACCACCACTGTAGTACATCTTCGCACATATCAACTTCAAAAAGTGCATCGTGTAACATTTGAGAAATACTTTTACAGAAAGTTTTCTCATTAAGTAAACTGGCGTTAAAACACCATATACTTTATTTTTTTGACATTTGCATGCATTTAAGACTGCATATTCATTGCATGAATGTGTTGTGATCGCTCCACGTGTTGTCATGATACTTGGGATCAGATATGTAGTTGCACAGAGATGATGAAACTAAACACATCTATCACGTCTATTCTTGATTGTTTTAAGACGTGACGGACGTTGTTTTCTTGAGAAACCGTTCGTAGTTGGGTAAGTAAGTCTCCAAATGTCACACATGTTGTTTTCAGAAGTCTTCCATTTGCATCTGAATGTATTAGAGTCACTGCTTTGCACTGTCTTGAAGAAGGTTGAGACTCCATTGGTCACATTTAGACCATTACTAAAGTGTACTTGACCCTGCCACCACATGGGGTACTTTGGTGCTTTGCAGGCACAGAATGTCTTTGTTCAGAGTTTTTAGTATAGAGTCTACCTTGGTCTTAGTTCTTAGACCATTAACATCCAAGGATGCTATTTGTAGCATGACGTAAAGGTAAGCAGTGTATATCATCACTAGAGAAAAAACGTTGCATTAGAAGAGTATAAATTTGGAGTGTGTCACAAGCAAAACTACTGGCTTTTCCTGTTATTTCTTAATTCTTGAGATGCGTCTCTGATTTTTTTTGTCAGACCATCTTGGTTTTGTCAGGAAAAAAGCATCAGCACTTAAAGAGGCATTTAAAGCTACTTCTGATGCTTTGTGATGGGGTTTTGCAGGCAGCTCAGCCACTTGTGCATCTCCCTTCACTGATGTCTGAAAACTTGTATTTAGCGATCCCACGTCGAGGGAGGAGACAGCTCGACTACTAGAGAGCCCAGCTACTTCTTCCTCTTCGTTTTGCACTATCATATTCATTGTTATCAGGTTTACATCAATTGTGTCAACAGGGAGATCAATGGCGTTTTGTGCTGGAGCTTCACAGATAAGATCTTGCTCAACTCTCAGCATCGGTTCGCTTTCAAGCCCGTCTTGTTGCCCCTTATCACTTTTCTCAGAAAACAGCTGTGAGCAATCTGATTCGCTATCATACACGCACTCTTCATCAGAATTAGTCCTGTTGTCATCATGGGACTCAGAGACCACATCATCTTCAAAAAAACAAATGCAATCCGAGATTGCATTTTGACACACTCTGCACTACATCATACATTCTCTCTTATAATGTCCCTGTTTCTTGCACTGAAAGAATTTGAAATCAGGACAGTCAGATCACATGGCAAAAGGCCATGTGATCTGACTGTAGGCAGATATGACACACTCACACCTGTCTATCATGAATCACCCGAAAGCATTCTGCACCATTTTCTGTCGTGAATTTTGTAGAGTATGGCAACAACGTGATTTTGTCTGTGAATTTCACTTTTAAAAAGCGCATTCCATCTGCTATATTTGTCCCTGGCCACATACGTCTTTTTATGTCAGATGCGGGGGTCACTCCCCAGTCTTTGAGTTTATCAAGAATTGTACTGTCTGGTATATACACTGGCAGTAACATAAAAGACACCATTGCTTCATTGTTACAGATTTTTGGCTTGAATTTTAAACCCTTCAACAGTTATGCTGTCTAATAGGTTTTAGATTTGTTTGAGTGTTATTTCATCATTCATTTAAAGCTGTTTTCCTACACCCTACCAGACCCCCACATGATTGACGTACTTGCTTTAGAACTGTCATTGTGGCCATTTCTTTTTCACTTAGAATGTGAATAATGACTGTTAGCTGTTCATCATATTTTTGTGCATTCACAGTGTTCGTTTGTGTCTTATTTACCTCTGCTGTGTCAGAAGCTGTAACAGTTGGATGAGTTTTTCTTGTTTCTTCTGTAGTTGTAGTTGACTGCTGCCCTGCCGTTGATGTCGAAAAGCTTGGCTGCGGACCCATCTTCGCCACTCCTGGGACCGCCCGCTGCTGCGCCGCCGCTGATGTCGATGGGCCTGGCTGAAGCCTCAGTTATACTAGCGCTTTCAACAGTGCGTGCGGAAATTGTGACGTCACGGGACGGCAGAACAGCTGCTTTTGAGCATGCTTTCAAAGAAAGGAATGTAATGTGGGTGCAGGTTCTCAGATACCTCAGATACCTACGGCATCGTGGACGACTAAGCAACGGCACCTTTTAATCATATTTTAATCATTTAATAACCATAAGATCGATTGTCTTACCTCCTTCGGCTCCTAGTAGCTAACAAGCTAGCGCTAACGAGCATCTCTTTGCTGTCCTTCTAGCCTTCCCGGGAGGTTTTGTATCCAGCCTGGAACTTGTGCCTTTTTTCGGGGTGGTTGAGCAATAAATCCAAACTCTTACATCCAAGATCGATAAACGTTATGTCCATAATTTATGATTTTTCGGCCGTATTTCTCCGCTAATCGGCGTTTGCTTCCGTCCTCTGGTTTCCCAGAATGCATTGGGGCTTTGTTATTGTCTGCATACCAATGGAAACCGGTCTTTCGAGAGAAGAGATCTTCTACGATAGAGAATGGCTGTGATGGCTCACTACAAGCCAGCAACGATGCAACGAAGTGAACAAAAGGTGTTCTTTGACTACAAAGATCGTCTATTCGCTTTGTAACCCGTTCTACATAGAAGGGAGCCTCACTGTTTTGATTTATTGGATACATTTGGGCCTTTTATGGAGAAATGTAAATAGCTTGTCGTTTATATGTCTTATAATGTTAATTATGTTTATTTTTTCACTGGGTGACTCCAAATATATATATGTAGCAGAACTGTGAGTGTTATATAAATAAATATGACATTATTATGTTGATTATTGGCATAAGTGCATGTCATGAGGGCAAAAGCGTCTGGACCTTTTTTGAAAAAATTTAGATATTTTGTCAACTGTATAAGTTATAATGTTAATTTCTTCACAGTTTGACTCCTAATACATATGAGAAGTGATTTAGACAGGAGATTGGCTTAGGTTTTATTGATCTGTGTGTCATATCAATACATATCTGTGAGATTCATGTTTCCGTTTTATTTATTTATTTATCTTTAAGGTCCTACAAAATGGTTTAATATTCAAGTGACCTCACTGCAGCACACATATTCTGATAGCCCAGATTTTCCTGAAAAGAATGATGTCCATAGATTGACTGTGGACAACATGGTTGATGTTTTACAAGCTTTTTTAGAAAATAAAACCAGACGGACCAGAGGTTGTCAAACATCCTTCAGGAATGCCCAAAACCGTTTCAACAGCAGGCAAGAGTTTTATTCATTTCACAACTTTAGCTTTGAATGGCGATACAGGTTAATATTAAATACCTCAAAACAGTGGCATAGGTCTCAACACTCTGCTCCAGCTCTACCTTTTAATACAACAACAAAATAACACATTTAAGAATACAACCAATACCATGAAACAACCAGTATACACCCATAACCCTCATAAACAAAGACACGTACCGGTCTAGGATCAGTTACTACACGAGAAAATTAGACGAACATCAGCGCATCCACACACCTTCACACTATAAACACAGTACAAACAAACGTTCATACACTTCATACTTAAACCCGTGTTCACTGTTCACATAACCCAACAGTAGAAATAACATTATGCACATAAACAAGATTCACACATACCGTTAATGAAGCCTAAATGCTTGAGAGAAAGCAAACTGCCTCACGCTGCCAGGTACTCAACGTCCAGCAAACATTACCCTCCAGCTGAGCTCGACGCTTCCTTATGCCGTCATCAGCAGCATGCCCGGCTACCGTGCGGACAATCACACCTGTAGCGGCAGCACCTCACAGGAAGAACAAGAAGGTGGAGTGTTCGTCCTTTGAATAACGGCAGACAATATGGCGAGTTCAATATCCTCGTGAAACCAATGAGGATGATAGACAAAGAGAAGCACTTTGAATACTTCAGAATGTCTGCACAGCGATTCGATGAGCTACTTCAGGGGTGTCAAACTCAACTTCCCAGAGGGCCATACTGGAAAATGAGAATCACATCACGGGCCGGACATGTTGAGTTTATTGATATGCTTTTATTTAATCGAAAAAGTCAAATATCTTTGACTGTATTATTGTCTCATATAGTCTTCTCTCTGACAGTTTGGTCGACATGAAGTCATAAAGAAGTCACGAAAACGTTCCTCAGCCGTCAAAGAAAAAAGCAGCAAATAACTAAGGCCTAAGTGCCAAAAACATCCTAAAAAGTTACAAATTGTCCAAAAAATTTCAAAAACTGGCTGTAGTGAATTGAAGTGAGTGTATAGATTAATATCACTCATCTTTGACCACAAAAAAGAGCAGACAGTGCTTATATAAAACCAATGTTTATTAAAGGAATATACGAAATATGAAATAAAATACAATAAAGTACAAAATATAAAGAAAAATGCTTATACAATGTGCTAAAGTACAAAAGTAAAACTATGACATAGGATAAAAAAGTAGCCTACAGCAGTAGGATGTGCATGGTTAAGGTGCATTTAAAGAATGTGCCGTTAAAATGCGCATTCATCGCGGGTGCTGCTGGGTGTGAGCGAACGTCAGCTGATAAAGTTCCATTTTCAGCCGCTCATGCACCTGAGGATCGATGCTGTCAAACATGTCCTGAATGCCTCTGAAAAAGCCAGTGACGGGAGGAGACGTCACAAACGCATCGAGTTTATCCAACAACTTCTCCCTGTGCTCACGGAGTTGTGCTAGATGAGCCACCGCATCATCACATGCCGTCAGTCTTTTCCTCTTTTTTGTCGTAGCGAGAGAAGGGGATGTCGGAGCAGCAAGGACGATGGGGGAAACTGGGATGGCGAGGGGTGGTGGGGTCGACCGGCGCGGTGAGGAGATGAAATCTGGACCACAAAGTGCAGATGCTGGGCCGCACATCTGTGATTCCTCCGCTGGGCACCACGATGCCTCCGCTGGGCTGCAAGAAGCCTCCGCTGGGCTTCCCATCTGATGTAAAAACAACAACAACCTTAATTTCAACGTCAGGCTATTAAAACTTTAGGCTTTAGAAAAAAAAAAAAATTAAAATTAAAATAATTCCAAGCAAAATAATGCAGATTTGAACACCAGCTGATCGAATTAAAACCAGCACAACCCCAGCAGATTGAACCAAGAATAATGAAAACAATGTTCTGCTTACCTCTATATTGGTTTCTGTCGGTCTGTGTTTTACGAAATTGCGTAACCATGACAATTCCTCCAGGATTGGTGCAGGTCTGTGTCCTGCTGCTGCACCGCTTCTTGCAGCTGCTTGCAACCTCTTTTTTGCCTTCACAAACCGGTCCCGGAGGTTCTTCCAGATTTTCCGGCATACAGCATCTTCTTTGCCAACAGTCATGGCAATTTCTCGCCATGAATTCTGGCACCTCTGTGTGTCTCTGTGCTCCTTCATGGAAGGGTCGTAGAGATGCCTGTAGAGGCGCACTTGCTTACATAGCTTTCCCTCAATCACGTCCATGCTTCCTTTTTCCGGTTTGTCGAGCGCCACTGAAAAAAATAGACTCCAGGTGAAACATCTGAGGAGACGCAAATTTGACATTCATGTTGTCCTACATTTTGCTTATCATTGGATGAGGGAAGAACTTACTCCAAACCCTCTCTGCGGTCGGCTTTTTGACAATGCTGCATCGCAAAATACAATATAAATCTTTTGTTTTTGCACAACATACATTAATCTGTTTTAGTTTCCTACAAAAAGAGAACTGCACAGGGGTACATTGCACACTTGAATCCTCACCTTTTAACAATATTTGCCACTCAGGCTTTATGCACCATCTAGCTTTGTCACACAGTGCCTCAATCACACTGGCTCGAAAGGGGACCTCTTTCTGCCTAAGTTTTCTGCACAATACTGCAGCACTCAAGTACCCATCTTTATCACATGCATTCCCTAGGTACATACAATTAGCTGACATGATGGCCTTGTTTTGCAAGGCTCTCCCCCTAAAAGAAAACACAGGATTATTCAGAAAAGGTACATTCATTAACTGCTCCTTAGTCACAATGACAGGTGTTAAGCTGGGCAAAAGCCTGCTCCAGGCAACCACCACCTCCCGGTAAAACCCAGGCAAGTGATGGAGGTCCCGCAAAACATTATGTTGACATAAATTTCCTGCTGACATCGGTACGAAAAACATTGTTCAGTGAAATGTCCATGTCAGTTTGCACTGTGTTGAAGTCTCCAAAGAGTAAGGTGTCTTTGGTGCACCATTTCCTTAACTCTCTGAAGAAAGTCTTTCTTTCTTTCTCCAGATTCGAAGCATAAACATTTATGATTCAAAAAACAGTCTGATTGAAGAACAGTGCCACACCACATGTAGCATTGATGCCATTGCTAACATACACCTGTCCGTGCCAGTTTTTTTGTGAGTGTGGCGCATATTCTGTCTTCCCACTTAGTCTCCTGTACACATAACACATCAAAGTGAATGTGTTTGAGGATGGACTGCAACTTGGACTCGCTTCGTAAACCGTTCACATTAAGGGATGCAAAAAAAGCCATTGAGGTGAGTAAAGAAAAATAAGTCATTTACAAAAGGGGGAAATATCAGTTTTTGTTTTCAAAGCCATAAGATTTGGCTACTCTAGCCACTCTGTCTTTATGCCTTTTCTTTTCCATTTTTTTGGGAAAACGCCTTGCTTTCTTACTGTAAGGAGTGAATATTCCTGTTCTAAAATCCATGTCAGCACCTTCTTCTTCAGCAGGTTGTTCTACACTGTCCCGCCGAAGAGGAGGGAGCGCACTTGTGGACATTTCAGTCTCAGCAATGGGAACTGTTAAATGTAGCGATCCCACATCTAGGGAGAAACCAGGCAGGCTGACTTGCACCCTGCCCTTACCACCCTCTATGTTTTGCACTACATTTCCATTTTTGGCCTTTCTGCTATCAACCATTTTGTCTGGACTCATGATGCTGCCGTTGACTGGCTCTCCCTCAGTCTCAGTCCTCTCCACGGTCAGCACCGTCTCACTTATTGTTGTGCATTGCTCTACCTCCGCACGTAGGTTACTTACCACAGTTTCAATATCAATGAACAGATCCTCTGTAGGTTCTGGCGGGTTGTTGACTGCATTTCTCTTACCGTGTGTAAATGCACTTTTATTAATATTAATGTTATCAGTTACTGTTTCATCCTCACTTATCAAACAAATACACTCACCCATTTTGTTATGACAAATTCTGCATTTACTTACCTTTTGCCGACAGTCCCTGATGTAATGCCCTTGCTCTTTGCATCGAAAGCAGCGGAATTTTGGACATTCCTTGAGGAGATGGTCTTCCTCACGGCACAGACGACACACACTGGTCTGGTAATTATGAATCACACAGAAGAACTGCGGTCCGGCAGCTGTCTCAAACTTGGTCGAGTAGGGGAGAGATTTGATTGGCCCCTCCATTGACAGTGTGGTCAGACGGCTTCTTACCAGCTGTCGGGGATTTGTAAGGTCCCCCGTTGCTAAAGTCCGTTTGGCCGCCTCGACCAAACTGTCCCGCTCCAGTAGCTTATCTTTCGGCTTAGAAAATCCAAGGTTTCTTTTCTGCTCCATAGCAGAAAAAAAAGAAACAGCTGCCACAGAGCTCCGGAAAATTGAAATGAATTTATCTAACTTACCTACAAAATTTGTCCCCCACACAGCCAAGGCTGCACAGGGGCAACACAATTTGACAAATCAACAAAAAGAAAACAATTAACTTTCCATATACCTACAATATTGTTTTTTCAAAAAAAATTACTCATCTGCTCCTCCAACAAACAATTCACCGTGTGCTCTCAGCAACTCTCGTCCAAACTCTCGTCCTGAACTCTCGTGTGGTTTCAGGGTGGTATGGCTGTAAGCAATTAGTTTATGTGTACAAAAGCTATTTATAGATGGTAAAAGGTGATTACAGTTGTGGTATAATGAAGCAGAGTTCCCTGCTGTTGAAAGACGGGAATGAAAAGCTTACAGCACCGGGTATTCCCAGGCAGTCTCCCATCCAAGTACTGACCCGACCCTGCTTAGCTTCTGAGATCAGACAAGATCAGGCGTGCTTTTTTTTTTAATCTTTTTTTATCAAAATTTCAAATTATTTTACAATATTTACAAATCATCAATTTCATTCAACCATCATCAATCATAATAAGTACACTGTTATTACTTAAAAAAACAAAATAGTACACTGACACCTAAATAAAATGAAAAAGTCCCACTGCAAATAGACAAAACCATATCATTGTGCATCATCCAAAATAAGATCCCCCCCTCATCAACTGAAAACAAATCATTCCCTCCCATAAACTCTGTTTCAAAAAACTTAATTCCATGTGAAAAAAATAAATCAGAAAAAAAAACTGTAGATAAACGCACAAATAAACCCCATACATTTACATATTTCTCGTCATAAAAAGCTAAATTCCTCCTTCTGAAAATAGCTTTTCTGGCTAAGCACAGAATCAAATTGATCATTCTTTCTTTTTCTTTATTCGTTTTGCAGCCAAACAAAACACACTTATTATACATACCATCATCTATTATTTCAAAATGACACTTTTCTTTCAACATTTTAATTAAATTAATTTTAAACTGTGTTAAATTTGTACAATATGTTCAATTGTTTCTGCCTCTGTATTACATATTTTGCGAGTCCTGTCTATTGTTTTGTTAATTTGATGTAGCACCACAGCTGAAAAAATTCTTCTATGTCTCAGTTTAAAACTTAAATTGAACATGTCTGGCGATTGATATTTTATATTAATATTTCTCCATATGTCCTCTGCTGTTAAGCCTTCAATATTAGCACACCAGGCTTGATTAGTTGTTGGTTGTGCCACTTTCTTTATCTTTAAAATATTATACCATTCTTTTGTTTTAATTGTACTGACATTGACTTTTTTCTCTCCTTTTGCTATGGTGAAAGAAATGTTTTTTTCGCTACAGGTGGAACCTTGCTCCTCCAACACTCTCCACCACTCTGGTTTCACACAATTTTTCACTTTTTCACATAAATCTCTTATTTTGTTTGCACTGTATTTCACACATTTCATTTTCAATTTGGTACACAAAAATTCCCATTTTATTTGACCTTTTTTGTTCATCATGTCCCCTAATTTGATACACCCTGCCGTGGTTATTGCTTTGTTTTCTAGGTTTTTCCCATGAAAAGTGAACTGTGGACTATTGATAAAAGGTAAGTTCATGATTTGTTCTTTATTATTGCAGTTTATCATCAAGTGCGGCTAAATTGCATTCCAAGCTAATAGTATTTCTTGATAGAAACTCGGTAGACATTGTATCTCTTTACTAGTGTGTATTTTGCTTAGATTTGTCACACATTTTGTTCCATATGATGCCAATAACTTGCCCATGTATGCCTTCCATTGCGCTTTACAACCAACATTTAGGAATCTCCCCACCAATTTGGCTCTTAGAGCATCTTTTTTTTTTCCAAGTCAATCAAATTTAGTCCCCCATATTTTACCTCATTTATTATAACCTTATGTCTTATACTAACCCCCTTGGATTTCCAAATGAATGAATGAATTATTTTATTTATTTTCTCTTGTGCCCATGACGGAATTACGCATTTTGTCTATCACAGTTTTCCATGTTAAATCATTTGCTTCCACCTCATCATGTCCCACATAAATTCCCAAGACTTTTCTTGGCTCTTTGACTAGTTTAAATCCCCACTTCTCCACCTTGGTTTCATCTAACTCATATGTTGTGATTTCTGATTTATGTACATTTACTTTTGCCCCCGAGGCTAATTGGTAGTTTTTAAGGTGTTCAAGAAACAGATCTATTTCGTCATAGGTATATGCAAAGAAGTTAATCGTTTCGTCTCGTTTTTCATTTAACTTTATACCTTTAATCTTATCATCTTGTAGTAGTAGTGTCGCTAGTGGTTCTGCCGCTCTGCTGTATAGCAGAGATGATAAAGGGCACCCCTGCCTGATGGATCTTCCTATCTCAAAATTTTCCGTGTTTTCTCCATTACATTTGATGCAACTCTTAGCATTTCTGTACAAAGGTTTTATCCAGCTTATAAATTTATGACCAAATCCCATCTTTTCTAGTGTTTTAAACAAAAATATATGTTCGACTCTGTCAAAAGCTTTCTGCAAATCTATTCCTGGCCACACCCCCTTCTCTGCACTAATTGTCCTGACTGTATCTTTTACAGATATTATCGAGTCTGCAATATCCCTCCCTGGTATGCTGTACGACTGAGTTTCCCCTATGATTGATGATATTGCATTTTTATTTTATTACCCAGTATTTTTGTTAGTATTTTGTAATCGGTATTTAGGAGGCTTATTGGTCTGTAGTTGTCTAGGTTTGTTTTGTCCCCTTTTGTTTTTGTAAAAGATAATTATTTCTCCATTTGAGAAATGGTCTGGCACTCTCTCTGTTAATTGCATTACTCTGTAAACTCGATTGCTTATCGGAATCAGGTAAGTCTTAAACGCTTTATAGAACTCAGCAGGGAGCCCATCTGCTCCTGGACTCTTGTTGATATTTAAACCTTCTATTGCTAATTCTATATCTGCGTTTGTAAATTCCTCCTCACACCATTCTTTGTCTTCTGTTTTTATTTCTCTTTTTAAACTTGACAATACTCTGTTTATTTGTGTAGTGTCAGTTTTCTGACTTGTGAACAGATTTTTATAATATAAATAGACTGTTTCCTTGACTATGTTTCCTTTTTCTGTTTTTATCCTTTCTATTTGTGTTTTAATTTGATTCGCTTTTTCCAGCCTTAAGAAATATGCTGTGCTTCTTCCCCCTCCATGTAATTTTGCACTTTACCCCTTATTGCTGCTCCTCTACATTTTGTCACGTCTATCTCTCTTAGTTGAACTTGAAGCATTTCATATCTTTTAATGTTACTTTCTTTTTTGTGATCCAATCTGTTTTCCTCATTTGTCAGTTGTTGTCTTATGTTTATTTCATTTTCTGATTCTATCCTCTACTTTTCCTTACTGTAAACCACACATTTCTTTTTAACTCTCCCTTTTAGTTCAAACCACTGCTGCAATATGTCATCATTTAAATGTATTTACATATTTGCATCTGTTAACATTTTGTTCATTTTCTTCTGAAAATTCTCCTCTTTTAGGATACTGGTGTTCAAACACCACTTGCCCCCCCCCCCCCCGCCACACACACACTTTTGATTACCCATTTCCATTCCACATGAATAGATGCTATGATCACTCCAAGCATTCTGAGTGTATTTTTGTTGTACAATTTGTCTGCACATTCCTGCAGAGGCTACACACAAATATATCCTTGATTGTTTCAGTTGTTTTTCTACCACCTGTCTTCTTGAGTATGTTCTTTCATTTGGATTTGTAGCTCTCCACACATCACACATGTCATTATTTTCCATTAATTTTTCTAAAGTTCTTCTGCTTGTATCTGTCTTGAACACATTGTTTACTGATATGTCTTTTTTGGTTTGTATTATGTTGAAATCACCCATTATTATAGTATTAGTATTACACCATTTTTGTAAATTTTTATAAACATTAACTCTTTCTTTTTCTATATTTGGTGCATATACATTTATTATTCTTATGTTATGTTTTTCATACACACAATCTATTATGATTACTCTTCCACTGTCATCTTTATAGATTTGTTTGATTTCTTCAACTTTGTTTGTTTTTAGTAAAATAGCTACACCACATTTTGCTGTTTTATTATTACACTCGTACATTTGACCCTTCCATATTTTTTGCGCTGTTCTGTTATCCCTATTTGTGCCTTGCATATACTGGCCTCTAGTGCACATTTTAGGTAGAGCTAATGTATTCTTAAGTTTGGCTTTCCATTCTCCATTTTGTTTTCAGTTGAACAAAGAGCAAGCTACTGTGCATGTGAAACAGTGTTCTCCTTTCATTTAAGCCTTGGAGATGATATGTCCGTAAGTAAAGATGCTAAATGTTAGAATGAGTATTGTCATGGTGAGATTAATCTGTGAAAAGAAACGTCAGTTGCTACACGAATATATAATGCAAGTTTTTTGCTTCACCTTTCTGTTTAGAAGCTAGCTTGAAGGAGTATTGCTATTGAGTTAGTTAGCTGTACACTGCTATGTTAGGCTTGCTCGAGTTACTTACCATGCTGTATGCATATGCTAGGTCAGATAAAAATACTTACCTTCCATGTTACCTGTAGAGAAAAGTTAAAAATACACATACTGGAAAATGCATGGGCTTTCAAGTATAATGTTAATTGCATTATGTTAACTGTCATTTCATACATGGACATATTTACATGTTATTATTTTATATGTATATGTGGGCAGTATATTGATACATGCTTGTATTGTATCTTTCAGTTTTACAGAAACGGCCATCAATAAAGCCACACATCTTCTTAAACACGGTTCAACGAAGTTTCTGTTCGCTATCTGTCTAGCCTTGCCCAGACACGCAATCGTGAGGACAGAATATGCGCTATAGCGATTTTATCATTATCCCACTTAGTTTCCTGTAAACACATGATGTCAAAATTGACCGTTTGAATTATGAACTCAAACTTTGTCATATTCCGTAACCCATTTGCATTGAGGGAAGCTAGTAGCAGCATTAAGGTGAGTAAAATGAGATAGGCCATGCACAAAATGTGGCTTTAAACACGGTCATTAATATGGATGTTTTGCTTCTCTAGGCTGTCTTTTTTTCTTCGATTTTTGTACATTCCTGGGGAAGCATCTAGGGACAGAAAATGGATCTCTGTGCTGCTAGAGCAGTATTCTGATTCGCTAAATCGATGTGTTGTCGCCACACGAGGGATATCTTTTGCGGACTTTATATTCTCAGACTTGGTATTGCAGCTCTCCCGCAAGCTCACGTCCAGGACAGAGGGGAGCACACTGACTCGCAGTCCACCCCCTCTCTCCTTTTCGTTTTGTGCAGGAGTTTCTGTCTCTTCCGTCATGTCAGTTAACATGCTGTCTGGAATCGAAGCAACGCTGCCAGTCAGACTCTGCCCAGTCTTGACTCTCATCGCAGTCGTTGCTGTCTCGCTAGTTATCTCTGTTCGTGTGTCTTGGTTTGCTTTAAACACATCAACATTTTTTTCACTAGATTGTGCTTCCCCAGGGAGATTTGTATTGATTAGCATTTAATTTTGTTAGATTTCACAGCCAAACAAATCATTTTCATTTTCATCTATTTCCAAATTTTCTTCAGATTCGTCAGTGCTATGTTGGCATATACATTCCACCATTTTGTTCATACATATCAGACATTTACTCACCCCCATTTCACAGTCTCTGGCATAGTGTCCCGTCTTCTTGCACTTGAAGCAGACCATCTTCGGACAGTCTTTAATCATGTGCTCTGGATTTAAGCAAAGTCTGCACACTTTCTGCTGTCTGTCGTGGATCACTCTGAAGAATTGTGGTCCTTGCATTGTCTCAAACTTTGCCGAATAAGGCAAAGATGTGATTTGTCCTCCAAATTTTACTCTGACAAAGCAAGTTCCGTCAGCCACATTCGTGCCCGGCCACATACGTCTTTTGATGGGTGTTATTGGCTTCACTCCCCACAGTTTAAATTTAGCAATGATCTCTTCATCCGTGGTGTATGCTGGCAGTTGAAACGACACCATCACCTCATTGTTTCTTAATTCTGTTACTGAAACTTGAGAATCTCCTATTTGGAAGCCTTGTATTATGTTTCGCTTTCCTTTTTCCTCAGAGTTACTTCATACTGATTGAAGGCAACTCTTCTGCATGCCATCAGACCTCCTGCTAGAAATCTGATTGTCGTCAAAAGTTCTAATATTGGAATCTCAGTCAATGAATGAATTTGGATTCTCACCGTCAGATTCTTGTCGAAGTATTTCTCACTTTTTGTGGCTTTTTGAAGGGACATTCTAAAACGCTTAACGTGAAAAAGCTTAACGTAGTTTAATGTACCTAAACAACGATCAATCATCACCAAATTTATCTCTCATATTGCTCATCATAACCACTGAAAACTGTCAAAAAATCTAACCCAAGGTCCAATTATTATGGACGATATCTGACATTAAGCGTTTCTGTTCATTTAAGGAAAAAGCTTAACGTGAAAAAGCTTAACGTGGTTTAATGTACCTAAACAACGATCAATAAAAACAAAAAAAATGACAATGACTTCAATGCTTTATTCTATGCAGCTACACCAAATGAATGAACTGGACAAGTGAAGTTAGTGCTGCTTACTGTGTTAAGACCCTGAACTATTTTACCTCAGGTAGGCTACTACTGAAGAATTGGTCAATCATTGGCTACATAACTTGTTTGTGAAGGATATTGTGGGCTAAAGGTAAATTATCACCTTAGTTAATTAATTATCATCTTAGTCTGTAGGCACTTACATTTCTTAGATTTTTCATTCAAGTTGACAGTCAAGATGATGGAACACTAACCAATGTTATTTAATTACTAATCATGGTATTAGAAAAAAATGTCCACATCTGTCCTCTTTCTTAAAATCACCCCATGGCACAGTGAGTGTGTGCTGTGGACATTCTTAGGCTTTCATTAGGGCCTGCTTGTAAGACTAAAACATGCTACCATTCATTATTACACACGACATTAATAGCAGCTGTAACCGGTGTTGTGATAAGTTGGCTTTAATTGACTGATGTTAGAGAGTTCAATCAGATGCTTCACCATATTGAAGGATTTTTGTGATTGAGAATTACCAACAATTTGATCGAACTTGTAGGCTATTGAAATTGTATGTCATTGTATGTTTGTATGTTATTTCTAAACTTAGGCTGTGTTTGGGTGCGTAAGACACAATGTTTGTGTGGGCTCAGCCTAGAGCCGGCCCTGTTCAGATTTTTCGGTTACATTGTAAACTTTGTTCTCTGAGTGAAGATACTGTCTTTACACTCTGTGGCATATTCCATATCTATGGCGAGTCTCTGTTAGACAAAGATAGATAGATAGATAGATAGATAGATAGATTAACTATTTACACCATTTACACAACCATTGGCTTGCTAGCACTGCCAGACACAAGTGCCCTACCCAGTTGCCAGATGCTACACTGGGCTTACCAATCCTGCAAGACGCAAAGTTGTAGTGGAAGGATAGAAGTCACTCAAACTTGCCCGCCAGACACAAAACTTGTTGAGTTGTAACCAAAAAAAAAATCCTAGCCCCTCTGGCTTTAGGGAATAAGGGAAAACAACTAAAAGAGCATGGGAGTTGAGGTATTTGCACCTAGATAAAAAGTAAACGATTGAAACTGTAATATGAACTGCTATTCTTTTTTTTTTTCTTTTTCATTATTGTAACGGTGTCTTGCTTTATCCCTCAGACTTCTGTCAACAAACAAGAAAAGGTGATGAATGCCTGGAAGACCCTCACAGTATGCTTGTTAGGTGAAAATGCCCAGGTTCAGTTCAGCTCGAGCACATAACACATTTGTGGTAATCAGTGCAAGCAATGACTACACGATCTTCTGTCATACATTTCACGTGAAACCACCGCCTACAAATTACACACAAAATGTACTCATCCCTGTATTCTGGATCACCCTTACATCTGGATGAGTAGCACAGGGTCCAGTTCTTGGTGTTAGCATGATCCATCTGTAGCCTTTTCCAAGTGGACTTGTAGTCTCTCTCCCTCACTAGTACAGCCTTCGTCTCCGCATCATATGACTGCACCTTTCTCCTGTGACATAGGAGTTTTTTTTGGGAGAGGCCTGACCGTCTGTGTTTCCCTGGCTTGTACTCTTCAACGAGAGACTGGATCCACAGTCTAGCTTTGTGGCTGTCCACTGGCCCTAATTGATCGTTCCTGATGACCGCACAGGCATAGTAAATAGTAAAAACACCACAGTCATATCCATTGCCTTGTTGTGGGACATTGATGACATCTGTAACAGTCCAATCAGATACCTGAAAATCTTCTCCAGCAGCCGTGAAAATACAGGCCACAACTTTGAGAAGTGTTGAACAGGCAGTGTTTGCAGTTGCAGAGCTGTGGATGGAATTGTAGATGGAAATGTCCCGATCCCTCAAATCTGCTGAAGCTAGAACCCAGTGTAAGCCTGAACCTTTCACATCGGTGTTGAAGGGCATCAATATCGTGTCAAAATTCAGAGCCTTTTGTGCTGTACAGAACTGCAAAATTGGGCCAAAATTCGAAACTGCAGCCATCTGGTAAATGTAGGTTGGTACACATAAAACAGAGTCTACTTTTGTTACTTGACCAATGTAGCCTGCAATGGCCTGCTCAATAGTCTCCCCTTCAAGCCAGAACTTTGGAGCAAGACACTGGCTTCTGCGAGATACTGATGACCAGTTAGGCTCAGGTTTTTTTTATATGTAGCCAGGGAGCAAATGTATTGTTCTCGGTATTTGCTGGTACAGTGTCTGTCTGAGGGAAACTTGCTACATCAGGATGCTCAGTATCATAGGTGCTGCTGGCTAGCTGTTGTTTTGATGAGTCTTTATTGCAATGATCAATATCATTCCCTTTTTGGGACTTGCCAGGTGACAAAGACTCATGCATTTGTGAAAGGAGTGAATCTGGGGCCGGATTGACTGAGTAATCATAGTCCTTTGTTCTAGGTTTTTTCCTGCCAGATTTGCTCTCACTCCCTCTACCCCTTTTCTGCATCAAAGAAAGGCTGTATGTACGTTTTGTGGGTAATTGCAGCCCAGTAGCCATTTCCACAGCAAGTATGTGGAAACATTTCCCTGAACTTGGACAGGAGCATGTTGTGCCGCAGGAGGTGTTTTGAACAAGATGGACAGACTTGTTTGTTGGACTTTTAACTATGAACACCCCTGAAGATGAATTCAGACTCACCAGGCCCATCTCAACCACAGTTCTTGCTAAGGAGGTCTGTGACATCAACGGTTTTGAGGCAGGTTTTGATGCAGTTTTCTCAACACTACATTTCTCATCTTTGACACTGGACTTGACTCGTTCCACTATTCTCTCTAAAGGAAAGAATGAGGGCATCTTAACATCCCTCAGAGCAACAGGGGGCCCCCGTTTTAGAGTGTAGCCAACCCACATCTGGCTCTTTGAAATTCATAGAGGAAGTATGACTGCATGTAGTACAAAGACAAAACCATTCCATCAACAGGAAGTTCCTTCCACTCATTTTGAGATTTGATCATTTTGTTTATGCTCTCACTGATGTTGTTTGTTGGGATTTTGGATTTGAATGTTTCAAAGTGTTTCGTATAGAAGGAAGTCATGTTGCTTAATAGATCTTCCTTCAAATGCTGGTTGAAGTATATTTCCTCAGACCACCCCTTTGCCAATCTGCAACATTGTGCCTCAAATTCGTCTTTGTCCGCCGAATCAATTATTTGCTCAATTTGGTCTTTGAGTACCTTTACATCATCTCTTCCTCCCCCATGCTTTTTTACCCAGTACTCAATATCATGCAACACATGATTCCTGCAAAAGACAAGGCTAATGTCAGCCTCTTCAAGGCCCCAACAATTCCCTTCTCTCTGTCAACAGTGATGGGTACTCTTTTGAATTTTTTCACTCCCATCCCAAGTTTGCCAAGAATGTCCTGTAAGAACATTTCATGATGCTGCATGAATTTGCGTTCACACAGGATCATTAACAAGCGATGTGTTCCTCATCACAAGCACAGAAACATAGAAGTCACCCATCTGAAATGTAGTGTCATAACTCAGCATTTGAGGGTAGCTGAATTTGATTGCTTCGTCCAAATTGGTGCGTGCTAGATCAATCATTTCTGGCATCCCTGCAAAAACCAGAAGGTCAGGAAAGCTCGAAATGTGCCAGACAAAACCTGGAAGCTGGTATGCCAGCTCATGAAGACTGAACATTTCATCGTGAGATTCTGTGTTAGCATACACAGTGTTTTGGACCTGTTTGAGGTTACGTGGGCTATTCACAGGCATGTGCTCCACATTACCACTGGAGGCTCCAGACAAGGCGGATCGGTAGATGCTCGATGGTGCCTGCCCGTGGTCATTTTGAAGGATTTCTGAAAATACCTCTTTTTTAGACGGAATGAACACCTTTGCATTACCATGCTTCTTCGGTACATAGATGGACACATCTCCCAAATAATGGATCAGATACAAATTTGCCAAATTAATATCTTCACCTTGCTGCAGCAGACAGTACACATTTTTTCTGAATTCAGACGAACCCTTGTTAAACTGCGCTGTCCTAATGTGAAAGTACCGCTTCAGCACTCTACCACCATATTTTTTTTATGTTGTGGAAGTTTGACAGTTTCTGCTTCCATTACATTTGGTCAAAACGAAAGTCCATGTCTGATCTACCTCCCTTCAAACTCCGATATAGGTACACATCACCCCCCTTGGGATCCAGGGGCGGTTCATGCAAAATACTGTCTTTGTGCTTCTCGGCATCGCACAGAATGGTCTCTATTTCACCCAAGTAAATTCGGACTCTTTCTGCATGAAAGCCATGACCGTTCAAAAGATTTTACTGAAATACTGTACTGAATTGTAATATGATAAAACAACAAAAAACAAGAACTTGTTTGCAAATTTGACAATGACTTTAATTACTTTTTATTAATTAAACCCCCGTACAACACATACAGTACGGGGGTTTAATTGAGGAATATTGTGGAGTATAAAAGTAAAAGGTTTGTTATGTTTTTTGTTTCTTTTTTCAATATAGACTATGTATTAGATACACTAGCATATAGGCTTAACTGTAATTATATAGGTGTATACTATACTAGGCTATTCTATAAAATAAGCTACTATAAAAGGTTGATTAAATAGCCTTTAAAAAAGCTGTTGGATTTTAAACTAAACTCAATGCAATAGGAAGGCTACTGAATAAACTGAAGCTCGACGATGCTGTGAATTGTACAAGTGAAGGTCTGTGCTGCAGACAGTGTGTTAAGATGTTCATAGAGTCCGTTATTCGAGTTTTAAATAACAATACACATTTTCATTCGCCCATCAGTATGCTTTGACTAGAGGAGTGATTATTCACCAATCGCATTCTAGATAGGCGGAGCCAGCACGTTCTACAACTCTGGGCGACTGCTTTTTCCTTACAATACCGTTACTATCTCTATGGTTCTGCCGTTAATGGAGCAGAAACGCTTAATGTCAGATAACGTCCATAATAATTGGACTTTGGGTTAGATTTTTTGACAGTGTTAAGTGGTTATGATGAGCAATATGAGAGATAAATTTGGTGATGATTGATTGTTGTTTAGGTACATTAAACCACGTTAAGCTTTTTCCTTAAATGAACAGAAACGCTTAATGTCAGATATCGTCCATAATAATTGGACTTTGGGTTAGATTTTTTGACAGTTTTCAGTGGTTATGATGAGCAATATGAGAGATAAATTTGGTGATGATTGATCGTTGTTTAGGTACATTAAACCACGTTAAGCTTTTTCCTCGCCATAGGGGCCAATGACGAATAAAACATTAACGTGAGATAAGTTCTGTAATCGTTGGATTTCGATTTAGTTTTTTTGACAGGCTTAATTGTTCATGACAAGATATGATCATGAGAAATTTGGTGATGATTGATCGTTGTTTAGATACATTAAACTACGTTAAGCTTTTTCACGTTAAGCGTTTTAGAATGTCCCCTTTTTGAACCGGCTGTTTTTGCGTCTTCTCTTCTTCCAGCACAGCGCTCCTTTCTGTCTCCTTGTTTTCTCCCGTGTGCGTTTCTCTCACTGCGTTGTCTGTCGTCTGTATGGCCTCCACCCTCTCCGCCCCTGTCCATGGTGCTGCTGCCTCCGTCACCTTCGCGTGTTGTTCCAGATTTCTCTGCTTCTTCTCTTTTGTTTCCGTCGGTTTCAATTTCTGCCCGTCGAATGCTCTCGTTGTGCTTCTCTATTCTGTTCTCCTCTTGCTTCCGCATGTCCTCGTCCGCCTCTCTCTCCGCCTCGTCTTGTTTGTCCGCTTGTATCCTCGTTACCGTCTCCTCCACCTCCGTCTCCCCTTCTTCCGCCATTTTTGTTGCATCAAACATTTCTATATTCTTCTCTGTTGTCATCATAATTGTCAAAACTTCCCGCTCATCCACGGAAGCTTCCTCTGCAATATTCCTTTTTTTGTTGAAGTTCTGTGCACTTTTGCTTTGTGTTTTAGCTCCCATTTTGACGCACATCTGGCGTCCTCGGAATCTCTCCATTTTTCCTCCGTTCAAAAAAGAAAAAGAAAAAAACTATCAATGGAAAAACGAAAAAGTGTCATTAACCAAAAATAATATCTTCAGGGCTCTCAAGTTTTGAAGACAGGCAAGAGTGACATCTCCCCCCCCCCCCCCCCCCCCCCCCCGCAGCGTGTTAATAGCAATAGCCAGTGTATGTTCATTATAGCTTCCGGTTTGTAGATGTTAGGTGGCACCAACATTTGGTCTAATCATAACTGGCCTGGCAACCAAAAGGACAGGGTTCTGGTTGCAGATTTGTTTGGTGACTTATGATGGGGGGGGGTTCTGGGGGTCCACCCCCAGAAAATTTTAAGCATTAAACACTTCATTTCCTGCATTGTGGTGAATTTTTATGCACCTATTAGTACCTTTTTCTTAATCAATATGCTGGAAATATCTTTATGTAAAGGGACACAAATTACAATTCAAATATAAAAACATTATGGAATATATTGCAGTAAGGCTCTCAGGCTTTCTGTATTGCTTTCAAATATTTATTCTCCTTTGGATCAGCTTTCCTAATTATATCATTATATCAGTCAGCACACATGTAGCTTAGGCATCATTTACTCTTACCTTCTCTTTTGTATCTTTTGTTGGGGAAGTAACCTCCTTAAATGTGCATATGACAATTATTCACCTCAATTATACATTATTCATTTTAATGGATTAATAAACCCCTGGACTTTAATATTTCAGATGTGTTTGAGCAAGATTTCTGCTCATGTCCAAAACTTTTGCACATTCAAAATATATTTCATCTGTGCTCTCTGAGATTTGGAGGAGTCGTGATATTTTGTGAAAAATAAAGTGATAAGATACAAGAATAGTCTGCTATGCATTAGGCCTACGTGATTGCTCTGCTGATACGGTAGACCTAGACCTTCTGACAGACCAGGTCCCCGTCTGGGTCTCTGAATGAGACTACGGTTAGTGAAGTGGCTGAACGCTGCTGTACGTCGGAGGTGGAGAACAGAAACTATACGGCAGAATTAACGGAGCTCAAACGCGACACATCTGCCGCAGCATCTCCACAGCAGAGCGCGTCCATAAACCTGAAGCTGCAGCTTTTTACAGCGAGAGTGGACACTAAGCCACGTTTCATATTTGTCAGTCAACTTTTCAAAATACATTCAGGGCTACACTCAAAACATTGCAGCTGAAGCCTCGGCAAAATCAGCTGACGCCGCGTCTGGTGTAGCCCCTTTCTTTTCTGATTGGCTGATAAGTGGCAGGCTCGACTAAGAACTCCAGGGGAGAGACGCTTGATTCCTGCCGGTTCCATAGTGAGAGCGGCTGCGGCAGTTTTTCTGCGTGAGAAATACAATGTGTGGCGGGAGTGCGTGACAAAAGACCGAAATGAGTGACTGTCACGCTCAATGCGTGACACTTGAGAGCCCTGCAACTTAAATGTACCGTGTTTCAGGCCAATAAACTTCTTTAAACTTTAAACGAGAAAACCTCCTCCCTCCTCTCAGCAAACAGATGCATGCGCTCTCACTCTGCTTCTCTCACTGACACTTGCTCTAGCTGCTCTCGCGTGACAGGGTGTTATGGCCGTAAGCATATAGGTCATGTGTACACAAGCTATTTATAGATGGTTAACGGTGATTACAGTTGTTGTATAATGAAGCAGAGCGCCTTGCTGTTGAAAAACGAGAATTTAAAGCTTACAGCACCGGGTATTCCCAGGCAGTCTCCCATCCAAGTACTGACCCGGCCCGACCCTGCTTAGCTTCCGAGATCAGACGAGATCGGGCCTGCTTTTTTTTTTTTTTTTTCTCTCTCTCTTATTATCAAAAATACAAAGTTTAATTTACAAATCACTATATTTAGACAATCACAAACAACCATACAGTATAGGCCTATATAAATTTGAATATCCTATAAACTGTAACAATAAACTACAAATACCAAATTTATGTTTTTTAAACAAATCAACTCAAAACAAACAAAATAAACCCAAAAATCGAAATACTACCAATTAACCAAACTCAAAACAAACTTAAAGTCTGATAGTATCCGCCCGTCAGTTAAACTTCAACAATGAAAACACCCCAAAATTCTCCTGTGTCGAATCTTGTAATCTAAATTAAACATTACCGGTTGAGAATGTGAGACCTGTAAATTTCTCCAAATGCGACTGACGTCACTGTGAGGGAAGGTTTTACACCAAGCTCCCTCAGCTGTCGGTGTTTTAGTTCTACCGACTAATAAAAGACTATACCAAGTTTTGGTCTTAACACTACTTACCTCCACGGTACTAGTCCCAATGCACATGGCTATCTCCATGGGATGATCTTGCACACAAATTTTCTTTCCTCTTAACAAAGTTGTCCATTCTGGAGGCACGCATGCTTCCACCTTTTCGCACACCCGCACCACTGTTGATTTTCTGTACATGGCATTTTGCTGTTTTAAATGGGCACACAACACAGCACTGTTAAAAAGCCCATCATCACACATATATTTTAAACAATTACACCCTGCCATTTCAATGGCTTTATTGTCCAACATTCTATTATTGAACACAAAAAAGGGGTTTGACATGTAAGGCACCTGTAATACCTGCTCCTTTTGTTGCACACACCGGTTTTAGCTGCGGTAGAACTCTGCTCCAGGCCTCCAGAACCTCCCTATAATATGCGGGCAGGTGCTGAAGGCCCTTCAACGCAGTTCGTAGATACAAATTTGTAATGTCTCCTTTACCGTAGGAGGATAAATACATATGGAAGAAACTCTTCCACACAGAAAATACATTACCATTTAGAAACTTACCTGCAATTTTAACGCGCAAAGCATCCCTCTTAGTTGCCAGATCTACTAATTTTAACCCACCTTTTTTATAACTGTTTATTAACATACCGTGAGCGATCGAGGCTGCTTTAGAGCGCCACAGAAACCCACTCATGGCCTGATTGAGTTCCTGTAGTGCCCAATTGGGCACTGCACAGGAGGACATAGACAAAGAAAACGACAAAGCATTTACAATGATTACCTTACCTTTCAAAAACAAATTTCTGGCCAATCACATTTGGTAAATGTTTTTGACCTTTGACACAACTTTTTTCGAGGTCAAGTTGGTCGCTAGACCTTCATCCCCTCCTACATATACACCCAGGACTTTATGAGGTTCAGTTACCACTCGAAAGCCCCAATCGCACGTCCCTAAAGACGGAATACCATAATAAGTCAATTCTGACTTTTCAATATTGACTAGCGCGCCAGAGCCTCGCTCATAGGTGCGCAACAAATCCATAAATGCAGCCAGATCTTTTTCTACGAAGACATTCACGTCGTCTGCATACTGAACAATTTTACACATATTCTTCTCTTCAATACCTATACCTGTTATACTTAGATCAGCAGTTACCAGAGCCGCTAAGGGCTCGGCCACCAGACAGTACAGCAGTGAGGAGAGAGGACATCCCTGGCGGATTGACCTCTCCAACACTATCGGTTCGGTCAACAGACCGTTACATTTGACCCGACTGGTCACATTTACATACAACATTTTGATCCAATTTATAAACTTGTCCCCAAAACCAAACTTCCCCAAAACTGTAAACAAAAACGAATGTTCCACCCTATCAAAAGCTTTTGTCAAATCAATCCCCAACCATAAACCCTGCGTGCTTGCCATGTGCCTAACTGTGTCCATGATGAGTATTGAGTCTACTATGTCCCTGCCTGGTATACTATATGTCTGTGTGTTATCTATGATGGATGCAATGACTGCTAATGTTTTTGTGAGAATCTTAAAATCTGTATTTAATAAACTGATTGCTCTGTAATTATCCAAATTTTGTCTGTCCCCCTTGTTTTTGTAAAAAATATTTATAACCCCCTCTGAAAAAACCCCGGAACATTTCCCTCTGCTTGCATACATTGAAAAACTTTTAACAACATCGGAATCAAGCGTTCCTTAAAGGCCCCGAAGAACTCAGTCGTCAGACCGTCCTTTCCTGGGCTTTTATTTTTATTCAAACCATCTAGTGCACTTGACACTTCTCTGTCCGTTAGGTCAAAATCACACCATAGTTTATCCTGATCTGATTGTCTCTTTTTCAGTGCCATTATGGCACGATTCTGAGCGACCCGATCAAATGCGTCGCTCTGAAACTGAGCTGTGTAGTACTTTTGTACCTGACATAAGATGTCTTCAATGTTCGAGGCTGTACTTCCCGAGACCGTCCCTAGCTCTGCAATTCCAGACTTCTGCTGCTGCCCCTTTTCTAGCCCCAGGAAGTACGCCGTACATTTTTCCCCTTCAACTATATTCACAGCTCGACTGCGTAAAGCAGCTCCTTTACATCTAATCTGTTCTATTGTTTCAAGTTTTTTTCTTTATTTGTTCGTATTTTACAGTACTTATTGCATCCGTTCTATCTAAGCCGTGCATTTCTATTTGCAGGTCAATATGGAGCTGCCTTTCAGCAGTATTCTCCTTCCATTTTTTCTCGTTAGTATAGTTTATACTCTTTTTCTTTAGCTGGACTTTAACATCCTCCCACCACTGACACACATTGTCTCTATACTCCATTATGCCAGAAGCATTGTCAAGATAATCATTTATTTTCCTTACAAATGTTTTATCACGCAGAAGGCTGTTATTAAAAACCCACAGTCCTCCTCCTTTTTTCACAACCATGTCTCCAAATACACAAGTGAACGTGCTATGGTCGCTCCACACGTTAGGTCTGTACACTGGCCTGGATAGTAATTTTGTCAATCCTACTGAGGCAAAACAATAATCCAGTCTAGACTGCTTTAACACAGATAATACAACTTGCCTTCTGGAGAAGGTTCTCAAACGAGGATGAGCCGTTCTCCAGACATCATACAGTTGACATGCTGACATGAGCCGTTTCAGCTCCTCCCTGCTAGTATCACTACTGAATGTATTGTTTCTTGATACATCAACATACACACTGAGACATCGGGACATTAAAGTCTCCCAAGAGAATCATATTTTTACAATATCATTTCCTCAGAGATCGGAAGAAACCCTTCCTCTCTGCTTCCACCTTAGGTGCATACACATTAATTATGCGTAGGCACACATTGTTATGCTTACAATCTAGTATCAGTACTCTTCCCTCTGTGTCGCAGTGTAAGTACAACATCAGTTACCTTTTGTGACCTGACGAAGACAGCCACTCAGTCCACAGCTGGTGAAGACAGAGCCCTGCCACCCGCCCGTGTAGCTGGCCAGCGTCTCGTTGTCCCACTTCGTCTGCTGGAAACAGTATATGTCACTCTTCTCTGAGTCCAGGATCTGTTGCAGCTTGCCCTTGGATCTCAGACCGTTAGCGTTTAGTGAGAACAACAACAACATCAGGAAAAGTAAAGTAAGATTTGTCATCATGTCATTGCCATTTTGTATTCTTCAATTTTTTTTCTTTCTTTTTTGCTTTTCTAGCCACTCTTTTTTGTAAAAGTCTTTGATTTGCTGACATAAACGGCGTGGCTTCCATGTCCTGATGTCTGAGCCGTTGAATTCAGTGACCCCGGCCTCCAGTTTATCACCTTCAAGCATGGGGACAGAGTGTGTCGCAACAGCATCGCTAGATACAGCGGACTGGCCGCAATCGGACTCTCCCGCAGTGTGCAGCAGAGGATCACCATGTACAGTTGGTACATTACTCTCGGCCGCCACGCTTTGCGTCATAGCTGGCACACCGTCTCCACTGTTCCCTGATTGAGCTGCGCTTTCTGGTGTTACGGCTCTTATGCCCCCCAGCACACATTCTTTCTGTTCCTCCATGTTCACCATAGCCTCCAGCTCGCTCTCTGCCGTGGTCACCTCCCCCTCAGACTCAGACACTTCATTTACCGATGATTCATCATCCACATTACACACACATTTGGCCATGATATTATAACAGATCTTACATTTACTAGCGTGCACTCTCGTAGAATATGTCCCGGCTGGAGGCACATCCTACACACTCGGACCTGCCTGTCGTGGATCACCCTGAAGTATTCCGTCCCCATCGCCGTTGAGAATTTAGTGGAGTACGGCAGGGACTGGACTTCTGACCTAAAATTTCACTTTTACGAATCTGGTCCCGTCTGCAATCTGGGTCCCCATCCACATCCTCCTCCGAATCGCCGATGCTGCCGATACTCCCCACGACGCCAGCTTCTCCTTAATCTCCTCGTCCGAAATGTAGGCTGGCAGGTTCAGACACCACCAGCTCATCATTGCATAAATCCCTCGCCATTATACTGGTGGTGCCTATTTTGAATCCATCTAACAGTCTTTTCTTGCCTGCCATTGTACTGAGAGTCATTTCGAATTTTCTTGGGCCCAGTCCACGACACGCCAGTAGACCCCCACACAACATCCTGACGCTCTGGAGCAGCTCCACAGTTGAGACTGCCTCCTCCCCCTGCAGCTTGACGTTTACAGTGAGGTTTTTTATCATATTTCACCTCACTGCGCCTGTCCTTCTCTTTCCCCAGCTCAGCCACCACCTCTGCCGTCACTCCCCGCAACTGCAGGCGCTTTTGTCCATAATTGGAGCCGTATGCATCTCCTTGCCATGCGGCTCCGCCGCTTTTTTGGGCTGCTCTCGTGACACCTCTAGAAAATGGCAGGTTTTCCGCCTGGAAAACATGTTCGTTCCGAGGGTCTGTTGCCATGGGGGGTAGTCCTGCCGGTGCTGGGATCAATGCCGTATCAAGCCGTCCAGTTCTCGGTATCCGTTGTCCGCGAGGCTTCTCGTTGTCAGTGTTCAGTCCGTGAGTCAAAGCCATGTTGGTCCGTCCGTTCTTTTCATTCACACGTGTCATTCAAACAATTGTGCCACCCTCTCTCTCCACAGCCAAAAAAAGTCCCCCAAGCACTCTAAAACTGCAAGGGGGCAAAAGAACAAATATAATTACACCACAAAACTCTATCCAAGCACTCTATTTTTTTTTCCTTTTTCTTCACACACAAGCACACTTAGTCACTACTTCCACTCACTTCCTGCTCAACTCTCGCGAGTTCAGACGAGATCGGGCGTGCTAAGGGTGGTATGGCCGTAAGCAATTAGTTCATGTGTACACAAGCTATTTATAGATGGTAAAAGGTGATTACAGTTGTGGTATAATGAAGCAGAGTTCCCTGCTGTTGAAAGACAGGAATTAAAAGCTTACAGCACCGGGTATTCCCAGGCAGTCTCCCATCCAAGTACTGACCCGGCCCTGCTTAGCTTCTGAGATCAGACGAGATTGGGCGTGCTTTTTTTTTTGCTTTTTTTTTTTTTTGCTTTTTTTTTTCAAAAACTTAAAAACTAAATAAATCCACAAAATAAAGACAAATAAAATGTAATTCCATCATGTGACACTCTATTCAGAAAAAACATATCAATATATTCTCATCACAAACCCGAAAAACTCAAAATCCCTCCCTTCTCAACCGAAAGTAAATCTGTCCCTCTCCTAAACTCAGTTTCAGAAAAATCAACCCCATGTGAAAAATAAATGCGAAAAAAAGCTTTAAACAGACGCACAAATAAACCCCATACATTGACTTGCTTCGCATCATAAAAGGCCAAATTTCTCCGTCTGAAGATGGCCTTTCTAGCTAAGCACAGAATTAAATTGATCACTATCTCATTTTTTTTTCCGGCTTTACAGCCAAACAAAATACACTCATTATACATACCATCATTTTTTATTTGAAATTGACACTTTTCCTTCAAAATTTTGGTTAGATTCTTTTGTTAAGTCTATTAAACCCGTACAATTAATGAATATGTGTTCAAGTGTTTCCCCCTCTGTGTTACATATTTTGCATGTTCTGTCAATTGTATTGTTTATTTGATGTAATACCACTGCTATGTCTAAGTCTAAAGCTGAGATGAAACATTTCTGGTGATTGGTGTTTTATGTTGATGTTGCTCCATATTTTGTCTGCCGTTAGGCTTCGTAAACTCTCACACCAGGCTTCATTTGTTGTTGGTTTTGCCACTTTCTTTTCCTTTAGGATGTTATACCATTCTTTCGTTTTGATCGTTGTTACATTTTCTTTTTTCTCTCCCTTTTCTAAATAGAAGGAAACAGGTTTTGTTCTTTCTGTGGATTCATCACCCTTTAACAATTCTTGCCATTCTGGCTTCAGACTGTTTTGTATTTTGTTACACATGTTGATTATGTCTTTTTCCCTAAATTTCACATCCTTTATTTTCAGCACACCAGCATTTTGAGCACACCAATTTATTTTTAATTTGACCTTTTGTCACCCAGTGTGATACATCCTGCTTAGAGTATTGCTTTGTTTTCTAAGGTCCTTCCATTATACGTGAACATCGGATTATTGAGAAATGGCATGGTCATGATATGGTCTTTGTTTTCACAGGTTATCGTTAGAGATGGTAAAGTTATATTCCAGGCTGTGAGTATTTCTTCATAGAATTTCGGTAACTGATTTGTCTTGCTTTGTATTTATTTTGCATAGATTTGATACACTTTTCGTTCCATATGAGGACAAAATATTTGTCATGTTTGCTTTCCTTTGTGCTGTACATTGATTATTTAAATATCTCCCCACCAGTTTCACCCTTAAAGCGTCTCTTTTTATCCCCACGTCCACTAGATTTGGCCCCCCGTATTTGACTTCATTTATTATTACCCCGTGTCTGATACTCACACCTTTTGAGTTCCATATGAATGAGTTGATTATTTTATTTATTTTTTCCTGCGCCCACACTGGAACCGCACATGTGTTGACAACGTGTGTTAGTATCGAGAAAGACAAAGCATTTGCCACAATGACCTTGCCTTTTGTCAATAGGTTTCTTAATTTCCACATATTCAATACCTTCTGCACCTTCTCTATTGCTATGTCCCATGTCATTTTGTCTGCTTTCTCCTCATCTTTCCCCACATATATTCCCAAGACTTTCCTAGGCTCTGTCACCATTCTGAAGCCACACCTTCCCACCATGCTTTCATCCAACCCAAACATTGTTATTTCCGTTTTATCTACATTTATTTTTGCTACTGATGCTTCTTGATAACACTTCATGTGTTCTAGAAAAGCATCTATTTCTCCATATGATTGTGCAAAGAAGTTTATGTCGTCTGCATATTGTATGATTTTGATGTTTGTTTCTTCATTTATTTTGATTCCTTTTATTCTATTATCTTGCAGTAACATTTCTGCCAGTGGTTCTGCCGCTATGCTGTATAGCAGAGAGGATAATGGACATCCCTGCCTTATGGATCGTCCAATTCCAAAGGTGGCTGTGTATTCTCCATTACAGTGAATGCTGCTCTTGGCATTGCTATACAACAATTTGATCCACTCTATTATTTTAGTTCCAAATCCCATTTTCTCTAGAGTTTTGTACATGAAGGTGTGTTCCACTCTATCGAAAGCCTTTTGTAAATCGACTCCCAGCCATATCCCCTTCTCTACCCCTATTTTCCTTACTGTATCTTTTATTGTAATTATGGAGTCTGCTATGTCCCTCCCCGGTATGCTATATGATTGTGTTTCTCCTATTATTGATGCTATGACGTTTTTGACTTTGTTTGCCAGTATTTTTGTTAGTATCTTATAGTCAGTATTCAGTAGACTAATTGGTCTGTAATTCCCCAAGTCTGTTTTGCTTCCTTTATTTTTATAGAAAATTTTTATTATTCCTTTTGAAAAATGATCTGGCGCTTTTCCGTTTTTTTGCATTTCTTGAAACACTTTGTTTATGATTGGAATGATTTTGTTCTGAAATGTTTTATAAAATTCCGCCGGTAGTCCATCTTCCCCTGGACTTTTGTTGTCATTCAAACCTCGTATTGCATTTTCTATGTCCGCATTAGTAAAGTCACTATCACACCAATCTCTGTCTTCCGTTGTTATTTTCTTCTTCAGGCTTGATAAAGCTCTGTTAATTTGTGTTATGTCAGTCTTTTGACTTGTAAAAAGCACTTTATAATATGCATACACTGTTGATATTATTTCTGTTGTTTGTTTAACCATGTCCCCTTTTGCTGTTTCCACACTGTCCATTTGTGTTTTATTTTGTTTCGATTTTTCCAGTCTTAGAAAGTATGCTGTGCATTTTTCCCCCTCCATGTAACTTTGTACTTTCCCTCTGATCGCTGCCCCCCTGCATTTCTCCACTTCTATTTTCCCCAGTAGTTCTTTGAGCAGTTCGTATTTTTCAATATTGCTCTCATTTTTATCATCCAGTCTGCTTTCCTCTAATGTTAATTGCTGTCTAATATGGTTTTCATTTTGAACTTCCTGCCTCTTTTTTTCCTTGCTATATACTACACAAGTTTTTTTGATTCTGCCTTTGAGTGCTGACCACCATTGTAGTGTATCATCATTTAGATACATTTCAAGATTGGCATCAGTTAGCATTTGATTCATTTTATTTTGAAACTCTACGTCCCTCAGGATGCTGGTATTTAGGCACCAAATCCCCTCTCCCCTTTTGTTGCTCATTAATTCCAGCACACATGTAAACGTGCTGTGATCACTCCATGCATTTTGCGTATATTCTGGTTTAGTTATGAGTTCGCACATTGCTGCAGAAGCCACACATAAATCTATTCTCGATTGTTTCAAGGTTCTGGTAACCACTTGTCTCCTAGAGAATGCTCTTTTGTCGGGATTCGTGGCCCTCCACACATCACACATTATTTTTACTCATTAGTTTCTGCAATTCCCTTCTACTTGTGTCTGTTTTAAAAACATTATTGGCCGATATGTCCATTACAGTCTGTACAGTGTTGAAATCTCCTAGTATTATTGTATTTGGTGTGCACCATTTGTGCAAAAGTTTAAAGTAACTTTCTCTATCTGCTGTTATGTTGGGTGCATTATTCTGATTTCTACAGTGTCATGCGTGCAGTCAATCACCAATAATCTCCCACTGCTGTCTTTGTGTTTTACTTGTATATTGTTCACTTTGTCCGGTTTAAACAGTATAGCAACCCCACATCTTGTTTTGGTGCCATTACTCACATACAGTTGGCCTTGCCATATCTTCTGCAGCATGTTCACCCTGTCATCGTCCCACTTAATTTCTTGAATGCACAGTACATCATAGTTCATTGTCTTTAGTATCGACGTCATTTTGTCATTGTTTCTCAGTCCATTCACATTGAGAGAGGCCAGGTGCAACATGAGGATAGTAAAGCAGAACATTACATGAAAAGTCATTCACAAATGCACCTTTGTCACATATAAGGATGAGCCACTCTCGCCATTCTTTTTTTTTCTGTTTTTTTGGCACTTTTTGGCAATTGCCACACCTCTGTGCTGATAGGCTGGCCTATTGTGTGTAACATGAATTCAGTGACTTTACGTTGATGTTTCGGCCCCGGTGTGAGGTTTATCCTAGTGGGCTCTGCAGTCTCAAAATCTGTTTCACAGCTCGCCATCAAGCTCGCTTCCCCGGAAGAGGAGGGCACACTGATTTTCAGCCGCCTCCTCCTCCTGGTCTGCTTTGTGACGGAGTTTCTGCTACTTGTCTATATAGTAATACTATTTTCTTGATTCTGCTCATTTTGGGCTTTTTCTGCCCCCACCACTGTCCCGTTTTCCCCCACATTTGGTTCGCCTACATCAACAATCATCTCATCATCATTTATGTTACTTTTTTGCCTTTTTTTCTTTTGCCCTTCTCTTTCTGAACACTCATGATCATTATTTTCATTATCATCATCACTTCTGGCTTCATCATCAGTTTTATCTGCATTTCCCTCTTCTCTTATTGGACATGTGCACTGTGATTTCCTTTCCATGCATGTACCACATTTACTCACCTCATTGCTGCAGTCTTTGGCGTAGTGTCCGTGTTCTCGGCACCTGAAGCAGACCAGTTCCGGACAATTCTTTACCATGTGCCCCGGATCCAGACACATGCGGCACACTTTTTCTTGTTGGTCATGGATTACACGGAAGAATTGTGGTCCCTGTATTGTCTCAAACTTTGCCGAGTATGGTAGAGACTTGACTTGTCCTTCGAAACGAATTTTCACGAATCTCGTTCCATCTGCTACATTGGTGCCTGGCCACATTCTCCTTCTTATTGTTGTTATTTGTGTGACCCCCCACAGTGTGAGCTTGTTTGTAATTTCCGTATCTGTCGTGTAAGCCGGTGTCGTGCCAATGTACTTACCCCCGCCAGGATTCGTATCCCTTGGCCGCGGGAGCGTGCGTGCACTCAGAGCGGAGTTTACCTGCTACACTTCGCATTGTTTAACTGCTGCACTTCGAATTCACCTCTTAAATGGAACAAATAGCGACGTGGAAGACTCGACAGGGTTTTCCATAGTAACAAGGGTCTCTATTAATAAGGGTTTTTATTAGGCTATACGTTTATTTGTCTGTTACATTATGGTGACGTGTGAATTGTTTAATGCGTCCATTCTCTGTGGGTGTGTTCTGACGAGGATGCCTCGTCTCTACCAGTCCCCCCCCCCCCCCCCCCCTCTAACGTGATTTATGTTTCAATTTGATTTAGTTTAATATGGCTTTTCAATTAGCCGCTTTGTTCACCTGTCTACCATATAAGTTACGTAGGGGATACACAAAACATCAGGCTGTTTTCACCTGATATTTTCTGTATCCTGTCCCCTAACTTGCAAAGGGTCTGTCCTCTCATCATGTGTGTTAGTGTGTTTTTGGTTTGTTTTTTATTCAGTTCAAAAGCTGTATTAAAAATGCATACAGTAAATTGGCCTTTACAGAACAAATGCTAAGTGACTTGTAAAAAAAGTAAAATTATACAAAATCTTAGAAAAAAGACTAGGCTTTACAGAAATTATAATCAAGGCCATTACCTAAAAGAAGTATTCAAATGCCAGTTGAGGCCTTCAAAAATGCAATTAAAGTGCTTAATAATAATAATGATAATAATAATCAACAACAAGTTGCAACACCGCAACGCTCATGTGGATGTGTAGCCTACATGTTTGTTGATGGTGCTTAATGGACACATGAATTATTGCACGTTCATTTGAAGAACATTGTAATCAATACATGTCCATCAAAACGCAACGATGACTAATTGGAGTCTGTGATTTCAACAGTAGTCTACTGAATAGCCAGTTTACTAGCCATAGACTGTTTGTTTCAAGTCCGTTTATCAGCCCCTCATTGGCTTTAAATACTTAGGCTTAGCCATGAGACCCTTTGCAAGTTAGGGGACAGGATTCAGAAAATATCAGGTGAAAACAGCCTGATATTTTGTGTATCCCTACGTAACTTATATGGTAGACAGGTGAACAAAGCAGCTAATTGAAAAGCCATATTAAACTAAATCAAATTGAAACAGAAATCACGTTAGAGGGGGGGGGGGGGGGGACTGGTAGCAAAGACGAGGCATCCTTGTCAGAACACACCCACAGAGAATGGACGCATTAAACAATTCACATGTCACCAGAGCCGATCCGTCCTATACGCTCACTACGCAAGCTGCGTAGGGCCCCGCAAATTACTCGAGGCCCCGCCTCCCCCTCGTGTCATAGCGCGTCAATTAATGTTTACAACATCCATGACAAAATGAAGCGAAACTATCCTTCTGGTCACGAAAAGAGGACAAAAAAACACCATGAGAGTGAATTGTGGGAACAACAATCAGGTAAACTTGTGTTCTGTCCTCTCTGAGTTTGATGTCAGCAAAGTAAAGTTATGTTTATGTGCATTTCTATTGTGTTTTTTTTCGGTCTTGCTAACCTAGCTGGGAAGGCAGGCAGTGCATCTCTTGTCTAGCTGCTAACGCCAGTCACTTCCAGGGCCGTGTTTTGTGACTTTGTGCCTGACAAAAGTGAGAGTAAAATACAATTATTTATTACGTTTGATAAACGACAAAGTGCAAAGGTGTTTGTTTACTGCGGCTCGGAAAAGATAACCGCGTCAGGTGTGTTATCATGCGTTAGGCGCGTACATGAAATGAAATGCGCATTTTTCAAGCAGAAATATATGTGAAGACCAGACAGACTGTAGGCTACAATATTTGGGCGTGAATGATTGCACTCCTCATCAAAGTACACATTATACATACTTTTAAGACACTGATTATCTAGTCTCAGACAATGTGTAGTTAAAAACTCTAAACAACTGCACTAATTATGCAAGATGGAAAGCAATGTTTTGACAATTTGACATCGATTTATAGGCTATATTGAATTTAAAATGTTGATTAGCTGGACATACTGGTCAATATGGATGCACATCCCTCAGTAAATAATAACCATAAATCAAGAATTGCTTCAACATGGATAATAATAAATAAATACAAACTTTAACATGCTATGGCAAGCCATTTTAGCTTTCATTCATTCACAGTTTATGCATTTCTGATATCAAGAATTCCATTTTTTTTACTATTTGCAAAGTGAATTCTTGATTATTTTTACTAGTAGGGCCCCTTAGTTAATTTTTACCTACCAATGTCTATTTTTGATATCAGGAATTACATGTTCACTTGTACAAAAGTTAATTCTTGATATCACTCACAGGGATTATTGATATCTGCATCACTAGTTCATTATTTAAATATTACAAGAAAGTGCAGAAAAGGAATACTTTGATGGTAAGATTTTAATTCAAACATTGAAATGTTTACACATTTGTAACATGTAACGAGTAGTGTAAATGACTGCTTAACTATGTGATATTCTTCTCAGTTTACAGTTTTACAGTCCAGATAGTGGTGGTGCCCATACTGATGCTGAAAAGGCCCAGGCTGTAGAGAGAACCAAAGTTAATCCCAAAAGCCAAAGTTCAGGGTTATAATTTATTATTTTCTTCTTATTTATGTTTACGTTAATATTCACTTATTTAATAATATTTACTTGTTATCTTAATATTATAGAAAATACTCTATTCAATAAATATTGTTTGTTTGAACCTTATTCTGTTCTATATTGTTGTACTTATTCTTTGACTGTTTTGGTTAAAGGAGGGATGGTTGTATTGGGAGCACTGAAGTGTCAGGTGTGACTGTGTGGCATCACGGGTCAGGTAGAGGGCCCCTTAGCAGAATTTAGCTTAGGGCCCCAGGGAGGTCAGGATCGGCACTGCATGTCACCATAATGTAACAGACAAATAAACGTATAGCCTAATAAAAACCCTTATTAATAGAGACCCTTGTTACTATGGAAAACCCTGTCGAGTCTTCCACGTCGCTATTTGTTCCATTTAAGAGGTGAATTCGAAGTGCAGCAGGTAAACTCCGCTCTGAGTGCACGCGCGCTCCCGCGGCCAGGGGATACGAATCCTGGCGGGGGTAAGTACATTGGCACGACACCTGTCGCTTCATAAAAGATACCATGACATCATTGCTGCACAGATCTGTTACTGTAAAGGCTACATCACGGACTTGGAATCTCTGTTGTATCTTTTCTTTGCCTTTTTCCTCAGTCAAAGTTACCTCATATTCATTTTTGTCAAGTTTTCTGCATGCCATTAACCCCCCAGCCAATGTTCTTATTTCTTTCATTACTTCAAGAGTGGGTATTTCCTCTCGTGAGAGTGCTTTTACTCTCACTGTTAGTTTCTTGTCATAGTTCCTTTCCGTTGTGTTCTGTGCCATTCTTTGCTTCACCGCTTCTCCCATACTGGACTCCATTGCTGCCGTTTCTTCCTTGCGCGTCAAAGTGGTGCCTTTCGTTATTTTTTGAATTGCAGCAATTCTTTCAGCCACTGTCAGTGGCACTGCTGTCCTCATTTTATTGTCAATGTCTGTTTCAGTTCCATTCTGTTCCTTTTGATAGGATTGTCTTACTTGCAGCCATGATTCCTGGCTTCCCTCTGTCTCCTCCGTCATTGCTTGCTCCACCGCCTCCTCTCGTGCCACCTCCGCCGCTTCCTCTCTCACCGCTGGCCTTGCCGCCTCCCGCTCCGCCTTCGCCGCTTCCCCCTCAGGTCGCACCGCTCTCTGCACAGCCTCCATCACTGCCGTATCCTCTGCTGATCGCGGCTTCTCCAGCCTCGTGTACACCCTTTTCTCATCTTTTCTCCTCTCCGCCATTGTTTGCTCCTCCATGGGATTTACAGTTGTTGGTTTTGCCCCCTTACTTTCATTACTTTGCTGTTCTTTTCCCGTCATCTCCTCTCTCCCTTCTGCGCTCCGCTGCTCCGCTTCTCCCTCCGTCTCCACCATTGATGTGCTTTCTTCTCCATTTGCTCTTTTCTCTTTCTGTTCTTCTTCGTTCATGTAATCTCCCATTATTCCTCTTATCACTGTGTGTACTCTTACTTCTGATCTTGTCCTTGGCTTGGAAGGTAGCCTGTCTGCCTCGACGTTGCTCCATTTTTAGCGTGTTCCAATCCAATCCACCTTTATTTATAAAGCACTTTAAAAACAACACTGTCGACCAAAGTGCTGAACACAGTCTCTAAATAAATAAGAACATACAACAAAAGCACAACAAAAATAAAAACAATAGATAATAAAATAAATGCAACAATATTACAAAGCTGAAAAAAGTCAACCCTCAAACTGAGTTAAACGCCAATGAAAATAAATGAGTTTTTAAACGAGATTTAAAAACAGGAAGAGACTCAGCCAGCCTGATGTGTAAAGGCAGCTCATTCCAGAGTCTTGGAGCTGCCACTGCAAACGCGCGGTCACCTCTGGTTTTGCGTTTGGTCTTAGGGACGACCAGCAGTGCCTGGTCAGCCGACCGGAGCGATCGACCCGGAATGTATGGCACGAGCAGATCAGACAGGTATTGAGGGGCCAGGCCATGCAGACATTTAAAAACAAATAAAAGAATTTTAAAATCAGTGCGATAGTGCACAGGGAGCCAGTGGAGGGATCGGAGAATGGGTGAGATATGGTCAAATTTTCTAGTTCCAGTTAGAAGACGAGCAGCTGCATTTTGGACTAGTTGTAATCGGGCCATCAGTGATTTACTAAGACCGGAGTACAGTGCATTGCAATAATCTAAACGAGTGGTAATAAAAGCATGGATTAAAATTTCAAAGTCATGACGAGATAAAACCGGTTTTACTTTGGCCAGTTGCCTCAGCTGGAAGAAGCTGGTCTTCACCACTGCACTAATCTGGGCATCAAGTTTTAAACGACCGTCCAACTTGACTCCCAGGTCAGTAACCACAGGGCTGATGTCACTGGTCAAACAACCTAGGTCAACAGGAACTGCAGCAGTTGAGTCATTTGGACCAAATAACACCAACTCAGTTTTACTGTCATTTAAATACAAAAAATTTGTAGCCATCCATGCTTTCACTTCATCTAGACATTCTAAAAGGGTCTTTGACTGGCTTAGCGGCACATAAATTTGGCAGTCGTCAGCATAAAAATGGAACGAAACATTATGACTTCTAAGGATCGACCCAAGGGGAAGCAAGTACATTGAAAAAAGTACTTGTACGTTCAAACAAAAACAAAGAAATGAAAGAAAGATAACCGACTTTAAGTATGAATAAAAGTGTAAATCAATTTAAATCAATTTAAATACACCGTTTTTCAAGCTCTCTACCTATCTTAAAAACGAAAATGTCCTCTAACAAACAAATTAGTCTCTGCTGTGCAGCTGCTGCTGATACTCTGATACTCTGTTGCTCTGGTCTGCCACTCTCGCGTGCTAAGGGTGGTATGGCCGTAAGCAATTAATTCATGTGTACAAAAGCTATTTAGAGATGGTAAAATTTGATTACAGTAGTGGTATAATGAAGCAGAGTTCCCTGCTGTTGAAAGACGGGAATTAAAAGCTTACAGCACCAGGTATTCCCAGGCAGTCTCCCATCCAAGTACTGACCCGGCCCGACCTGCTTAGCTTCTGAGATCAGACGAGATCAGGCGTGTTTTTTTTATCTTTTATTCAATTTATGATACAATATTTACATTCATACATACAATATATATACAAAAAAACATAAACAGAAGATGATCAAAAATTCAAGAAACAAAAATCCAGAAAATTAGAAATAAAAGTTGTGGAATGAGAGAAACCATATCACTGTAAATCATAAAATGAAAAAAATGAAAAAACCAAATAAACACAAAATGAATAAACTACAAACTATCTCTCTACAAAATCAAATCCAATCTTAAAACAAAAACCACATTTCAATAATTAAACACCAAACCCCCATCCACCACCGAAAATAAACCATTCCCTTCCATAAATATATCTTTAAAATAGTCTACCCCCATTGAAAAAAACACTCTAAAGAAAGCCCTGCTGTGTACATAAAAAATATTCCCCACATTTAAAACCCTCTTATCATATAGTGCCCTGTTCCTTCTTAAAAAAATTGCCCTCCTAGCTAAACTCAAAAATAAATTAACTACAGTGATATTAACAAACTTCGTGGTGTTCTCCATTCCAAATAACCAAATAAAATCCCATTCATTTTGACCCGTTATATTCACATTGCATTTTCCCGTCAATAATCCCTTCAACCTTGTTTTAAAAATTTTCAGTGCTGTACAATTTACAAAACAGTGCTCAATACTTTCATCTTCCAATATACAAACGCTACATGCCCTATCAAAATTCACATTCATCTGGTGCAAAGTGATCCCCGTGTAAATACACCTGTGTCTTAATTTGAAATCTAAATTGAACATAATAGGTGATGCGTGTCTGATATTAATGTTGTTCCAAATTTTATTGATTGTTTTGTTGGGAAATTGCATTGTCCAAATACCTTCTGCTGTCGGTGTTCTGATTATTCGTGCTTTTAATAAATTGTACCATTGTTTTGTTCTGACTTGACTGATGTGTTTCGAATTGTCGCCCTGCCCCATTGAAAAAACAACTGAATCGCTTTGCACCAATGTATGTTTTGAGATTAATACGTTTTTCCATTCTGTTTTTAAACATGATTGAACTTTATTGCAAATGGATGAAATGATTTTTCTCCTGAAACTAAAACCTTTGTTCGTTAATGCTGTATAAAGTGTAAATGGATCTGTGTGTCCTTGTCTGTTAACCATAAAATTATTTTGCCTTAAGGGCTTCGTTAACTGCTGCTTTGTCGGTGTGTTTGCTTGAGAAAAGATCTCTGTAATATATGTGTACTTGATGTAAAATGTCTTCTGTATGAATAGCTATTTGACCATTTTTATTCTTTATCTCATCGATATAACATTTCTGTTGCTTTCTTTTTTCCAGTCGTAAAAAATTGGCTGTACATTTTTCTCCATGTATATAATTCTGCACCTTGCTGCGTATCGCAGCCCCTTTACATTTGTTCTCCTCAATCTGGTCTAACATTTTCTTTAAATATACATTATTTGCAGTGTCTGCATTCTCCGTCGTACCCATTCTGGCCATTTCAGCACTCAAATCTTTTCTCAAAAGATTTTCTCTTTGGTTCTCACGCCAGTTCTTTTCTTTTGCAAAGTTAATACATTTTTTTTTACTCTACCTTTGAAGTTTTCCCACCAGACGAGCACATCGTCACACATATCTATCTCAAAAACTGCATTTGTCAGCATATGGGAAATACTTGTACAAAAAAAATTATTTGCATTGAAGCACCAGACACTACCTCTTTTTGTTACGTTATGAAATTCAATGCTACCTGTAAAGGTATTGTGGTCGCTCCAGGGGTTATCACAGTATGATGGATTGTTAATATATTTACATAGAGATGCAGATGAAAGACATAGACCAATTCTTGACTGTTTTAATTTATTGCAAACTAATTGTTTTCTGGAAAATTCTCTGACTGATGGATATGTTGTCCTCCAAACATCACACATATTTTTATCATTTAGCAATCTTTGTAATTCCCTCCTGCTTACATCTCCTATTATTTTCAGAAATATCCATTTGTGTTTGTATTATATTGAAATCCCCCATAATAATAGTATTTTCCGTACACCACATGATCAAGTTTTTAAGGAACGATTTTCTTTCAGTATCTATATTCGAAGCATATATATTGATAATGCGAATCTTTTGTTGTTGATGTTGAAATTCTGATACTAAAAGTTGTCCTTGTATGTCTGCATGAATTAGGGAAATTGCTTTACATTCATCTTTTTTGAAAAAAGTTGCTACTCCATTAGTTGCATTTAAACCATTGCTTACATGCGTTTGACCTTGCCATTGCGTGATGTATTTAGTAGCTAGGTCATTATCCCACTTGGTATCTTGCATGCAGATGATATCTTTTCTCAAGCTTTTGAGAATTGAGTCTAGCTTGTTTTTTTTATACGCAAACCATTAATGTTTAGCGATGCTAGAAGTAGCATAAGAAAAATGTAAACTTTCCAATTCATGAGCAAAGAGAAAACCAGACATTGGTAGAGTTAAAGGGATACTTCACCGCTGGAAAGCTGAATATATCTTTAAATTGGGTCACTTATGTAGCAGAATTGTGAAAAATTTGAAATTTTTTTTTTTTATTGGTGCCTTCTAGGCCGAGAAAAGCCAGAAAATGTGTTTTTGGCTCATATGGATGAAAGACACCAAATCCCAGAATGCACTTCGCTTCGCTGCTTTGAGTCCACTCCCAAGCCACGCCTACCGCTTGACAGACAGACAAGACAGAGGCATTCGACTCAACTCAATGTGTTTTATTGTTATTTCAACCATACACGAAACAACGTTTCATCGTGGCTCAAGTGGTGTTACACATTTAAAATATATAAAAACGACATTATATAAAAACGACATACGAAACAGGCTACATTTAGTGCACTCGACACATAACTCTGTAACGTTCAGCTAAGCATACTAGCATTAGGCTTGGTGGGCTGTAAACACCGAGTATAAACACAGCCGTGAATTAGCGTGGAATGTCGAATGGTCGCCATGTAACAGTCACAAACTCCAGCGGTTAGCAGTTAGTTGGATACAAATCACCCCATTTCTGCACCAGTCCGTGTTAACACAGCCCACCTTCATACAGAGCATCTCTAGCTCGGATCGTCGGAAGGCTAGCAGGCCTGGTAGCTGGACAGTCCGGTTCACTGTTGTTCAGCCATGTTTCCACGAAAGCACAAAACACAGTCTCTGAACTCGCGTTGGGAGCATCGTTAAAGTTGGATGTAGTCCAGTTTGTTGTTTAATGAACGGACATTTGCAAGCAGGATTGATGGGACAGGTGGCCGGCTAGCGTTAGCTCGCTCTGGATGTGCCTTTTCCCCGGCTAGCGTTAGCTTCCCACCTATCCGACGAGGATGTCCCCTACCCGGCTCGGGGTACGACGAGTCCGCTGGTCCCCGTGCTGGTCTCTGTGCTGGTCTCCGTGGCAGGCGAAGCTCTCGTAGTGGGCCGATTATTCCGTCTGTAATAACATTCCCTGCATATTCTCCGATCTGTACCGATGTATCCCGGTGGTACACGTGCGGTAGTTTGAATGCACATCATTGTTGTAAAAGTTTGCTGCTGAGAAGTTCTCTTAATACATCCATGAGAGAGCCATAGACAGTAAAAGAAGCTTGGATTGTCGGAGGGCTAGCAGGCCTGGTAGCTGGACAGTCCGGTTCACTATTGAGCAAAAAACACAGTCTCTGAACTCGCGTTTGGGAACATCATTGAAGTTGGATGTCGTCCAGTTTGTTGTTAAATAAACGGACACTTGCAAGCAGGATTGATGGGACAGGTGGCCGGCTAGCGTTAGCTTGCTCTGGATGTGCCTTTTCCCCGGCTAGCGTTAGCTTCCCACCTAGCCGACGAGGATGTCCCCTACCCGGCTCGCAGAGATGGGAAAAGTACTCACTTCTCATACTTAAGTAGAAGTACAGATACTTGTGTTAAAAAATACTCTGGTAAAAGTAGAAGTACTGATTTAACTTATTTACTCAAGTAAAAGTAACAAAGTACAGGCATGGAAATGTACTTAAAGTATAAAAGTAAAAGTAGCCTTGCGAATGACAACCATTTTTTATGCAAAGCTACCTGGACCACAAATGTTACTAGAGTGCAAGCTGAGAAACTTCAGTGGACATGGAGAAAAGGCTCTTTATGTATATATGCCATTGTCTACATTTGAAATGGATGTCTGCCAAAAGGCCTAAAACATCACATATATGATTATTGTGACAGAGACTGGGACTCCAGGTTAATAAGATTCTGACTCACAGATCCAGTTCCATTTTTAATCAACATTTAAAGGAATCTACATGTAAGTTCTGCATACTTTTAGAGTACAACTAACCAGTGGTGTAGTCTATTTTTTTGTAGTGAGTATACTGTGATTACTGTCCCAGAGCGACACCCCAGACAGTCGGTACTGTGACGTTTCTGAATACGAACTGTACACGGACAACTGACGTTTAAGTATTGATGGCGTTTATTTAAAGTCCTGGAAAAACAACACTTAGAGTTGAGAAAAGAAAAAAAAAAATAGTCATTGACCTAATGAAGGCCGGGAGTTCTCACTGTCTCTCATCATCTGAAACAAGGACATATAAACTTTGTATTCTGTTTACTGCTGTACACACACACATAGACACACACACACACACACACACACACACACACACACACATAGACACACAGCACACACACAGACGCGCACACACACGCGCACGTACACACGCGCGCGCACGCACGCACGCACGCACGCGGTATCATATAAGCTAGGCTACTCTCACTTACCAGGTAACAGTAGCCGGCTAACGTTGGTGGCAGCTGCAGCGTCACCCGACGTGGCAGCAGCTTCAGGGACAGACTTCAGAAAACACTGAAGTAGTGTTTTTTAGGTCTGTTTAGTAACGTTTCAAATCTCGTTACTTATAAAACTTTGTTCAAACTCTAGGTAACTAACTAGTTGCGAGAAAGGAAAGACCACGCAAAGAATGCAACTTGTTGTTGCTTAGTAACGTTAAGTGACCTCACGTCAGATCCAGGGCCACGGCTACGGAAACCCCGGAGGTCCAAATGCCAGAGCTTCCCAACACAGACGGGGTGAATTTATGAATGAAAATGAGAACGTTCTGTCACAAACAATGTTGTTACGTATCATCGCGCTTTTGTAAGTGGGTAAGTAACAAGCCACTTTTGTAAAACGTAAGGAGTAGAAAGTACCGGTATTTGTGTTAAAAATGTAAGGAGTAAAAGTAAAAAGTCGGCACAAAAATAAATAGTAAAGTAAAGTAAAAATACCTGAAAAATCTACTTAAGTACAGTAACGAAGTATTTGTACTTCGTTACTTCCCATCTCTGCCGGCTCGGGGTATGACGAGTCCACTGGTCTCCGTGCAGGCGAAGCTCTCGTAGTGGGCCGATTATTCCGTCTGTAATAACGTTCCCTGCATATTCTCTGCTCTGTAGCGATGTATCCCGGTGGTACACGTGCGGTAGTTTGAATGCACATAATTGTTGTAAAAGTTTGCTGCTGAGAAGAGAGAGCAGAGCCCTGTTTAGCGAAGATTCAAGATGGCTGACATTTCGTTATTTTCCGGCCGAGATCGGCTCGCTTCGGGTGATGGGCGGGTTTAAAACATGCAAAGGAAGGTCCTACTACTGGTTGTAGTCTTTTGCTCTGGCCAAAAAGGGTCTGATAAGGTTCATGGTTAAGAAACCGCAAAAAGCCACGGAAAAACAGAAGAACTACACGATTTAGCTTTGGTCAATTGGGGAACAAGGTTTGTAATAAGTTAATGAGAAATAAATTTGAGCTTCTTGATTATTGTGAAGTGTATAGTTTGATAACTTTATGTTAACGGATTGAAACTACTGTAAGAAGCTGTGTAACACCTGAAATGTGATGGTAATACAAGGTTTTTTCTGTTTTACTCAGCTCTTACGTTGGTTGATGACACGGACGGCATTAAAGTCATTTAACTATCAGTTCTGGCCTTCTCAATATTGACTGGATGCTACAGTAAGAGCTTGACCACCGCCACATGCTGCACAACGTGACTACACGATTCAATGGCAATACCCGTGACGTCCAGCAGGTGGCAGAAGTTAGTTAGAAATAACAGTTCAACTAAAGGTGCTCAAAATGGAGGATTCACAGTCTGCTTCAGCAAGGGACATAAATGAACAAATCACGAGTTTACAACAAGAAATTCAAGATTTAAAGGACTCACTTAACGCTGAAAATAGACAGGAAATTAAAGATTTAATCACATGCAAAGAACAAATCTTAACAGAGCTTCAAGACAAAGCTCAAAGCATGTCAGAGTTGCCAAGACGTTCTGAAAGAGTTAAAATACAGACAGAAAAGATGATAACATTTCAAATGGAAGAAATGAGTAAAAAAGAAAAAAGACTAACGACTCTTTATGAACAATGGAAAACACAAGCACGCGAAACAAGAGAACGGTTAAAGTTAGATATAACAGAAAAGGAGATGTCAGAACTTGCAGACATAGTAGAGCAAAAGAGACGGCTCAACCGCAGCATCAAATGGCAGCCAACGGTCCTCAGCTTCACAGCTCACAGCAAAACGAGTCGACGCAGCGGCAGAGCTAGCTGCAAAAGAGGCTGAGTATGAGACTGTAATAGAGGAAATAAGACAACAGGAAAAGATAAAGGCTTTAGAAGAGGAGCACAAGAAACAAATAGCAGCTCAAACATCAGAGTTGGAACGCTTGAAAGCACAGAAGGACGTGAAAGCAGCTCGAGCCAGGCTTGAAGCATATGACAGAGAGTTATCACAGGTGGATGATGAACAGTCAATAAAAGGTGAACAGGTGAGCCCATACTTCATACCCAAACAGCCCACACCAGCACTCTCTTTAATTTCTGTGCAAACAACTCCCCCTAGCGTCACTTAACTAGCTCAAGCAGTGCAGGACAGCATTAAACTGAACAGACTTCCCACACCAGAACCAACAGTGTTTAGTGGCGAATCCATAAGTTTTATTGAATGTACGTCCACGTTCATATCACTGATCGAACAAAAGGGCATCTCAGCAGCCAACAAGTTGTACTATTTGAAAAGATATGTAACGGGCCCAGCTCGAAAATGCCTCGAAGGGACTTTCTTTAGGAATGATGAGGAGGCATACAAAGATGCTTGGGACAAACTAAACCAAAGGTACGGCCAGCCATTCATGATACAGCGGGCATTCAGAGAAAAGCTATCAAACTGGCCTAAGGTGCAGTCTAGAGATGCTGATGGACTAAGGGCATTTGCAGATTTCATAAATGCATGCTTGCTTGCAATGCCTCATGTAAAGGGGCTACAAATTCTCAATGATAGCGAAGAAAACCAACAAACTATTGCACAAACTGCCAGACTGGATAAACGCGAGATGGAACAGGCAGGTAACAAAAACTTTAATGGAGGGCGGTGAGTTTCCAAGTTTTAGTGCTTTTGCCTCTTTCCTCTCGTTAGAAGCTGAAGTCGCCTGCAACCCAGTCACCTCCATTCATGCACTTCGCTACTCTGAAACAAGCAGCGACAAAAGAAACACAAAGGAAATCAAAGGAAACAAGGCAAGTGTATTTAACACGAATACAACTGTACAAAGTGATAAAAGGATGATAACAAAACCCCCTGACGGCTCTCCATGCACAATGTGCCAAGGGACCCATCAGCTTCACAAGTGCCCTGACCTCTCGAAAATGTCCCTAGAAAACAGAAGGAAATATGTGAAAGACAATAGACTTTGTTATGGTTGTCTAAAACAAGGACACAGTGCTAAGGACTGCAAACGCCGCCTCACCTGTGAAACCTGCACAAAGCGACACCCTGTCTTTATGATGAAGGTTACAGGAACGGTCTGCAAAGAGAAACATATGTGAGCACAAACAATGCAACTCAAGGTAACTCACCGGAAACAGCAACAGCCATGTCACTTAACGTTGCCAGATCTGAACGGTCAGTCAGCACCTCAATGATAGTTCCAGTGTGGCTGTCAACTACCACTAACCCACAGAAGGAAAAATTGGTCTATGCGTTATTAGACACCCAGAGTGACACTGTATTCGTTGATCAGGATGTCACACATGAGCTGCAGGCAGATATTTGTCCAGTAAAGCTGAAGCTAACTACTATGATGGGTAGAAATGCAGTTGTGAGCAGTGGAAAGGTGTCTGATCTCTTAGTGAGAGGTTATAACTCAGCCACCGTCATAAAGCTCGTCACTGCATACACAAAGGATTACATACCTGCTAACAGAGAACACATACCTACCTGCGAAACAGCCAAACAGTGGAGTCACTTGCTAACGATTGCAAACGAGGTCCCTCCACTCCTCAGTTGTGAAGTAAGTCTCCTCATAGGTTATACTTGTCCTAGAGCTCTTGCACCCAAACAAGTAATCTTAGGCAAAGAAAATGAGACCTATGCCATTCACACTGACTTGGGATGGAGCATAATTGGCAACTCGACACCACACAACGAAACCGATTTGGCGACCAGTCTCTGTCACAGAGTCACTGTTAAAGAAATCCCTCCCTCCACTCCAGCAGATGCAATACGCTCTTTGGAAAGAGATTTCAAGGAGACTGACTGGAATGAAAAGACTGTGTCGCAAGATGATTTAGTATTCCTTCAAAAACTTGAGCAAGGCATAACACAGACTGAAAACGGACATTTTGAAATGCCATTACCATTTAAAGAAAGACCACAAATGCCAGATAACAGACAACTCGCTGAAACCCGACTAAATCAGCTCAAACGCAAATTCATGAAAGATGAAAAATACAAAGGGGACTACATGGAATACATGAGCGACATCATCAAAAGAGGTGATGCCGAAGAAACTGATGATAATGGACCGCCCGGAGAGACATAGTACATACCGCACCACGGCATCTATCATCCAAAGAAACCTGAGAAGTTACGCGTAGTTTTCAACTGCTCTGCAAAGCACAAAGGTACGTCTTAACGAGAATTTACTGAACGGTCCTGACATGATCAATAATCTAACTGGTGTGCGCTTCAGACAGCACCAAGTAGCTCTCATGTGCGACATTGAAAAAATGTTTCATCAGTTTTAAGTCAAAGAAAATGATCGCAACTACTTGCGCTTTGTATGGTGGAAAGATGGAGACATAAACAGCCAACCACAAGCGTACAGGATGACAGTACACCTCTTTGGCGCCGTTTCATCTCCCGGTTGTGCGAACTATGGACTTAAACATTTAGCAAAAGAGAACAGTTCTGCATATCCAGCTGGCTCACAGTTCATAGCAAGAGACTTTTATGTAGACGATGGAGTCGAGTGCGGAAACAGTAACGGATGCTATACAACTGGCAAAAGAAGCACGTGAACTATGTGCAAAAGGTGGACTAAGGTTGCATAAATTCGTGTCCAACAACACTGAAGTTTTACGAAGCATTCCAGCTTCAGAACATGCAACACACGCAAAAACAAAAGACTTGACGTTCAATGAAACACAGACAGAAAGAGCACTTGGCATTTATTGGAATGTGAAGAAGGATTGCTTTACATTCAACATCACACTCAAGGACCAACCACCAACCAGGCGTGGCATCTTGTCCACAGTTGCAGCAATATACGACCCTCTCGGCTTCATTGCTCCCTATGTGCTCGAGGGAAAAGGGATTCTCCAAGAAATGTGTCGTCAAGGAACAGACTGGGACGACCCGCTACCTGAACATTTAAAGCCACGGTGGGAGTGCTGGAAAGGAGATCTACACAATCTAAAAAAGGTGCAAATCAGCAGATGTTATGTTCCTGCCAATTTTGGAGAAGTGGTAAAAAGAGAAATACACCACTTTTCGGATGCAAGCACCACAGGATATGGACAGTGTTCTTACCTCAGACTCACGAACAAAAAGGAAGATGCTCACTGTACCTTCATCATGGGCAAAGCGCGCGTCTCTCCAACAAAGATCACCACAATCCCTAGGTTAGAACTCACTGCAGCTGCAGTATCAGTCGCTGTAAGTAACATGCTAAGAGAGGAACTGCTCTATGACAATGTTGAGGAGTTCTTCTGGACAGACTCAAAGGTCACTCTAGGATACATAAATAACGATGCGAGACAGTTTCACACATTTGTCGCTAATAGAGTGCAGAAGATCTGCAACAGTACCTCAGTGCAACAATGGTTTTATGTGCCTACCAGCGAAAATCCAGCAGACATGGCATCCAGGGGCACATCTGTAAGTGAACTGCTTTCATCGGACTGGTTCACAGGCCCTCCCTTTCTGTGGGAAAAGAAAATACAGCTTCCAACAAAAGAGACCGTTGTACTTCCAGTAGGAGACCCAGAGGTGAGAAAGGTACAAACACTAAGCACAGAAACGGTTGAACATACAAACCTTAGTGACCAGCTCACAAAGTTCTCATCCTGGTCCCGTGCAGTCAGCGCAGTCGCACGTCTCAGACGATACCTGTTCAAAGACAAATCAAAGACACTCACAACTGTAACTGAAAGACAAATCACAGAAACTGTGATTATCAAAGATTTACAAAGACAAGCATATCAAAACGAAATAGAGACATTAAACAAAGGCAAACAAGGAGAAGGAGAGGGAAAAATGGCGAAAAAGACAAAAAGGGTCTGATAAGGTTCATGGTTAAGAAACCGCAAAAAGCCACGGAAAAACAGAAGAACTACACGATTTAGCTTTGGTCAATTGGGGAACAAGGTTTGTAATAAGTTAATGAGAAATAAATTTGAGCTTCTTGATTATTGTGAAATGTATAGTTTGATAACTTTATGTTAACGGATTGAAACTACTGTAAGAAGCTGTGTAACACCTGAAATGTGATGGTAATACAAGGTTTTTTCTGTTTTACTCAGCTCTTACGTTGGTTGATGACACGGACGGCATTAAAGTCATTTAGCTATCAGTTCTGGCCTTCTCAATATTGACTGGATGCTACAGCAAGCTCAGATTAAGGGCAGCGAGGGCAAAAACAGGGAAGTGGGTGTAGTACATGGGGTGGTGCAGAGTGAGACGGTTACGACTGTGCAGGAAGCCCAGACTAAGGAGAGTCGGGCGGGCAGCGTAACCAGCATTCCGGACAATATTGACTGTATACAATGTAATGCAGCAGAAGTCTTGGCACGAAGTGAGAAGGGAGGAGGAGACAAGGTGAAACACACCGCCTGCCCCCCCCGACCGCAGGATTGCAGCCAGGACAGAAACAAATGTCTGAGGAAAATATGTCCACTTGTGAAACACCATTTTACAAACCTCGTGTTACACCCACTGTCAGTGAAAATTCGGAAATTGATGAAGAAGTTGAATTGTTTAAAAATCCTACCAGTAGCCGGCAGCTCCTAGAACAGCATCTGGTACAAAAACAAAAGAAGCACAGAGTGGCTAGAGGGGCAAAGCATCACATAAACAGATGAAGTGAATGCTGGCTGCGGCACACCGGGCACTTCTTTTTTTCATGTTGCAACTAGTATCATTAAATGCGAATGGACTAAGAACAGTACACAAAACAGACTCGATACTAACCTCAGTCACGTTTGATGTACTCTGTGTACAAGAGACCAAGTGGAATGAGCAGGAGGCGAACAACCAACGGAGTCGTTGGAAAGGAGAACTGTTAGTGAGTAATGGGGTGAAAGCAAATGGTGGTGTTGCTGTGTATTGCAGAATGGACAAAATAAGTGATGTTAAACTTATACATAAGGACGAAATAGGTAGGTTAGTTGTGTTAGTGTCTGTATGAAGGTACAGAAATAAGAATAATTAATGTGTATGCTTCAAATCTAGAAAAAGAAAGAATAACTTTATTTAGAGAAATTAAAAAATGGTGTACGCCTTGCACTGTGGTTGTGGGCGACTTTAATGTTGTCCAGTGCAAATTAGACATTTCAAATAATAATGTGTTTAGATCTGATACCAGTAGAAAAGAATTAGAATTGCTTCTAGAAGAGGTAGGTTTATGTGATGTGTGGAGAGCAACTTATCCAAACAAAAAGAGTACTCCTGTCACCAAATAGTGCAAAATGCACTCAACCAGTCTAGGATTGATCTTTGTTTGGCCACGGTCTACTTATGTAGAAGAATCACAAAACCAAGGTACACTCAAAACACCTGGAGTGACCACTGTCTGTTTCAATGTGAAATAGACAATGTCGAAAAGAAAAGAAAAGGTGGTATGTGGTGTTTGAACACCAGTCATCTAACTGACAAAAAATATGTAGAAATAATGAATAAAATGTTAGAAGATGCAAAATTAGAAATGGATTTAAATGATGATGTGTTGCTGTGGTGGGAGCAACTTAAATTACGCATCAAGAAAAAAAGTATTGTGTATAGTAAAGAAAAGTACTTGAAAGAAACTGCCTTAGAAAAACAACTATATGCAGCACTGAAAAACGAAGCAATTAAATTAGACACTAATGCAGAAAGTAATACTGAAAAGTATGAAATATTGAAATCCAAACTTAGGAAAATAGAAGAACATAAATGTAGAGGGGCTGCTATTCGCAGCAAAGTACAAAATTATATAGAGGGTGAAAAATGCACTGCTTTTTTTCTTCGAGCTGAAAAAAGTAATCAAATGAAAACAACAATTGATGAACTTGAAACTAAAGATGGTAGTAAAACAAAAGACCAACTACAAATAATGACGGAAATACACAATTATTATTCAAAAACTGTTTGCTAGGGAGGAGTTAGGTGTTACTTGTGTAAACCGTGTTTTATCCAGTTTAAAGAAAACGATAAGTGTTGATGACAAAGTGTGGTGTGATGCTGCAATTACAGATGCAGATCTGGATCTGGCAATAGGAGGTCTAAATGACAGAAAGAGTCCGGGTGAGGACGGCTTGCCGGCAGAATTTTATAAACTATTTAGGGACAGGATTAAACCATTGATAGGGAAAGTGTTCACAACCATGCAGCTAACAAACAATAAGCCGGAATCATTTTCTACAGGAGTCATCAACATCTTCTACAAAAAACTGGACAATTACAGAGCCATCAGTTTACTCAATACAGATTATAAAATACTGGCAAAACTACTGGCAAACAAAATCAAACAGGTCATTGGCAACTTAGTGGGGGAAACTCAATCATACAGCATACCGGGGAGGGACATAACAGATTCAATAATTACAATAAAAAGCACAATAAGGACTATGGCGACAAGTAGGGGAGTGTGGATTGGGATTGATTTAATGAAGGCTTTTGATAGGGTGGAACATTCTTTTTTATTCAAAACGTTGGAGACTTTTGGTTTTTGGGATAAGTTAGTTAATTGGATTAGGTTATTGTATAGGGATGTATATAGTGTGGTGAAATGCAATGGTAGGTATACAGAGGGGGTGAGGATAGGGAGGTCAATCAGACAGGGGTGTCCTCTGTCATCATTGCTGTACAGTCTGGTTGCAGAACCTCTGGCAGCAATGGTGGCAGAGGATGGACAGATTCACAGTGTTGAAGTAGGTAAGGACACCAGGGTAACGGTGGTGCAATATGCAGACAACATACATTTTTTTGCAGGCAATAACCAAGAAGTTAGTAGGTTCATTTCACATCTACAGGAATATCAATTAGCGTCAGGAGCAAGAGTCAATATAGGAAAGTCAGAAATAACTACATTTGGATCAGATACAACACAGACAGAAACATGGGGGTTCACAAGGGTGTCTATTCCACGCAAGGGTTTAGGTGTGTATATAGGGGCAGATGAGGAGGGAGCAGAGAGGCAGACGTGGGAGGGGGTGATAAAGAAGATGGAAAGGGTACTAAACATGTGGAGAATGAGGGGATTGTTAGTTAGGGGGAAGGTCACAGTGGTAAATGTTCTTTGTCACTCACTTGTTACGCACGTCTTGAGCACTTGTCAATTACCGGGATGGGCAATGGGCAAAATCAACGGGTTGGTCGATGGGTTTTTGTGGAAATGGAAGGGAGTGTGTGTTAAACATGGGGTTATGGTTAATGGGATTAAAGGAGGGGGGTTAAAATGAATTGATTTAGCTACAAAGCGGGATGCGTTCAGGGTAAAATTGGTTGGCAAGTATTTGGACAGAGGGTGTGGTGTGCGGTGGAAGGCTTATTTTGTGGCGTTATTGGGAAATTTTGGTTTGCGTGGGGACAATAATTTGTGTATGCAGCATACCGCAAATGGCCTCCGTCACCTCCCTGGATTTTACAGGGAGGTGATGGAGGCCTGGGCCAAAGTGCTCCCGAGTGTGAATGTAGAGTGTGTGATAAAAGAACAAATACATATAATAGATGAAATTTGTGAGTGTGTATGAAAAGAAGAATGGTTGGTATTACTAAGAGGTGCGGACCCAATAAATGTGTGTGCACCGGTAGTATTCTTCTTGTGTCAAGGATCGAAATCGGAAAATATCAGTAAAATCAAAACAAAACAGTGGTACGAAATATTGAAAAAGAAAATCATTAAAACTCCTACAGCACACAAAGCATGGATGGCCTACTTTTATGCAGGCGTGGAGGGCAGGATATGGGAGCAGATTAAAGTGCAGTATATATCCCCAGAAATGTTTAATCTAGAGGAAAATCTTTTCGGCAATTGTACTACACCAGATAAACCACAACATTAGGCGCGAGTGTAAAGTGTGTATGGTTGAGGATGAATCCATTGAACACATATTTCTATTGTGTTCACATCTAACTGTGTTCATGGACAACTTGAGAAAATTGTTAAAAGTAAAATGTAAAATTGAGTATATTGAAAATGTTGAATGGAATGTGGCTCTGCTGTTTGGTGTGCCCAAACAGGCAGGAGTCAATACAGAAGTGGTGAGTCTTGTCCTGTGTCTGGCGAGGAGATCAATGTTCCTGAGGAGGAACTTTGCCTTCTACGAAGAGAGACACGTGGATGTGTGGGTTTTGTTTCTTAGCCAACTTAAGGCACATTTTCATTTGTTTTTTGTAAAAGGAGTAGATTTCTTTGTTGATGCATTCATGGGAGGGAATGATTTGTTTTCTATCGAGGGAGGGGAATTATTAATAAAATGTAATCTAAGTTACTTTAACTAAATTTGTAGAGTGTGGATGTGAGAAGCGAATGTTTGTACTATGAATAACTATTGTTTAAGAACACATGGTGACTGATGATGGGGAGAGTGGCTCTTGATGGTTTTTTGTTTTAGTGCAGTACAAATGGTATGAGAGAGAGAATGAATGGACAGTTAATGGGTGTCTCTAGTGGGTGGGAATAGAATGAATGTTGTCAGTTAAGTGGGTTTGTCTCTTGATTTTGTTTCTTATTTTGGTTGTGTATTGGTCTTGTTTCTCATTTGGTTTGTTTTGATCCTGTTTTGATTCTAATTTTGTTTGTTTATTTTATCTGTTTGTGTCTAAATTTGTTTAAACTTGTTTGTCTTTTGCATTTAGTTTATTCTTGAGTGTTCCTCATTCAGTTTGGTCGAGTTTGTTTAATTTAAATGTTAAATGGTTGTTATGTTATGGTTTTTCATATTGAGTTGATGAGTTAACCATAAGTGGTTATGTTTGTTTTCTTTCAGTTTGAGTTAATGAGTTAACCGTAAGTGGTTGTTCAGCTTTTGTATATTCATTTGAATTTTGATTTAATTAGTTCATTTTGTTTGACTGAATTTTTTCAGCCTTATTTTGACGAATGTTTGATTTTTCAATCATTTTTTCCCGATTGATATTTTCAGTTTTTTTGATTAAGTAAACGAAATGACCAAGAATGGTTAGTAATGTTTTGTATTGCATGTAATTTATATGATTTAATGTATTTATAGTTCTGAATGGCTTAATTTTGAGAATTTTTTTGAGTTTTCTATCTTCAGTCATTGGTTTATTTTTGTTGAAATGACTCATTTTAAGTGTGTGTGCTAATTTGTTTTTCTGAATGAGTGTGTTTGTATTATTCTTGGTTTATTTTTGTGCTATCTGATTTTAAACTTGGTGAAATGTATAAAATTTGTATTTTTGATAAAAAAAAAAAAAAAAAAAAAAGCACCCCCGATCTCGTCTGATCTCGGAAGCTAAGCAGGTTTGGGCCGGGTCAGTACTTGGATGGGAGACTGCCTGGGAATACCCGGTGCTGTAAGGTTTAAATTCCTGTCTTTCAACAGCAGGGCACTCTCCTTCATTATACCACAAGTGCAATTACATTTTACCATCTATAAATAGCTTGTGTACAAATGCACTAATTGCTTACGGCCATACCACCCTGAACTCGATAGCTGAGAGAGTGTGACGTCAGAGAGCAGCATGGCAGAGCCAGCGCAAAGGGCCGAAGAAGCCTGTGTGGTCAATCGTCTCAGTAGAGATAAAAGGAAGCTAAGTATACCAACCTTGGATATCGAAAAGATTAACAAGACAAAGAAACATGAACTAACAGATGACGAAAATGAAGTGGCGATGAATGAGGGCAGTGACGGGGAGGCCGTAAAAACCCTACCGTTAGCCGGATTTGAAAAATGGCAGGTGGTGGGTAAAACGAAAGCTAAGACAACAGGAGTGGCTGCGGTAGAGGCGAGAGGATCAACGAGTCTACAGGCCCAACGACCGGGGGCAAAGCAGCAGCCAGCTGGCTTAACATCTACGGTTACGCAAAAGAAAATCAGCGCAGCAGCCCAGGCAGGAAAGACTCCTTCAACAGTCGGGATAGATCAACAGAAAAACAAGACGACAGCACGACGAGATGGTGTGGTAGGAGCAGAGACGGGGCGACAGATGACGACCGGAAAATCGACAACGATGCAAAGGAGAGGCAGCATGGAGGTGGACACGGGACAGCTCGCGGCGCGGACGGACAGCGTTGGAGAGGTGGGAGCGGAGAAACAACAGGTGGCGAGGCCAGTGGCGGTGGCGGTGCAGGAGGGAGCCGAGTCTGCGGGGGGTCGACAAGCTGTGCGGCCTGGGCCTTCCAGTGGTTTGGGAGAGCGGCGAGGGGAGAGTGCTGTGGGAGAAAAAACAGGATCTTTTCCGGGACCGTCCACATCGACAGCTGTACGGAGAGAGGACATACCTACCAACACAGAGACAATACACCAGCAGAAGCCATCTAATTCTTTGAGGAAACCTTCCGAGGTAAATAAAGATGCAAATGTTACACCCAAGAGTACAACATATGAAAAACATTTGACAGTAGTGGTAGATATTCTAAGCGAAAAGGAAATGCCGACAATGAAACTACTACAATATGTAAGACTAAGATGCAATGGACTGGTAGGTTGTCGCAAGTTGGAGTCAAATAAATACGAAATTACACTGTCGTCCCAAGAAGGAAAACAAGTGTTACTTGACGGAATTAAAATAGAGGGGATAAAAATACAAGCGACCAACCTATGCAACAATGAGGCAATGGTCTCATTTATGATGCTGCCGGTTTACATCCCAGACACTGCAATTTTGGACAAACTAAGAGATTGGGGGGTTACACCAGCATCAGAAATAAAAAGAAGAATGTGGCCGGGAACCAATGTAGCAGACGGTACACGATTTCTCAAGGTTAAATTCACGGATAAAGTTACGTCATTGCCTTACTCGACGAAATTTGTAACTGAAAATGGTTCAGAATTCTTTAGAGTAATACACATAGGCAAGTGAGAGTGTGTAGAATCTGCCTTCTACCCAATCACGTAGTAAAAGACTGCCCCGAGTTCAAGTGTTTCTTATGTAAAGAGCAGGGACACTATAAAAGAGAGTGTCCAAACAAAATAAGTAAATGTAGAGTTTGTCACAATAATATCTCTGACTGTATATGCTTTATTGAGGAAGAGAACGTTTCAGATATTCATGATGACAATGGGAGTGAGGGGACTAACTCTGACAAAGAAGCTACACATGACACAGACCTAGAGTCTGACGAAGCATGGCAGTCTATATTGGTAGACACCAAGCAACAGGTTGTTGAAGATAGCGAACCATTACCGAGTGACGAGCAGGATAAAGTCTGCGAATCACCGGTACAAGTAGCTATAGATCTCCCAGCGGGTTATATTGATGAAAATCTGATAACTGAAGACATGATAGTGCGAAATGAAGAAGGAGAGGCAGATGGGCTCCACAAGAGTCTGGCTGCTCCATCCTTTTTTGTGGGATCGCATCATGACAGTTGTCAAAAGTCAATGAAAAAAGATTCTAAAGTAGACAACCTGCCACCTGATACTCATAACACGGTATCAGAAGCCACCAGTAGCCAACCTTTGAGTGATGATGCTTTTGTCCCTCAAAAACCTAGATGGTCTGATAAGAAAAATCTGAAACGTATCTCAAACGCATGTTAGCAATGGTTTAAATTGTACCAATGGAGTAGCAACTTTTTTCAACTTGGATAAATGTAAAGCGATTTCATTAGTTTATGCAGATACACAAGGCCGACTGCTAGTTTCCGAGTTCCTATATCAACAGCAAAAACTTCGCATACTTAATATCTATGCTCCGAACATAGACACTGAAAGGAAAACCTTTTTCAGAAACATAAGCAATTGGTGTACAGATAATACCATTAATTATGGGGGATTTTAATATTATTCAAACTCATCTAGATATTTCAGTTAATAATGTTTTCAAGGGGGATGTAAGCCGGCGTCAACTAGAACGTTTACTAAACGAATACAATATGTGTGATGTGTGGCAAACAACGTTTCCTCTACAACAAAAATTCTCTAGAAAACAATTAGTTCAAAATACTTTGAAACAATCACGCATAGATCTTTGTATAGCTTCTGTAAATCTGTATAAACATATTAATAATCCTTCATATGACGACAACCCGTGGAGTGATCATAATACTTTTTCTTGTGACATTGTGTTTAGCTATGAGACCAAGAGAAATGGTATATGGTGCTTTAATGCAAGCAGTCTCACGGATAAAAGTTTCTGTAAAAATATGTCAAATATGATTACCATTTTTGAATCAGTTTGAACTAGAAATATGTGAAGATGTGCTAGAATGGTGGAACTGCTTTAAGGGTAGAGTGAAAAGAAAATGTATAAACTTTGCAAAAGAAAAGAACTGGCAAGAAAAACAGACTGAACAACTATTGAGGAGGAACTTGCAAAAAGAACTTGATAGAATGGCAATAACAGAAGATGCTGAAACAGAAAACTATGCTGGACCAAATTGAAATTAAAAAATGTAAAGGGGCAACGATTCGTAGCAAAGCTCAAAATTATGTAGAGGGTGAAAAATGTACAGCTTATTTTTTATGACAAGAAAAGAGAAATCAAACAAAAAGTCATATTGAAGAACTGGTAAATGAAGATGGGATAGACAGTATATACGGAAGACATTTTACAAATGGTGCAACAATATTATCAAAAATTATTCACAAGTAAACCGATCGATAACGAAGCAATAACTATGGTTTTAACATCAATAACTTCACATCTAAGCTCAGATGATAGAACCTTTTGTGACGCAAAGATCACAAAAGCAGAAATAGAACACGCAATTACTTGTTTGAACGATAATAAGAGTCCTGGAGCGGATGGCTTAACGGCTGAATTTTATAAACATTTTAATCAGCAACTAGCCCCAATCTTAGAGACACTTTATTCAATTATGACAGAACAAAATAAAATATCATCGCAATTTTCTTTTGGTTTAATTAATATTTTTTATAAAAACAAAGGAGAGATCAATAATTTAGACAACTACAGACCCATAAGCCTTTTGAACACAGATTATAAAATACTAACCAAAATACTTTCACATAGAATCAGAACAGTCATCAATACAATAATCGGTCCATCACAAACATACAGTTTACCAGGCAGAAGCATATCAGATGCAATTTTAACAATAAAAGACACAGTCAGATCAATGAGTACACAGGGGGGGTTATGGATAGGGATTGATTTGATGAAAGCTTTTGATTATGTTGAACATCACTTTTTGTTTTCGGTGTTAGTTTTGGTGGAGGGTTTATTAACTGGATTAAATTATTATATGGGTCAGCGGTGAGTGTGGTTAAATGTAATGGGTTTTTAACAGAACCTTTTCACATTACAAGATCTATTAGGCAAGGCTGTCCACTCTCTTCATTTCTATACAGTATAATTGCAGAACCACTAGCTAATCTCATTAATTTAGACAATAACATAAGAGGCATTCAATTAGGTCAAACTCATTCCATAAAGATACAACAATACGCAGATGACATAAATTTATTTGTACAGGACATACCGGATTTGGAACTTTGCATCAATCATTTACATCACTACGAAAGAGCATCAGGAGCAATAGTCAATTACAATAAATCAGACATAACATCTTTTGGCATCAATTTGGATAACTACAACACACGTAAATTTCAAACATACACAGACACCAAGGAAAACATTAGGCATACATATAGGACAGAACGAAGTAGAAGCAGACACATTGACCTGGACAAACATAATCACCAAAATCACCAACATTTTACACCTCTGGAAATTACGAGCACTTTTTTTAAAGGGGAAGGTTATTGTAATTAATGCACTTTTATATTCCACGTTGACACATGTTTTAGAAACTTGCGAACTACCCAATAACATCTTAATTACAATAAACCGGATCATTAATGACTTTTTATGGAATAACAAATCAGCAGCAATAGCACACAGGGTTTTAATTAATGGTTGTAAGAAAGGGGGTTTTAATTTGGTGGATCTAGAAGCAAAAAGGGCTGCACTTAGGGTGAAGATTATAAGTAGGTATTTGGATGTCACAAGGGAGGTTGGTTGGAAACATTATTTTAGCGGTATTTTGCAATCATTTGGTCAGGGAAATAACACCAATCTATATCAAATTCATAAAAAACACACAATTCAACACTTACCTGGTTTTATTTTCATGGGCAAAGGTTTTACCACAAGTTACACTGGTTTTTTTTTTGCAACACTCAACTCTTACAGATGCCAGTATTACACAACCCTTTTATAATTTACAACAACAGAACAATAGAAAATAAGGTCATGACACAATCCCACAGCGACACTTTACAATATCTGGTTAATAGAATAGGACACATCGACTCAACAGTACTTCTCACCACTCTCACAAACAAAGGTTTTTTTTTCAGGAAACATATAATCATTTCAATCGTTAACATCAACAACTGTTTAAAACCGGAATGGAAATCTTTGTCATCTACAAATACATCAGTCAGCAATAATACAGTTACATTTACATTAGGTCATGGAAACAATTCAAAAATCATCAATAATATTCCAACAAAAATATGGTACAACTTATTCATTTCAAAAATAATCAAATCGCCAACAGCAGAAATAACCTGGTCAAGACTACACCCCAATAAAATCATAAACACAATCTGGAAAAATCACTCAATCAAATATGCATCGCCAATAATGTTTCATTTAGATTTTAAAATTAGGCACAGGAGGGTTTACACAGGGATTTTTTTGCACCAGATGAATAATAATATAGATAGGGTTTGTAAGGTTTGTTTGGGGGGTGATCAGGACTTGGAGCACATTTTTGTTTATTGTAGAGCACTGAAAATTTTTAAAACACGTTTGAAGGGTATTTTAATGCAACACTGTAATGTAAAGATGATGGGGGATGTTGACTGGGATTTTGTTTTTTTATTTGGGTTGGAGAACACGGTAAAAGATGTTAATATCACTGTGGTTAATTTGTTTTTGAGTTTAGTTAGAAGGGCAATTTTTTTAAGACGGAACATGGCACTATATGATGGGAGGGTGATAGATATAGCACAGGTTTTTAATACACACAGTAGGGCTCACTTCAAAGTTTTGTTTTCATTGGGGGTTGATTTTTTTAGGGAAACTTTAATGGAGGGAAACAGTTTATTTTCGGTAGTGGATGGGTGTTTAATTTTCAATTTTTAGTATGTAATTTTTCTTTGGGTTATTATATAGTAGTTTAGGTTGCAGTTAGAGTTCATCTTTGTTTTGTTGATTTTCTGTTTTGTTTTACTAGTTTTATGATTTACAGTGATATGGTTTCTCCGTCATCCCACAACGTGTTTTTTCTTGTATATATCTGGTTTTTATTTTGTTTGTTGTTAATTTTTGGAGTTTTTATTTAATATGGGTTTTGTTTGTTTATATCGTTTAAACTAATATTTTTGGAAAGTTTTTTTTTATTTTTGTTTATGGATTTGTTTCTATTATAATTTAGTTTTTTGTGTATGTTGAATTTTTGAAAAGAAGTTTAATTTGTTTAAGAATTTTGTTTATTTTAATTTGTTTTGTTCTTGTATTACTAATTTTTTGAACTAGAATTTAATTTTGTTAATGAATTTTGTTTTTCAATATGGTTTTATTTTTGTTTTTGTTTGAAAAGTATTTTATTTTATTGTCTATGGAATTCGTTTTTTGTTTAAAAAAATTGTCGTTTGTTTATTATTGAAAAGAATTTGTATTTTGTTTTTTAATTTTGTTTTATTATGTATTTGGTCTTTGTTTTGTTTAATTTTGTTTGAAAAGAACCTTATTTTGTTTATGAATTTTGTTTGAATTTATAATTTGTCTATGTATTGTATATTATTGTAAATATGAATTTTTGATAATAAAAGATAAAAAAAAAAAACCGCGATAGCTGAGAGAGTGTGACGTCAGAGAGCAGCAGCAGAGAGCGGAGACGCAATTGTTTGGGAGTGTTGGAGGAGGTTTTTTTTTTTCATTTTAGTTTGAAAGTATATTTGAGAGCCTGAAATACGGTATATTTTAGTTTTTTGGAGTTGTTATCCTGTTACGCTGTTAGGGGGACGCCCTGAGTTTAATTATTTCCCCAGTTTTTTTATTGGGGTTTTTTGTTCGTAATTGTTTGATGCGAACGGAGACACAAGGAGGAAAATGGAAAAAGCCCAGCAGCAGAACAGATGCAAGAAAAAGAGTGAAAGAAAAATAGAGCCAAGACGAGATATAAATGAGGAAAGTATGGAAGAAGACAGAGAAGATTTAAGAGAAAAAAAGATAAACGAAAAAAATGTGGAAATGAAACAGACAAGAGAGTCTCTTTCTGGAGTAAAAATAGCAGAAGCGATCGGAACAAAAACTGGAGAAGCAAGTGCGGAGACCAGAGATGGGAAAAGTACTCACTTACTACTACTACTTCTTAAGTAGAAGTACAGATACTTGTGTTAAAAAATACTCTGGTAAAAGTAGAAGTACTGATTTAACTTATTTACTCAAGTAAAAGTAATAAAGTACAGGCTTGGAAATGTACTTAAAGTATAAAAGTAAAAGTAGCCTTGCGAATGACAACCATTTTTTATGCAAAGCTACCTGGACCACAAATGTTACTAGAGTGCAAGCTGAGAAACTTCAGTGGACATGGAGAAAAGGCTCTTTATGTATATATGCCATTGTCTACATTTTAAATGGATGTCTGCCAAAAGGCCTAAAACATCCCATATATGATTATTGTGACAGAGACTGGGACTCCAGGTTAATAAGATTCTGACTGAGTAGCAAGATATGAATTCAACTGTGATTCTGTAATAATTCACAGATCCAGTTCCATTTTTAATCAACATTTAAAGGAATCTACATGTAAGTTCTGCATACTTTAGAGTACAACTAACCAGTGGTGTAGTCTATTTTTTTGTAGTGAGTATACTGTGATTACTGTCCCAGAGCGACACCCCATACAGTCGGTACTGTGACGTTTCTGAATACGAACTGTACACGGGCAACAGACGTTTAAGTATTGATGGCGTTTATTTAAAGTCCTGGAAAAACAACACTTAGAGTTGAGAAAAGATGAGACAGATTTAACTTTTTGAGAAACGCAACCGAACCTGAACGCAACAGGACATCACATCACACAAATAAGCCGTTTAACCGACACCCCCCCACTGCCACACAAAACCATGACTAATAATTAGCATCATCATACAACTTTTGTATCGATTAGCAGTAAAATCTGCTGATAAGGGCCTACATTTACTCAAAAGTATTTAATAAACTGTTTACAATCTTCAACACCATGGCTAACAAATGCATAAAAAGCAGACGGAAGGAGAAAAAAGTTCCACTCTTTCTATTTTAGTTAATTATCTGACCATTGCTAACTAACATTACCATATAGTCATTTAATTGTGTAAAGCAATGCATATTTAAGATTTAAGAATTTACTCTAATATTGCATAGTCATTGACCTATGAAGGCCAGGAGTTCTCACTGTCTCTCATCATCTGAAACAAGGAAATATAAACTTTGTATTCTGTTTACTGCTGTACACACACACATAGACACACACACACACACACACACACATAGACGCGCGCACGCACGCACGCGGTATCATATAAGCTAGGCTACTCTCACTTACCAGGTAACAGTAGGCTAACGTTGGTGGCAGCTGCAGCGTCACCCGACGTGGCAGCAGCTTCAGGGACAGACTTCAGAAAACACTGAAGTAGTGTTTTTTTGGTCTGTTTAGTAACGTTTCATATCTCGTTACTTATAAAACTTTGTTCAAACTCTAGGTAACTAACTAGTTGCGAGAAAGGAAAGACCGCGCAAAGAATGCAACTTGTTGTTGCTTAGTAACGTTAAGTGACCTCACGTCAGATCCAGGGCCACGGCTACGGAAACCCCGAAGGTCCAAATGTCAGAGCTTCCCAACACAGACGGGGTGAATTTATGAATGAAAATGAGAACGTTCTGTCACAAACAATGTTGTTACGTATCATCGCGCTTTTGTAAGTGGGTAAGTAACGAGCCACTTTTGTAAAACGTAAGGAGTAGAAAGTACCGGTATTTGTGTTAAAAATGTAAGGAGTAAAAGTAAAAAGTCGGCACAAAAATAAATAGTAAAGTAAAGTAAAAATACCTGAAAAATCTACTTAAGTACAGTAACGAAGTATTTGTACGTTGTTACTTCCCATCTCTGGCGGAGACAACGGCTGAGAAGGAAGAGAAGACAAAGACGGCGGAGAAGACAGGAGAAGTGAGAGAAGCGATGGATGACAAAATGAGAGTTGCAGAGGAAGGGCGAGAGGAAAAGCGGTGGGGGTGAGACTGACGATGAGAAAAGACAGTTCGATACAGAAAGCAGCGGAGGAACAGGCGAGAGCAGAATTGCAGAAGCATGTGGAGAACAGGAAAACGGCAGAACTGGAGTTTGCAGCGACGGAGAAAGTACAAACAAGAAGAGCAAGACTGGAACGACAAGGACAGCAGAGGGAAGAAATGGCAGCACCAGAGACAGTGGCAGAACGAGTGGCCGCATTGAGAACAGTAGCGGAAAGCACGGAGAGAACGCGAGGCGAGACTGTAGCAGTGGAAGAGATGGGAGCAGGTGCGGCAGGAGCAATGGCACACGCTCAGAGAACAAGACCAGAGGTGGAACAGACGAAAACATATGACAAAATGCTGACGGTGAGAATTCAGACTGTATTGCCCAAAGAAATTCCAATATTGGAAGTATGACTAAGATACGTTTCCTGACGGGAGGCCTGATGGCGTGTAGAAAATTGGGTTGGAATGAATATGAAGTGACTTTGAGTACTGCAACAGGAAAATTGAGAATATTACCAGGATTTCAAATTGATGACAATGAGTTCACGGTAACGGATCTCTGCAACCAAGATACAATGGTCTCGTTTCTAAAACTGCCGGCCTACACAACGGACGCAGAAATAATATCAAAACTGAAACTCTGGGGGGTAATGCCTGTATCAATAATCAGACAAAGAATGTGGCCAGGCACGAATGTGGCGGATGGCACACGGTTTGTGAAAGTCCGCTTTGAGGGAACAGTCAAATCTTTGCCTTACTCTGCAAAATTTGACACGGTACAAGGACCGCAGTTTTTCAGAGTAATACATGACCACCAGAAGAAGGTGTGCCGTATCTGCTTAGACCCACAGCACTTAATGAAAGACTGTCCAAGCTTCATCTGCAAGTGCAAAGAACAGGGTCATTACGCCAAGGAGTGCAGCAAAGAGGTAAGAAAGTGTGAAACATGCATGAATGCTCTAAATAGTCACTCTGACAATAAGAAATCTGATTTGCTCATTGATGATGACAACCATGATGAAATAGACAAAAAAACAACAGATGATGAAGATGATGATGAAAATTCAGAAATTAATGAGACAAATGACACCCTTGATGCGGAAAAAGAAGAATGTCAGTTTGAGTTTGACAATGATGAAAATGATGAGAGTAATGCACAAACTGTTGAGGTGAGTGAGACAGAGAGAGATGCAAAGAGAACTGAGACAGAACAGAGTCAGGTTGGCATCGTCTCGATAGATCCTGATAACCTTGACTTGGTAATGCAAAGAGATGTAGAAACTCCCTCACAAAATGACCAGGAAGGTGGGAGTGGGCTACAAGCTAGCGCGCCCTCCACCTCACAGGGAATGGGATTGAAGGAGAGCTACAATATAGGATCAGAGAATCTGAAGTCTGCTCAGACAAACACAGCAGTTGTGCACAAAAGTTTGATGGAAGCAGACATGTGCCGATTTTCGGTAATTCGATAAATCACGATAATGAATATACACAATATTGTTATCGTGGGCACTTCAAAATACCGTAAAAAATAATAGATCCGAATTTTTTTTTTAATTTTTTTTTAGAACGTGCATTATAGCTTATTTTCCATCAACCGCTTGAACAAACACTGCGTATATGCTGCGCAGAACACGTGAGCGCACCCGGATGTAAACAGTGTTCACGTCACATGTAGAATCACACTGCAAGAGAACGTGCGCGCCACGGCCACTGACGCCGCAGTCAAATTCTCACATGAAGAAGAAGCATGGCGGAAGGAGGAACGCTGCCGACAATTTATCGCAATTTATCCCCCTTCAAAAAGGGTAAAGTCAGATGTTTGGAAATATTTTGGGTTCCAAAAAAATGCAGAGGGATTGCTGATCGAAGACAGTTTCCCTTTGTGTAAGACATGTGGACAGAAAGTGGCTGCAAAGCAAGGGAACACGTCTAACATGTTCGCTCATATTCGTGACAACCATCCACTGCAATTCAGGGAGATAAAGGTAAGACACTTTATTTCTCATGTTGATAAAACAACTATTTGAAAGACAGGATGGCAAAGTTACGTTAACTTATTTCCATTTGCTGTATGTAGGAAGAGTTAAGAGTTAGCATGAACTCGTATTGCGTCTCGTATTTTATCAACAAAAAATGCAATATTCAGCTAAAAGTTATGTAATTAATAATGGAAGTTAGGCAGAATAATAATAATAATTAAATAATAAAAAAAAAATTTAGTTACTAAAAGGACAAAACTGAAGTTTGTTTCTTTTGTAACCTGTTTCTCTTGTAAAATTACAATATCGTGATAATACCGTATACCGTGATAAATGCTCTCTCAATTAATCGCAGCATGAAAAAGTCATACCGGCACATGCCTAGATGGAAGACTCTGATTTTCTGAGTCAAAATATATTCATTACACAAATACCTAAAACGGGGGTGTGGCAGGTACCAAGAAATGTTAACAAACAAGTGACAAAAAGACTAGCTAGGGTGGCAAAACAACCTTATTGAGATTGAGTCAACACATTCATGTCATGGTTTTTTATGTTCCACACTTTTCTGTATCACAATGCTTTTCTTGGCATCCCTCAACACAAATGGACTGAGAACGGAAGTAAAGCTGAAATTGATGCTGAGACAAATCCCTTTTGACATTCTGTGTGTCCAAGAAACAAAGTGGGACCAAGACAAAGAAACTGATGTGAGAAAGCAGTGGAAAGGACAAATGTACGTGAGTAATGGCACGAGTCGTAAATGTGGAGTGGCAATTCTGCTGAAAACAGAGGATATAGACAATATTAATGTAATCCACAAGGACAATGATGGCAGAATGTTGATAATTGACTGTACATATAACTAGATAGACATGAGAATAATCAACATATATGCACCCAATGTGGAAAATGAAAGAAGACTTTTTTTCAAGAACTTGAGTAGATGGTGCACCCAGCACACAGTGATTCTGGGAGACTTTAATACGATTCAAACTAAATTTGACATTTCAATGAACAACGTGTTTAAGACAGATACGAGCAGGAAAGAACTACAGTACCTAATGAACAGTAAAAATATGTGTGATGTGTGGAGAACCTCAAATCCTGTAAAAAAACAGTTCTCAAGAAAACAAGTAGTAAACCATAAACTGAAACAATAAAGAATTGACCTGTGTGTAGCATCAAATTATATGTGTAAATATATAACGAATCAAAAGTATGTACATAATACAGGGAGTGATCATAGTGCTTACATTAGAAACTCTAGGTCAAAAGAGAGGAGGGGGTTTGTGGTGCTTAAATAACAGCTTATTAGAAGACAATCAATGACAAAATGTTGACAGATGCAAATTATGAAATGTTTTTAAATGATGATATTTTTGAATGGTGGTTAGAACTGAAAAGAAGAATCAAACAGATGCATATTATATAGTAAGCAAAAAAAATTAATGGAGTCAAGAGAAGAAACTAAGATAAGAACTGCAATGCAAACTGAAATAGACAGAATAGAAAATGAAAATGATAGTGACCTCATGAAAAATACTGCGAATATTACGACGGAAAAATATGAATGTTTGAAATTAAAACTGAATAAAATAGAGGAGAAAAAATGTAGAGGGGCAGCAATAAGAGCAAAAATACAGAATTACCTGGAGGGGGAGAGATGCACTGCTTTTTTCCTGAGGCTAGAAAAAGGGAAACAGAAAAAGACACACATTGAAGAGTTGATTTCTCAACAAGGAAAATCAATAATAGAGAGAGAGGAAATACATACAACTGTTTATAAATACTACAAAACCTTGTTTACGAGTGAACCAATTGAAGAGATATATGTCAATAGGGTATTGTCAAAAATGAAAAAAAAAACAATTAAGTTGGAGGAAAAAGAATGGTGTGATAGTGATTTTACAGAGGCAGAAATAGAACAGGCAACATTAGGACTTAACAACGACAAAAGTCCAGGATTAGATGGACTGACAGCAGAATTTTATAAAGCATTTAAAAGACTACTAATTCCTATACTAAAGCATATTTATACAGAAATACAAAATACTAAGGAAGTACCGGACTCTTTTGCAAGTGGAGTAATAAATATATTTTACAAGAACAAGGGAGACAAAACTAACTTGGATAATTACAGACCAATCAGTTTGCTAAATATAGATTATAAAATCTTCACAAAAATCATAGCAAATAGAATCAAACAAGTAATAGCGGCAGTTGTAAGTAATACACAATCATATAGCATACCGGGAAAAGACATAGCAGACTCAATAATAACTATTAAGGATACAGTGAGAACGATGGCAAAAGGGACAGGAGTAGATATACAAAAAGCTTTTGATAGAGTAGAACACTGTTTTTTGCTAGCAACGATAAAAAAATTTGGTTTTGGAGAAAGAATTATTGGTTGGATCAAGATGCTCTATGGGAAGGCAAAAAGCTGTATAAAATGCAATGGTACCCTAACTGGTTTCTTTTCTGTAGGAAGATCTATAAGGCAAAGGTGTCCAATGTCATCGCTTTTATATAGTCTAGTGGCTGAACCTTTTGCAATGCTAATTGAGAATGAAGATAAAATTAAAGGCATATCCTTAAATCAAGAAATGAGAGTAAAATTAGTACAATATGCGGATGATATTAATTTTTTTGCATCAACATCAAGTGGAGAAGTAGATTTATTTCTTGAACTTATGAAAAGTTATAGCTTGGCTTCAGGCGCAAAGATAAATGAAAATAAATCCGAGATAACAGCATTTGGGATAGATCGAAGTGAGTTAAAAAAATGGGAATTTCAGATTGTCAATGAACCAAGAAAAGTGTTGGGCATTTATGTGGGTAAGGATGAAGAAGATGCATGTACAAAAACATGGAATGTTTTAATTGAAAAACTAAGTAAAGTTTTGAATATGTGGAAATTAAGAAACTTGTTGATAAGAGGTAAGGTACTGGTGGTAAATAATTTAATCTTTTCATTGCTTACTCATGTAATGACAACATGTGCAGTCCCAAAGTGGGTAATTGAAAAGATAAATCGAATTGTTAATGCGTTTATTTGGAAATCGAAAGGAGTGAGTATAAAACATGGGGTGATGGTAAATAGGATAAAGTATGGGGGTTTAAATTTGATAGACATAGGGGTTAAAAAAGATGCACTAAGGGTGAAATTGGTGGGGAAATATCTGAATGTTTCTTGTGTGGCTCTATGGAAAGCGTATTTTGAAACAATACTTTCGAACTTTGGAACAAAAAATAAATATAACCTTTGTATGATAAGAACGGAAAAAAACTTACTACACCTACCTGAATTTTACATCGAAGTCTTCAAAGCGTGGAGCAAAATACTACCGTCGCTGAAAATCGTCTGTGAAAATAAAAGTCTTACCTTTTATCAACAATCCAACATTTGAGTGGAACGGGAGAGCTCTGGAAAATAAAACTATAATAGATGCAGGGTATAATAAAATTGGAGAGATTTGCAATAACAAAGGACACATTGATGCAAATGTGTTGTGTTCAAAACTAAAGTTGAAAGGATTCAAGTTCAATTCAAGGCCGCGGTAGCAGTGAATCACAGTGTAATACTGCCCAGGCTCCCAGAAACCCAGAGGCCGAGGCCGCGGCAGTAGTGAAACACACTGGAAAACAAGACAATTTGCAGAGACCCAAAAGCTGCAGTAGCAGTGAAATAAAATTGAATACCACCCAGCGTATCTGGGACCCAAAGGCCGCGGTAGCAGTGAATCACAGTGTAATACTGCCCAGGCTCCCAGAAACCCAAGCGATGAGGCCACGGTAGCAGTGAAACACAATGGAATACAGGACAGTTTATTGCAAAGAACAGTGTATATATGTGTGTGTGTGTGTGTGTGTGTGTGTGTGTCTGTGTGTGTGTGTAATAATAAAAGTGTTTGGTAGGACGAGGTCAAACATTGGTTGTGTTTTGTTTCCAATTTCCCCTCTCCTTTTGTTTTACTTCTTCCAGCCAGGCCAGGGTCGCCGAGACCCGAAGGCCGAGGTCACGGTAGTAGTGAAATACGATGGAATACTTCACAGGGTACCAGAGACCCAAAGGCAGCAGTGAAACACAATGTAATACCTCACAGGGTCCCAGAGACCCAAAGGCCGAGGCCGCGGTAGTAGTGAAACGCTAGCCTCGCGGCCTCATCCTACAGGTCCATGGGACCCTGCGGGTGTTGTGTACGTGCGTGCAAGGGTGTGTGGGTTGGGTGTGTGAAAGTGTGTGTGGGTTGGGTGCGTGACATAAACTCACATAGCGGATGTATCCCAAAGGGTTTTTATTGAGAATAGATGCAAGGTTCATTTCTTTGCAGTTCATTTCAATCTATTGCAGTTCATTTCACACACGTCACACATTTCAAACGCAACATTCTCGTCTTGTCTGCGGCGGCTGTTTGTTTGCCGCTCGTTAGCCGTTAGCCGTTTTCGCACCGTCACCGTCAAAGCTCAACCCGGCGCCGCATGAGCCAAGCGCTCCGTCGGCTTTGGACAGAGCTGACACCTCTTCCTCTTGCTGGGCACTCTCTGAGCGCTCGGTCCCGCGTCCTGGTTGTCGTTGCGGTCTTCGTGGTCCTCTTCGTGGTCGGCCTCCTGGGCTCGCCGAACGGCCGCGGCGGTCCTCACAGCGAAGGCTTTGACGAGCGCGGCGGACGCTTCAGTGCGCGGCAGACGCCGGCGTCTCTCGATGAGCGGAGTCACGAGCGCCATTCCCAGCTGCTCCAGGAACGCTCTTCTGCGGCTGAGCTTGCCGCGCATCCACTCGGGCCTGAGCTCTCGCCACAGCACAAAGGCGTTGTAGGCGGACACGTCGAGGATATTGTGGAACACGGCAAGGGGCCAACGTGCCGTCTTCCTGCGGCAGCTGTACGTACCGATGAGCTTGTCCAGGTTGTCCACGCCGCCCTTGGTGCGGTTGTAGTGTGGAATGAGCAGCAGCCCAAAGTAGGCGCGCACGTCCGTGGCGTCCATCGCTTTCCACTCGACTTCGCCGTATAGCCTGCAGCCCTCCAGGTTCGTCGCTGCCAGTACCATGTCTTCGATGTGGCGCGTGACAAACAGCTCAAACGCGGAGAGTATGTCGCGGACACGCGTGGCTGCGTACTCCGTGGGTCCCGGGCTCTGCGGAGGCATGTCGGTCTTGTTCTATATATCTATCTATATCTATCTATATCTATCTATATCTATATCTATATCTATCTATATCTATATCTATCTATATATATCTATATATATCTGTGTGTGTGTGTGTGTGTGTGTGTGTGTGTGTGTGTGTGTGTGTGTGTGTGTGATAAGAAAAGTGTTTAGTAGGACGAGGTCAAACATTGGGTGTGTTTCGTTTCCCATTTCACATACCCCTTTTGTTTTACTTCTACCAGCCGGGCCAGGGTCCCCGGGACCCAAAGGCCGAGGTCTCGGTAGTAGTGAAATACGATGGAATACTTCACAAGGTCCCAGAGACCCAAAGGTGGAGGCCGTGGTAGTAGGCCTCCACCAAGACAGGACAGGGTCTCTGGGACCCGAAGGCCGCAGTAGGAGTGAAGTACAGTTGAATATCGCCCAGGGTCTCTGGGACCCAAAGGCTGCGGTAGCAGTGAAACACAGTTGAACACAGGACGGGTCCCAGAGACCCAAGGGCCGAGGCCACGGTAGCGGTGAACTACCGTTGAATACTTCACAGGGTCCCAGAGACCCCAAAGGTCGAGACCGTGGTAGCAGTGAAACACAGTGGAACACAGGACGGGTCCCCGAGACCCAAAGGCCGAGGCCGCGGTAGTAGTGGAATACAATGGAATACCTCACAGGGTCCCAGAGACCCAAAGGCCGAGGCCGCGGTAGTAGTGAAATACAATGGAATACAGGACAGGGTCCCTGAGACCCAAAGGCCGAGGCCACGGTAGTAGTGAAACACAGTGGAATACAGGACAGGGTCTCTGGGACCCAAAGGCCGCAGTAGGAGTGAAGTACAGTTGAATATCGCCCAGGGTCTCTGGGACCCAAAGGCTGCGGTAGCAGTGAAACACAGTGGAACACAGGACGGGTCCCAGAGACCCAAAGTCTTACAGTTTTATTTTCGCTCTTTTGAGTTTTTGTTTTGTGCCAGTGTGCGTTTTTTGTTTGAAATTGTTTGGAAGCGTAATGGCGGAGCCAGCGCACGAGGCAGCTGAGGAAGCTTTTTTGGTTAATCGTCTAACAAGAGACAAGAGAAAGTTGAGTATCCCGAATGTAGATAGAGACATGACCAACAAGACAAAAAAATATGTGGATGAAACAATGGACAATATTGAAATTGACATGGACTTAAACGAACCGACGGGAAATAGTGAATGGGAGGCCGTAAAAAAACAAACGAATGAGGCGACAGAAAAATGACTGCGGTCAAGCCAGCCGACACTCGGATCTCCGTGGTCAAATCAGCCGACACTAAAATTGTAGTGCGCTCTTGTAACGGCACGCGTGGTAAATGCATTCAAACGGCCCAGATGGAGTAGCGAACGCTAGCAAAGTTAGCGAGAGGATACACATGGGACGACTTCTGGTTTTTCAAAATAAGGTGTTATATAAAAGGTGTGTATATATATATATATATATATATATATATATATATATATATATATATATATATATATATATAAACGCGATTAATGGATTATATTCACCAAGTAAAATATATGTAACCTGTGTCAAAACAAATGAAATTCCAGTAAACTGTAAAGGGAATGTATAGTTTGAGTTTACAAGAATACAACATTAGCAATTAATAATTCCGGACAATGATTTACAGTATTTCAGGGGACACCTCTGACTGCAGCCATATTTAAAATCAAGCAATTAAAACGGTATAAATTTGGATTTTATGAAGTAAAAGTCCCAAATTTTGAGGGTAAAATTACGTCAAATCTGAAACTTAAGGTGCTATAACAGGACTTTGCTCCATAGTTCCAGGCAATGAGTGTTATAGTTGAGTACAGGGCATCAATGACTACGATCATACTGAAAATAAAACAATTTTACTGTATACTTTTGAAGACTTTTCAAAGTAAAAGTCCTTTCGTGTACTGTTAAATGACAAAAGATATGAAACTCTAGGGGCTCTAAAAAGACTTTGGTCCATAATTCCAGGTCATGACTAACATATTTGAATACAGGGCATCAATGACTGCAATCATACTGAAAATCAAACAATTTTACTGTATACGTTTGGAGATTTTTCAAAGTAAAAGTCCTTTCGTGTACTGTTAAATGACAAAATATATGAAACTCTAGGGGCTCTAAAAAGACTTTGCTCCATAGTTCCAGGCAATGAGTGTTATAGTTGAGTACAGGGCATCAATGACTACGATCATACTGAAAATAAAACAATTTTACTGTATACTTTTGGAGATTTTCCAAAGTAAAAGTCCATACGTGTACTGTTAAATGACAACATATATGAAATTCTAGGGGCTCTAAAATGACTTTGGTCCACAATTCCAGGCAATGACTGGAATAATTGAGTACAGGGCATCAATGACTACTATCATACTGAAAATCAAACAATTTTACTGTATACTTTTGGAGATTTTCCAAAGTAAAAGTCCTTTTGTGTACTGTTAAATAACAAAATATATGAAACTCTAGGGGGTTTTCCTTGGAACACTTTGACCTTGTGATATACTGCACTTTGTAGAACACTAAATGCACTTTATGACATACCATATGCACTTTATGAAGGACTCTACAAACTAGATGCACTTTAATAGTCCAATTTGCACATTTACCGCTGGTGTTGTTTCATTATTTATAATCCTGTATTTGTTGTATTGTTTATTTTTTGTATATTGTGATATGTAGCCTGTTGTTTAATGTATAACTTTAAATTCTGTAAAACTTTAATAAAGCTCTTAAAAAAATCAAAACCGGTCTGTCAAAAGGGTCTGTCTTGACCTACTCTTCACAGAGAATTACAACAGCATGATGTGGAGTTTAACCTTAACAGTCATTGGATTCAATCATATTTTCCTAACAGCTGCAGCACACAATTTATTACATAAAAACATAAAAATACATTGTTATCAAGAATATGCATTATTTAAACTTTATTTAACTCAGCAGTAGTTAAACCAATTATTTTCACCCAACATCACAAGTTTAACCGTGCGCAAGCAATAGTAGCCTATATCGTCAGATATCTTTTATTGACATACTGCAATGCATCTTGTGAGTTGTAGTTGACTTCCCTCATTGTATGTTTGGCTTAAATTATTTTATGCATATTGGGAGTTGTAGTTGACTTATGTTATGGTATGTGTATGGCTGTATGGCTTAACTGTTAAACACTGTTCGATACTACCCCCATTAATTTACCGTTTTTGGTAACATTTGACTGGACAGTTTTAACTGCTCTTATTTTAACATAAATACCAATACAAATGACAAAGTATTTTTAATCAAACATTTATTGGGGGGGGGGGGGGGGGGGGGGGGAGGGGGGGGGTATGTGAGAGAGAGTGTGTACAACAGGAAAGTTGTAGGAGTGTGTGAATGGAGATGTCTTTCATCTCCTTGATGAAAATGATACTCTTTCTCATTAATTTCCTATGGCGGTCCTTTTCGTAAACAAAAAAACTGTGACCAAGTTCAATAAATCCCTTAAAATTCAAATAAAGTAGTTACAATGAATAGTATGTCTTCAAATGCCTTTTGTGAAGGACATAATGAGGTCTTGAGGCAATCTGACAAAAAATGCCATATTTATGGTACCGGGAATATGTAAATCGGTACTCTTTTAGCAGAACAGTGTTAAAAGGTTAAATAATGTTATCAGAGACACAAATATGTTCCAACGGAGTATTGTTGTACCTTTCCTCTAACTTTAAATAAAACCAGAACTCATAGACAGCAGTCTTTAGTCAATTATTTCAATAAATAGCTTTCATATTTGCAAATGCGGATCACCAAGCCTATCATGCTACAAAGAGATGCAGATTGCACTTCAGATAAAGATGTTTTACACAAATTCACACTCACAACTCACAACTACTGAGATGTAATTTAATGAAATATATCATTCCTTGAATTATGGAGCAGTGTTATGATTTTCTCAAAGTTATGTAGCATATCATTTTAAGCACTACAAATGTTTGGTTTGGGTTTAGTCACAGATGTCTTTAACTGAAATATGTCAGCGATTCACTGGAACTATGGAGCAATATTTTTATAGCAACTGTTAACATGTGAATGTACTTTAAAAAATCTCAACAAGTGTAAGTAAAAATGTTTAATTTTCACTGTGTATGTTGTCAGATATGTCAACTGAATAATGTCAATGATTGACTGGACCTATGGAGTAAAGTTTTCTTTATAGAAACTCCAGTTTCAGGAATGTAGCTATTTCACTGTTAATATGTGAATGCACTTTAAAAATTCTCAACAATTGTACAGTAAAAACGTTTAATTCTCACTGTGTGTGTTGTCAGATATGTCCTTAACTGAATAATGTCAGTGATTGACTGGACCTAAGGATCAAAGTTTTTTTAGAGCTCCTCAACTTTCATATATTTTGTCATTTGACAGTACACGTATGGACTTTTACTTTGGAAAATCTCCAAAAGTATACAGTAAAATTGTTTAATTTTCAGTATGATAGCAGTCATTGATGCCTTGTAATCAAATATGTAAGTCATTGCCTGGAATTATGGACCAAAGTCTTTTTATAGCCCCTAGAGTTTCATATATTTTGTCATTTAACAGTACACAAAAGGACTTTTACTTTGAAAAATCTCCAAACGTATACAGTACAATTGTTTGATTTTCAGTATGATAGCAGTCATTGATGCCCTGTGTTCAAATATGTCAGTCATGACCTGGAATTATGGACCAAAGTCTTTTTAGAGCCCCTAGAGTTTCATACATTTTGTCATTTGACAGTACACGTATGGACTTTTACTTTGGAAAATCTCCAAAAGTATACAGTAAAATTGTTTTATTTTCAGTATGATCGTAGTCATTGATGCCCTGTACTCAACTATAACACTCATTGCCTGGAACTATGGAGCAAAGTCTTTTTAGAGCCCCTAGAGTTTCATATATTTTGTCATTTAACAGTACACGAAAGGACTTTTACTTTGAAAAATCTCCAAACGTATACAGTAAAATTTTTGATTTTCAGTATGATAGCATTCTTTGATGCCCTGTACTCAAATATGTCAGTCATTACCTGGAATTATGGACCAAAGTCTTTTTAGAGCCCCTAGAGTTTCATAAATTCTGTCATTTGACAGTACACGTATGGACTTTTACTTTGGAAAATCTCCAAAAGTATACAGTAAAATTGTTTGATTTTCAGTATGATAGCAGTCACTGATGCCCTGTAATCAAATATGTAAGTCATTGCCTGGAATTATGGACCAAAGTCTTTTTATAGCCCCTAGAGTTTCATATATTTTGTCATTTAACAGTACACGAAAGGACTTTTACTTTGAAAAATCTCCAAACGTATACAGTAAAATTGTTTGATTTTCAGTATGATAGCAGTCATTGATGCCCTGTATTCAAATATGTCAGTCATGACCTGGAATTATGGACCAAAGTCTTTTTAGAGCCCCTAGAGTTTCATATATTTTGTCATTTAACAGTACACGAAAGGACTTTTACTTTGGAAAAATTCCAAAAGTATACAGTAAAATTGTTTGATTATCAGTATGGGTGTAGTCAAAGATGTCCTCTACTCAAATATATCAGTCATTGCCTGGAATTATGGAGCAAAGTCCTTTTATAGCACCTAAAGCTTCAGATTTCACGTCATTTTACCCTAGAAATGTGGGACTTTTACTTCCTAAAATCTCCAAATTGGGTGCAGTCAGAGGTGTCCCCTGAAATAAATCAGTCTGGAATTATTAATTGTTAATGTTGTATTCTTGCAAACTCAAACTATATATTCCTGTCACACTTTACTTATTTGTTTTGTATAAAGGACAGACACAGGTTACATATTTTTTACTTGTGGTAAATATAATCCATTAATCTCGTTTTTATATGTACTTTGCATTAACACCTTATTTTGAAAAACCGGAAGTCGTCCCATGTGTATCATCTCGCTAACTTCGCTACTCCATCTGGGCCGTTTGAATGCATTTACCACGCGTGCCATTACAAGAGCGCACTACAATTTTAGGCCCCATCCAGACGAAGACGTTAGGATGAAAACGCATCCGTCTTCCCTGGATTCGGTTCAAGAAAATTCACATCCACATGAATCCATCTGTAAATGACTCAACCCGGTACTTCATATGCCAGGCCTGTAGGCGGCGCTGTTACTGCTACAGAAATTAACGGAACGAAGAAGAAGAGCAGCCTTCAGTGACTTCCTTTCATAACCATAGACAGTATATAAAAGTTCATAACATGACTGTTAGCTAGTTCTCTTAGCTTAACACATCCATGGACTAGACTTTAATAACTTACACCACTGCTCGTTATATAGAGGCCACCTAGAAAAAGAATGTAAACTTTGTTTACATTCTATCGGACATGATTGCAGCTAGCAGATCTAGCGTTAGCACGCTAGCTAGCGCTAGCTAGCGCTAGCTAGCGCGCTAACGCTAGCTAACATCAACATCGGCAGTCACACAAACATCAATGATCCGATGTCTTTTTGATAATCTAGCTACACGTTTTTCTTGCGGTAGCCTTTCTACAATAAGCGGTGCTAAAAGTTACTATAATCCGTTCAAGGAGTTGATAAGCAGACAGATTAGCGAGCTAGCAGCGTTGCGTCCCTGCTAGCGCCGTCAGCTGGGTTGAAGGCGGAGCTGTTAGGCCGAGGTGTGTGGGGATGACATCATCGATACGCACGTATGCGGTTTCGCCGTCCATATGAAGCCAAACGTGAGCCGGCTTTTTTTTTATTCACCCTGGGACCAGGTTTCAAAAAAGTGTGTTTACGGGCAGTGCGTTTACAGGATTCATGTGGACAGACGGCCCAAACGATGCAAAAGATGTGCGTTTGCATTGAAATACGTCTTCGTCTGGACGGCCCCTTAGTGTCGGCTGATTTGACCAAGGAGATCCGAGTGTCGGCTGGCTTGACCGCAGTGAACAAACGCTGTGTCGGGGGGGGCAAACTCGTGTGATGCGTAATTGATCCCGTGGATGATTTGAAGGCTATTAAGTGAACAAGCTGTACCCGGTGCACCAAACACTGGGCCGTCTTGACTGTCTTGATTCTGCACATATTTCTGTTACTGTAGTCCTATTTATTATTTCATTATTTCATCCATGCGTGGCGCAGCGGATCCGTGCGCACTGTCACCTGCCGTGGAGACGCTGGCCTCACTAACCTCTCCTCCTCTGATTCGGATCTCTCTCGCGCTCTAGCCTACTAACACTTAAAATAAATGGCATTACATCGGTGGGTTCAAACTGCTTATTGTGCGTCACTTGGATTGGCACTATGCATGTTGTTCTGTAACTGGTGTGGCGCTTCCTCTATTCTCTTGATTCGACATTAGACATTGTTTTTTTAATTTCTGCCATTCACTGCCTGGTCAACATTTGTCACTCTGGGCATTTTCTTTTATTGCTTATCCGAGATAAGATCCAGACAGAAAAACATTTCTCGGCTCCACTTCCGCGATCAGCACCTAAACCTCGGTGAAGTTTTTTTCCGTCTGCAGCGGGAAAACCCGTTGTGATTGGACGAAGAATGACGTCAGGGGCACATTTATAGTAATTTCCATATTCATTTATGGGAGGAGGCAAGGCAGGGTCGGTGGCTCGTTCATGTGCGCTCAATTTCACGTTGATTGTGATGTATAAAGGAAAGGTGCGCAGGACCTGGCGTACGCCCGGTTTTATACATCTGAATATTTCTGTGCGTAGGTACTTTTCAAGTTTTTGGTCGTACGCCATCTTCCGGTATGAAAGCTGCGCAATCTTTTATACATGAGGCCCCTGGACTTTTTTTGAAAAAATTTAGATATTTTGTCAACTGTATAAGTTATAATGTTAATTTCTTCACAGTTTGACTCCTAATACATATGAGAAGTTATTTAGAGAGGAGATTGGCTTAGGTTTTATTGATCTGTGTGTCATATCAATACATATCTGTGAGATTCCTGTTTCCGTTTTATGTATTTATTTATCTTGAAGGTCCTACAAAATGGTTTAATATTCAAGTGACCTCACTGCAGCCCACATATTCTAATAGCCCAGTTTTTCCTGAAAAGAATGATGTCCATAGATTGACTGTGGACAACATGGTTGATGTTTTACAAGCTTTTTTAGAAAAAACCAGACGGACCAGAGGTTGTCAAACATCCTTTAGGAATCTGAGTGTTAATGTATAACAATACTGAACAAGCATTAGTAAACCATTAGTAAACCGTTATTTATGCACTTTTGTATCCTTATTGTAAAGTAGAGAACATTTCCACCTTAACTAATAATTAATGTATAACAGTACTGAACAAGCATTAGTAAACCATTAGTAAACCGTTATTGATGCACGTTTTTATCCTTATTGTAAAGTAGATAACATTTCCACCTTAACTAATACTTAATTAATGTATAACAATACTGAATAAGCATTAATAAACCATTAGTAAACAGTTATTAATGCTCTTTTGTATCCTTATTGTAAAGTAGAGAACATTTGCACCTTAACTAATACTTAATTAATGTATAACAATACTGAATAAGCATAGCTAAATAATGATTCATAGTTTATTAATACTCTTTGACTTAAACATTCACAGCTTTTAAACATTAGTGAAACATTGCCAATGTGAAATCAAATATCCACGACAACCTTATGTTATACACACATATTCAAATTGTAAAAAAAGGTTTTCATTTGATTCTGAGTTTGACTGAGTCAGTTCTTTCTCTCCACTGAAGAATCAGAGCTATTACAGTGTGAGTCCTGCATGTAGATTACACTGGACATTTTCCCCCTTTTATCATCTTCACTAGCATGCCTTCTGGATAGTTGTCCTCTCTTGAAACCTAACAAACCAAGTGGGATATATCAATTTATTTTAAATGCATGCAAAAGCTACAGCTGCAAGGATTGATCGTTCACTAGATCAACGTCAGATCTTTACACATGTTGAAAGATGGTCTGGCTCTCTTTAACTAGCTAATGGTTCACAAAGACTTCAGTCAACCTTAATTATACTGAAATGTTCAATGAAATAAAAAATGATTCTCCTTTGAACCTTCTGTCACATCCAATATACCGTAGTAATTGCATTTCTATCTCTCAAGTTACTCTGTTTCATGTAGCTACATAGGCTCATTAGCCTGGTAATTTTAACTGCAGGCTAATATGTTGACATGCTAGCTTTACTTGCACAACACTCATCTCCAAGTTCGTAAAACTCTTAAACGGCATATCATGTCAAGTGACTGAAAATACAAACAGTATTTGAGGAAACAATGACCAACCTTATGTCCTTCAGCCAGGTACTAAACAAGATAAACACAAAAAGTTTTGCTACTATAGAACTATGAATCATTATTTAGTAATGCTTATTCAGTATTGTTATACATTAATTAAGTATTAGTTAAGGTGCAAATGTTCTCTACTTTACAATAAGGATACAAAAGAGCATAAATAACGGTTTACTAATGGTTTATTAATGCTTATTCGGTATTGTTATACATTAAGTATTAACTAAGGTGGAAATGTTCTCTACTTTACAATAAGGATACAAAAGTGCATCAATAACGGTTTATTAATGGTTTACTAATGCTTATTCAGTATTGTTATACATTAATTAAGTATTAGTTAAGGTGGAAATGTTCTCTACTTTACAATAAGGATACAAAAAAGCATCAATAACTGTTTACTAATGGTTTACGAATGCTTGTTCAGTATTGTTATACATTAAGTAAGTCATAACTAAGATCGAAATGTTCTCTACTTTACAATAAGGATACAAAAGTGCATCAATAACGGTTTGCTAATGGTTTACTAATGCTTATTCAGTATTGTTATACATTAATTAAGTATTAGTTAAGGTGGAAATGTTCTCTACTTTACAATAAGGATACAAAAAAGCATCAATAACTGTTTACTAATGGTTTACGAATGCTTGTTCAGTATTGTTATACATTAAGTAAGTATTAACTAAGGTGGAAATGTTCTCTACTTTACAATAAGGATACAAAAGTGCATCAATAACTGTTTACTAATGGTTTACTAATGCTTATTCAGTATTGTTATACATTAATTAAGTATTAACTAAGGTGGAAATGTTCTCTACTTGACAATAAGGATACAAAACTGCATCAATAATGGTTTATTAATGGTTTACTAATGCATGTTCAGTATTGTTATACATTAATTAAGTATTGGTTAAGATGGAAATGTTCTCTACTTTACAATAAGGATACAAAAGTGCATAAATAACGGTTTACTAATGGTTTACTAATGCTTGTTCAGTATTGTTATACATTAATTAAGTATTAACTAAGGTGGAAATGTTCTCTACTTTACAATAACGATACAAAAGTGCATCAATAACAGTTTATTAATGGTTTACTAATGCTTGTTCAGTATTGTTATACATTAATTAAGTATTAACTAAGGTGGAAATGTTCTCTACTTTACAATAAGGATACAAAAAAGCATCAATAACTGTTTACTAATGGTTTACTAATGCTTGTTCAGTATTGTTATACATTAAGTAAGTCTTAACTAAGATGGAAATGTTCTCTACTTTACAATAAGGATACAAAACTGCATCAATAACGGTTTACTAATGGTTTTCTAATGCTTATTAGGCCCGAGCGCCGACAGCGGCGAAGGCCCTATTGGAACTGAAGGAATTATTATTATTATTAGGGCCCGAGCGCCGACAGCGGCGAAGGCCCTATTGGAACTGAAGGAATTGTTATTATTCTTTCTTCTTCCGCGCAATGAATTGCTTTTTTGAGGGGCTTAACATATTCAAAAACTCACCAAATTTGGCGGTCGCGTCAAGTCTGGTGAAAAATTATGTTTTTAAGGGTTTCGGGAATAGGCGCACAAAAATGGCTTGCTAGCGCCCCCTACAAAGTTAAAAAAATTGAGCCCCTGCAGTACGTTTAACGTAGAGTCACGAAATTTGCTACACATATGTAGCATGTCAAGACGTACAGAAAACGTCATTGGAGCCATACCCTAAACCCAACAGGAAGTCAGCCATTTTGAATTGAAAGTTTGAAATTAGTGCGAACTCCTCCTAGAGATTTCATCCGATCCACTTCAAATTTGGTCTGTACCATCTTCAGACATTAAAGATGAAAAGTTGTTAAAAGAAAAACTTTTGGTCATAGGGCATGGTCGTGGCGGGGCGGCCATTTTGTGCGTTTCGCCATCGAAACAGGAAAGTGGGTGTAACTCGAGTATACATTGTCCAATTGGCTCGAAACTTTTCACGATTCATAAGAGTCCATCCCTGAGGACATATAAGGGCTGATATTTACTCAAAGTCATAGCGCCCCCTAGTGGCAACAGGAAGTAGGCCTAAAAGTCAAGGTGCTATACTTTAACGAACTCCTCCTACAGATTTCATCTGATGGACTTCAAATTTGGTCTGTACCATCACAACACCTTTCCGATGAAAAGTTGTTAAAAGAAAAACTTTTCGTCAGACGGCGTGGGCGTGGCATGGCGGGCATTTTGAGCATCCTTTGATGAACAAAGAAGTTGTTGTAACGTTAGTGTACTTAGTCATATCCGCCCAAAACTTCTTACGTTTAACAAGGGTCCAGGCCTGAGGACACCTACAGGCCAAAATTGACATTTCGTCATAGCGCCCCCCGCTGGCAACACGAAATCTGCCTTATATGACAAACATCATCCGATTTTCATGAAACTTATAATGTGTGGTCTACATGTGATACTGAGCCGCCCCATATACTTTAACGACGCCCACTTATTCAGGCCACGCCCCCTTTAATAATATTTGAACTGTTTAAGGTACACACTTGTGTGAGGTATCATTGAACTCAGCAGAGTTCCTTTTTAATTGGTGATGGTTTGACCCGCCCCCTATGATTTAGCCACGCCCCCTTTCATAACTGGTGACCCATTTAAGGTAGAGTCTTGTGTGAGGTATCATTGAACTCAGCAGAGTTCCTTCTTCATTGGTGATGGTTTGACCCACGCCCTATGCTTAAGCCACGCCCCCTTTATTAACTGGTGACCCGTTTAAGGTAGTCTTATGTGAGGTATCAATGAACTCAGCAGAGACCTCCCTTTTCATTGGTAAAGGTTTGCTCTGACCCCTATGTGTTGGCCACGCCCCCTCTCACAACTAATGCACTGTATGACGTAGTCTTGTGTGAGGTATAGTTGAACTCTGCAGGGAGTTCGCCTTTTCATTGCTGTCGATTTGCGGTGTCTGAGTGCCACTGAAATGCACGGTTGCAAGGAGCGGCGTCCGCCGGTAAGCCAAACATGCGCAGAGGCGCAAGGGCCCGTACATCGCTGCTTGCAGCTTTAATTAGGGCCCGAGCGCCGACAGCGACCAAGGCCCTATTGGAACTGAAGGAATTATTATTATTCTTTCTTTCTTCCGCGCAATGAATTGCCTTTTTGATGGGCTTATCATATTCAAAAACTCACCAAATTTGGCGGTCGCGTCAAGTCTGGTTAAAATTTACGTATTTTAAGGGTTTCGGGAATAGGCGCACAAAAATGGCTCGCTAGCAGCCCCTACAAAGATAAAAAAATTGAGCCCCTGCAGTACGTTTAATGTAGACTCACGAAACTTGGTACACATATGTAGCATGTCAGGACGTACAGAAAACGTCATTGGAGCCATACCCGAAACCCAACAGGAAGTCCGCCATTTTGAATTGAAAGTTCGAAATTAGTGCGATTTTGGCCATTTTGACATGTCGTACTTTAACAAACTCCTCCTAGAGATTTCATCCGATCAACTTCAAATTTGGTCTGGGCCATCTTAAGACGTTAAAGATGAAAAGTTGTTAAAAGAAAAACTTTTGGCCCTGTGGCGGGGCGGCCATTTTGTGCATTTCGCCATCGAAACAGGAAGTGGGTGTAAGTCAAGTATCCATTGTCCAAGTGGCTCGAAACTTTTCCCGATTGATAAGACTCCAACCCTGAGGACATATAAGGGCCGATATTTACTCAAAGTCATAGCGCCCCCTAGTGGCAACAGGAAGTATGCCTAAAAGTCAAGGTGCTATACTTTAACGAACTCCTCCTACAGATTTCATCTGATGGACTTCAAATTTGGTCTGTACCATCACAACACCTTACCGATGAAAAGTTGTTAAAAGAAAAACTTTTCGTCAGACGGTGTGGGCGTGGCGGCCATTTTGAGCATCCTTCGATGAACAAAGAAGTTGTTGTAACGTTAGTGTACTTAGTCATATCCGCCCGAAACTTCTCACGTTTGACAAGGGTCCAGGCCTGAGGACACCTACAGGCCAAAATTGACAATTCGTCATAGCGCTCCCTGCTGGCAACACGAAATCTGCCTTATATGACAAACATCATCCGATTTTCATGAAACTTATAATGTGTGGTCTACATGTGATACTGAGCCGCCCCATATACTTTAACGATGCCCACTTATTCAGGCCACGCCCCCTTTCATAATATTTGAACTGTTTAAGGTGCACCCATGTGTGAGGTATCATTGAACGCAGAAAGTTCCTTCTTCATTTGTGATGGTTTGGCCTGCCCCATATGCTTAAGCCACGCCCCTTTCACAACTGGTGACCCATTTAAGGTACACTATTGTGTAAGGTATCATTGAACTCAACAGAGTTCCTTCTTCATTGGTGATGGTTTGACCTGCCCCCTATGCTTTGGCCACGCCCCCTTTCACAAATAATGAACTGTACGACATTGAGTCTTGTTTGAGGTATCGTTGAACTCGGCAGGGAGGTCCCTTTTCATTGGCGACGATTTGCAATGTCTGAGTGCCGCGCAGATGCATGGTCGCAAGGAGCGGCGTCCGCCAGTAACCCTGATGCGCGCAGAGGCCGTCCATCGCTGCTTGCAGCTTTAATTCAATATTGTTATACATTAATTAAGTATTAGTTAAGGTGGAAATGTTCTCTACTTTACAATAAGGATACAAAAAAGCATAAATAACTGTTTACTAATGGTTTACTAATGCTTATTCAGTATTGTTATACATTAAATAAGTATTAACTAAGGTGGAAATGTTCTCTACTTTACAATAAGGATACAAAAAAGCATCAATAACGGTTTACTAATGGTTTACTAATGCTTGTTCAGTATTGTTGTACATTAAGTAAGTAATAATTAAGGTGCAAAAGTTCTCTACTTTATAAGGATACAAAAAAGCATCAATAATGGTTTACTAATGGTTTACAAATGCTTATTCAGTATTATTATACATAAATCAATTGAGCACTTATGGTTAAGTAATGATTATATAGCATGCACAATAATGTATATAGGTTGGGCTTCAAGGCAATGTCTACATGAAGACAAAGGAACAAGCAAACCTCTGCATGGAGACTATGGAGTCTTTTCACTGATCACACCCTCTACCACAAGTAAGTCATACATTGGAGGATGGACAAAGGTACGTGGACAACCATAGCCCGTGAATAAACAATAAAAACGGTTTTCTCATAATGCCATGGCTTGGCTGTGAACCTTAAGTCATACTTGCTGTCAAACATCTTTATCAAACACCGAGTAATATTAGGAAATACCTTCATCAACATCAACTGAGGGTTTACTCTAACATTTACCCAATGTTCAATATTGTATGATTAACTGGTAAATGATGCGTTTTACTGCATTAACTAAGGGTAAAATAGATACCTTAGTTAACTAGTATTAACAGTTAGCCAAGGCTTTTTACTGCATTAACTAATGGCAAATAGACACCATAGTTGAATGTTTATAATATTAAATAATGGTAAATTATACACCTTAGTTCACTGTTATTAACAGTTAGTCAAGGCTTGGTAAAATAGACACCTTAGTTAACTGTTAATAACAGGTAGTCAATGCATTTACTAATGGTAAATAGATCCCTTAGTTAACTGTTACTAACAGTTTGTCCAGGCTTTTCACTATATTAACTAATGGCAGCATAGACACCTTAGTTAACTGAGATTAACAGTTAGTTAAGGCATTAACTAATGGTAAATAATGCATACATTAATACCGTAGTTAACATTAACATTAATAATCATGGTTAATAAATGTTTAATACAAACCTTAATTAATGGTTAATTAATGTTTATTAATGCATTAAAAATAAAAATAGGGAAATAAAATCACATGCTGCGAGGTGGATTTATTCAACATTGAAAAATATGATGAAGCAAAGAGATGAAGCTAAACAAGTGGCTGTGAAAACGAGAGTATTGGAGGACAGATTAAAATACTGTAAATTAAGGAACCAAGTTACTAAAATAAATAAAAGGAAAAAGAAAGAGTACTACAAAAATATAATTGACAATGTTAAGCATGATGGCAAAAAGCTTTGGCATATTCTAAATATTATGGGTAGAAAAAAAAATGCATCACCTTCTTTTGTAGTCTGACAGAGGTTTTATAACAGAATCTAAAGACATTGCTGATTATTTTAATAATTATTTTATAAATGAAGTTAGTAATTTGAGAAAAGGTTTTAGAACAGAAGAATTTAATTACTGTGAATTGATCTAAAATGAAATCATGGCTGATAAAGTGTGTAGCTTTAATTTTAATTGCGTGCAAACTGCAGAAGTTATGGCCCTGTTAAAGTCTCTTCCAACACATGGTAGTCCAGGCACAGACAACATGGACAGCATAGTATTGAACAAAACAGCTGAATATATTGCTGCTCCGTTGTGTTATATATTTAATCAGTGTATAGCGAGTGGGATTTATCCATCTTTGTGGAAGGAAGGAAAAATGATTCCATTAATAAAAGACAATCGATTATCTTATAATGGGCATAACTGTAGACCTATAAGTATTCTGCCTGCACTCAGTAAAGTATTGGAAAAGATTATTCATACATAAATTTGTAATTATTTCCAGAACAATAATTTGATGACTATGTTTCAGCATGCATATAGAAAGGCACATTCGACCAGTACAGCTCTTACACAAATGACCGATGGATGGCTTAGAAGTATGGATAATTCTGAATTAGTTGGTGTGGATATGTTGGACTTCAGTGCTGCTTTTGATGTAATCGACCATCATATTTTAATTGAGAAATTAAAGAGCTACGGATTTTCTCCCTCTGCTGTTACATTAATGAAAAGTTATCTTTCATATAGAACTCAGCAGGTTTTTTATAATGGTTCTTTATCTAATTACAAAAGTTTAGTTTGTGGTTTACAAGGAAGTTGCTTGGGTCCTCTTTTGTTTTCAAACTGTGACAATGTGACAAACTTAAGAGATGGCACAACAGACAAACTGAATTGGTTATAAAAATGAACCTATTTATTGGTAACAAAATTAACTTATTTATTGCAATTAGTGAATTAGTTAATTAATGCAGTTAGGTAATGTGTTGTGTTGCTGTTGTAGTTGTCAAAAGCGTTGTAACTTTATAGAACATTTAAGACATGTTGTTCTATTTAATTACACAACCCAAAACAGAAAAAAGTTGGGACATGTTGGGGTAGCACATTTTGTACACATCTTCATGCAGTGAAGATAAAGCTGTAGGCCTAGTGAAGATGAAATACACCTCTGTTTAATGGTGGGTTAGACAAAAAACAATCATTGGAAGACATTCACTTTCACAGCTGCTAGAATCTGCAGGAGGGGGAGGCATCTACTTTTCTGAGTTAAAGAAAAAAATATAAGTAGTAATTATCAAAATGTAAATGAATTAAAACTACAACCACTTGCAAAGGTATTTGATCAGCCTTGAGAAACATCACCATTACTTGTTAAAGGCCTTGTGTACCTTTTTCTGTTGCTCTTTTTTGTCTTACCTCCATTTCGGTCTCCACTATACTTCAGCCAGGTTTTTAATTTTCCTCGGCTTCCACCACTTTTGCTCCTTGTTTTTTGGCTGCATCTGTCAGCATGAAATTAAAGAAATTGAAACAGAGAAAGGGTTAGCCGACAGATCATCTGAGGTGTATTTTGTGGAGTTCTGTATGATTAGTTTATTAGCTGGCATTCATTCAATGACAAATGATGTGAGACTGTAAGGGGTTGTTTCCTCCAATTATGTTGCTATTTCTAAGTTATGTCTAAGTTTTGAATGTTTGAACGTTTTTTAAACATATCAACTATGACAACTTTTGCCAGCAAGAACGTAGAAAATGGGCTCTTCTGTCCTCTCCCTTGCCAATTAAAATCGTTGGCCAACTCATTGGTTATTATTTCTCTCATGATTCTGTGGACAATGTCTTTGACAGATGTTCCACCCAAGCTGGTAAGATATTTTGTCTAAAAATAAATGTAAAAATAATGTGTTAAGCAGCAGTAAATCAGGTCTAGGTCTCTATATCTGTTAGTATTATTTTAAGTGAAGTTACAGAACATAATTAGAATTCACCAGAGAACGTTGTGTGTCTCTGTTTGACAGCCTATCCTCCAGATCTTTTATGTCTGTCATGCTCCTTAATGGAAACTGAAAGTCCTCATTTAGAAGTTCAGCTGCATTCTCTCTTCCCATAATGGCCTGAAGGAGGAGCGTATTCTGCCTGACTTGACCCTTGATCTCTTCCAGCATCTGGTACAGCCGGAGTTCTCTTTCTGAATCAGACAAAACATAAGATGCAACATTTATGCATTATAACACACAGAATTAAACGTATAAAGAGACTTCTTTTGTTGTCTTTATCATAACATAACTTTTCCAGCCTTTTGTTGAATCCATCCCAGCTCTTTTTTGAGATGTGTTGCTGGCATTAAATTCAAAAGGTGTTTACATTTCCCATAAAATAGTAAAATTTGACATTTTCAACATTTGATATGTTGTCTATGTTCTTTTTTGCTGCTAAATATGGGTTTACAAGATTTGGAAATTATTACATTCTGTTTTTATTTAGCATTTTACATAACGTCCCAAGTTTTTTTTATTGTGGTTGTAAATCAAAGCACAATAGATATTAAGGCTAATTGTTAAAAGCAGGGCTTAAAGGTTTATCATTTGAAAATAGACACGCCAGGCAAAGTTGGTTTTGTTCTCCTTTTTGGTTACATTCATTTTATTTTTGTTCCTTGAACAGTTTCTAATCCCTGTTATAGACTAAAAAGGTAATTACTAAAAACTCCAAGTAAACTATTGTAAAAGGTTAGGAATAGTTCTACGTACCATGTTGTCTTGGTCACAGCAGGTGTTGATGGTGCAAATGGTGGTATGGCTTTTTTTTGGTCTTTCCATTGTTTCTGCATATGGAACAGTAAGAAAACAGAATCAGTACAATGTATAATACATGCACAACATTTACTTCCATCCAGAATTTCGCTGCGATCTTATACAACAGGAAAGGGACCACTGCTCAAAGTCACCTTGGAATTATTGGTTCTATCTCCAATCTGAGTAGTTCTGAGATATTGAGCTTCGAAGTCTTAGAATTACACTCATAAGCAGAACATACCTTGGCTTGCTGCCGCGAAGATCATCAGACCAGAGCCCCAGAAGGGTTTGTCGTGACTTTGCCTGGAACGCTACCAAGTCGTGAGTCGTGACTTGAAGTCGTAACTTACGGGCTAAAAATTGTGTCTGGAACGCAGCATTATACAGTGGTCAGTCCTGTGGCCGCGATGTTGTGGATGAAAGCCCCAGCAGTGGGGACAGCTGAAATGACAGAAATGTTTTATCATTTATAATCCCCAACATGTTGTAAGTAACATGTTGTCTTTATTTTATTTATAACTTTATTTAATTATTTATTTTTTTCTTTCCTTTGTGGAACAGTAGAGGAAGGGTGAGGTAATTCAGAATTGGTGTTTTGATTGGTGCCATATTTTATTAGTTGTGTTCATTAATCAAGGAAGGTGAGTAAACCACAGACTAAGAAGTTGTTGATAATTGGCCCAGGAGTTTCTGAGTAAACAAAGTGTGGTGCCAGCCAGCCAGCCGAGTTCGTTCTGATCAACAACAAACGTCATTTAAAGGGGGAGATGGCTGTGTGACGTACTCGTGTCAGCTTCCTGTTTACCGCCTGGTGTACCTTCAGACTGTAGTACACATTGCAACACCACTGCTGGGCTTTCATCCACAATAACATATGCAGCATTGCGACCCCGCAGCCACAGGACTGACTACTGTATAATTTTAATCCGTTTATCGTCATGGTTACTAAGGAGACATGAAGACGTGACATTGGGGGAAACGTGAGCAGGCCGGGAAGGATCCTGGAGATTTCCTGACTCCAGCGGACCGGAGTTCAGTGAGCTGGTGCTGAGAGTCGGGCATCACTTATGTCGCAAACGCAAACTAAACAGTGGAAGACTACAAAGGTCTGAACAGTGTCTTAAATGAGTATATGGGTGTTTTGAGTTAGTGCGAACCACCACCCTACGGCTGGAAAGCTGAACTAGCCTGTTAGCTTGTCGTGCTAACTCCGATAGCAGCAGCAGCAGCCGTGGTGTCAGCGGCTGGCTGTGCGGGCTGGCTGACGGCTTGTGTTCGGAGAGTGGAGCAGCTCGCCGGTGCCCTGAATTCAGGAAGACTTCCCGGCTCCGGCCCCCTCAAGCAGGCAGCCAGGAAGAAGCTGGCTGGGAAGGGATGGCCTGGTCGGTCTTCCCGTTCCAAAGGACAAGGCTCTGCGGTGTTTGAAGGAGGTCGAGTTCGGCTAGAGGCCACCACCGCGGGTCGAGGCGCTATGATGGCCGCCTGCCCCTCCTCGGCCGGCGGCTACGCAGCCTCCGGTCTGTCGGTCAGAAAGAGCGAGGAAATAGCGGATTTGATAGATCTGTTTTCTAAGATGCAGTACAGAGCAAAGGAAGTCACTCCTCGGGTAAGATAAGGCTCATCATTGTGTGTGCTTTTGCTACTTAACAACCTGTCTTTGTCTTTTGTGTCAACGATTAGCCAAACTGCCTTGCAGAAATAAGGGAATTAAAGCGACCTTGTACAGCAAGGTAAGGCAAAACAGCAATACTGTAGGTCGTGATTTATGATCTTAAGGAATCACTGCTCAGTTCGGCATAACTCTAATTCACCAAGCTGCACTGACATGTCCCTAAATTTAGTGTTTTTTTTACCATAGACCAGGCGTCATATTGATGACTTTCCTGGACTCATGACCTTCATTCATCCCTGGAATGGATGTGATTTTGATGGAAAACGGCATTATTAAATGCCTAATTGAATGTATTTTTTTCCTAAATATTCAGAGCATTTCTCACATTACATTAAAATGTGATCAACGTGCAATACTCAAACAGAATTTCAATAAATGAATATTCATTCAAGGGTTGACAGCTAAGTAGAGTAAAACTGCCTTCTTTCAGGCAAGTGCCAGCACCCTTCAGACTGTACTAATCCTGAATGGTCTTACACACTGCATAGTAACTCTCACTCAGCTGCTGTGGGAGTCTGCCACAGAACTGCTTCATGTGCTTGCACAGTATGGGTTAATTATTGTTATTGGGGTTTAATAGATCAATGACTGATGACTGACAATATCCTATTTGGTCATTAAATAGGTCATTAAGATACAAGTGTAAATGTAATACTGATTTGAATGCTACTGGTTTATAAATTCCTAGATATGTATGCTTAATTAGTGTCTAATAACATTGTCTAGTGTCTAATAACAATGCAACCCATTGAGATGAATCTAGGCTCTGTGGCTAGACCTTCCTATACCCAGGCATGTTACCCATATGCAAATGAGGTTCCTTTTAAACCACTAGCATAACTGTTTGTGTGTCTCCTCAGGTGGAGGCGATAGAGAAGCGCTGTCTGGAGTTATTTGCCAGAGATTACAAGTACAGTATCATCCACAACTCCAATGGAGAAGTCTGTGGCCATTACCCCCGGCAGATAGTGTTCCTGGAGTACGAATGCACAGATGTGGAGAGAGACAGGTACCTGTTCACTACTCAGTCCAACCGCCGTTCTCCCATACAAAGTTCAATCTACTCAGTTACCCATTCCCCTCTGTTTGTTTGCATCACTGTTCTAATCATGCACCCCTTACTGGGGGGGGAAGGTCCGCCTCCGTCTTCAGCCCCTCTGATTGCATCAAGGCAGCAAAGGGGTCAGGTGACTGTTTGATCACATGATGTCCCATTGCAGCCAGTAAGGGGAAATGATTTGCAGTGGTTCTCACTGCAGTTTAGTGCAGTTGAACCATTTTCCGCTGTAGTGCTGAAAACATGCTTAACACATTTTATTTCTCTGATTCACTGCTTTGTTGAAACGCCGCTGGGCTCTCTCTCTCTCTTCAGTCTCTCTCTATCTGGCTCCACCATATAACGTTACCGTGCTTTCAGGCGCTCGCTGAGGCTCCGTCTGAAACTCTGCCATTTTGACCACCTGTTTGTAACAAAACTAAAATGGATTATGGATCATTTCATTTCTTTTTTTGTCATACATTTTTTATTGATAATATACAGGTGGAAATTCAGTGATAGTACAGGTTTTAATACCTCACAAAACCTTATACATCACAGAAACTGAACAAACATCGCCACCCTCCCCCAGCCCATGGCGACCTCATTACCAGCTCCCCAAGGAATAAAAAGATACAATACAAAAATACAAATGTAATATAGACATGGTAAAAATTAGTCAAATACATTAATGCTGCACTCTTTCTTTAACCAAGGCGTAAACTTCATCCCATGCACGAGTTTTCTGACTAGCTCCATGTTCTCCATCATCATAACTATGTCTAGAAAAGAGTTGGCGCACTGCTGCCACGGTAACGTGTGAGGCAGTTGCCATTGCAAAGCTAACATTATCTTTGCTGCAGTGAGACCAGCCCATAGTATGCGCTTCTGCTGTAGATACAATTCTAAGCTAGAGTCAATATTAAAGGTATAATGGAGGATTTTCCCGAATTTTAGAAAAGAACCGCCCTCTCCACTTTTTGAAAAAATGCACATGCACAACACCCTACCTGCTCCCGAGAGGGAACGCCACCAGAGAGCATGCACACGCCTAGTTCTCCTCGTGCACGCTCTGTTTACATGTTTCCAAAAGAAGGGGTGGGGACGAGACACAAAGGCTTCTGGGATCGGTTGATAACTCAAACTTGCCGAGAACCGAGACACCCGTTTGATTACATTAGACTCGAGCGGTTGTTGCACGGTTACATTTGGTCTCGGTCAGTAACTTGGTCCACGGTCTCCAATCTACAACTCTTCAACTCTTTCAGTCCAATGAATCGTGCTGCTCGAGGTCGCCCATTTCCTGATTGATTCAACCACCACTCCAGTGGAGGTGCTAATGAGCTAGATTACTACACACACACACAATAGTAGAAGAAGACCAGCAACACAACACACACACACACACACACACACACACACACACACACACACACACACACACACACACACACACACACACACACACACACACACACACACACACACACACACAGTCACCAACGCACTCAGCTTGAGCGAGCGAAGCGAATGAGGTAAAAAACAGGAGTGAGTCGGTTCATTGACATATGGCAGGGCTCAACATAAAAAAAAATCCCCACTGGCCCCCGGAGCCAGTAGATCAGAGTTTTGCTGGCCCCTTCTAAATTTTTACTGGCCCTGAAAGAAATATCGTAGGTGTGATTGGCAAAGGACAAAAAAGCAGGAAAATATACGCCGCACCTACCATGAAGCTTCAGAACATGGTTATAACCCAGCTAGCCACTGTCACTGTATGTTGTGCCATTAGCAGTAAAGCTAGACCAGGGCCATCAACTACATTTTTCCAAGGGCCAGAATGTTTTTAAGCTGACACTCCGGGGGCCGGACTTTCAAATAAAGAAAATAAAATGTATTTATACCTAATAAGCATATTCTTGTTTGATATTTCACTTTCTTACTAAATTAATGCTATATTCTTTACATGTATTAGTGTAAGCAAACTCCTAAATCATAACGATAACTAGATAGGCTACTTAACTAGAAAAAGTCCCCAGATAAGGGGGCAGTTCACTGAGTGATGGTTAAAGTCTTTGATTACTGAAACGTTGTTGTAGTATGCAGTGTCCTGATTGGTGGAAAATGCTTGCCGAAAGAAAGGTCTGTTGTCAGGTAAACATATCACTGTCAAAGAGCCTGAAGTGAAAAGTTGATGTGTTAAACAGCAGCTTTAATGATGAATGGACTGATAAGCAGGCTAGCATTCATCATGAATGCCTTATTTGAAATAAGACAATGCTGTTGCAAAAGAATACAACTGGCAACATCATCAAGAATGAAGAAGGCGGACATAACGATCACGTAATTCACGTGCATATAAAGTCGCCACGTGTATATGTTTTGGTCTTATAATACATCCACAGGTTACCGCTCCAGCGGAGAGGACGGTTCGTTAAGACAGCAGCTAAGTTTACAAGATAAACAGTTAGACTACAAACTGACATCTTTCATTTTAGCTTGTTTGTAAAAAGTCGCTAATAGCAGAGTAGAGCTGTGTTTGCACAGCGCAGACAGAGCAGACTGAAACATGTTGATGCCTGTAGATCAGGTAGGTGGGTATATTGATAAGTATTGACTTTTTAATCATGGAGGTTTTATTGTAGGCTACTTACAGTAACGACTGTAGCGTTAGTTCATCTGTGTCAGTGGCAGTAGGCTAAATAATCCTCGGTATCGTTTCCAGTCAGTTGTGTGCTGCGTGAAGTAACGCACACACCTCGGCTCTGCCATGTATGAGAGTGTGTGTGCGCAGCGCGGACATCGCTGTTCACAATCCCGTCTATCTTCTAAAATGCAACGCTTGTATCCAATTAGGGATGCACCGATCCACATTTTTTCACTTCCGATCCGATCCCGATACCTGAATTTGGATATCGGCCGATACCGATACTATTCCGATACCAGAGCTGTGTTTGCTTTAATATTATTATTATCATTATTGTTGATTTTATATGATGCTGAAATAAACTCCTCTCAACGGGCAAGTATGATATGGACGTACGTATGCATGTATGTCCCAAAAGGCAACTTGAGGTAAGTATAAGGTCAGAAAAGGAAGTCAGAAAAACAGGAAAAATCTCATTCTGAAAACAGATATCCAACTGTAAGGGTTTCAAATTGATTGTCATGTCAATATTTATTACATTCCCAAAATGTCAAATACTTGAGTCTTGAAATATAAGAAAAGTGCAAGTGTAAAAATCTCTCTCTCACACACACACACACACACACTACCAATAAAACAGTGTGTGAACAGCGCAAATCAAGCACACTGGCTCTTGTAGCATCAACAAATCAACGTTTTAAAATGTCAAATATCTGAAATATAAGAAAAGTGCAATAACTGTAAACATCTTACACACACACTTAGTTACACACACACACACACACACACACACACACACACACACCTCTGTTTTCAGGGCTGCGCAGCGGCTGCTCTGAAACAGCGGCCGCCGGGACACGTACGATCCGCGGTCTCTGGTGGACGCAACAACGGGAAATTGAAACGCCAAAAGCCGGCGACAACACCGGCAGACAGACGGTTGTGAAAGTCCTGTTTTGGTTTTGCATTTTGCTGTCTTGCTCTGCGGTGTTTCCACTGTGAAGTATTTCCAAACAGCGGACACACAGGATAGCATCGAGCTAGCCACAATGCTGGTCATGCTACTATCCTGCTAGCTGGCTGCAAACTGCGGAATGGACTTCCTGAGCGGGGGCGTGTCTCATAACTCTGTGTCTCATTGAGCCGCGACTCCGTTCAGGAAATCTATTCCACAGTTTGCAACACAGCCAACCAGCAGACCAGCCAGCAGGAATCACTTTTGGAGCCATTTCAGCAGACAACGTTAAAGTGCAGACATGGCTCTTGGTATCGGAAATCTCCGCAGGTTGGATCGGGAAAATCCGATACCTGAATTTCGCTGGTATTGGCCCCGATACCGATACTGGATCGGATCGGCCCCATCCCTAATCCAAATGAATTGTGTTTGAAGCTGCGTGGCATTTTGTTGGTTTGGCTGGTCGGCTTTTGTTGGAAATTGCCGGCAAACGAAACCGTCGGCCTACATGCCGTGATCGCCTTTCTCCACCCAGGTGTAACTGCGGTCAAGCCATCCTCCACTTAGAAATAAGCAGTCAAACTAGCCGCCCCTATATTTCGCGGTGCGCGTATATACTTGCTATTACGGTGAGACCGTCAGAACTGAGAACTGTCTGTCAGAAAGAAAGAAAGAAAGATAGACTGATTTTAGCACACCTCACAACTTGTCACTGCATGATATGCTGAATTCCAAAATAAGAGCCCCTCCCCCCCCCCAAAAAAACTCATAAATTAGCTGTTTTGTCTACACGTTCAAAAAAATCATGAAAATAAAAGTCCTAGCTTTCACAGACCAGTTTCACATCAGATGGATAGTACACCTTCTCAAGGTGCCAACTACAATGTTTCAGGACATTCTGATGTTGCTTTACAAAATAAGAGCCCCCCAAAACTCATATATTAGCTGTTTTGTCCATACATTCAAAAAATTATAAAAATAGAAGTCCTAGCTTTCACAAGCCAATTTCACGTCATATGGATAGTACACCTTCTCAAGGTGCCAACTACAATGTTTCAGGACATTCTGATGTTGCTTTACAAAATAAGAGCCCCCCAAAACTCATATATTAGCTGTTTTGTCTACAGACAAATTTCACCTCAGATGGAGAGGACACCATCTCACAGCTTTACTTACAAAAGTACAAGACATTCAGTTATTGAATTTCACATTTACATTTTTCTATTTAATTATTTACAAATTATGTAAAACTCTTAACACTTTTTCATAGTGAATATGCGAACACTTCTTTAAATGAACAGAATGTAATTAGCAATATTATTTTACAAAACAAAATTGACAATAGCATAATGTAAATAAAAAGATAAATAACATACATTTTGTAATTCTCTTAACTCAACAGATTTAACAGCACAAAATGCAGTCCCAATCATTGACTCTGGCCCATTTCAGCTTCTTCTGAGTCATGTCCAGGCACTTTTTGCGGTACCACCTCTTGCAGCGGTCACACTGGATCTAAAATAAGTTAGAAATATCACTGAACTGCTACATACACAGATCCACGTTTTAAATTGCTACTCCTTTTCACTTTACAATTTTGTTTTTTACAAGTGAACAAAAAAACTCACCCAGTTTGTCACATGTTGCCTACTTCCAATAGGCTCTTTCTGTGCGCACATGGAACAGTGATTGGTCTCATCAAACACTAAAGTATTAGAAATAAATAAATGCATAACACAATATTTTGTAAGTGAAGCTGTGAGATGGTGTCCTCTCCATCTGAGGTGAAAGCTAGGACTTTTATTTTCATGATTTTTTGAATGTGTAGACAAAACAGCTAATATGTGAGTTTTGGGGGGCTCTTATTTTGTTAAGCAACATCAGAATGTCCTGAAACATTGTAGTTGACACCTTGAGAAGGTGTAGCCTACTATCCATCTGAGGTGAAATTGGTCTGTGAAAGCTAGGACTTTTATTTTTATGATTTTTTTGAATTTGTAGACAAAACCGCTAATTTATGAGTTTTTGGGGGGCTCTTATTTTGGAATCCAGCATATCATGCAGTGACAGGTTCTGAGGTGTGCTAAAATCAATCTATCTTTCTTTCTGACAGACAGTTCTGACGGTCTCACCGTAATAGCAAGTGTATACGCGCACTGCGAAATATAGGGGCAGCTAGTTTGACTGCTCATTTCTAAGTGGAGGATGGCTTGACCACAGTCAGGTGTAGGCTACTGTGTTTTCCACTAAGAATGCCCACTTTCTCACATTAGCTTCATAGTTCTTTGACATTTTAACTAACGTTATAAATTACCTGAGGTGAAAATGTGAAATGTTAGTTAACATTCACAAGCTTCGCGCCACTCAGTATGACGTTTGCTGATGCAGCAGAGAGACACTGTCACTGGCCCGTGCGGGCCGGTAACTGGCCAATCAACTTGCCCGACATACTCTTTTACTGGCCCCGGGCCATCGGGCCATTGCTTATGTCGAGCCCTGCATATGGCACTCGATTCTCCCGGTTCAGTGACACGAGTCGGGTTAATAACCGGCTCTTCGGTCAGTTCGTCATCACTACAGTAGAATATTTACTCCAAGCATATCACTAAAAGGCAAACACATTGGGACATGTAAAAATGACCCTGAAACATTAAGTGTACATAGGTGACAATTAGGGGATGGGATGATTTTCATAGCATGATGTTTTCTTGGAGTAAGATACATTCTGTGTATAAATTTAAAATGTATTAATTGGTGAACAGGGTTTTTGGATGTATCCTGTAGATTCTCCCATACTGTGTCCCCGCAAATCTCTCCCTCTTTTATAGAAGATAGATCCCTACACCATACACGTTCTACTGATAAACATATGTTAGGTTTAGAGATAAAATTATAAAGTTTTGAAACCATCCCTCGTGTTTGTCCTTGTACAGCAAGTAAGTTATGCAGTGGGTGTGTTAGGAGTTGTACTCCCCATGGGACACCGTATGCCTTCATGGCAGATCTCAATTGCAAATAAAAGAAAAAAGATGTGCCAGGCAAATCCAAATCAGCTTGTAGACCACTGAAAGCTCTTAAGCCATTATCATCATACAAGTCTTGGAGAACATAAACTCCCCTACCCATCCATTGTGGAAAAGAAATTGGTGTTTTGCCAATAAGAAGAGAAAAGTTATTGAATATAGGAGAATGCTTATGCCATTTAAGATCTACTCCAACATGTTCATTACAGAGCGGCAAGTTATGAGCAAAAAAGTTTTTTAGCCTCTTTAGACGGTATGTTAGAGAATACCAGGTCTTATAGTCAATGAGGTTGTGAAAGGTTCTCCTCAATTGGTCTCCAGGACACTGAAGCATTGGAATTAAACCACACAGACAGGGGGCTAAGAACAAAAGACCAAAAATGGGATAATTTAATTTCTATAGTTTGTAGCTGACTTTACAAGATGACTTCTCTATTGGCTGTTGAAACAGGAGACGTCTCTTATGTTCTAAAACCAGCCTGGGGAGACTTGAACAGCTGAGTCACAGCGAAACCATCAGCTGGTTTGAGTCAAGCTGAGACGGGCTGGTTCAGACCGCTGAAACTTTTCCCTGCAACGTTCTAAAACGGTTTTGTCTCATCGAGAATCTTTGGTCTGAACTGGGCTTTATGGGCCACAATGAAACTATTTCAAACCCGCTCAGTTGTCTGATAACCAGATGTTTGCAAAACAGGTTCTGCCTAAACTCTGTAATCTTAACCTAGAAATGGCAGAGTAATATTTTTAGGGATGAGAATGGTGTGGTCCAACCATGGCTGTATAATCAGAGCTGGATCTAGCGTTGGAGGCGGAGAGTTGCTCTGTGGGGCATTCAGCCAAACAAAATATAACGGACGCGTATGTAATGAGCAGGATGACCGGCTGCGTCCTCTCTCAACGAAAACGAACGAAATAACAAAAACTAGGTGGGAAAAAACATTGTTGTTAACTAAAATAAAAATATAAACGATAACTAACTAAAACTGTAATGTCTGTTTGCAAAACTAACAAAATTAAAATGATAGAGTAAATGTCCTTAGTTTTCGTCAATATCTTTCACAGAGCAAATAAGTTATATCTTTCAGTTGACATTTCTGACCATAGACATGTTTTATACAGTCTATGCCATAGACATATAGTTTCCGACTGGGAACCCAGAAATTCTAACATTCCATGTCAAATTGAACACAACATGTCCGTGCCCCTCGCCTGGCATCACGGCGGTACCAAAAGTCTGAGGAAAGTGGCAGAGACCTATTTGATTATGCAAAAAAGCAAGCAAGTGTCTTATTCCCCGTATCCCCCAGAGCTAGATAAGTCCATACATACCCTTCTCATCTCCGTGCGTGTTGTAACTGTCTGACGCACCCACCGCTAGCCTAGCTTAGCACAGATCATGGAGGTAACCGGCTCCATCTAGCCTAGTTTAGCACAGATCCTGGAGGTAACCGGCTCCATCTAGCCTAGCTTAGCACAGATCATGGAGATAACCGGCTCCATCTAGCCTAGCTTAGCACAGATCCTGGAGGTAACCGGCTCCATCTAGCCTAGCTTAGCACAGATCCTGGAGGTAACCGGCTCCATCTAGCCTAGTTTAGCACAGATCCTGGAGGTAACCGGCTCCATCTAGCCTAGCTTAGCACAGATCATGGAGGTAACCGGCTCCATCTAGCCTAGCTTAGCACAGATCCTGGAGGTAACTGGCTCCATCTAGCCTAGCTTAGCACAGATACTGGAGGTAACCGGCTCCATCTAGTCTAGTTTTGCGCAGATCCTGGAGGTAACCGCTCCATCTAGCCTAGCTTAGCACAGATCCTGGAGGTAACCGGCTCCATCTAGCCTATCTTAGCACAGATCATGGAGGTAACCGGCTCCGTCTAGCCTAGCTTAGCACAGATCCTGGAGGTAACCGGCTCCGTCTAGCCTAGCTTAGCACAGATCATGGAGGTAACCGGCTCCGTCTAGCCTAGCTTAGCACAGATCCTGGAGGTAACCGGCTCCGTCTAGCCTAGTTTAGCACAGATCCTGGAGGTAACCGGCTCCATCTAGCCTAGCTTAGCACAGATCCTGGAGTTTTGCGCAGATCCTGGAGGTAACCGGCTCCATCTAGCCTAGTTTAGCACAGATCCTGGAGGTAACCGGCTCCATCTAGCCTAGCTTAGCACGGATCTTGGAGGTAACCGGCTCCATCTAGTTTAGCACAGATCCTGGAGGTAACTGGCTCCATCTAGCCTAGTTTAGCACAGATCCTGGAGGTAACCGGCTCCATCTAGCCTAGCTTAGCACAGATCCTGGAGGTAACCGGCTCCATCTAGTTTAGCACAGATCCTGGAGGTAACTGGCTCCATCTAGCCTAGCTTAGCACAGATCCTGGAGGTAACCGGCTCCATCTAGCCTAGCTTAGCACAGATCCTGGAGGTAACTGGCTCCATCTAGCCTAGCTTAGCACAGATCCTGGAGGTAACCGGCTCCAACTAGCCTACTGCTCCCAATAAGTGACTAAATAACGGCAACATGTTCCTATTTACATGTTGTGATTTTGTATAGTCACAGCATGTAAAAATAACAAGGTCACAGGACACAGCCATCTTCTAACCGTATACATACTGGGAACTATATTCTCAGAAGGCGAAGCACTGCTACTTCTGCTACTTGGGCGGAGTGATTTGCTAGCAGCACCTGAGAAGCCCTGTGGTGAGGAGGAGAGAGTTTGCCTGGAGTTTTGAAATCAAATCTTATCTAACTATGGGGGATACGGTGAATAGGACAAAGTCCCAATAAGTCGGCGTGTTCCTTTAAGTCCACTGACTGATGGGGAGGGGGGTGTTTTGTGTGCAGGTTTGAGAGCGCGGTGCAGATCAGTAAGCTGGAGGACCTGGTGAACCGGAGTAAGTTGGCTCGCTGCAGAGGGAGGTTTGTCTGTCCCGTCATCCTCTACAACGGCAAGGTACTGTCAGCCCGCTGGTTCACTCTACTGGTAATGTCTACACTGGTATCATCAATCATGGGCATTACCAGTGTAAATCACAGTATTTATACACACTCTTTATGTTCTTTCTTTTTATTTGTGTCTCCAACATTCCTATCTTTAATATTTACTGGTACAGGAGAGTTAATTTGTAACAATGTTTCTTCCCCAAATCTATAGATGGGTTTACACGTGATGTACTGGGCAAAACATTAGGTCACACAAAACATGATGGAACAGCTAAAAATCCCAAACATTTATTCCAACTTCCTTCATGGAAGAGCAAACGGCAGAACCGTGAGCCGTGAGCTGAGGAAGGTCTCACGCACCAATCAGTGAACAGTGAATCCCAAACCAGACCCAGAATGAAATGAGCATATTTTATCTTATCTGTATGTTTGGGCTGGGAAGTTGGTAAGATATGAATTATTGTAGCAACGTGCGAGTTTACCAGTGAGACAACAGTCTGATCCAGTATGCTCTCTGTCTCCTTGCAGCACATCTGTCGCTCGTCCACTCTGGCAGGATGGGGGGAGCTGTACGGGCGCACAGGCTACAACTACATCTTCTCAGGTACTACACACACAAACACACACACTTTAAAGTTAGCGTTAACAGGGAAGTTGTGGCAGCTTCCTCGTGTGCTGTCTGAGCTGTTAATAGCTGCAGCAGCTGTCAGCCAGCTGTCAAAGATTTCCTACTAAGAGTCAGTGTTCCTCTACATGACTGGGTGTTAGCTTTATTCAGAAGTCACCAAGTACAAAAATGTGAAGGAACGAGTCTTTCTGGTCCTATGTAACCCCGCCCAGTGCTGTAGTTCTCAGACTGCATGGAGAGGCAGTTTGAACACAGGCTTTATACAAAGCTCGTAGCCCACCAGTGTTTCTATGAGAAACGACATTTAGTCAATCTGGTGCACTCTGAGAGCAATATTAAGAAGCTAGATCTATGAATCTGAAGAATCTGTTCTTGTAAGCAATGTATTCATGAACACATTGTTTGTATAGATATGAATGATGATGACACAGCAAAAAAGTCCCACCGACAAAGCCACCCACAAATGGTCAAAACACAAAATCCACATTTGAGTCATCAAAGAAATGAACAGAAGTGGTTTGAACTGGTTTATTATATGATATGATATTTATTACAGGTACGGGTAGAGGACGCGGTATAACGATCAATTCGAGAATTTTTTTACCCTGGTGGACAATAAGGCCTCCTGCACACTGGCTGCGTGGCATGAGCGTGGCGTTTCTGTTGCGTGTCAGCTGCGTGCCGTTTTCTATGTCTTTGCACACCAGAAACGTGTCTGACATGGCGCTGTGGCTAGCCTTGTCTGGACACATGGATGTTTCCTATTGATAAAATGCACTCAAGCAGTAGTATACTTCATGGTAAACATATATATATTCTGATCTGATTACAGCAAAGACAACGTCGGCAGTATTGACGGTGAAATAGGCTCCAGAATATTTGGTTCTGTATTGACAGGTGACATATTTGAAAATTGATAATTATTTATTATTATTTTATATCTGCATTTATGTCAAAACCTCGAGACTTTCAAACATCAAAATGTCATTTATTAATATGGATTTGTGTCAAAATGACATATAAACATATTTTCCTATTCTATTTAGCCTGGAAACGCTTCCAACATGCTTACGTGTCACGTGAAAAATAGGCGTCAGTTCTATTTCTGGCATGCACACGTTTTCGGCGCGGCTCGAGCTGCGCCTTAGACGTCCGTGTCACAGTAGTTCAAAAATTAAACAATTGAGAATGAAACAAATACAAAGAAATAGTCGTAGACTGAACCAATGTAGGTTTTTGTATTTTATTAAAGTAAATATTCTGCAGAATAGGAGGACTGGTTCACAGACCGCACGCAGCAATTTGTGAAGGAGTCTTCAACGTAAACATGAGAATCACAGGCTTTTATACAGGCCTACACAGATAAGGCATAGTCTGTCAGATAGTTTAACAGTTTAATCTGTAGACTTTGTGACTCCTGTTGTATTTCAGTAGAACAATATAAGCTTTCTCACAGACAAATGTAGATAACTCTCCTTGTGGAATAAATAAGAAGAGTACATACAGAAAGTCAAAGTTATTTAGGTAAAATATAATTTTGCCATTACAGTACACTTCAACTATGAGAGACACAATGAGAAAGAAATATCCAGAAAATCACATTGTAGGATTTTTAATGAATTAATTGGTAAATTCCTCGGTAAAATAAGTATTGGGTCACCTACAAACAAGCCAGATTTCTGGCTCTCACAGACCTGTAACTTCTTCTTTAAGAGGCTCCTCTGTCCTCCACTCGTTACCTGTATTAATGGCACTTGTTATCAGTATAAAAGACACCTGTCCACAACCTCAAACAGTCACACTCCAAACTCCACTATGGCCAAGACCAAAGAGCTGTCAAAGGACACCAGAAACAAAATTGTGGACCTGCACCAGGCTGGGAAGACTGAATCTGCAGTAGGTAAGCAGCTTGGTGTGAAGAAATCAACTGTTGGAGCATTTATTAGAAAATGGAAGACATACAAGACCACTGATAATCTCCGGGGGACCTAGTGAATGACCTGCAGAGAGCTGGGACCAAAGTAACAAAGGCTACCATCAGTAACACACTACGCCGCCAGGGACTCACATCCTGCAGTGCCAGACGTGTCCCCCTGCTTAAGCCAGTACATGTCCAGGCCTGTCTGAAGTTTGCTAGAGAGCATTTGGGTGATCCAGAAGAGGATTGGGAGAATGTCATATGGTCAGATGAAACCAAAATAGAACTTTTTGGTAAAAACTCAACTTGTCGTGTTTGGAGGAGAAACAATGCTGAGTTGCATCCAAAGAACACCATACCTACTGTAAAGCATGGGGGTGGAAACATCATGCTTTGGGGCTGTTTTTCTGCAAAGGGACCAGGACCACTGATCCGTGTAAAGGAAAGAATGAATGGGGCCATGTATTGTGAGATTTTGAGTGAAAACCTCATTGAAGATGAAAGGTGGCAGGGTCTTTTCAGCATGACAATGATCCCAAACACACCGCCCGGGCAATGAAGGAGTGGCTTCGTAAGAAGCATTTGAAGGTCCTGGAGTGGCCTAGCCAGTCTCCAGATCTCAACCCCATAGAAAATCTTTGGAGGGAGTTGAAGGTCCGTGTTGCCCAGCGACAGCCCCAAAACATCACTGCTCTAGAGGAGATCTGCATGGAGGAATGGGCCAAAATACCAGCAACAGTGTGTGAAAACCTCGTGAAGACTTACAGAAAACGTTTGACCTCCATCATTGCCAACAAAGGGTTTATCACAAAGTATTGAGATGGACTTTTGTTATTGAGCAACTACTTATTTTCCACCATAATTTGAAAATAAATTCTTTAAAAATCCTACAATGTGATTTTCTGTATCTGCATAGTTGAAGTGTACCTATGATGAAAATTACAGGCCTCTCATCTTTTTAAGTGGGAGAACTTGCACAATTGGTGGCTGACTAAATACTTTTTTGCCCCACTGTACATCCCTAATGACCAACTTTGCACCTTGAATTTGGACATTTAATTTTCTAAATACTTATTACATTAAGAGCATCCAATATGTGCATTTAATATTAATTTTGTCTAACAAAGACATTAAGTATTCTTTGAAAAGAACAAGACAGGTGTCAAAGGATGAATTCTCATTCTGAAGGAAAGCATTTCATTCACACGCTATTAGACCGTTCTGTGAAACAGCAAAGGCAAGAGGATCTGCAGCTTAAAGGTTCCGGCACAAAATGAGCCTAGGGGTTAATAACACGTGTACCGAGTTGACCGTTCTCGGGGATATGTTTTCATGCTAATCCAATGTGACCAGTTTTAGCGCAAACCGCTAATTAGCTTATAACGCTAGTCGTTGGGGAACTGGTAAACTAAACTACACCACTAACAAGGCTCAACATATCACCACACTTCAACGGTAGCATAATGAGGGTCCCTACATGTAAACATAAGCATTGAGAACTTTGTAAGTGTACAGACAGTTTATTAAAAAGACAGTTTATGAAGACCGTACCATTCATGTATACAGGCAGGCGCCATCTTGGGAAAACAGTCACGACCAGTTGAATGACGAACGCCGTGCTTGAGCTATGTTACTGGTTATACGGCATTCGTGGTTCGACTGGTCGTGACTGTTTTCCCAAGATGGCGCCTGCCTGTATACTTGAACCAAGGGGCCAGGCTTCTCTCCTCAGAGTGAAGCCTCCTATGGCGCCATTTTGATGCTAATAAGCTATCACCCCTTATTAGCATCCCATTCACTGCCATTCATTTTGGCGTCACTTTGACAGCCAATAACTTTACATCTGAAGCGTTTAAAGATTTCATTTGACCATCGTTTATTTCTAAAGAAACACGACAATGTATGAAAGGCTCCATTACCTTGTACCTCACGTTATGGCTCCGTAGCAGACGTTTTTATAAAAATAGGCTAACGATTGGGTCATAACCACGTGACTTACTGTCTCATAGTAGAGGAATTACCGTATAGTACAGGAGAAGCTCACAGGCAGTTTCGACGTACATTAGCCGTTTAGTTTAATTACTAATGTTAACTAGCATTTTAGTTATCAATAATCAGCCTGTGCCTATGTTATCTCCTTACATATACCTACGCTCTGCGTCTCTGCAAGATTCGGAATGATTCAGATTCCTCTTGGCACAACTACCAGAAGACTTACAACTTGCAGACACGTTGGTCACGTCACATCTACGGCGGGAAGCTCAGTTTGCAGCTGCGCAGTAACGCTCAGCTATCACCGGAAAAGTGCTGGTAATAGGCTTCACTGGTCTCCGTCAAAAACAGCGGAGTAGCTGGGTCCATATTATATATAGGTCTATGACTTGAACGGCTGCGCGTCGGACGGTTCAACGCATCACTGTTGTCCATTAATACCGGACAATGGACACCTCGTCGGGCATTAATCCTTACATAGTTTTTACTGGATGATACCTAACAGGTCATATGGTGAAAATAAATTACAAATACACTTTACTTACAGGAACAGACAACTTGTCGTTGCTGTAAGATATATTCTATTCTAACTCTCCCTGCCTCCTCGTTGACAAACTTTGCACCCTGCATTTGGAATTTAATGTTCCTGGGCTCGGATGCCTTGTGTAGTTATATTCCTCTGGGCTCCACCCTCAGCCAGCCAAATGCTCTGCTTTGAACTGAAAATAATGGTAGATACAGTCAGCTAAATGAATGAAAATAATGGTAGATACAGTTAAGCTAAATATATGAAAATAATGTTAGATACAGTCAGCTAAATATATGAAAATAATGGTAGATACAGTTAGCTAAATTAATGAAAATAAAGGTAGATACAGTTAGCTAAATATATGAAAATAATATTAGATACAGTCAGCTAAATATATGAAAATAATGGTAGATACAGTCAGCTAAATTAATGAAAATAATGTTAGATACAGTCAGCTAAATATATGAAAATAATGGTAGATACAGTCAGCTAAATTAATGAAAATAAAGGTAGATACAGTTAGCTAAATATATGAAAATAATATTAGATACAGTCAGCTAAATATATGAAAATAATGGTAGATACAGTCAGCTGAATTAATGAAAATAAAGGTAGATACAGTTAGCTAAATTAATGAAAATAAAGGTAGATACAGTTAGCTAAATTAATGAAAATAATGTTAGATACAGTCGGCTAAATTAATGAAAATAAAGGTAGATACAGTCAGCTAAATAAATGAAAATAAAGGTAGATACAGTTAGCTAATTAATGAAAATGAAGGTAGATACAGTCAGCTAAATATATGAAAATAATGGTAGATACAGTTAGCTAATTAATGAAAATAAAGGTAGATACAGTTAGCTAAATTAATGAAAATAAAGGTAGATACAGTTAGCTAAATTAATGAAAATAATGTTAGATACAGTCGGCTAAATTAATGAAAATAAAGGTAGATACAGTCAGCTAAATAAATGAAAATAAAGGTAGATACAGTTAGCTAATTAATGAAAATGAAGGTAGATACAGTTAGCTAATTAATGAAAATAAAGGTAGATACAGTCAGCTAAATAAATGAAAATAAAGGTAGATACAGTTAGCTAAATTAATGAAAATAAAGGTAGATACAGTTAGCTAAATTAATGAAAATAAAGGTAGATACAGTTAGCTAAATTAATGAAAATAATGTTAGATACAGTCGGCTAAATTAATGAAAATAAAGGTAGATACAGTCAGCTAAATAAATGAAAATAAAGGTAGATACAGTTAGCTAATTAATGAAAATGAAGGTAGATACAGTTAGCTAATTAATGAAAATAAAGGTAGATACAGTCAGCTAAATAAATGAAAATAAAGGTAGATACAGTTAGCTAAATTAATGAAAATAAAGGTAGATACAGTTAGCTAAATTAATGAAAATAAAGGTAGGGACCGTTAGCTAAATTAATGAAAGTAAAAGGTGCATTTGGAGCACACTGTCAGTACTTCTTTTTTCTGAAGAAGATGATGTAGTTTGTCATGTAAGTAACACAGTGAAGTGATACTGATCTTGTACGTTTGTGTTTCCTAGGGGGCAGTGATGACACGTGGACCGAGTCTGAGGAGCTTCCAGAGGATGACAGTGCAGTCAGGTGATAATAAAACTCAACATGTTACTGACTGGAAGACAGCTTAAAACTAGCCAGAGAAAGAACACTTTTCTTCTCCTCTACTTCCTTCTCACCCCCCACCCCTCAGGAATGGGGACTCCCAGCTCTTTGACAAGGTTCGAGGCCACGACATTAAGCTGCTACGCTACCTCTCGGTCCGCTACATCTGTGACCTCATGGTGGAGAACAAGAAGGTTAAGTTTGGCCTAAAGTAAGGAAGTGTGTGTGTTACATGGTACAGGTGCTAATTTTAGGGCTGTATACAGATTGATTCTGCTATAGCTGTGATAAGACATTATGTAAAAGAGTTGTGTATTCAAATAGTCCACAAATGCTCCCAATGTATCTGATCTGGCGTCTTTGTTTGTGTCTGGCAGTGTCACGTCCTCTGAGAAGGCGGACAAGGCCCAGCGCTATGCAGACTTCACCCTACTCTCTGTGCCTTACCCAGGTAAAGCCAGGCCCAGCCTGGGGATCAGGGCATGTTAGCCTAAAGCACATGAATCACTATCTGTTGGTAGATAAGTAACAAGATGTTTATGGAACAGACACAAACCAAAAGTGCTGTGGATTTCGTTTTTTTTAATAAAGCAGTCGTATCTGACACAACACGATTTCAAATGACATGAAACAGTGTTTAAAAACCCCACAATATGTGGAAACATGAGAGCCAAGCTCAGAGATCTTAAACATTTCTAATTCCCGTCTGTCATTTAAACATATGACAAAAAATGACTTCATTTTCCATGTAGTTAGCCTGTAGCTAGCCCTCAGAGTAATACAGCAGGCTTTATTCGGTGGATTTTGAAGGGGCTGCTAATGTGTGTGAATGTGTTGTTTTTTAGGGTGTGAGTTTTTTAAGGACTACAAAGACAGAGACTATACAGCAGAGGGTCTGGTGTTCAACTGGAAGCAGGTATAGAGACAGCTGGGAGTGTGTTGGGGAGGTGGGGGGGGGGGGTTACAGTAGCCATAGGTGTGATCACACTGTGTGTCCACTCACAGGACTATGTGGACGCTCCTCTGACAATCCCTACTAGCTTCACTCACAACCTCAACATCGACTGGACTCGATACCAGGTGACTGCTCCTCTTCTCTTCTTCTCTAGCTGTGTCTCTGCCAGCTGGGTCTCTCTCTTTCTTTCTTTCTTTCTTTCTTTCTTTCTTTCTTTCTTTCTTTCTTTCTTTCTTTCTTTCTTTCTTTCTTTCTTTCTTTCTTTCATTCTTTCTTTCTTTCCTACTGGAATGTCAGCACCATCTGTTGTCCAACCTGCAAAGTGCTTAGGCCATTAATCAGAACCACTGGCACACACAGTAACAGTTACAGTGTGGGTTAACCCTCATTCACGCACGCTGTGCAGACAAACATTGTTTAAACCCACACAACTTTATCATGCAATCCAAAGGTTATTTATTTATATATATATATATATATATATATATATATATATATATATATACTTTTTTTATCTAGATTAATCTCACTGTAATCTTGGAATTAATCTAGAATAAAATGGCTAATTTGAATTCTGCCCAAAGGCATTCAGAATATGTGTGCTACCCAAATAATGACTAAAAGTAAGTCTTTGAGAACGGGTTTCTCCAGCCAGGTGGCGCATTAGACCAGGGGCTCATCTCCTGTTCCCAGAATGCATCACAAACTGCTTGAGAAAGCTGTTCTACTGTGATGAAAATAAATCATGTTCAATAAGATGTAGCCTACTTGTGTTTACTACAGAAAATACTTTTCAATACTCATCTGGGATGAAGCAGCAAACATTCAGTGTAAGAGTAAAAAAATGACATAACATTATTTATAATACATTTATTTGATTCAAAGCTGCTATAGTGTTTTGACCTCGACAACCCAACTGCATTTTACCGCAAACTTGCAACTAGTTAACTTTCTAAAGCGGCGAAATCGCTGGTTTGCTAAGAGTCGGTCGGGACTCTGACGTTAACACACTGGCAGACGCAAGTGACAGAGAGACGGAAGCGAGCAGGGAAGGAAATATGCTGCTGAACAAATACGCTGCATGTTTTAAATAGCGGTTTAAAAAATTTAATAAACGCAGGTGCGGCGGGCGGTTTTGATTGTGAGGTGCACCGCTGCACATTAGTCTATGTGTGAGAAACACTGTTACTAACTGTTTATTCATCCATCCATCGTCGTCCGCTTATCCGTGGTCGGGTCGCGGGGGCAGCAGCTCCAGCAGGGGACCCCAAACTTCCCTTTCCCGAGCCACATTAACCAGCTCTGACTGGGGGATCCCGAGGCGTTCCCAGGCCAGGTTGGAGATGTAATCCCTCCACCTAGTCCTGGGTCTTCCCCGAGGCCTCCTCCCAGCTGGACGTGATGAACTGTTTTACAGTCAGTAGGCTGTATACATCCACGCTAAAATATCAAGGTGAAAGTCATCATAGCTTGCGTAGTATCCTATAGACCAGCTCCCAACCCAACTTTGACAATAGATTAACGGCGATATTTTTTTTATCGCCCGGTAAGAGTCTCACGGTATCGCAGCACGTTAACGCCGATAACAGTCCACCACTAATATATATATATATATATATATATATATATATATATATATATATATATATATATATATATATATATATATATATATATATATAGCCATGCCAAAACACTTATTTATAAACTTCAATATCCAACGGAAAATAATCTCAAAAAGAAATAGCACAACGTGGTGTCAACATAAAACACAGCACTTTCAGGCCGGAGAGAGGAGTTCACTTTGGGGCGAAAAACAAAATACTTTAAACCATGGAACGCCCGTTTGTTCCTCGGGAGTGTTTTAACCCAAATCTCATCTTTTTCCTAAACTTCACGAGTTGTTTTTTTGTTGTCTAAACTTAACTGTCAGCGTGGCATGACACTCACTTCTTCTGTCTAACCTCCACTACCACGGCCCCTGAAAGGACCGTCATCTGGCGGTGCCTGTAGCCGGCTCACAGTCACCTGTTGGCGGCTAAACAACTGCTGCTGGTAGCCGGCATCCTGGAGCTCTGTAGCAGCTAAATATAACCAGCAACTGCTGCTCGGATTCTATGTATATGTGTTCACCTTACAGCGTTTTATGTAGTTATAAATACTTATATTTTAGGTATAATATTGTCTATTGGTGAAGTAGCAGTGATCACTTTGGAGGGAGGGGTTACATTTAATTCAGCAGAGGCAGGGCTACGTAGACCAGAAACGGGAAAATCTCACACATCCCCGGCAAATCGCACACATTAAATTAGTGTGTGTGTGTGTGTTTTTTCAGTCGTGGGACCTGGTGGAGCAGACCCAGAACTACCTGAAGCTGCTGCTCCACATCATCAACAGTGATGGTAGGTGGTGTTTGTGAGTTGTTGTTGTTATGCTTGGCTTCAAATTTAGAATATGAGAAAGAACTGCCGACTAACTAATGACTATTTGGCTAATTGGCAGTGTGCAGAGTTGCTGCTTTACAGTATATGGCAGTAAAGATCTGTAGGTTTGGACTGTTGCTCAGAAATAACAAGCACTTTGAAAAAGTTTCTATAGTATGTGCCATTTTATTGAGAAAATGATTCAATCAATATAAAATAATGGTTAGTTGTAGTTCCATACATAGGAGTGTGTAGTGACGGACTGCTGTGAAACATGGCTGAGTGTATGCGTGCGTACTATATTATGCCAAAATATAACATTACTTCTATTTTACAGTACCTTCATTCAAAAAGGAAACTTAACTAACTCAAACTTCACAGCTGCAGCCACACCTTCCATACTTTACATTCAGAGATCAATCACACATATGACTGTGTGTGTGTGTGTGTGTGTGTGTGTGTGTGTTGTAGATGAGAGCGGTCTCCTGGTGCACTGTATATCGGGCTGGGACCGTACGCCTCTGTTTGTGTCCCTCCTCAGGCTCTCCCTGTGGGCAGTAAGTTCCTTGTTTTTTCTCTCCGTCCGTTTCCTCGTCTCTTCTCCCCAGAATCAATCGGCCTCAGCACATTCACAACTACTCCACACACAACTCAGTTACCATTTTAATTAGCCTCTTCTTTATTCATTGCCTTTATTCAAATGGAACCCTTCTGTTCTGAATATGTAATCTTTGTCTTAGGACATGGTCCACACTGGAAGCTTCTCATCAAAGCACAGAGCACACATGGAGTGAGAAATCCTACGTGGTGTCCTGTGGACTGTTGGCTGCCGTGTTTGTGTAACAAGTTATATTTGACTAAATATTTGTCATTATTCTTTACAGGATGGCGCCGTGCACGCCAACCTGGAGCCAGCCCAGATCCTGTATCTGACCATCGCATACGACTGGTTCCTCTTTGGGTAAAAATCCTTGTTTAAATTGTCCCTGTCATAACTTCATAGTGAGCCATGACTCACATTGCATTGGCCTGCAGAAATACGTTAGAAGTGCATTTTCAACCTCTCTGTGCCTTCTGGTTGGAGACGCACCGTGTTAGTCTGCGACGCAAGACACACACACACACACACACACACACACACACTCACTCTTTTTATGTTTGAAGTAATCTTCTCATGTCAAATTAAAGCAAATCGTTTCATAATACCCATGATGCTCCCCAGTGAAGTGGTTGATTTCTGCTTTCATAAGCTGAATATTTGCTGACTCAGCCCTGGTGATATACAGCCAGATAGTTTGGATCTTATGTGCTGAGGTTCTATATCACTTCCTTAAACTCGCTCTGCTGCCCCAGAACACTGGAGGGGAAAGGAACTCTGTTAATGCTCGTCAATACACTGAAAACTGACATTAGAAGAACCTCTCTGTCAACTACTTTTGTAAGATCTACAACCCCAAATCAGAAAAAGTTGTGACAGTATGGAAAACACAAATAAAAAAAGAAAGTAGTGATTTCTAAATGTACTTTGACTTGTATTTCATTGCAGACAATACAACAGCACATAATTTAATGTGTTCCTCATGATTTTTATTGTTTATTTTTCAAAAAAAGAAAATTCCTATTTTGGTTCTTGCAACACATTTCAAAAAAAGTTGGAACAGTAAAGCATTTACCACTTTGTAACGTTGCCATTCCTTTTCACAACACTTAAAAGACGTTTAGGGACTGAAGACACCAAGTGATGAAGTGTTTCAGGTGTAATTTTGTCCCATTCTTGCTGCAAACAAGTCTTAAGGTGGGCAACAGTACATGGTCTTCGTTGTCGCATTTTGCGCTTCAAAATGCGCCACACATTCTCTATTGGAGACAGGTCGGGACTGCAGGCAGGCCAGTCAAGTACCCGTGTCCTCTTCCTCCGCAGCCAGGACTTTGTAATGTGTGCAGAATGTGGTTTTGCATTATCTTGTTGAAATATGCATGGACGTCCCTGGAAAAGATGTCTTCTTGAAGGCAGCATATTGTGCTCCAAAATCTCTATGTACTTTTCAGCATTAATGGTGCCATCACAGAAGTGCAAGTTACCTTTGCCAAGGGCACTGACACAACCCCATACCATGACAGACCCTGGCTTTTGGACTTGTTGCTGGTAACAGTCTGGATGATCCTTTTCTTCTTTGGTCCGGAGCACACGGCGTCCATTTCTCCCAAAAAATACCTGAAATACTGATTCATCTGACCACAGTACACGTTTCCACTGTGTGATAGTCCATCCCAGATGCCTCCGAGCACAGAGAAGTCGACGGCGCTTCTGGACACTGTTAACATAGGGCTTCCTTTTGGCACAGTACAGTTTTAACTAGCATTTGTGGCTGTAACTACGTATTGTGGTACTTGACAAAGGTTTGCCAAAGTAGTCCTGAGCCCATGTGGTGATATCCCTTATAGATGAATGACGATTCTTGATGCAGTGCCGCCTGAAGGATCAGAGATCACGGTTGTTCAGCTTAGGCTTGCGCCCTTGTCCTTTACGCACTGAAATTCCTCCTCATTCCTTGAATCTTTTAATTATGTTATGCACTGTTGAAGGTGAAATAAGCAAATGTCTTCCTATCTTTCTTTGAGAAACATTGTTTTTAAACATTTCAATCATTTTCTCACGTATTTGTTGGCAAACTGGCGATCCTCGGCCCATCTTTGCTCCTAAAGGACTAGACCTGGATGCTGCTTTTGTACCAAATCATAATTACAATCACCTGTTGACATCACCTGTTTCAAATCACATCATTATTTAACCAATTTACCTGATTACTAGCCCTAAATTGATCCTGTCTTTTTGGAATGTGTTGCAGGTCTGAATGACAGGAAATGATGTATATTTACAAATGAAATTAAGTTGACCAGACAAAACATGAAATATTTTGTGTTCACATTGTCTGCAATGAAATACAAGTCAAAGTACATTTAGAAATCACTACCTTCTCTTTTTTATTTGTGTTTTTCATACTGTCCCAACTTTTTCTGATTTGGGGTTGTATTTCTTTAGTAGCTGCAGCTTTTTGATCCTCATTAGAGCTCACGTCTGTCAAACTATTTGCCTCAAAAATGTCAACTAAAGCAGGTGTTCATTCATGTTCAAAGACTTTGTTACTGCGTCTCACATGGACAACATGGGATTTAGTTGATTATTTGTTGGACATTATTAAGTGCTGTAATGCAGTTTTCTGTTTGTTTCCAGTCACATGCTGCCAGATCGACTCTCCAAAGGGGAGGAGGTAAGTTAAGGTTTTTTTTTATTATTATTTTAGGGCTCCACACTAACTTTTTGCCTTGGTTGCACTGGTGCGCCTAACTTGCACCAGCACAAAATGTAGGTGCACCCACATTTTTCCTTGCGTCGCCATGAACGCCACAATTTCAAGGTCACCTTTTTATCACGCTCCATATACATTCATTTATATTATGTAAATTATTTTAAACAAGAATAAGGTGTAGGTAAATACTTTTTAGTTGAAGCACAATCATACTGCATATAAAAATGTGTAAAGTGCTTCACTGAGCTGCCAAACTAAAACATTTTAAGTAAAACATTTCAAAATAGAAAGTGCTACTGTTTCAAAGTGCTTCCCTGAACACTGAACACATTTCATGGCTCAAAGTCTCATAGCCCCCTCCCCCCTTGCTGTTGCATGCCCCTCAGATGACCAACACCTGTAATTTGGCCTTCTTCCCCTTTAGCCTTGGCTAAACCAGCTCGCCACACTCCCTAGCATCAAAATCCTCCAACCCAAGCCGAAAATGCCCCCCCAGAGTGACGGCTGACTCATGATGAACGGGTCCAGAACGGGTCGAATGCGCTTTGGTGGGTCAGCGGCGCTACACACGTCTTGTGTATGAAATGTCTGTATCGTCACTGCGCTGAATTTTTATGAATTATGATATTCTGGCCACGTCTCTCGCCCAGGTCCAGCAGGCTCCGTCTGAAATTAGTTGCATTCAATAACTTGGTCTGTGTTTTTCGCCGTGCGGCGGCCGCAGTAACAGCAGAAACACTGGTACAAATACAGGTTTCCCTCTCATGCTTAACAATATACAGCTGTGTTAATAACAATTAAAACTGTAGACAAATGTGGCAGTGTGGACCGACGCCGTGTCTCTCCACATTGCAGGGGAGTCTGTGTGTGACAGTGAGTGAATGGGGGCGGGGCTGCGCTGAGAGTAGGAGAGATCCAAACACGTGCACGGCTTTACAGAAGAAATGGGTCATATAAGGCAGCAGAGAGGACGTTAGGTGCACCGGTGCGACCTAGGAAAAATGTTAGTTGCATCCTTACAAATTGGTCGCAAAGCCCTGTATTTTTCTATTTACAGATGAGACTGACGTACACAATATTACAAATCATCATCCTAAACAATTGATAAATAATATTCCTTAGGGCAGTTTTTGAGTTTGAAACCCATTTGTAGCAATCAGGTTTCTTCTGTTCTGAGCACTGATGGAAATATTTAGACAATAGCATAAAATAAAGCAAAAAAAATGGATACGCAAAAGCTATTGGATCCATTGATTTGTAATTCCAAACAAAACTAGAACTGCAAGCAGTTCTGATGGGGTCCAAGCCTTGCACCCCTAATAAGGTCACGTTTGTGTCAAAGCAGGTAAAACAATCACTTGAAAACATTGGAACATAACTAGTTGTGATCCAACTTTGCAGAAAAAGTCTTTGTTTTAAAACAGGCACGAGTTATGTTATCTCTACATAGGGCACCCAGGAAAAAATGGCTTTGATCTACTACTTGTATTGAGAGATGTGTTTCTTGGCTTGGACTGTTGTAAGTTGTGTTGTATAGACGTTAGGTCTCAGCACCACCTAGTGGTCAGAGTAGAAGTTGCAACTTTTTCACCCCACCCCTCGTTATAGGCACCTGTAATTAATCGATGTGTGTTTGTTTAACCTTGACTATTTGCTGTTGTGTATTTGTGTGTAAGATGATTGTAAAGTGAGTGAGTTTGCCTGTGGCCAAATGGATGTAAATACACATGAAGTTATGAAGAAGACACAAGCCCATACATCACTGTGGCCTGTCATTGGCTAATATTAGCTCATCACATGGCTTGGCATACATGTCAGTCTATAAGAAACAAGACATTTGACTACAGAAATCCCAGATATGACGCCCACCACAGACCTGACAACTCTATTTCCCAAATGTAAATGTCCTACTTATACATTTCATAGTCACCGATCTGTGACTATGTGAAGGATAGCTACTGGCCGTTAGTGATTGAGTTTGGATTGCTGTTTCTTCTCTGATTTGAAATGTCTTTCCTCCCTCAGATTTTCTTTTTTTGCTTCAATTTTTTGAAGCACATTGTCTCAGAGAAGTTCTCAGCTGTTAAGAAACAAAGGTGTGTTATTTCATTGTCATTATGCTCTATACATGTCCGTCATGTTCTAAGAATGTATTTATTATAAAGCTGTAGTTATCTGTTGCTAAAGTTTTTTTATACTAACACTCATACAATAAATAATTTACTGAGTGAATTTTCTTGCTGTGTGAATCCAGTATTCTGTCTCTTCTTCAGATCTCTGATGTTATGTTATCATCATGTTCTTCTTTCAGAAGGAAGAACTCCCACTTCAAAGACAGTGATTTCACTGTGGAAGACCTCTGCCAGTTAAGTAGGTGTCATACCACACACACACACACACACACACACACACACACACACACACACACACACACACACACACACACACACACACACACACACACACACACACACACACACACGTTTGTTTCTCTATCTCTGTGGGGACTCATCATTGACATAATGCATTCCCTAGCCCCTAACCCTAATCTTAACCATAACAACTAAATGCCTAACCTTAACCCTTACCCTAATCTTAACCATAACAACTAAATGCCTAACCTTAACCCTTACCCTCACCCTAACCATAACCTAATTCTAACCCTAAAACCAAGTCTTAACCCTCAAACAGTCCTTTAACCTTGTGGGGTCCAGCATTTTGGACCTCTTTGAAACTCTTGATTCCAAAACAACTTGTGTCGCAAAGCTTTATGTCTGCAGGCTTTTAACCTTCAGCAGTCAGTAGCATTTGCATTAGAATATGAATGCATAGTTTATCAAGTTCACAGCTATACATGTCACGTCATTGCTGTTAAGTACAACGTTTTTACAGTTTAAAGTACAGAGAAAAGCTGCTGATGAACAATGCTCAGAATATGCCTTTAAAGCAGCTATGCAGTATTACACTGAAAATGATCTTCAGAGGTTGTTGGGTATTGTGTACTATTGGTGCAGTAAATGGAAGTTTGAATTCTGTCCTTCACTGAGCTTTACAAATACTTTGAGTTTCTCTAGATGAACATCTGAACTTAGAAGATTAATACGTGTTGTGAGACACTGGGAGCTAAGCTATGTAGGGATCTTGGTTACACAACCGTTTAAAACAAACCTATGGATTATGGTGCAGGGGTCTGGCGTTATTGTAAGCAAACAAAATGTGACACAGTTCAGAGCTGAGCTATGCGCTGGTCGCTGGCTGTGCAGTATGTGGTGACGTGGGATGGAAGCCATTTGAAGTGCGGCAGAAGGAGACGTGTTGCCACTGTGGAACAGATTGATCGACATGCCCCGATAACAGACTCACCCAACACATTTTCTATTGGGGATTTTCAAATAGTTATTCTTCAACAAGGGAGTTTGCTAAAAGATGCTTACATTTATTCCTATCCAGACCACAGAGGTCTGTCTGTAGACGCTTCCACTCAACACCAGGGGAGAAGAGAAAATGTCACCTGTGTGATCTGGGACGTTTTGTTCTGTAGTCTATTATATAACAATCTTTTCCTTCAAATGTCTGTAGAATGTCCTGAGTTGTAACCTTCTGTACCTGTTTACAGACAGGGTTCCACCTGGCTCAGTCTGTGGTAATGCCCACCAACAGCGTGGGAGGGCGCTCAATGTTTCAGTCTGTGCCTCACAAGTACCCAAGTTATGTTTTAGAGTTGTAATGTCTGAGGAGTATGATTGAGTTTGTTTTCTCATTATGGTATTGCTCTTGTTTGGTATGTTTGTTATGTTTGTAGTGTCTGTATAATTACATGCAGTGCATGACGCTTTGAAAAAAAGCGTGTGCTATTAATAATGATAATAATAATGGTTCAGTTACATTTAGTGTCCCCGTAAGCTATTTTAACACGCACAATACCAGGAGCTCCTCTAATGGCGTTTTTCCATCACATGGTACCTGCTCGCCTCGCCTCGCCTCTACTCGCCTTTTTTGGTTTTCCATTCTGATAAAAAGTTCCTGGTACCTGCTAACAGGTACTTTATGTAGTACCACCTCCGTCGAGGTTCCAGGCGGGCTGAGGCGATACCAAAAGGTAATGTGAAAACCTGCAGACTGCTGATTGGTCGGAGAGAATCGTCACTAATCACTGTGTCATCATTGCTGGCGACAGACGGGGGGGTCCTGAACAAACCTGCCATTTTTAAAGAGTTTAGCCAGACGTGTTTTTTTTGCTCCTCCAGCTTCTTTAGAAACTAAATGTGTCTTCTGGCAAACAGCCAGATGCAGAGAATCACACACACACCTTCACGTTCTGTGTGTGTGTCATGTTAGGTCACGGCAGTTTCCTGCGGCGTCGCTATGACGACCAGCCACGCTCGCCACACGCATGAGGCAGAACTAAATCGGCAATGGAAAAAAGAGGATGGGGCACTGCGGTCGAGCCGAGGGCAGCTACCATGTAATGGAAAAATGGAGGAACGAAGCCATCTTTACGCCAGGCAGCTTTATTTATACAGCGCTTCATGCAGAGCTGATCCAGGTGATAGGCGGTTCATTATGGGACAGTAGGCTGACTGTGTAATTGTCTTAATGTCGCTGTTGAAGTTCAGGTCTGAGTCCATGACTACACCAGGATTTCTGGCTTTGTCCATTGTTTTGAACATAGCCCATAGAAGCTGAGCGGCTCCAACAGCAACCACCTCAGTGTTCATTTAATTCAAGAAAGTTGTGGCACATCCAGTCACTGATTTGTTCAATGCACTTCCTCAGTGTTGTAAATATGTGTGTTTTTTTATCTCCCATGGCCCAAGTAGAGACTATGAATGGGAAGCCCTGCACTCTCAGGGTTTGTCCACATGAAGACGTTAGGATGAAAACGCATCCGTCTTCCCTGGATTCGGTTCAAGAAAATTCACGTCCGCATGAATCCATATGTAAATGACTCAACACGCTACTTCATATGCTAGGCCTGTAGGCGGCGCTATTATTGCTACAGAAATTAACGAAACGAGAAGAGCAGCCTTCAGTGACTTCCACTTCCTGACATGACTAGCTAGTTCTCTTAATCCATCCATGGACTAGACTTTAATAACTTTCACCACTGCTCCTCATATAAAGGCCACTGCTAGAAAACGTGTCTTTGTTTACATTGTATAATGTGCTGTTGGATTGCTTTTTATTTTGCAATTCTGTCTGCTATTGGACATGATTGCAGCGCGCTAGCTAGCTAGCAGAGCTAACGTTAGCTCTGCTAGCTAACATTGGCAGTCAAACAGACATCAATGATCCGATGTCTTTTTGATAATCTAGCTACACGTTTTTCTTGCGGTAGCCTTTCTACAATAAGCTGTGCTAAAAGTTACTATAATCCGTTCAAGGAGTTGATGAGCAGACAGATTAGCGAGCTAGTTGATAAGTTCTCTACTTCCACTTTATGAACAGCATTGCGTCCCTGCTAGAGCCGACAGCTGGGTTGAAGGCAGTCAGCTGTGAGGCTGAGGTGTGGCGATGACATCATCGATACACACGTATGCGGTTTCGCTGTCCATACGAAGCCAAACGTGAGCCGTTTTTTTTTTTATTCACCCTGGGAACAGGTTTCAAAAAAGTGTGTTTACAGGCAGTGGGTTTACAGGATTCGTGTGGACAATCGGCCCAAACGATGCAAAAAAAGTGTGTTTGCATCCAAACGCGTCTTCATGTGGATGGCCTCTCAGTCTTTACCCTGCTGTGTGACGATGAGACATCAGACGGAAATCCAGGCTCCTGCAGCAATGGAGCCAATCTTTTGTCCTGTTTAACACCTACTTGTTGAGTTTTTTAGTTGCTTTGTTCTCCCTATCGCAGCTGTCCCCGGCTGTGTCCTGCTAAGTACAGAGGAGGAGAAAGTTCTCTACCTGGAGGATAATGCCAGGTCACATCCCAGATCTCAGGTCGCTGTGCTCTGCTCTGCTCACTAAATAGAGATCCAAAGGCATGACGTCATTAGCCTGGTCCTACCAGACTCTGGTCCATTTCATTAGTCCATAGAGTCTGGCCACTCTCTATTGATGAGTGTTAACTTCCTTGAAGGCGGGTACTCTGTTGAAGTTTAAATCTATTGGATCTGCCCAGAGCCACTTTGGATTTGCCATAACCAATCGCTAACGTTTGGTCGCGACGTCGGCTTAGCATCGCTAGCGTTCACCTTAGCCAACTCCTTCACCACTAACGGAGCGAGCTGGAAAATCAAACTTTTCCCGAACCCCGTGGGGAGGAGGGCCACAACATCATGGCCACCAATAAAACTCAGCAAAGACTGTTCTTGCTATTTGATTTGTTCTTTGACTTTTTAGTTTGGTCCATCAGTTTACATGGAGGGGGAGGGGCTTATGAGCTATACTACAGCCAGCCACCAGGGGGCATTCCAGATGTTTTTGCTTGACTTATAGGGCCCTATCGTGCACCTGGCGCAGCGCAAAGCCTTGTCTTTGCTAGTTTAACACCCAGTCAGTTTCCCGTCCAGCGTAAACATTGTGCACCTGCCCCCATCTGTGGCCGATGGGTGTGCTGGTCTTACAGGGATGTGTGTTCAAGTGCATTCTGGGCGTGCTGGTCTTACAGGGAGGTGTGTTCCAAGTGCATTCTGGGCGTGCTGGTCTTTCAGGTGCATACCCCATACCCCACAAGCACAACCCTTTAGAACCATGCGCCCGGTGTACTGAACCTTTTTTCTGCCATTAAACTAGCAAAAGTGGATTTGGACACGCCCTAAACACACCTGCGCCAGGTGCTTCACGCCGTGCGCTTAGATCGTTAAAATAGGTCTATACAGTCTATGCTTTTACTCCTGGTTCCCTCCTCTGTCCTGTCCATGTCTGAACTAACCGCGATCCCCCCCCAAATGCTGATGGCATTTGTGTGAAAGAACCCAGACGTTGTGGTTTGACTGCAGCTCCTGCTATGATACTTCAGAATGTGAGCTACTAAAAAGGAAGTGAGCCAACAGCCGTGCTGTGTGTTTGCTTTCAGAGCCCAAGGACCGCGGCAGCGTGACCAGCCTGAGCAGTGACTTCTCCCTCATCACTGAGGAGGCGGGCGCCGCCTCCAGCCTCACCAACGACACTGTGGACCCGTTCCCCAGCCAACCCCAGGCCTCCAGCTGGTCAGTATCTCACACACTCTCTCACACACACACACACGCACACGCACAGGCTCACTTAATTTATTACAAGTTTTTTAATTGGATGTTTTGGAAAGTTGATAGATGACCTTTTCATATAAGTGAATCATTCATGTTCAAATGTAAGCATTTCAAAGAACAACACATGGAGCTCCATGTATTTCAGTGCTGAACACAGCGTTGGTGTGGGCATGTTGCTTCAGTGAGACTAGATAATACTAGAGCATCTTTCAACTTGAGAAAGTTGTCACAGTAACAATCAATGGCTCAGTTCCACTCATGTCCACCCACACGCTCAGTGAGTTGATGAGGGCTCGGGGGAGTGGGGGGGGATGAGCTGCCTACACATGATCAGCGGTAAAACGGCAAGGTAGGGCGCCTAGCAGAGAGGCGGCTGTGGCTCAGGTGGTAGAGCAGTTGTTTACCAACCAGAAGGTCAGTGGTTGGGTCCCTGGCAGTCTGATGTCGAAGGCTCTGAATCTGACGCGCCGCCACCAGGGTGTGAATGTGTGCCTGTACGGCAGCCTCGGCCTCAGTGTATCAACGTGTGTGTGAATGGTGCTGTACTGTGTAAAAACACTTTGAGTGCTTGTTAAGACTTGCAAAGCGCCATATAAATGCAGTCCCATTTACAGCAGAGGCAACGCAGGAATACGTCATCACAGCTTCTGGCTCCCTCACGCACAGCTCTTATTTCATTGGTTGCGCTTTGGAAGTTAAGCGGTAATGAGGTTGTTGATGTTGGAATAATGCATATGTTGTGTGGCGAGGGGCGATCCCGCCCAGCTTAGTTTGAATGGCTCTGCGCCGCCGACAAAGTGCCCGCAAACCACTTGGACTCAAGGATCAACTGATGAGATTTTGAGGTCAAAGAATAACACCCTGATTATGACAGTTCCATCACATGTCTAATAGGATGAAGTGATGACATTTTATATCCCAGGAGTCAACTTCACTGTGACTCCATAACTGCAAAAGTCCGTTATTCAACGCCATAACTCCGGAACAGAAGGGGAGACATCTGGTCGGATACTGAATTGGTGACATTAATCTCAAAACTGTGGTGATTGTTTAGAAACCAAAACATACACTTAATACCTTTTTTATTAAATTGCTTCAAAGTCTTCACTGCATATATTATACGAGTCCAGGCAGACATGGATGTAAATGCAACGGACCTTTTGGTAGAAGCATAGAACCACGAGGTGTGGACCCCCTCTGTGCCCACCTGCCACTCTCATTTACCTTAGCTCCAGAGTCTGAGGGATTTGGATCAATGTAATAAAAATGACACAGCAGACTACTGTCAAATATTTCAGAAGGAACTGTTAATTTATGAGGATGCTTCATGTCAATCAAAAATAAACTTGAGTTGGTACCAAGGTATTTTTCTGATCCCAAGCTGCTGGTGCTGCACACGGCCCTGCTCTGTTTGTGTCCTCAGGAGGAAAGGCCCCGCCTCCTCTCCTCAGATGGTTGTTTGGAATAAAGCCCACCCTCTGGACGAGCACCTCTCCCATCCACTTGCTGAGGCCAGGTCTTCTAGCTCCTCCTCCTCCAACCAATCTGAACATGGCGCCACACGCATTGGCAGCAGCCCATTGGCTGTCCCTGGAAGAAGGTGAGTGAGTCGATTGAACGCCATCAGCGAGTCCAGTTGTGCATGCCATCTTTCATTATTCAGACACTTCACTTGAGTAAGTGTTGGATGATCTGGGCCGTGAAGAGTAGATGTATTTTGGTAAAGTATCCGGCTGCGCTGTGGCCTTCCTGTATGTGATTACCTACCTGACTTGACACATTCACTCCTGCATCACAGCGTCGCCGAAGCGATCACTGCTGCGCGCGCCGCTGGCAACAAAACCCGTTCCCTATTTCATCGTGTGCATGTAGGGTAGACAGCAATCAGTTTTTGGCATGACACAGTTAGCCTGTAGCGATGTAGCATCTCCCCGCCCCCGCTGCTGCACTGTGCATGTGTGGGGTGTGCTCTTATTACCTGCTGATTGTATTTCGTTTCGCAGTGAGGAAGACCTGTGAATACTGGCTGCTTGCTAACTAGCTTACCTCTGAGGACTCTGGCTGTCTTTATGTAGTTAGATTGAGTCTTGTCTCCTCCCTGTCTCTCTCAGGTTAGCAGCAGACTACACCCGGTCAGGTTCCTCCCTCTCTACTGAGTACGGCAGTTGGCAGATAGTTTCGGGTTGTGGCAGCATCCATGACCACGCTCACTTCCCTCCCCCTCTGGCCTCGGCCTTCTCCAGCTCATCTGCTGTGGCTGCTGCCTACGACTGCCCTCTGCCTTTCAGTTTTCAGGATGAAGGACCCAGTGGACGGATGTAAGTAACACTGTACAGTCCTCCTGTCAGCTTTTTCATTGAAAAAGAAGGGCAGGGCGCCCGGATAGCTCAGTTGGTAGAGCGGGCGCCTGTATATAGAGGTTTACTCCTCGACGCAGCGGGCCCAGGTTTGACTCCGACCTGCGGCCCTTTGCTGCATGTCGTTCCCCCCTCTCTCCCCTTTCATGTCAGCTTTCCTGTCAAAAATAAAGGGAAAGAAAGAAAGAAAGAAAGAAAGAAAGAAAGAAAGAAAGAAAGAAAGAAAGAAAGAAAGAAAGAAAGAAAGAAAGAAAGAAAAAGGAGAGTGGGAGAGCGCAGACCCCCGCCAAGACCAAATGCCCCATCTCTTATTGTTAACCAAAGTGACAAATCATCTGTGTATCCGCCCCATGATTCTGATCCGCTCCAGAATGTAATAGGTTCTTCCTGCATGCATACCGACTAGCATTCTTTGTTTTGTGTCACACTGATGGCACCTGCATCTGTGGCATATATGTCTGCATATGATTGACAAAATACTGCAGTACAAAAACGGCAATATGTTTGAGGTAACTGATGAAAGTATGGTAGAATTAGCAGGCTAGCTAGCTAACTAGTGGACGGCTGGCTGGGTAGCTAAAGCTAGTTAATTTATTCCGTCATGCTTTGATGCAACACCGGTTACAGAAAAAGAGCCAAACAATCTGTTGATAGCCGTGTACGTTCTCCGCTGTGACCAGAGTGTGTGGATGAAGCATTACGTTGTTAATGTGACTCCTTTAGCGGCTGGCTGGTTGGCTAGTGGTTACAAATGACTGTTGCCGGTGATGCATTGGCTCATGTGATTGGTCAGTCATTGACGTACACTTATGATTGGACCAATCACTGTACAAGGTTCCTCTTGTGCTGGGAGAGTACCTACCCCAAACACGGAGCCAAAAGAGTCCCTTAAAGCTGTGTCATAAGAACTAACGATCATTCATAGTTCTTGCTGTAGAACGTGGTTCAGAGAACTATGTAAAAGTTCCCCCAGTCCGAAAAACACCTTCAGATGCCGAGTGTCTCCGACAGAGAGCACAGACTTGATAATGTTCCACTCAGTACATATTGTATCTTGGTCAATATTCTCCAAAAACCAAATGTAAGGGAAGCGTTTGTGTATGTGAAACATGGATATGGTTCTGTAGAGATGGTTTCCTGTCGGGGAAGCTTTGTCGCTGCTCTCTGTCCCAGCCATTGACCTGGAAGACCTCTGACTCATCCTCCTGTTGCCTGCTCCTATCAGGGGACACATTGTAATTTCTGCTTGTTGCGAGGGCCACGCTGAGTGTGTCCCGCCAGCATCACTTGCAGTCAGGAAAAGCAAATAACATCTATCCATCTTTATTGGGAGGGAACGAGAGTAACTGGGAAGAAGGGAGAGAAGCCGAGAGATGACGATGAGTGTGTAAGCTCTGTGATGGATCCAAACTGCCTGCGTCATTCCCGTCTTCTTCTCTTCAGATTTCTTGTTAGTTATTATTTTTTTACAGCACTTTTAACGTAGGATATCTCTCCTGTTTCTTTGTGTCTCATCTTGTTTGCTCTCTCTCCTGTCCAGGTGTCCCCTCCCCTCTGAGCGCCAGGCCCGTCTGGAGGCGGTGCGGGAAGTCTTCCTGGCCGCCTACAGCTCCACTGTTGGCCTCAAGTCGTCAGAGCCCAGCCCCTCTGGCGCCATCACCGGTCTGTTGGAGCAGTTTGCCCGTGGGGTTGGCCTCCGGGGCACCAGCGCTATCGTCTGACCCTCTCAATGTGACTTCAGACCGTCCTCCTGCTTCCATCCATCCATCTATCCATCCAACATGCCTGGACTGGAGGACAATAAAGTGCCAAACCTTTCTGTTCAATTGTGAAGCATTGCTTTTTACCTTTTGATTTTGTTTTCAAACCTTACATGCTTAGATAAAAGAAAAAAATGTCTGCTGCTCCAACTTTTCTTTGGACTTTTAATCTTCCATGTTGATTTCATCAGTCATATTCAGGGACGGAAATGGTTTCAGCCACAGTATCAAAAAGGGATATAAAGAAGGCTTGTAACTGCTGAAATGTAAATGGCTGAATATGGGGTCTGTCCCTGTAACAGACACAATATAAACACTTCTTCCTTCTTCTGTTCTTCCTCACCTGTTCCTAATTTTCCAAAGTTCCTTCCGAGTCCTTGCAGTGATGGTCCCGTGTGCAGGCAGCGATGTGTTCTTAGGTGTCTTGTGTTGTGCTGCTACTCATCACTGATCCAAGCAGAGGGATTTAGTTTTGTTGGGCTGGATTTGAAAGATTAGTTAAATCCAGCACTACAACCAAGCTTTTTTTGGTTTACAGCTTTGATAGCTAATATGAGGCTTCAGCAGTTTGAGTAAGAGCCAGTGCTTTCTCCCGGTATTACATCATATCCTGTGACAAGAATAGGAATTCTCAGTTTTGGCAAGACCGCTTAAGGTTAAGGGTTCACTGTGCTAATCCATACAACATATCATCCGACCACATCAAAAGGCCCAAATGTTTCTAGTGGTTTGGAAAGGCCACTCCTGAAACCTCAGAAAGGGCTGCCAAGCAGCGTTCATATAGGGACAAGCTGTTGAAGGCCTTCTTTCTCCCCTCGGACCAACACCGTGTGAAGGGGCCTGATTTAAGCTTTCAGAAACTGCTGGAAGCAGTTTGAAGCATACTGAAACCTTTAATCTTTAGTGTGTCATCCCAAAACACCTAAAGGCCAAAGTGTTTATAGCTGGTAAGAATGGTCAAACCTGAAGGCTGGGAGAAAAGCCAGTATGGACTAGGCCTGGGCCGGTATACGAATCTGACGGTATGATAACCTTCAGCAAAAAATAGCACGGTTTCACGCAGTATTGCAATTACAGCTTTAAATGTCTGGGTAAAAAAAAAAAACATTTTTCCCCCTGTTGCACACAATGTATTTTATTTTTAAACACACTGCACACTGGCATTGGGATTACTAAACTGCAGTTTCTCTCCTTGACCACTCATACCTTAGTCACGGTATTTGAAACCGTGACTTTTTTGAAACCACGGTATACCTTGAAACCGGTAACCGGCCCATGCCTAGTATGGACCGAAGGGACAAGTACAGCCACCTGCGAGGAAGATAGGCAGCCTATCCTTTAACTAGATCATTTTCAAGTTCTGTGATATTTTCTTCATTTTCATAAAATACGTTTTGATGATTCAACATGGACAGGAACCGTTGCTGAATGGCCTCACGTAGCAGTGTTTGAAGATCGTAACCCAGGAAACAAGGCAATCCTAGCTGTCGTTTCCCCTCGCCAGTCTGTCTTCATATCCTGCACCTGAGTCCACATCCGGTCATTTCTTCTTCAGTAGCACTGACATGGTAGCACAAGCCACTGAGCCTGGCGGTAGCCGATCTGTTAACCGGAGGCCTTTTCAGTGTTTGAGGAGTCCAGTGAAGCGAGGTCCACAGGGCTCCTGCCCAGCTAGGATCATACCACGCTCAGTCAAAAATGTGTGCCTCATCTTTCAGGTCACACTTGGACTAATATTTCTACCTGAGCTACTTTTGGATAGATTCACACGGTGAAGTCATTTTCTTGTTCTTTTCTGTCGAGAGATTTTATTTGAGCTAGCTGGTTGGTGTTGCTGTACCTCAGGACGTTTTGTTGTGCCTTGTTTATCCTCAGTAATGCTGGGTCAGGTCTCTACTTCTTCTGGTCCAGTTTCAGGTGTATTTCTGTTTCTTAAATGGTTGTAAGAGCTCGGGGGGGTGCAGCTGGTCATTGATGAAAGGTTTGACTGTCGAGCAGCAGTGATAGCTCCGGGGCTTTATCACCCACCTGGTAGTGAGATTCTAAGTATGTTTGTTGTACTGTAACATGACGCGGTCGAGTCTTATAGACACCCCTGATCAGGTTGGTGTGATGATGAGCAAGATTTTTATTTCTGCTTTTTGAAAAAGACTGTAGGAGAATAATATTTTATTGGTTTAAGGAATAATTCTAGAAGGAATTTTGGGAAATGCATGTATTCACTTTCTTTCTAAAAGTGATAGACAGATTAGCATAAAAACTGGGCAGGAAACCGATAGTTTAGCTCTGTTTAAATATGCATACCAACACCTCAAAAGCTTAATTGTCATGTTGGTTTGTTGAAGCCATGTATATATGTTATATATGTGGTCATTTTTCAAGGTCTTAGGTGGATATTTTTCAGATTGAACATAGGCTAGCTAGCCTTTATGCTAAGCTAGGCTAACCACTCCCAGACTCCGGCTCTGTACTTCCAGCACAGATGTAAAAGAGAACTTGATTTTCACATCTTATTCTTAGAAAGAATTTGAATGAGCACATTTCCTAAAATGTTCAACTGTTGTTTCAACTTGCAGACTTCGGTGTTCTGCTTACCAAATATAAGCCAAGTTCGGCTTTGTTTGTACCACAGAAACACGTTTTTAAACCACAGGAGGTGTCATCCTTTTGTTCTTGATGCATTCAGGAGTTTGTGAGCATGTGGTTCACGTATCAGTTCTCTGCATGGGCTGTCAGAGTGCTTCCATGTTGTACCCTCAGTGACACAATCTGTCCATGCTTGGCCTCATCTCCCGCTCCGCTTTCAAGCTTTCTTTTTAAGATATCTCTCCTGAAGAGGTCTAATTCAGTCCACGTTTCATATCATTTTTTATTTGGGCATCATGTCATCAGTTCTGTCTGCCTGTAGCTGTTAAGCAGCCAATCACAGGACCCTTGCAATAACATTTTCAAATTGCTGAAAATACTCATTGTAAGAATTTGTCATCCTTCAGATATGTCACGTTTTCACTCACTGGTTTCGTATGACATCCTCCGAGTTTATCTCCATACAGCATACAATGTTTTACAAACTCACTTTTATTTCAGAATCTGATTAAAATGCTGCATTGCACTCGTCCCAATGTTCTCTGTGTAAAGACTTCTTCTTTGTACAGTTGATGCATTTTTAAGTAATTCTGTTATAAATTGCTCTTAATAGTTGGCAGGCGACAGGCCACAATGAAAGATGAACGGAGCAGCAAATAAACAAAAAACAAACATCTTGTGACTTCCTTATTTCTTTCTTGTTTGAATGAATGTGAACGATAGCTTGTATTGGTCTTCATCCATGGTGAGATATGTGAACTATTTCACAGATGGGACGTACATATGAGAATTCTATGTCAAATGTAATGTGATTACATAAAGCACTTACATAACTGGATGTTTCAAATTCCCATTTGGTACTTCTGATCAAATTCGCCTGTGTTACGCTAAATAAATTGCCGTCATTTAATAGGATAACCGGAAATGCTGAGGTCATCCAACACGGACACTTCTGCTGGCCAGGTGCCTTTTCTTAAGGCTGTTTTATGCTTCTGCGTCAAATCGACAGCGTACCCCCACAGACCCCTCTGCGTCGCCACGAACCCCCCTCCGAGCTCTCCGCCGTAGCTCGACGTGCACCTCCAAAAATGTGTAACTTTGCATCGAGGCGACGCAGACCGCAAGGACTGTGATTGGTCAGCTGGTCCTGTGTGTTGATGGTTGGTGTGGGGAGTAGCAACATGCTAGTTCACTGGCATCAGCTTTGCAAATGAACTTCAATGACGGCGTTATCCATTTGTAAAGTGTCTATACATCAGTAATGTTTTGACATTAGCACTTCGCCAGCAAGCTTTGTGGACAGTTGTGCTAAAGTTAGCATGCTAACATAACATAAACTGTCTCTCTCTCTTTCGTCAGAAATGGCAGAGTTTCGTGATTGACCCTCCGGAAACCACACCCCCTCTGCGTTCCAGCAGTGAAATGCACCACCGTGCAAAGAAACGCGTTCAACCCCGACGCAGAACTCCAAAAGGGTCACGACGCCGTAGGAGCGACGGCGTGGAGTTGACGCAGAAGCATAAAACAACCTTTAAGTAGCACGTTTTGTTTTATTTAGACAGTGATAGAGAGTGAGGGGAAGACCTGCAGCAAAGGGCCCTGGGCTAGACTCACCTTTTTTTTCTCATGACTAATTTATTAATGACTCAGCATCATCTGTAATAGTGAATGAAACAGCTTTGCTTTCTGGAGTTCAAGAACTGCACGTATCTGTGACGGTTTTGGACAGTGCATGTGCACGTTTTAAGTCTGGTGAGAGAAGTAAAGGGCACTGTTGTGTGGCCGGAGGCTGGCTTCTGTTTGTGCTCCCTAGGTGAGTGGCGTCCCGGGGGAGGCTCGGCGGCGAGCTGGAGCAGTGGATGGCAGCCAGAGTAGGGGAAGCCACATGGATCAGCTATAAATACCCTCTCTACACTTTCTTCTGTATCGTTAAAAGGATCCCTCTTTTTGAGGGAATATTTTTAGCCTGCGTTTTTACCCTGGTTGACCTTTGGTATTTCCTATTATCAGAGTGACGCTCTCTTGTTTTTTTTTATCTTCTTAAGGATGTTGGAGAGACGGCAAGTACAAGGACTGTTAAGAACCAACACCATACGGGACTTTGGGCTGGTTTTATTATTTGCTTTATTCTAATAAATCTGTAAACGTTTAATCCCAATTTGTGTTTTTTTTTTAGAACCTGTGCAGCCTTTTTATGGAGTCCTAGGCTTCTTTTAGCCTAGGTGGCGTTGTCGGCTTTTAACTGTATTTTAGCCTTGAAACACTTATTGGCTTTAACCTCGCCAAACATCCTCTACATGTACAATTTTGGCTTTATTATTTGTGATTGTGAATGCAGCTTTAAGGAGCTTCAGCACTGGCTTCACTTTTCAGGCCTGGAAGCTTCGTCCATTATTTGTCTGTCTACGCACCGACCACATAAAGCACAACTCATATTTCTTAAAGAGGTAATTCTGCATACGTTTTGCGGAGCTGATGGAGAGGCAACTGGAGAGTTTCTGGGCCTTCTAGATCTATGTACTAACAGTACCATGGGAAGATGCGATAGAAATGGTTTATGAAAGGAAAAAGCTTATATATAGAGCTGGCAGAGGAGCATGGTTGGAAAGCAAAGGTCTGCTTAGTGGGGGTTGGCTCTCTGAGTTTGGTTAGCAGATGGGGGCTGTTCTTTATGCGGCTTAACTAGTTCAGGCTGACATGCTGTTATCAGGCTAAAATAATCTTAATGGGTATCACAGCAGTACCACCAAACTAATCAATGTTCAAATGGGTGTTCTATTAGTTGCAATATACCAGCAGTGGAAAACACACTTCAGCAAGGACCAATAACAAATAAATACATAATCCAAACTCATACCTGCAATTTTATAGAAGGCTTCTTTTAGAGCCAGTGTGTGCAGATCATATTCAGCAGTTCAGTGACAGCAACAACAACCTTGTCAATAAAATAAAATAAAGACTTAATTTCCTGCATTCTGATACACTTTTATGAACCAATTTACTGTGGAAATACCTTTATTTAGCCTATGCAAAGATACAACAAAACACAGATGTCAATTCAAAATATATCAAAAATATAATGGAAAGTATGTTGCGTGTCATTGGGCATTTTTAAGCGGGTATATGTAAATCCTGGAGCGTTCTTAGTGGGTATACTGCGTATACCTGTGTATCACGTAGACTACACCGCTGATGGCTCCACCGGTTTGCCTTCCTGATCATCAGGAAAAGCCAATGGATGTTTCTAAAGAGGGGGGTTGATCTGGGACGCGGGAGCACAACTGGGCCCCCTAGTGTTTTAGATTTACAATCCAGTCACCTTAAATTCTGTTGTGGTGTAATGTATATAGGACGCTCAATTGACTTGATGAGTCAGCACTGTGTTATCTTCACAGGATGTAGGATCTGATGTCCCCGTCAGATTTTTTTTTTTTTAAACTCTTAAATCATGACTTCTCGTGAGTTTTGGGGAAAGAAATGGACAGATTGAGACATACAATTATGACAAACTATCAACAGATTCAAGGCATCTGCTGTGAAAACAGATGGCAACTACAAAGCATGATTATTGAAGCACATACCTTGAACTGGTAATATAAGACTTAACATATTTTTAAACAGGATTATTCATGTTTTTTTCTGCTGTTAATTTTCAACTTTTTCATTTACATCATTGATATAAACTGATATGGTTATACAGCTAAATTATGAATAATCTAATGTAATAATGCCTCTGAACCAGATGGGGAAAATCCAACATCTCTTTTTCTTAAGAGCCTGGGCCTGATAATAATAATAATAAGTAAGACATCAATACATCTGAGAAGACCAACTTTAATCATGAGCCACAAAACAATATTATGCAATACAGGAAATAAATCAGAGGCCAATGAATAATATGTATCATATGTATATAGCAACAACAAAAAAACACTTAAAGAGGGAAGAAAACTTTTCCTCCATGAAAAGCATGTACATATAATGTGAATAGAATATTTTAAGTGTTTTTGCCCATTCTCACCTGGTTCTTCCAGGTCCCTCTCTTTGTCCTCTCGCTCCATCCTCCTCTCTCCCTCTATCCCCCTCCCTCTATCTCCCTCCCTCCGTCATATCACTGACAATCACATACAAAACATTTTGTAATCAACTAGAAAATAATCTATATATATATATATATATATATATATATATATATATATAGTGCTGTCAAACGATTAAAATATTTAATCGCAATTAATCGCATTAATGTCATAGTTAACTCGCGATTAATCGCAATTAATCGCACATTTTTATCTATTCTAAATGTCCCTTGATTTCTTTTTGTCCCATTATATTTTCTCATTTTAATTCTCTTATCAACATGGAAAAGTGGATCAGCTGTACACATGTTTTTTTTTATTGAAAACAACATTGGCATATACGTAGTGTTCAATTTCACACTAACATTCACACTTGAAACTAATAATCTGTCACACAATGTAACTCATGTTACCTCGATTTTCCATTGCAGATAGTACTGCCTCATGCCTGAGGTGAGCATGGCTCGTTGTCATAGCGACTATGGTTTCCCCCGACTCATTTCCTGGTTGTCCTTCTCCATAAACAACGTAAAATCAAGGAGAGGGGTAACTTTTCCTGCTCCAGGTTTCCCACCGTGGTCAGAAAGAACAGAGGGAGACTTTGTTTCTCTCACTATGACTCTAGAGTCACTACTCACTCGCTCTGAAGCTAATCGCCGTCACGAGCCTACTAGCTACGCGGCTAGCAAGCTCAAACCGTCCGCGGCTTGTGTCTGTTTTGTTTCCGGTCTGCGACCCGCCCTTCAATCACTACTATTGGCCAGGCGTCCAAGGTAACGTAACCCCATTTGTTCAGGTCCTATCCCCTGACCAATCCGCTATCCTAACCTCGAGGTGAAATGCCTAAACCAAACCAATCAGCTGCTTTGTAGGGCGGGACATGGCGTGGCCATAGACAGTTAAAGAAATGGACTAACAGATCCAACAGATCCCGTTGCTCTCTCTATGCGTTAATCGTGCGTTAAAATAATTGTCGGCGTTAAAATGGGTTGCTGTTCAGTGCAGTGGGATCATGTTAAAGGCTTATCTTGTACTTTCTCACCTGAACCTGGCTGTTTTCTTTTAAAAAAAGAAATGTATATCCATCTATGGGGAAACAGAGTGTGGGTCAGGGTTAATTGTTCCAGTGTATCCAGGGATGTAGTGGAGGCTAAACGCACGTAAACGCCGTTTACGCACCTCCCAAAATTCGGAAATAGCGTTTACCCACCTCCAAAGTGCGTTTATCCACCTCTAAATTGTGTTTATCCACCTCTAAATAGCCTATAGTTCCTAAGACATTTTAAATTAAGCTTATGTCGTTTTAGTTTCATATTTTTCATTATTAGTTTCATAGATTGTTAAACCTAAGACGAAGTCTTTCATATTGCGCTGCTTACTCTCAGTGTTGACCAATCTCTTGCGGTGTTTGTTTGTAAAGCCCACAACGTCGCCTTCCAGGCAGCGATGCCTGGAAGGCACTAGGATTAGGCAAAGGCACTGTCACTGCGCGATCTGAGTCTCAACGCGATCTGAGTCGCGTTGAGTTGTGCATGCTCAGATTTAAACAATTTACGGCATAACGACAATAACGGAAGATGGGAACAGCAATAATCGAAGATATAGAAGATGGAAATGGCAGTAATGTATTATTTAGCGTAAAGCATCACATGTTCACGGCATGATCCCTCACGTCAGTTAATAAAAAATTAAAAAAGTCAGTAAAAATGGAGCTACATGACCAAGTTGGTTCACTGCTGGCTACAAGTTGGCAATCAAACACAACAACGGCTGTTACTGGAATGGTGTTATGAGCTAACGTTAGCAATCAAACAATCATAGATAGCATTTGATAACTAAAACGTTTTTGAAATGATTTCCACCTTCTATATCTTCTATTATTGCTGTTCCCATCTTCCGTTATTGTCGTTATGCCGTAAATTGTTTAAATCTGAGCATGCACAACTCGACGCGACTCAGATAGCGTTGAGACTCAGATCGCGCAGTGACAGTGCCTTGAACTAATTTATATACTGTCTATGGTCAACGGTCGCAGTGCTGCCTTGAAGTCAACGTTGGGGGCTTAAAACACCATCGAGCATCTCTTGTGTAGCCAGCAAGAAGCAGCAGACTGCATCAAGACTCATCAGTTCTCTTAATACATCCATGGTCACTAGCCCAAACTAGCCTACATGTCTCATGTAATAAATTGTAAAAATAGATGTCCGGCAATTTTTTAAGCGGCGTCAAGACAGCAGCCCTCCTCCTGATGCCAGCAAACGGCCTCGGCTACAAGCCCAAAGTGAGTGAGCTCGGAAAACAGTACTAAACTTCATGTTTTTTAGGTTAATTTGGTTCACTGTAGATTCATGCCACTGACTCAACAAGTCACCTCTACCTGTTCCCATTAGCCCATGTTACAAGTAAAGTTCAGGATACATTATCAGATAAATAACTGGATGTAATTATGCATTCTCTGACATTTAAACCACTGGAAGTTTGTGACAACAAGCTCTCTTTGCTAGTCACCTAGCTAGTTAATGTTATCGCCGTTTCACGGGTACGGTAAACGTTTCTATGGAAACGGCGAGTTGAACCAATCAGAGGCGTCGCTGTTAAGCTTAGGACTGTGGGTAGTGTAGTTTTTCTCCATAAGATTGCGGCTAAAAACATGTTTTTCTAGTAACAAGGTTGATTTCATACAGACCTCTAGCTTCTACAGGAGCAGAAACAAAATGAGACATTTGAGGATGTCATCCTGGGCTTTTGGGAAACACTGATCCACATTTTTCTGACATATTATAGACCAAACAACTAATCGATTAATCGAGAAAATATTCAACAGAATAATCGACTATGAAAATAATCCCAAATCCCTAATCATTATGTACAAGTGCATTGCATTGGCAGCCCTGGATATAAGCCTCCCTCTCTATCTCTTAAATATTTTTGTTCTCTCTGTTTTGTCATTTAGTAAACTTTATAGATTTCAACCCTATTATTCCTTCTTGAGTCTCTTTAACAAGCGCTTAGATTAATGTATGAATTGAATAGTGATTGTGTGACCTATGATGAGGAAACAACCAGTGATACCCTTGGTAGTACCATCAAATGATAGCCTATAGCGATGTCATCAGGATACACATACACTGGTAGGCAGTGGCCCACCTTAAAAGGTGACCATGTCGTGGTCCACCAGAATTTATAGTTTACCCACCTCTTTTTTTACCACTACACCTCTGAGTGTATCAGTTCTGATATGAATGAGTCTGATGATCCGTCAGGTCAAATTATTTATTTTTCATTGGCATTGACAGTTAAAAATAAGAAAGTGTCTGGTAGGGAGGTATGGCAGTAGGCAGTGTAGGCAGCGGCGCTATAGACTATTTTTTTCAAGCCGTTACGGCATTCCAATAATAGCACACTTTAAACACTCGTTGTAGGCTACTCTTTGCTACATTTGCCTACAGTTAGCAATTTTGTCTAACGTTGCACAGTTGGTTACAGTGTAACCAACTGTGCAGACACAGACTCCGTGGTGAGTAAGCTAGGCTAATTCAGATATAATTGGCATCATTGTGATCAGGGAATCACAGATTGGTTCCACAAATACACCTGTAGCCTAATCAGTGCTTGAAGTGGAAAAAAAAGGTGCCGGTACTCTCTTGCATTGGCAGATCATCATGACATTTGAGATTTCTATAGTGAAAAACATAACTTGGAGATATTGCTGGTACAACAACAATTTACTGTCATTTATTAACAATATAAATGTATGGATTTATTTAAACAAGTTTACATAACTTTAGTGCATAAGCTATTAAAAACAATGTTTTCATTTTAAACATACATGGCACAGTGAGTCCTTATCAACTATCTATGGATGGCCTAAGTGACTAATTTACATATAGGCTAGTATCAATATTGTTTATTTTTTCCACAAATAAGCTGATTTATATTTGCTAATATGTTGGATTCATGTTATGAGATTTAAATTATCTAAACAACTATTCATTTTAACAATAATTTGGTGCTCAAACAGATGCAAAACAAACACTCTGTGTGTGTGTGTGTGTGTGTGTGTGTGTGTGTGTGTGTGTGTGTGTGTGTGTGTGTGTGTGTGTGTGTGTGTGTGTGTGTGTGTGTGTGTGTGTGTGTGTGACAGTGACAGGGGGAACAGCTTCAGTCCCCTCTCTGTCTGGGCAGCTAGTGACGGGATGCTGCTACATCATGTTTTGCAGCCCAGTTTGTTATCATTAAAAACGAGCCAGCTGTTCGTGGAGCAAAAATACATAATTTGGTCCTTTGACCAACAGTCAGGCCATCCGTGTGTTTCGTTACACACGTTATTGTTGACGTCGGTGTCATTGACTAAGGTAACGTTAAGGTTGGTAGCGGCAGACTCCTCATTAACGCCAGCTGTTCCGCTCACATCAACGCTAACGTTAGCTTGAACGTTAGCTTGAAGCTCATGAATCGTACTAGCTACCTCCTGATGTTTCTGGTTGGACTTGGACCTCTGTTGACGTGTCTGGCTCTGGCACACACGTTCTTTTAGCACCTTTCTGAAGCCAGGCGGCTAACATAACGACTTACAAACTAGACACTTATTTTTAGTTTCTAGGTTTTCAGCAGTGAAAAATCTGTTACGGTCAGGCTCACGCTGACAGCTTTTTCAAACTAGCGTCCGTGGAGAAGCTAACTTCTGATAGGGTGGGCGGACTGCTTGCCTTTACGTGATTCGTCAGGATTTTTCTTGCGGTACGCAAGAAAAAGTGCAGGTACGCTTAAGAGTAAAATGTAGAAGTGCCGGTACTGCGTACCGGTGAGTACCGGCCCACTTCAAGCACTGAGCCTAATTAAAGGAACACGCCGACTTATTGGGACATTAGCTTATTCACCGTAACCCCGACAGTTAGACAAGTCGATACATACCCTTCTCATCTCTGTGCATGTCGTAACTCTGTCTGACGTCTCCACCGTTAGCTTAGCTTAGCACAGATCCTGGAGACACAGCCATCTTCTAACTGTATACATACTGGGAACTATATTCTCAGAAAGGGAAGCAGTGCTTCTTGGGCAGAGTGATATGCTTGCAGCTCTGCTGAGCGCTACTTGGGTGGAGTGATATGCTGCAGCTCTGCTCAGAGCTGCAGCATATCACTCCGCCCAAGTAGCTCTGCTTCCCTTTCTGAGAATATAGTTCCCAGTTTATATATGGTTAGAAGATGGCTGTCTCAAGTGATGTCGTTATTTGTACACGCTGTGACTATTAATCCTTTAAACATGTTCATTCGATTAGATATAATTTTCACTCCATTAGCCATACCTTTTCAGTGGTTGAAAGTAGCCACAGGCTACTCTGACGACCGCTCCCCAAAGTTATCTGGCAGACTGAACAGTAGACTGAGGCGCGGCGCCCACCAATCAGAGGCATAACCTACTCGTTGAGTGAATCGCTGATAGACTGTTGACTTTACAACTGAGCTGAGCCTGTCGTCATTTATCCTACTCCATCACTAAAATCAGGTTTGCAAAAGTAATAAGGTTTGAGCACTAAAGGAGGACTTTATTTTCCAGGGGTGCTGAGATGATTTTTAGGGGTGCTTCAGCCTAGCGCCGCCTATGTCAAGGTCTACAAAGCACTGTATCCGTGTCACCTTCTCATTAGGGGCTGAGCCCCCCTAAAGGTCTGATCCTAGAATCGCCCCTGCTCTTCCGTCTGCTCCCCTGTGGCACTAATCACCCTCTATACCCCGAGCAGAAGGCGCGAGCAGACAGCACAAAGACCTCTGCCTCCATCTGGCGGTGGATGGAGAGAAATAAGGAGATCCGCGTCCCCCCCCCCCCCCCCCCCCCCCCCCCTCTCATCCTCAGGTATGCCTCCTAACTGCGCTCCAGCGACCGTCAGCAGCAACGCCTCCTCCAGCCGGATCCCCTCTCCGCCTCTCATTCTCGGTTTGATGGGACAAAGTAACTAGCGCTGTGATCCAGGTGAGAAGTTCAGCGGCTCCGGAGCCTCAGCCATGGCGACGATAGTGGATTTCGACCCGCTCAACTCCACAGTACCGGCGACAAAGATAGAAATCAGCGTGTCCTGCAGGTGAACGTCTTTTTACATTCACACATGTTGGATGCTTGATGTTACGCACGGTTGGTCGCCATGGTGTTTTTTGTTCCTGTGCGTGTTTCCTGTCATTCTCCATGGAGCTTACACTCTCCCTCGCGCTTTGGATCAGCATTGTGCGCTTTTAACGTGCACGGAGCATCTCTGTGTTCCTGAGGAGGGATTTGCATGTAGAAGTGCGTGGGGGGTGCAGTAACCAACAGTAGCAGGTTTATTGTGAGTGGCTTGGAGAGACATGAGTGGATGTGAAGTACAGAGAAGACAGACTGACTGCGCTTATTTTAATAAGAACGGATGGTATTTGATCAGCCCGCTCTAATATCAGCACTATCCCAACGATAGTATTTAATATGGTGCTGTTTTATGAAAAACAAAGTATGTCAATAAAGGAATCTCTCTTTTTTAAATATAAAACAGCAGACATAAATTAGTAAAAATAAGTGTTAACCCATGTGTTGTCTTCCCGTCGACCATGAACTATTTTCAATGCTTATGACTTATGACTTTTTTTTAAATGTATGGCCATTAACCCTAATGTTTATGACATTATACCTACTTTTTGAGTTTAAAACAAAGCAGAAATGATGAATTATTTGGACTAATAGTTAAGATGAGAGGATGCTGAGTGGGTCACAGACTGGTTTATGTCAGGAGACCAAGAAAACCATTTAAACATGTTTTTCAAATGCCATAAAATCGAATAAAACACCCCAAATTCTAAATTCAATGAAAGTTATCATTAATGTTACCTGCGAAGAACGTTGTATGGGTTCCGGACAACGTCCATCCATGTTATTTAACCCATATTTCTGATATAAAAAAAACTTTAAGAAAAAACGGGTCAAATTTGAACCAAGGACAACACTGCACGGTTAACAATGAAAAATGTATTTTAAAATGTGGAGGGCAAGGACTCAAAGGACAGCATGGTAATGGAGAACCAGCAGAGGAAATAAAGGGAATCTCTGTTTTCATAATGATAGTATGCTCAGACTGGCCACGAATATTTCAAATGACTCTGCCTTCAGACAGATGCTTTAGAGTTCATTCTTTCAATTGCATCAGACTTAAAAACTCTTTCCTGTTGTTAAACCAGCTACATTAAATCCAGTGCAATATTTATTCAGGGTTACAAGTCTCCAAGACCTTGTCTGTGTGTATGCTCATGTCATTTTCTGTTGTTATACATGTATGCTTTGTTTCCTTACTTGGGTGTTATTGTCATTTGTGGTAATGTTTCATACATGTCCTTTTTATCATCTTATGTGTGTCTGTATATATGTCTATGTACCTTTTTTTTATATGAGCTACCCAGGGATGCAAAAAGAATTTCAGCCGTGGCTGACAATAAAGTCATATCGTATCGTATCGTATACTAGTGACAGGTAGGCTTAACGAAAAACTGAAATTGTAGCTAGACTGATCTTGTCAAACTGACTAGGAATTAGCATAGACGTCTATTACAGTAAAAGCCACGCTGATGTCTGATTGCCTCAAAGAGTCCTTTTCAAGACAAATATTATTCAGATTATTATTCAGTTCAAAATACACATGTCAAATCAGGCTCACGTTTCCTCTATTATCATTGTTGTGCAACAGGGTTGATTCTAGGACCAGACCTTTAGGGGGGCTCAGCCCCTAATGAGAACGTGACCCGGATACAGTGCCTTGCAAAAGTGTTATAGCGTTAAAATCTGAAAACAAATACACCAAAAACAGTATGAACTACAACCCCAAATCAGAAAAAGTTGGGACAGTATGAAAAACACAAATAAAAAAAGAAAGTAGTGATTTCTAAATGTACTTTGACTTGTATTTCATTGCAGACAATGTGAACACAAAATATTTCATGTTTTGTCTGGTCAACTTAATTTCATTTGTAAATATACATCCTTTCCTGTCATTCAGACCTGCAACACATTCCAAAAAAGGTTGGGACAGGAGCAATTTAGGGCTAGTAATCAGGTAAATTGGTTAAATAATGATGTGATTTGAAACAGGTGATGTCAACAGGTGATTGTAATTCTGATTTGGTACAAAAGCAGCATCCAAGAAAGGTCTAGTCCTTTAGGAGCAAAGATGGGCCGAGGATCGCCAGTTTGCCAACAAATACGTGAGAAAATTATTGAAATGTTTAAAAACAATGTTCCTCAAAGAAAGATAGGAAGACATTTGCTTATTTCACCTTCAACAGTGCGTAACATAATTAAAAGATTCAAGGAATGTGGAGGAATTTCAATGCGTAAAGGACAAGGGCGCAAGCCTAAGCTGAACAACCGTGATCTCCGATCCCTCAGGTGGCACTGCATCAAGAATCATCATTTATCTATAAGCAATATCACCACATGGGCTCAGGACTACTTTGGCAAACCTTTGTCAAGTACCACAATACGTAGTTACAGCCACAAATGCCAGTTAAAACTGTACTGTGCCAAAAGGAAGCCCTATGTTAACAGTGTCCAGAAGCGCCGTCGACTTCTCTGGGCTCGGAGGCATCTGGGATGGACCATCACACAGTGGAAACGTGTACTGTGGTCAGATGAATCAGTATTTCAGGTATTTTTTGGGAGAAATGGACGCCGTGTGCTCCGGACCAAAGAAGAAAAGGATCATCCAGACTGTTACCAGCAACAAGTCCAAAAGCCAGGGTCTGTCATGGTATGGGGTTGTGTCAGTGCCCTTGGCAAAGGTAACTTGCACTTCTGTGATGGCACCATTAATGCTGAAAAGTACATAGAGATTTTGGAGCACAATATGCTGCCTTCAAGAAGACATCTTTTCCAGGGACGTCCATGCATATTTCAACAAGATAATGCAAAACCACATTCTGCACACATTACAAAGTCCTGGCTGCGGAGGAAGAGGATACGGGTACTTGACTGACCTGCCTGCAGTCCCGACCTGTCTCCAATAGAGAATGTGTGGCGCATTTTGAAGCGCAAAATGCGACAACGAAAGACCCCGTACTGTTGCCCACCTTAAGACTTGTTTGCAGCAAGAATGGGACAAAATTACACCTGAAACACTTCATCACTTGGTGTCTTCAGTCCCTAAACGTCTTTTAAGTGTTGTGAAAAGGAATGGCAAAGAACCAAAATAGGAATTTAGTTTTTTTGAAACAAAAACAATACAAATCACGAGGAACACTTTAAATTATGTGCTGTTGTATTGTCTGCAATGAAATACAAGTCAAAGTACATTTAGAAATCACTACTTTCTTTTTTTATTTGTGTTTTCCATACTGTCCCAACTTTTTCTGATTTAGGGTTGTATATACTAAATCTAATGTATATAGCCTATGTCAGAAACGTGTAGGCTATCTCTACCCCCGCCTCTGCCTGCTGCGCTGTGTGTGTGTGTGTGTGTGTGTGTGTGTGTGTGTGTGTGTGTGTGTGTGTGTGTGTGTGTGTGTGTGTGTGTGTGTGTGTGTGTGTGTGTGTGTGTGTGGAGTTTAACTCTTGAAAGGCAGTTAACCACAGGTTCCCGTTAATCTTTTCATAATGTTATCAGACACTTAGAATAAAAACAGAACTTTTAGTGGACACTAACTGACGATGCTTTTTGACCATGGATATATTATATTGACTGTGACACAGGGGAGCATTCAGTCCAAAATGGCGGACGCCCTCTTGTGGTGGTTGCGCAAAAACCATGCGAGTGTCGCCCCTTATTATTATAACCTCTTTGGTTAGGTTGTGGATTAACAAACTGTCGCTACTGCTTAACACCAGCCAGCCGTCACAAACAACAGCAAAGAGACGAGGTTAAAATGACCTGTTGAAAACAGCAAAGAGACGAGGTTAAAGTGACCTGTTGAAAACAGCAAACGGCGAAGCTAACGTTACTCACTCGTCCATAACGACGAGAACCCTCATCAGTTTCCATTCCTTTGAAATCACAGAGGTTTCTGCACCGTTGAAACGCCTCACTGATGCTAACAATAGGGATCGACCAATACTGATTATTAGTAGTTAATGAAACTAGTGATGGGACAACCGGCTCTTTTACGTGAGTCAGTTCAACCGGACGGTCGTTGGTTGGCCTACCGAGTTAATAGATTCGGTCACCGGTTCATGTGCCTCGGGGGGCGGACACACACACACGAGCCACAGGCTTCTGGGATCGGTTGCTAACTCAAACTTGAGCGGTTGTTGCACGGTTACATTCGGTCTCGGTCAGTAGCCTGGTCCACGGTCTCCAATCTACAACTCTTCAACTCTTTCAGTCCAATGAATCGTGCTGCTCAAGGTAGCCCATTTCCTGATTGATTCTACCACCACTCCAGTGGAGGTGCTAATGAGGTAAAAAACAGGAGTGAGTCGGTTCATTCACGTATGGCACTCGATTCTCAGTGACACGAATCGGGTTAATAACCGGCTCTTCAGTCAGTTCGTCATCACTACATGAAACCGATATTTTGGAATCGATATGCATATACAGTATAATTAACATCTTTTAGTCAAAATTTTGGAATGTTACAAACTCCAGCACAAACCTTTGTTTAAATACTTTAAAGTGCCCATATTATGAAAAAAAAATTGTGTCTCTGGTGCTTCCACACACATACAAACTTGGAAAAATAACCATCCATGTTGTTCTGAGTGAGATACGGTTTCTGAATGATTCCTGCCTTCAGTCTCTGGGTGAGCTGGTCAGAATCTGCAGGACTTTCTACGTCAGTAGCCGAGACCAGGTGCTAGCGCTAGCATGCTAGTGGTTACCCCCCTCGTTTGCAACGGCAAAACACTGCTACAACACACCATAATCACCACAATCTCCAACAGAACTACTTCCATGTTCCTGTTCTGCAGGTATTCCACGCTAAGGTGGAAGTGTTCCCTGTTTAGAAGAAGTCTCCCTGCTGATCCTGCCTTGAAGTTAGAGAAACAAACAGCTAGCTGATGTGATCTTACCTAAAATGGAGAGCTCAACACACAGGGTGAAAAGAGGAGCTGCAGCAATGTGCAGTACAACAAAAATATGGTGTTTTTTGAAAATTAAACCATGTAAACTTATTCTGATATAACCTCTAAATACAATTATGACCCTGAAAATGAGCATAATATGAGCACTTTAAGCAATCATTTAATAAAAAATTGAATATAATACACAGTAATATAAAAGAATAAATAAAAACAAAAATAGCTTTTTTTCTGCTATGCTAACAGTGTGTTTGCACGTGTTGCAGATTGCTGTCCCTGGTGTACTTATTTGGAAATATACTCCCATACTGCACTTTGTTGTAGTTTCTTTTCGTCCATCTGCAGTGAGATTTCAGAGAGAGAGACAGTGAGAAACTAAACTAGTCATTATGTTAACTCACCGCTAGCTTCATTTATTACATGCAAAACACTTGACTTGAGTAGCCAGAGAGCTAGTCCTTACATTAACATGTTAGAAAAGACTAGGCTACCTTATTACTAAACTAGATGAATATTTACGTATATGTAATTTAAGTATGTGTGTATATGTTGTTAATACTGTCTGTAAAGTGAAGGGTGTTACAACGTAGAGACTGCAGTTCACAGACTAGCACACCTTTTTGTTTAATTACATTGCACATTCGTGCATCCCTAGTTTTGTTTGAATTATTAATACATAATACTAAGTGTCAGAGGTGCTGCCACTCGGGCCCCTGGCAGGAGTATTGGCAGTCCCCTCAGTCCTGGGTCGTGTCTATATGCTAATGTGGCCTGAAGCTGCTGATTGTGACAAGCTGTTCCTGGTCCTCAGTGTCCCCAGGCCCTGCCAGTCCACCGGGGTTAGAGAGGGGCTGTTTCACTTCCCTGACACTGACAGAATGGGGTTGGCTCAGTGGGCCCCAGAAGGATCCTCACTGCTGATCAACCGGACATCAGCTGTGAATACAGCACAGAGAGAGAGAGAGAGAGGGACGAAGGTGGTGGGGTGGGGTGTGTGGGGGGGGGGGGGGGGGGGAGCAGGGGAGAGAGAGAATCAGGAGAGGGAGGTTTCCGAAGCAAACTCCATCAAGTCAGGTGGTGGTTGATAATGTCAGCTGAGCTTGGGGCCCTGTAACAACAGCCAACCAAAATAGGCTTCAAGTGAGGCAGTTGCACCTGAAGCCAGACAGCCTCAACGTCATGCGCATTAAGGTCAGAGTAGAGATGCACGATTGACTGGTGACCTGAATTGGCCGATTTTCATGTGATCGGCCATGACTGGCGACCGGCCGGTCAGTCTGACATGCTGATTTTATGTCGGTCAAATGCTGTAAATAAATAACATTGTAAAGGCTACCATACAAAATGCATAGGAATTATATATAGGCTAGCAAATAATAAAAATGAACCCACTATTAATTACATTATCTTAATGCAGTGTAACTACTGTAGCATGTAAATAATGCTCCTAAAATACAAACATCCAAAGCCAGCTCTGAATCATCAATGAACAGTCCAAATGAGTCTCTGAAACAGCCACAATGTCCACCGTATTAGACTACAAACATCAAATGTTTTATTCCTAAGGCTACAGATGTTAATTTTTGCAAAGACTGAACTGCCTCAGGATAGTCCTCGATAAATACCTTTTAGTTTTTTAGCCCTCTCCATGACAACTTTGTTTGAGAAGCTTGGCGACAATCGGTTAGGATCTGGCAGTGTCCTCCTGTGCGTCAGGCCGTCTGGTTCTGTGAAACCGTTCCAACTCGATCCCTGAGATCTGCAGTTTATCTGAGAATCTGAGACTGTGGACTTGTCTAGTTTTACTTCCTGCAGAGCCGATCCGCCCTATACGCTCACTACGCAAGCTGCGTAGGGCCCCGCAAATTACTCAAGGCCCCGCCTCCCCCTCATGTCATAGCGCGTCAATTAATGTTTACAACATCCATGACAAAATGAAGTGACACTATCCTTCTGGTCACGAAAAGAGGAAAAAAAAACACCATGAAAGTGAATTGCAGGAACAACAATCAGGTAAACTTGTGTTCTCTCCTCTCCAAGTTTGATGTCAGCAAAGTAAAGTTATGTTTATGTGCATTTCTATTGTGTTTTTTTCGGTCTTGCTAACCTAGCTGGGCAGGCAGGCAGTGCATCTCTTGGTCTGTGTCTAGCTGCTAACGCCAGTCACTTCCAGGGCTGTGTTTTGTGACTTTGTGCCTGACAAACGTGAGAGTAAAATACAATTATTTATTACGTTTGATAAACGACAAAGTGCAACGGGGTTTGTTTACTGCAGCTCGGAAAAGATAAGCGCGTCGGGTGTGTTATCATGCGTTAGGCACGTGCACGAAATGAAACGCGCATTTTTCAAGCACATTATACATACTTTTAAGACACTGATTATCTAGTCTCAGACAATGTGCAGTTAAAAACTCTAAACAACTGCACTAATTATGCAAGATGGAAAGCAATGTATTGACAATTTGACATTGATTTATAGGCTATATTGAATTTAAAATGTTGATTAGCTGGACATACTGGTCAATATGGATGCACATCCCTCAGTAAATAATAACCATAAATCAAGAATTGCTTCAACATGCATAATAATAAATAAATAAAACTTTAACATGCTATGGCAAGCCATTTTAGCTTTTATTCATTAACAGTTTATGCATTTTTGATATCAAGAATTCGATTTTTTACTATTTGCAAAGTGAATTCTTGATTATTTTTACGAGTAGGGCCCCTTATTTAATTTTTATCTACCAATGTCTATTTTTGATATCAAGAATTACATGTTCACTTGTACAAAAATTGTACTATTTAATACTTATTCTAGACAGTCCAAATAGTCTGGTGGTGCCCATACTGATGCCGAAAATGCCCAGGCTGTAGAGAGAACCAAAGTTAATCCCAAAAGCCAAAGTTCAGGGTTATAATTTATTATTTTATTGTTATTTATGTTTACGTTAATATTCACTTATTTAATAATATTCACTTGTTATCTTAATATTATAGAAAATACTCTATTCAATAAATATTGTTTGTTTGAACCTCATTCTGTTCTATATTGTTATTGTATATTGTACTTATTCTTTGACTGTTTTGTTTAAAGGAGGGAGGATTGTATTGGGAGCACTGAAGTGTCAGGTGTGACTGTGTGGCATCACGGGTCAGGTAGAGGGCCCCTTAGCAGAATTTTGCTTAGGGCCCCAGGGAGGTCAGGATCGGCACTGACTTCCTGTCTTGTGTTTTCCCACCTTTGTGATTGTCTGCCCTGATGGTGTTCCACCTGTTTATCAGCCCTCATGTCACCTGTCCCTCGTTTCTTTCCTTCTTACCTTGTGTATTTATAGTGCATTCATGCCACCTGGTAATATCAGGGACCGCCCCCGTGATTAAGTTGTTATTCCGACTGCCAGCGTTCACATGGTTGGGATGCATGTTCTTCTTCTGTTATATTGCCGTTTGGCATAACAACTTGCTGCATGACTGCCACCAACTGTTGGGCGTAGCCGAGAGCATCAGGTGTGTGAAAACACGGAGGTCACAATAACAAAGATTTGCTGCTGTTTTCTTATGCGAGCATACAAACAACACATGGACAGGTGTTTGTGTTATCTGCAGATCAACGAACAGGAAAGGACACAGATAAGGTGTTGTTTTTTATATATAGGCCTATTTATGAATAATCTGAAACATGTTATGTCTGTGTATGTTTCTTGGCAGAGGTGTTTGTCCACAATAAACAGTTTATTGTCATTGAAATATTTTCAGTGAACCAAAGTCGCCCCACCCTTAGAGCAGCTCCTCCTGTGTTCCACTAGGAGGCTCATTTCAACATCATCGCTGCCTCATCTGTGCTCTGATTTACAGCCTCTTGTAACCGGCGTTGCTTTTTCATTTATTAACATGTCACGGCATACTCTGTGCTTGAGGCTGAGATTGTGTTAACTAGTGTATTGTGTTTAAACTGTGAAGTGCCTGCACTGTCGGCAAACTTCGTGTTCCCCGCTGTTGTGGGGTCGCGACTGCACCGTTCACAGTTCATTGAGTTTGTCTCCGTACAGTACCTCAACTAGCTGAATTCTCGTAGCCAGTCTTCCCGAAAATGGTGGGTTGGGGCCTTTTTCGCCACACAAACCTCTGACTCTGAATCATCATCCGACTGTGACACTGTAGACTCTGGCACTAGCACACCAGCCGCAGGTCGGAAGAACAAGTCAATAGTTTGCTTGCTCATTGTTCAGATGCACGTAGCAGGTTGTGTATCTGTCTCCTTCCCACAGATTATCTCTAGGACCCTCCCCGTCCACACATTAGCCACTTACAGTGGCTATTCCCTATCCTTCTCACACTCATTGGCCTGCCACAGATTCCGGATTCATTGATGCGCCCCTTCCATGTTTAATGTGTGAAAAAAGGGGGCAAATTTACTGGTCGCACATGTGCAACTAAATGTAAAATAAAGTCGCACACTCTCAAATTTTGGTCGCATTCTGGAGCCCTGCTGAGGGATTCCTGATTTACACTTCAGAAAAGATTATTGTTAAAGGGGTGATAGCAAGCAAAACCAATTTTACCTTGTCATGGTTGAGTCACAACAGTTTGGTGGGTAAATAGGACATACATAGAACCTCAACATCCCATAGACACCTCTTTCCTCTGCTAATCTCACTATTTGAAACTGCCTCTGAAAACGGGCGATTCCCAATGAGCCCTCGGTGGCTTATTTGGCTCAGGGTCTGTCTTTGTCACGCCCCGAAATTTACATACACCACTGACCTGAGATCAGCTAGTCTTCTTAATCTAGGTTGCACAGATCTCAGAAATTTTATACATTGTTCGTCTGTTATTCCAATACTAAAATCAATTCTGAGACTTTTTTATGTGAGAAATCAACTATGTAGAGCTCAAATATGGGCTGTTTTACGAAAATTGATGGCTAATGGTGCGTTCTTTATGTCGACCGAAGTCGATTTACGTGTCGTTTTCCGGAGTTACGAACCGGAAATTGCAAAAAGAACGCCCCCGAGGTCGTATATACGACTCGTCAAGTCGTCTGAACTCAGAGGACCCCAAGTTCACTTTCAAAGATGGCTACTTCATGCATCACACGTAAGTAAACATTGTGGTTTTCTACAATTTTAAGCACTTTTGTCTTTGTTGTAACCAAATGAAGAAGTCGTACGCATAGCACTGCATACTGTTACCTATAGGCATGTCGCTACAGTCTTATTATGAGTTAAATACTGCCTAATTAGTTATTTTGTAGCTTGTGCAGCTGAAATTGGCTAGAGACGCTCGGTTGCTATATGACAACAATGGCTAAGCCAGTCTTGAGCAGAAAACAGAGCAGTAGCCTAAAAATGTTACAAAAATGTTACAAAAATGTGTTGACCTGGCTACCTGGTTAGACACTTCCCCCACCTTGAACACAAAGGAAACCACATAACATTCCAAAGGCAATCGTTTTTCTCAGTGTTGTTATATGTGGGTGATTCTCCAACTATAGGAGTTCTTTTGGCACTGTGACCTTATGGAAAATTCACTATCTTAACACACTTCAGAGCCACATCATTGGTTATTCTTATTTTTTTCTTACAAACTGTGTAGTGGTGGAAAAAGGCCAAGGACACAAAAGTGCCTGTAGTTGGAAAATCACACGTGTGATAATTAGTTGAGACCTGAAAACATAGGTCATGGAACTCAAGCTAAATCATGGCTACAATGTAAGTAACGTGTGTGTGTGTGTGTGTGTTTTAGTGTATTTAGATAAGAACACGGGCCTGTTCCTGAACCCAGAGAGGACCCTGCCTTACCCTAGTCCTCTCTACCAGCAGGAAGCTGACCCCACAACATACTATGCTGATGGGGACCTATCGATCGTGGTCAACCTTGTTGATGCTGGTAAGATAATGGAAATAATCAGCATAGTATAATCATAAGAATAACATTAGTAAGGATGTTAATAATCTTATGCTTACTGACATATTGCTTTTTATGTGTTCTAGGCAGCTGCCTTGAGGCACCACCCACACCTCTGCCCATGCGGAAGCTTGATGTCTTCACCAAGGAGATACTTTTCATATTGGACATGATGAGGCTACACTTGGAGAGGGAGGGAGAGGGTCTCCCAAAGTCACTGACGGACCTCAACAGCAGACTTAAGCTTGGCCGGAGGAACAAGAAGGACCTGTGGGCAGAGATGGCACTCAAACTAACAGAACAGTTCAGGGAGAAATTCTGCCCTGACAAGGTGTCCAGGAAGTGGTGCACCTTAGTGCAGGGCTACAAAAAAGTCAAGGACAATAACACCAGCACAGGGAAGGGCCTCATGCGCTTCCAGTTCTTTTCAGAAATGGATGATCTGCTTGGGGCCCAACATGATGTGGTGTTCACTGTTGTGGGAACAGCAGAGGGGCTGGATGTCCGCAGACATGAAGCAGTGGTTGGCAGTGACACTGCCTCAACACCCAGCAGCCCAACAACCGGTGCATCATCAAACTCCACACCACCACAGAAACCACATACCACCCCAAGGATGCGGCGCAAGAGGCATAGGGATGACGACCTACTGACTTTCCTCCGGGAAGCAGAGATGTCCAGCGGATGGGGTCTTGCCAGCAGGGCATGGAGAGCATGCTGACACGCATGCTGGAGAAATTTTGACATTCTCATCCTTCCTCAATGTCTTTATAGTTTGAGTTGTGCGTATATATATTTCTTTATAGTTTGTTAAGTTACATATATATATATATATATATATATATATATATATATATATATATATATATATATACATTTTATTTTTATTCAAGTTCTCATTTAGTATTATTTATTGCTAATAAATATTTACTTGCATTTTACCCAAGCCTTCACTTAATTTATTCAAAACAAAAACTCAAAACTATACTTAAAGATAAACTGTGGGCTACAAAAAGGGGAAGCATTCAATTTAGGGAAACCATTTGTATTAGAACACACAATATAAAAGTGCCATGTGGGTGTTCTGCACAGACGTCTGAAGCAGCAATACACATGTTGTGTAAGAAGCAAGCAGCCGTAATGATCATGACCACAGTCAATGCGGCTGTTCTGTATGTCACGCAGACGCCTCCATTTGCACTTCATTCTTCCAAAGGCCTGCTCTACAATGACCCTCCCCCGGCTTATTCAATTTCTTTATAGTGTAAATTAAGTTGTATATATTGTATTTTTTATTCCATGTTTCTCATTTAGTATTCTTTATTGCTAATAAATATTTACTTGCATTTTTACTTAAAGATAAACTGTGGGCTACAGGGAAACCATTTTTATTAGAACACACAGAATATAAAAATGATACATCAATTGCAATAGAGTAAATGCAAATAGTAACAGTAAATGTATTTAGAACCTTTCAACCCTGAAAATGAGTCTACTCATTGTCATCTTCCTGCCTCGGGCAGCCATGTGGGTGTCCTGCACAGACGTCTGAAGCAGCAATACACATGTTGTGTAAGAAGCAAGCAGCCGTAATGATCATGACCACAGAGTCAATGCGGCTGTTCTGTATGTCACGCAGACGCCTCCATTTGCACTTAGTTCTTCCAAAGGCCTGCTCTACAGTGACCCTCCCCCGGCTGATCTTTGTATTCTGCTGATTGTCTGCCTCCGGGAGAGCCCCATTGTCACGTTTTGGAGTTCTGATGAATGGGAAGGCCTGGCCAATGTAGGCACTATCTCCAAGCAGACAGTGCTCCCCCATCTTCTCCTGCCATTGTGTGAAGAAGGTGGAGCTCCTCAGCATTCTGGCGTCATGCACCCTGCTTGGTGGTCCAGCGAAGATGTCGATGAAGCGGGCCTTCTCATCCACAATCCCCTGAAGGAGTACAGAGTAGTATGCCTTGCGGTTCATGTAATCCCCTCCTCTTATGGGTGGCCTCTGGACCCTGATGTGGCAGCCATCAATCGCCCCAATAACCCCATCAAGACCACAGGAGTGGTGAAAGGCAGCAGCAGAGGTAGCTTTCTCACACGCATTTGGTCGGGTGGTGATGGCGCAGTGGATATGACACATGCCTTTGGTGTGGGAGATCCAGGTTCGATTCCCACTGCGATGCATCAACCAATGTGTCCCTGAGCAAGACACTTAACCCATAGTTGCTCCAGAGGTGTGTGCCCTCTGATATATAGCAATTGTAAGTCGCTTTGGATAAAAGCGTCAGCTAAAACTAATGTAATGTAAAAGGAGATGAAGCTCCTGATGAATGCCTGACACGACGGTCAGCACTTGTTGGATGATTGCGTGCGCTGGGGCTGTGACACATCAAACTTGTCAGATATCTCCCTGAAGCTGTTTTGATTGGCCATATACCACAGGAACATTAGCAACTTCTTGTCATCTGGCACCGGAGTCCTTCCTTGTGTGTGCTCGCTGTGTAGGTTGTTCTCCTGCAATGTTGTCAAGAGGTTCTCAAACTGGTGTTTTGAAATTGGTTAAATAATGATTTGATTTGAAACAGGTGATGTCAACAGGTGATTGTAATTATGATTTGGTACAAAAGCAGCATCCAAGAAAGGTCTAGTCCTTTAGGAGCAAAGATGGGCTGAGGATCGCCAGTTTGGCAACAAATACGTGAGAAAATTATTGAAATGTTTAAAAAAACAATGTTCCTCAAAGACCTCTCCGGGAACCATCACCTTATCGTGGTGGAGAGGTTTGGGTGTCCCTATGAACCTGAGGGCTGTGTTGTCTGGAGCTTTGTGCTCCTGGTAGGGTCTCCCATGGCAAAGTGGTCTCAGGTGAGGGGCCAGACGAAGAATGGTTCAAAAAACCCTATGAAAAAACGAGGAAGGGATAGAGAGACCCTGCCCGGAGGAAGCCCGGGGCCCCCGTCTGGAGCCAGGCCCAGAGGGAGGGCTCGTCAGCGAGCGTCTGGTGGCCGGGTTTGCCACGGAGCCCGGCCGGGCACAGCCCGAAAAAGCTACGTGGCACCTATCTCTCCAGCCCATGGGCCCACCACCTGTGGGAGGAACCGCTGGGGTTGGGTGCGCTGCCACACGGGTGGCGGTGAAGGTCAGGGGCCTCGACGGACCAGACCCGGGCAGCAGAGGCTTGCTCTGGGGACATGGAATGTCACCTCGCTGTGGGGGAAGGAGCCGGAACTTGTGCGTGAGGTGGAGCGCTACCAGTTGGATCTGGTGGGGCTTACCTCTACGCATAGTCTCGGTTCTGGAACCGTACTCCTGGAGAGGGGTTGGACTCTTTTCTTCTCCGGAGTTGCCCAGGGTGTGAGGCGCCAGGCGGGTGTGGGGATACTCACAAGTCCCCGGCTGAGCGCCGCAACGTTGGAGTTTACCCCGGTGGACCAGAGGGTCGCCTCCCTACGCCTGCGGGTTGTTGGGGGGAAAACTCTGACTGTTGTTTGTGCATATGCACCAAACAAGAGTTCAGAGTATTCGGCCTTTTTGGAGACCTTGAATGGAGTCCTGTATGGGGCTCCGGAGGGGGACTCCATAGTTCTGCTGGGGGACTTCAACGCACATGTGGGCAATGACGGAGATACATGGAGAGGCGTGATTGGGAGGAACGGCCTCCCTGATCTAAACCAGAGTGGTTGTCTGTTATTGGACTTCTGTGCTAGTCATGGATTGTCTATAACAAACACCATGTTCGAACATAGGGATGCTCATAAGTGTACTTGGTACCAGAGCACCCTAGGCCGAAGGTCAATGATCGATTTTATAATCGTTTCATCTGATCTGAGGCCGTATGTTTTGGACACTCGGGTGAAGAGAGGGGCGGAGCTGTCAACTGATCACCATCTGGTGGTGAGTTGGGTCAGGGGGTGGGGGAAGACTCTGGACAGACCTGGTAAACCCAAACGGGTGGTGCGGGTAAATTGGGAACGTCTGGAGGAAGCTCCTGTCCGACAGACCTTCAACTCACACCTCCGGCGGAGCTTTTCGTGCATCCCTGTGGAGGCTGGGGGCATTGAACCTGAGTGGACAATGTTCAAAGTTTCCATTGCTGAAGCTGCGGCAGGGAGCTGTGGTCTTAGGGTCTTAGGTGCCTCAAGGGGCGGTAACCCTCGAACACCGTGGTGGACACCGGTGGTCAGGGAAGCCGTCCGACTGAAGAAGGAGTCTTTCCGGGATATGTTATCCCAGAGGACTCCGGAGGCAGTTGCAAGGTACCGAAGGGCCCGAAGGACTGCAGCCTCTGCCGTGAAAGAGGCAAAGCAGCGGGTGTGGGAGAAGTTCGGAGAAGACATGGAGAAGGACTTTCGGTCGGCACCAAGGCGCTTCTGGAAAACCGTCCGCCACCTCAGAATGGGGAAGCGGGGAACCATCCAAGCTGTGTACAGTAAGGATGGGACGTTGTTGACCTCAACTGAGGAGGTAATAGGGCGGTGGAAGGAGCACTTTGAGGAACTCCTAAATCCAGCTGATGCGCCCTCTTTGTTAGAGGCAGAGCTGGAGGATGACGGGGGATTGTCGTCAATTTCCCTGGTGGAGGTCACTGAGGTAGTCAAACAACTCCACAGTGGCAAAGCCCCAGGGATTGATGAGATCCGTCCAGAAATGCTGAAAGCTCTGGGTGTGGAGGGGCTGTCTTGGTTGACACGCCTACTCAACATTGCGTGGAAGTCTGGGACAGTGCCTAAGGAGTGGCAGACCGGGGTGGTGGTTCCCCTCTTCAAAAAGGGGGACCAGAGGGTGTGTACCAATTACAGGGGTATCACACTTCTCAGCCTCCCTGGTAAAGTCTACTCCAAGGTGCTGGAAAGGAGGGTTCGGCCGATAGTCGAACCTCAGGTTGAAGAGGAACAATGCGGATTCCGTCCTGGGCGTGGAACAACGGATCAGCTCTTTACTCTAGCAAGGATCCTGGAGGGAGCCTGGGAGTATGCCCATCCAGTCTACATGTGTTTTGTGGATCTGGAGAAGGCATATGACCGGGTCCCCCGGGAGACTTTGTGGGAGGTGCTGCGGGAGTATGGGGTGAGGGGGTCCCTTCTCAGGGCCATCCAATCTCTGTATGACCAAAGCGAGAGCTGTGTCCGGGTTCTCGGCAGTAAGTCAGACACGTTCCAGGTGAGGGTTGGCCTCCGCCAGGGCTGCGCTTTGTCACCAATCCTGTTCGTAGTATTTATGGATAGGATATCGAGGCGTAGTCGTGGTATGGAGGGGTTGCAGTTCGGTGGGCTGGGGATCTCATCGCTGCTCTTTGCAGATGATGTGGTCCTGATGGCATCATCGGCCTGTGACCTTCAGCACTCACTGGATCGGTTTGCAGCCGAGTGTGAAGCGGCTGGGATGAGGATCAGCACCTCTAAATCTGAGGCCATGGTTCTCAGCAGGAAACCGATGGAGTGCCTTCTCCAGGTAGGGAATGAGTCCTTACCCCAAGTGAAGGAGTTTAAGTACCTTGGGGTCTTGTTCGCGAGTGAGGGGACAATGGAGCTGGAGATTGGTCGGAGAATCGGCGCAGCGTGGGCGGTATTACATTCTGTTTATCGCACCGTTGTGACGAAAAGAGAGCTGAGCCAGAAGGCAAAGCTCTCGATCTACCGGTCAGTTTTCGTTCCTACCCTCACCTATGGTCATGAAGGTTGGGTCATGACCGAAAGAACGAGATCCAGGGTACAAGCGGCCGAAATGGGTTTCCTCAGGAGGGTGGCTGGCGTCTCCCTTAGAGATAGGGTGAGAAGCTCAGTCATCCGTGAGGAGCTCGGAGTAGAGTCGCTGCTCCTTCACGTCGAAAGGAGCCAGTTGAGGTGGTTCGGGCATCTGGTAAGGATGCCCCCTGGGCGCCTCCCTAGGGAGGTGTTCCAGGCACGTCCAGCTGGGAGGAGGCCTCGGGGAAGACCCAGGACTAGGTGGAGGGATTACATCTCCAACCTGGCATGGGAACGCCTCGGGATCCCCCAGTCAGAGCTGGTTAATGTGGCTCGGGAAAGGGAGGTTTGGGGTTCCCTGCTGGAGCTGCTCCCCCCGCGACCCGACCACGGATAAGCGGACGACGATGGATGGATGGATGGATGTTCCTCAAAGAAAGATAGGAAGACATTTGCTTATTTCACCTTCAACAGTGCATAACATAATTAAAAGATTAAAGGAATGTGGAGGAATTTCAGTGCGTAAAGGACAAGGGCGCAAGCTTAAACTGAACAACCGTGATCGCCGATCCTTCAGGCGGCACTGCATCAAGAATCATCATTCATCTATAAGCGATATCACCACATGGGCTCAGGACTACTTTGGCAAACCTTTGTCAAGTACCACAATACGTAGTTACAGCCACAAATGCCAGTTAAAACTGTACTGTGCCAAAAGGAAGCCCTATGTTAACAGTGTCCAGAAGCGCGGTCGACTTCTCTGGGCTCGGAGGCATCTGGGATGGACCATCACACAGTGGAAACGTGTACTGTGGTCAGATGAATCAGTATTTCAGGTATTTTTTGGGTGAAATGGATGCCGTGTGCTCCGGACCAAAGAAGAAAAGGATCATCCAGACTCTTACCAGCAACAAGTCCAAAAGCTAGGGTCTGTCATCATATGGGGTTGTGTCAGTGCCCTTGGCAAAGGTAACTTGCACTTCTGTGATGTCACCATTAATGCTGAAAAGTACATAGAGATTTTGGAGCACAATATCCTGCCTTCAAGAAGACATCTTTTCCAGGGACGTCCATGCATATTTCAACAAGATAATGTAAAACCACATTCTGCAAACATTACAAAGTCCTGGCTGCGGAGGAAGAGGATACGGGTACTTGACTGGCCTGCCTGCAGTCCCGACCTGTCTCCAATAGAGAATGTGTGGCGCATTTTAAAGCGCAGCTCATGTGTGCGATCCTGACAGAACTGCTCATAGTGGGTCTGTGAAGGTAGGCAGGCTGAGCGGAAAGGCAGCATACCCGGCAGGGAGCCGCTGGCTGTGACGGCAAATTGTGGAGCCTCTCAAGTCCGACATTGTCATACTAATGGTGCGTTCTTTTTGTCTTGTAATCGCGACTAGTAAGTTGAGTGTGACGTCACATCAGTGTCGGAAAACGAATAACCGCGGGTTGTTGCGTTCTTTTTGTCACACAATACTACGAGTCGGAGAAAAGATGGACGCCTCCTGAGGTCCGTTTCAGTTAGGAGGATTAGTGGAAACTCTGAGTTTGTTAAGCCTGAGATGAGGCAAACTCTGGGTTTTCTGTTTCAGAAAGAGAGCTAACTTAACCTCAGAGTCAGTTACTATGGTAACTTAACCTCAGAGTCAGTTACTATGGTAACTGACCCTGTGAACCTAACTTGGTCGGGAGCAGGGTTTCTTCAAGAAACCTTGAGTTTCTCTCCGTCTCCTCCCGATGGATGTATGAAGAGAATTAACACTCCTCCCTCTGACACAGCGCTCTTCATTATTCATTATAAACCTTTGTGTCTTGCAGTGTGCAGGACCTTGACTACGCTATGCTAAACATGTCTACAGTTTGGTTTTACTTGCAGGCACATAATTACATTTAATTACAACCCCACATCTGAAAAAGTTGGGACAGTATGGAAAACACAAATAAAAAAAGAAAGTAGTGATTTCTAAATGTACTTTGACTTGTATTTCATTGCAGACAATACAACAGCACATCATTTTATGTGTTCCTCGTGATTTTTATTGTTTTTTATTTAAAAAAACACAATTCCTATTTTGGTTCTTGCAACACATTTCAAAAAAAGTTGGAACAGTAAAGCATTTACCACTTTGTGATGTTGCCATTCCTTTTCACAACACTTAAAAGACGTTTAGGGACTGAAGACACCAAGTGATGAAGTGTTTCAGGTGTAATTTTGTCCCATTCTTGCTGCAAACAAGTCTTAAGGTGGGCAACAGTACGGGGTCTTCGTTGTCGCATTTTGCGCTTCAAAATGCGCCACACATTCTCTATTGGAGACAGGTCGGGACTGCAGGCAGGCCAGTCAAGTACCCGTATCCTCTTCCTCCGCAGCCAGGACTTTGTAATGTGTGCAGAATGTGGTTTTGCATTATCTTGTTGAAATATGCATGGACGTCCCTGGAAAAGATGTCTTCTTGAAGGCAGCATATTGTGCTCCAAAATCTCTATGTACTTTTCAGCATTAATGGTGCCATCACTTAAGTGCAAGTTACCTTTGCCAAGGGCACTGACACAACCCCATACCATGACAGACCCGGCTTTTGGACTTGTTGCTGGTAACAGTCTGGATGATCCTTTTCTTCTTTACTCCGGAGCACACGGCGTCCATTTCTCCCAAAAAATACCTGAAATACTGATTCATCTGACCACAGTACACGTTTCCACTGTGTGATGGTCCATCCCAGATACCTCCGAGCCCAGAGAAGTCAACGGCGCTTCTGTACACTGTTAACATAGGGCTTCCTTTTGGCACAGTACATTTTTAACTGGCATTTGTGGCTGTAACTACGTATTGTGGTACTTGACAAAGGTTTGCCAAAGTAGTCCTGAGCCCATGTGGTGATATTGCTTATAGATGAATGACGATTCATGATGCACTGCCGCCTGAGGGATCGGAGATCACGGTTGTTCAGCTTAGGCTTGCGCCCTTGTCCTTTACGCACTGCATCTTTTAATTATGTTATGCACTGTTGAAGGTGAAATAAGCAAATGTCTTCCTATCTTTCTTTGAAGAACATTGTTTTTTAAACATTTCAATAATTTTCTCACGTATTTGTTGCCAAACTGGCGATCCTCAGCCCATCTTTGCTCCTAAAGGACTAGACCTTTCTTGGATGCTGCTTTTGTACCAAATCATAATTACAATCACCTGTTGACATCACCTGTTTCAAATCAAATCATTATTTAACCAATTTCCTTGATTACTAGCCCTTAATTGCTCCTGTCCCAACCTTTTTTGGAATGTGTTGCAGGTCTGAATGACAGGAAAGGATGTATATTTACAAATTAAATTAAGTTGACCAGACAAAACATGAAATATTTTGTGTTCACATTGTCTGCAATGAAATACAAGTCAAAGTACATTTAGAAATCACTACTTTCTTTTTTTATTTGTGTTTTTCATACTGTCCCAACTTTTTCTGATTTGGGGTTGTAAATGCAGTGCTCCAGGCTGTACAACGGAATACTGGCCCGGAGAAAAGTGTTTAGAACGAGTAGATCGGACAATGGAGCGGGACTTACTTACTGGATCTAACGTAGCGGTGGAGAGGACATGCCTGCGGGCTGTCTCTGGTAAATGTCCCCGTGCTGGCACAGGGTGAGTTGTGATTCCTTGGTGGAGGTTTTTTATGTCCCAAGGGTCAACAAGCTCACGTTAATAAGCTGTTAAAATGTTCAACGTGTTAACCTTTCCTGCTTGCTTTGTTTCTGATTGTGATCAGAAAACCAGCGGAGACTCGTTACCTCCAAGGCTGCCATTATAACACAAATAACTCTGTTCTGGGGCCGCTGTTATAACATGAATAACTCTGCTCCGGGGCCGCCGTTATAACATGAATAACTCTGTTCCAGGGCCGCCGTTTTAACATGAATAACGTTGGGGTTAAAATCCCGTTTCTGGTGAGCAATGAATGAACTTGGCTTTCAGTCTGGGGTTTATCTCAGACACCACACACGGTGTAGCCTACAAAACTTATTCCACCGACTCTGCTCCAGTCACATCTACAACATGTCTGCTTCCTCTTTCTCTATCTCTCTTCTGCTCACTTACCACACACACACACACACACACACACACACACACACACACACACACACACACTGAGCTCTCTTAAGGAGCCGCAGCACCATTTTACAACAAATGTCTTATCACGCTGATGTGACCGAGCCCGGCCCGAACCCGACCATCATTTCTAAATATCTGTCCGAACCCGGCCCGGCCCGTCGGGACCCGTCTGGCTTGGGTCGGGTATCCATGCATTACTGGGCATGTCTGTACTATCGGTAACTGTGTGTGTGTGTGTGTGTGTGTGTGTGTGTGTTCATGAGCAGACCATATTTGGAAGAAAAGCTGTTTTCTTATTCACAGGGTAGTTTAGGACCCATAAAAATAGCAAGCGGGCCTTTTTCAGCCCAACCGATGTTACATACCCTACTAGGAGACCTAGGAACAGTGTGAAATACCCCATATAATTGTTCTATCATCCCTTTAATGCTACCACATTGTTCACGATACATAAGGTATGATATAAACCAAGATAGAGCTTTTCAGAAAAATTATACTTTAATAGTTTGGAGATAAGAATGTTATGGTTTGCTGTGTCGAACGCCTTTATAGAGGTCTAGAAAGACGGTCCCCACTAAGTTTCCCTTGTCTATGTAAGTTTAGATTTTTTGAACCCAAATTGTAAAAGGTGTAGATCACGGGTGTCCAAACTTTTTTTTAAAGAGTGCCAGATTAGATAATGCCCGGGGACCAATGGTCCCTTCTGACGTTTTTTAAGAATAAAAGTTACGTGAAATGCACTGTTCTACAACAGTTTTATTTTCATTGTTTTTAAAAATGGCAATGTTACCAAATCTACCCCACTCAGGTCTGAACAAATCTAAAAAACAAAAAACAATTCTGCCTTATTTTTACATCTGTAGTCACATAACAGAACAAACTGTATGGAAATACCTTAAACTTCCATGAAGTTCATAAATATCTTAACCTCATGTCTTAACCTAACATTGAAGTTTACAACAAATGACTCTTGCTCGTCTTTCACAAACCGAGGCTGTGATTAGCCCCCGAGCCAGACTTTGGACATGCCTGGTGTATAGTTATTTATTTCTAGGTGATTTGTTAGTTGTATTGCCAAATCTTTTTCCAAAACCTTTGAGAAAACAGAAAGGATACTTATTGGCCGATAATTGCCCACCTGATCCGCTGCCCCGGATTTAAACATTGGAATGGGAATAGCTTGTTTCCATATTTCTGGAAACTTTCCTGTAGTCATGGAGGTGTTGATCAGGTGTGTTAATGGTTCAGCCAATATATTACAACATACTACCATCTGGACTGTCACAGAAGCAGCTAACATCTGGACTGTCATAAAACAGAAACAGCTAACATCTGGACTGTGACAGAAGCAGCTAACATCTGGACTGTCATAAAACAGAAACAGCTAACATCTGGACTGTCACAGAAGCAGCTAACATCTGGACTGTCATAAAACAGAAACAGCTAACATCTGGACTGTCACAGAAACAGCTAACATCTGGACTGTCATAAAACAGAACCAGCTAACATCTGGACTGTCACAAAACAGAAACAGCTAACATCTGGACTGTCATAAAACAGAAACAGCTAACATCTGGACTGTCATAAAACAGAACCAGCTAACATCTGGACTGTAACAAAACAGAAACAGCTAACATCTGGACTGTCACAAAACAGAAACAGCTAACATCTGGACTGTCTGAACTGTCATAAAACAGAAACAGCTAACATCTGGACTGTCACACACAGAACCAGTTAACATCTGGACTGTCACACACAGAACCAGTTAACATCTGGACTGTCATAAAACAGAAACAGCTAACATCTGGACTGTTAATCAGCTGATTAATTTCCTCAGAAACATATTAACAATAGATGGTGGTGCTACACAAAACAGGTTACTTGACAGGGGTTTTTGACATGCAACGTTACAGGGCATAGGACAAAGGTAATGGCACAGCGACAGGGTAACACAAGTTCAGTTTTTAGACATTAAATCGAGAAACGGTTGCCAGATTAAAAAAAAAAATCCTCTTTATAGCAAACATAATGTACCTGCTTTTCTTCAAGTGTAATACATTTCCCTAACCTGACTCTGCCAGATGGATTGCTTCGCATTTGCTCGGCATATCCATCTGGGAACTTTCCGGGAAGGGGCAGAAATACTGGTTATCTGATTGGATAAACCATCTGTCTATCACCACCTATGTTGGTGATAGACGGACCAAATCAACCAATCAGATCAACGAAGCGTATGACGTACCAACAGAGCAACGACGGAGCCAGGCTCCCCCTGCTGCTGCAGGCAGAGCACAGCTCGTTAGCTCAGCAAGCAACATGTCGGTAAAGGATATTTGCCGTTTGTGTAACGAGAATTTAGGAATAAAAGGCCCCATTTCAGGTTCCCGGTCCATATTCCAGAAGAAGGATCCAAGAGAAAACAGCATTAGCGAGCGGCTAACAGAATCAGGGCTACCGCTGTCTGAACATGTGTCTAGATCAGGTCAGATCTACACGTGTTGCTTCCGCTTGCTGAGCCTCGTGAGACCATCCTGATCTCGCCAGCTCCTCGTTGCATCACACCTAAACCCGCCTCAAAACCAACGCTGATTGGTCGGTCGTTTGGTGAACCGCTCCAAATTTTCTCTGCCTCAAGATGCCAGACTGATCTGCGAGTGGAAAACTGGAGCTCGCGAGATCAGGATGGTCTCACGAGGCTAACATTTCCCAGCTCTCTCAACCACATTTCTAATGTAGGAGACCTTTCAGATTTCCAAAATTGTAAAATCAGTTTATCTGGCTAATCTGGCTAACAATGTTGAGAGGGAAATAGCCTTGGCTTCACAACTACTCTTCCCACTATCTGGATTGGCCACTCCAAACAATATGTTGAATGGGTCTGGGTTACATGGATGATTAAAGGTTGTGGTGTCAGATGTAGCGTTGTGGATGTTGATAATGATGAAGGGCCTTAGTAAAAAACTCAAACATGGAGCCCCAGAATGATTGTAGCTTATGACATGACAAGAATAAGTGGGAAAGTATTCCTTCTTCACTCCGACACTTAATACATTGAGATAAGCCAAAAACTGCAGTAACTATGAAGGAGTACATGTCATTTTACACATTTTTAGGAGATATATAATAACAGAGTGTAAGATGATATGAGTGTTTGTGGTGTTGTGAGGCATGGAATGTGGTCTGATGCTAAAAAAGGACTTTGGCGGTGCTTTCAGAGTGACATGCCAGGTAGGTCAGTGAACCCAGGGAGCAGAAAATCCCATGCATTAGGCCACGTTACAATCTAAACACTTGTGTTACCTAAATGATATTAGCGTCTTACAGAAGCTGATTCTCTGCCCTTGGAGCAGAGTGCAGCACCAAACCAACAGCAGCCGAGTTAAACGCATATGTCATTATTTTGGTATTTCTGCAGTAAATCAGCATCTTCTCTCTAGTGGTTCATTGCTCCTAATGTGTGTCAAATACTAGGACTCAAATGTTGCTCCTGTCTGTATTGATGTGGATGTCACTGAATAACGAGAGCAGTCTCAGTGCTGTGCTGTGGTCGGAAACTGACTGGAAGGAATGTTTTAGTGACAAGACGTTAAGTGGTTGAAAAACTTGATTTTACTTACAAATGGAAGGTTTGATATGGGTCTTTAAATATAAAATATGCAGTGAGTACTGTGTGCCAGAGAGAGAGAGAGAGACAGAGAGAGGGACAAAGAGAAGTTGATGATTTTTGCAAAGACCCTCAGAGACACAGCCTTATGGAGTTTTTCCATCACATGGTACCTGCTCGACTCGCCTCAACTTTTTGGTTTTCCATTCTGATAAAAAGTTCCTAATATCTGCTAACGGGTACTTTATGTAGTACCACCTCCGTCAAGGTTCCAAGCGAGCTGAGCCGATACCAAAAGGTGACGTGAAAATCTGCAGACTGCTGACTGGTCGGAGAGAATTGTCACTAATTATTGCGTCATCATTGCTGGCAACAGACGGGGAGTCCTGAACAAACCTGCCATTTTTAAAGAGTTTAGCCAGACGTGGCTTTTTTGCTCCTCCAGCTTCTTTAGAAACTAAATGTGTCTTCTGGCAAACAGCCAGATGCAGAGAATCACACACACACCTTCACGTTCTGTGTGTGTGTCACGTTAGGTCACAGCAGTTTCCTGCGGCGGCGCTATGACGACCAGCCACGCTCGCCTCAGGCATGAGACGGTACTAAATCTGCAATGGAAAAAGTATAAAGGAGATCTTTGCCGTCGGATTTCATCAGTAAAACAGGGTAAATCACACATCTGATTGAGGTTAGGTTAAACCCTAGGCATAACTGATAAGGATATATACAGTATCTCTGTCCAATGTATACACTCCCAGTGGATTCTCCTTATTTTGAAGAAGACAATTCCGATATACTCCATTCAGAAATCGGCCATTTCTAGGCCCAGGAAAATGTGCTCCTAACTGGAGATCTGAATGGACGAACATGAACCCACAGGGCAACAACAATGTATTTTGTTTTCCACTCGCAACAATGTACAATGTCGGAACATCCTTGACTGTGAAATAAATCAAAGTGGCAGGGTACATAGTTAATGGTAGGTTCAGAGGGCACTCTTTAGGGAGATTCACACACTCCTCAGCTCTTGGGTCTAGTGTGGTCACTGACATGGACCCCTCCACTATCAGTGCATTCACTGTCAAACAGCAATCCCCCCTTTCAGACCACAACCAAATAAATGTGTTCTCTAAATTATCAGGCCAAATGGGTGACAAAGGAAGGGAATCCAGTAAGTTGTATACATTCAATCCTAGTTACAGATGTGCCCTAGTCCAGCTATCACCAGACTAATGCTCAATCTTTTAAGATTGAACATTAGTCTGGGGAGTCTGCTCTGTATTTTCTCTGCACAAGAGGCGTGACCAACGGGCATAGTTCAAATGACTCTGTACGCCATTGGATAGTCCTTCAACCAATCAGAGCAACGATCCGGGTGACGTAGCAGCGACAGCAGCATCAACGGGTTGCTGTGCTTCAGTGGCCGCCGTGTTGAATGTAAACAAAAAGCTGCTTGGTCGCTTCTCTATCGTCATCGTGTTAACCCAGCCAATAGCGTGGCAGTTTGTGATTGGTCACCGCAAAACTGTGAACGGAAGCAGAAGAGATAAACATACAGGTTTCTAGCCTGATCTGCAGGGAGACATCACATCACCAGCAGATCAGACTGGTTTACCCAGTCTAGATGTGCCCTAGAAAGTGGAGACAAATGCATGGCCTAAACTCACCTAATCTGATGAATGATATATTCATATATGACCAAAACTATATCCCTACCAAAGATGGTGTGAACAAGGCAATTAAAGGGATACTTCACCGCTGGAAAGCTGAATATATCTTTAAATTGGGTCACTTATGTAGCAGAAATGTGAATTTTTTTTTTTAATTGGTGCCTTCTAGGCCGAGAAAAGCCAGAAAATGTGTTTTTGGCTCATATGGATGAAAGACACCAAATCCCAGATTGCACTTCGCTTCGCTGCTTTGAGTCCACTCCCAAGCCACGCCTACCGCTTGACAGACAGACAGTGAGGCATTCAACTCAACTCAATGTGTTTTATTGTTATTTCAACCATATACACGAAACAACGTTTCATCGTGGTTCAAGTGTTGTTACACATTTAAAATATATAAAAACGACATTATATAAAAACGACATATGAAACAGGCTACCTTTAGTGCACACACACATTATAGGCTCCGTAAAGTTCAGCTAAGCATACTAGCATTAGGCTTGGTGGGCTGTAAACACCGAGTATAAACACAGCCGTGAATTAGCGTGGGATGTCGAATGGTCGCCATGTAACAGTCACAAACTCCAGCGGTTAGCAGTTAGTTGGATACAAATCACCCCATTTCTGCACCAGTCTGTGTTAACACAGCCCACCTTCATACAGAGCATCTCTAGCTCGGATCGTCGGAGGGCTAGCAGGTCTGGTAGCTGGACAGTCCGGTACGTTGTTGTTCAGCCATGTTTCCATGAAAGAAAAAAACACAGTTTCTGAACTCGCGTTGGGAGTTTCGTTGAAGTTGGATGTAGTCCAGTTTGTTGTTTAATGAACGGACACTTGCAAGCAGGATTGATGGGACAGGTGGCCGGCCAGCGTTAGCTTCCCACCTAGCCGACGAGGATGCCCCCTACCCGGCTCGGGGCATCGAGCGAGAACGCTGGTCTCTGTGCAGGCGAAGCTCTCGTAGTGGGCCGATTATTCCGTCTGTAATAACGTTCCCTGCATATTCTCTGATCTGTACCGGTGTATCCCGGTGGTACACGTGCGGTAGTTTGAATGCACATCATTGTTGTAAAAGTTTGCTGCTGAGAAGATAGATCAGAGCCCTGTTTAGCAAGGATTCAAGATGGCTGACATTTCGTTTTTGTCCGGCTGAGATCGGCTCGCTTCGGGTGATGGGCGGGTTTAAAACATGCGGAAGTAGGTCCTACTACTGGTTGTAGTCTTTTGCTCTGGCCAAAAAATCTTCCGATGACGCAAAAATCGTCATTTTACGTTATCGGAAGATTTTTTCCAGACCCCCCAATGCAGATATCTCCTGTCTCAGGGGCATATGAGGGAGGGACGCACGGTCATTCAGAAATACTACCGGGTTTCTACTGATACAAAGCTGAATGCTAAATCGGTGAAGTATCCCTTTAATGATATCAATATGATATTGCATAAGGCAGCTATTCAAGCTGACCTCATAAAACAAAAAGGCAAAACATTAACAAATGGTTTGATGAAGAATGCAAGACCATCAGAAAAGACCTCAGAAAAATAGCAAATTAAAAACATCGGCAACCAAACAACCCTTAACTTGACGCATTACATACAATGAAATTTTAAGTACAAATCTAAAATTTGGAAGAAAACACAAAATGATACCCAAATGAAAATTGAAGATACTGAGAACGCCATTCATCAAAATCAATTCTGGGATATGTTTAACACAAAACAACATTTTCCATCCAAAATGGTAACATCTGGAGAAAGACCAATAAATCAAATCAGTTCAGATCAACACATTTTTATAAAAGAAAAACTCTGAACATTAAAAGAAACAATTCATGACAACCAAACACCCCCCCCCCAGCTTCCCAATTACATGGCAAGAATTGACCAACAGACAAAATCTCTCCAGCCGAGGAAAGCTTGTGGTCCAGACAGGATTACAAATGAAATGCTCAAATGCAGCACCCCAGAGATGCAAGGTGTAGTGTTGAAGTTGTTCAATATTGTATTACAGTCAGGATGTTTTCCTGACCTCTGGTGCAAAGGGCTCATTTCCCCCATTCACAAGAGTGGTGACCAATCAGACCCTAATAACTACTGTGGCATCTGTGTCAGCAGCTGTCTAGGTACATTATTCTGTAGTATTATAAATAAAATAATACTAGATTTTCTTGAGGAACACTCCATTTTGAGAAAAAGCCAAATTGGTTTCCTCCCAAAACACTGCACCACAGATCATTTATATACCCTTCAAACTTTAAGTAATAAACAATAAACAAAAAATGGTAAGATATTCTCTTGTTTTATTGATTTCAAGAAAGCCTTTGACTCTATTTGGCATGGACTATTTTACAGACTCTACATTGTGATTGAATTTGGAGACAAACAAGGTGTTCAGCAAGATTGCAATTTAAGTCCAACTTTACTGAATGTGTATATTGTCAGTTGGTACTGAGGCTAACTGCCCCCTCTCAGACACAGTCTGAGCAGCCTCACGACACTGTTCTCCAAACACCAATCAGAGGAAGAAACCTATCTGGGACATTGGAAAGAAGAAACTAAAAGACAAAGTAGATTAGAATGTTATCTAACCATAAAAGGAGAAAATTAAAGCTGCAAGCAGCATTGGCCAGGCCCTCGTACCTCTGCCCAGGTCGGGGTTACCACCATTTGCGCAAGCGTAGGACATCGTGCACATGATATAGACTTTATTTCCTGTGTGGAGTGTATGCCGTTAAAAATGGTTTATTGCAAATGTTGTACCAAGCATAGGGGCAGGGCAGACTATTACCAATTTAAAAAAGGAACCGAGTGTAGTGATGCCTTAGACAAGAATCATATGAAAGGGACGTGGCAAAATCATAGAGGGCGGGGCAGCCATCACCAATGAAAAAGGAACTCTTTGCTGAGTCAATGATACTTGTCGGTACACCATCCGTGCTGCCTGCACGATCCGATGATAATCCTGTTGTATGAGGATTTACGACACTGCACGATCTGTTCCACGCTTCCGGTCATAGTTGTAGTGGTCTGCCATTAGCCTCCACCGGAAAGCTAACGTTAGTTTAGCTAACAGCTAATTTGGCTAACCGCTAGCTGAGACAGCATGTAAAAGACCTTCAAACCTGAAAATACATAACAGCTGTTACGTCAGTTCTACTTTACTTGTGCTCATTTAAAATACAATCACTCAATACTTGTCTTTATTGTTATTACTGTAAAGTCTTAATTTAGCTGTAGCCTGCTTTTCCCAGTGTTTAGTATGAGTTATTTAGTATATGTTATTTTAGACTGAATGCTGTCAGCTAGTGGTTAGCCGAATTAGCTGTTAGCTAAACTAACGTTAGCTTCCCGGTAGAGGCTAACCGTTAACGGCAGACTTCTACAACTTCGACCGGAAGGCGAAGTGGAACAGATCGCGTAGTGTCGTAAATCCTCATTCAACAGGATTATCATCTGTGCATGCGCGAACATCTTGCCCATGTGCAGGACGGATCATGCAGGCAGCACGGATCGTGTACCAACAGATATCTCACACAAAAGTGTAGAAACAGGTTATTAGTTATGAAAGGGGCACCCCCTAAAGCCTAGGGGGTGGGGCTAAACGTTACCAATGAAAAAGTTCATCAAATTTGAAGTCTGTAGTAGGAGTTTGTTAATGACATGTGGAAATGGCGAAAAATGCACTAATTTTGCATAGTAAATTCAAAATAGCGGAATTCCTGTCTGTCCAGTCTGTTGAGTCTCCTAAAAAAGTAAAGCATTCAATAACACAAGGAACATTTATTCTATGAAATATGAGAGCCGAATGACCTCTCAAACTAAAAAATTCTCCTGGGAGAAGGAGATAGGGCAAATCTTACTGCCCAATATGTACAAACATGCCACAACCTGGGGTCCGTTTCAGGTAGGAGGTTCAACAAACACAGGGCTAGATTTATCAAGCCAGTTGCGCCTGTTTCCAGGCGCTAATTGGTCGCAAAGATGGACTTAACCGATGCGGGCTATTTACAAACAGGGCGCACTTGGGTGAAATCGCATATTGCCTGCCACATGAGCGAGAAGAGACAAGTTGCGCTTTCAATGTGCGTTCGTGGGAGGGTCATGGGGGAAGTGGGAGATCCACCCAAAAAGGTGGGAGGATACGCGTAAAGTGCGCCTAATTATATATTCCGTGTTATTTACAAAGACTGCCAGTAAGAGCGCGCCTTTGTTCTGGGGGGAAATTCTCCGCCTCTTAAAAGCAGGTCTAACCAGCCGCAATCTGGTTTCCTCGTAAGGCCGATATGCTGCTGGTGAAATGGTAGCAGTAATCTGAGCAAGACGAAGACATCGGCCAGGCTAAAAATATTTTGTCACACTTTGTCAGTGGAGCGAACACGAAATCATGAAGCGTTACAGATTAAGCAGCCGTGCAATATTAGAGTTACTGGAAGAAATCAAAGATGACATTGAATCTCCGACTCAGCGTTCACGTTCCATCCAGCAGTTGTTAAACTCCTCGTTACGTTACAAATATTATCATCAGGATCATTTCAAACAGTCACAACATCAGCAGTGGGAATATGGCCGTCTGCACTCAGCCGTATCACAGCACCAGTACCGCTTTGCTACGGCGCAAGTTACGGTCTAGTGGGCGGAGAAAGACGCTGATTGGCCAATGGGTGTCCGGGTTGATACATACTACGCAAAATGTGATAGCATAGCGTGCACTATTACCAAACTTGCATAAACAGATGCAGTTTAAACTGCGCTAGTGTTAGTAAATGAGGCCCTCTGAGTCTGAGCCTGACCTCTGAGTTGATTTATCCTGAGATGGAAACTCTGAGTTTTCGGTTTCACAACAGCTGATTCGAGTTGGTTCAATGAACTCGGAGTAAGTTGACTCAGGGTTACGTGCGTGCACCTAAGACAGCATGAATGGAGCCATGATACTACGATTCACCATGGCAACAACCACAAACAAACGGGTCGGCGGAAATACTCATGCGCACATATGTGAGTTTGAACATGTATTTAGTTAAAAAGCAACACAGCGGCTGCTGCAAAAGAGAGAATTTGCATTTGAAAATTGTCTCTCTTTTGCTGCTAGAGTAAATGCGTATATTATATATATATCATAAGTATAGCCTTATATTACTGAAAATCTATTTAATTTAGGTGCAATACTGCGGGCAAAAAAGTCCTAGGTTACTAATCTCATTCTGAGGCTGCAGCACCATCATTAACAGAATTATAATTCATAATCTTTCATTTCAAAGGGTTTACATCATTCACCTGCAATACTGTGGAACTCCTTTTTAATGTCTCTGACATGTCCAGGGTCTGTGTCCAGGGAACACTAAAAACAGTAAAAGCACGTTTCAGAGCGATCTCTTCTGACGGCGCTTTACTAAAATGCTCCGCATCACCAAGGTTGTAAAGAAAACTGTAATGTGACACAAATAATGTGCTGTAGCAAGGTAACGTAGCCTAAGCAGCTGCTGATTTTAATCACATACTGTATTTGTAGCGATGTCGTGATGCGGGTTGACTAGATATGATGTTTAGCTTTGATGTTTTTAACTAGTAAACTTATTCACGTTCAATTGCAAGAGAGTATAGCCTAAAAAAAAATACTTCACACACACATACACCCTCGACTCTCACTCTTCCACACACACACACACACACACACACACACACACACACACACACACACACACACACACACACACACACACACACACACACACACACACACACACACACACACACACGTTGCTAGGTTACCATAGAAAATAGGCTCACCCCAGAAATTCTATATTATTTGTTTAGTAGCCTAATGGTAAATGCTGCAGGTGTAGAAATCTACATAAACCAGATCTTTACTTTGATGTCAGGGCTAGATTACAGCATGAAACTTAATTAAATTAAATTGCCAAATGTTGGAGTTGGAATAAATACCTCTGTTCTTTTGAGAAATAAAAGCCAAATGCTTGATCATTTTACAGCCACATCATTTTCGTTATACATTATTTGTTTTGGTTGTTTTAAAACGCAAAAGAAAATATCCGATTAATCGATTAATCGATCGATTAATTTCTAGATTAATCGATTACAAAAAGAATCGATAGCTGCAGCCCTAATTTTCTCACGTATTTGTTGGCAAACTGGCGATCCTCGGCCCATCTTTGCTCCTAAAGGACTAGACCTTTCTTGGATGCTGCTTTTGTACCAAATCATAATGACAATCACCTGTTGACATCACCTGTTTCAAATCAAATCATTATTTAACCAATTTACCTGATTACTAGCCCTTAATTGCTCCTGTCCCAACCTTTTTTGGAATGTGTTGCAGGTCTGAATGACAGGAAAGGATGTATATTTACAAATGAAATTAAGTTAACCAGACAAAACATGAAATATTTTGTGTTCACATTGTCTGCAATGAAATACAAGTCAAAGTACATTTAGAAATCACTACCTTCTTTTTTTATTTGTGTTTTTCATACTGTCCCAACTTTTTCTGATTTGGGGTTGTACATTGTTATATGACTGTAAAGACAAAATAAAAGAGTAAACGGAAATTGAATCTCACAGAAATGTATTGAAATCACGCAGAGACCAATAATATGTAAGACCTTTGGAAATTGTTCGCCCAAGTCTGGGCAATCAGATGAAACAGAAACAAACACTGTAATTAACAGAAATATAAAGCTACTTAGGTTTTTTTCCCCAGAAAAGTCCAAACACTTTTATCCAAAAGTTAGTTGTGTCATCTCCAATGTATTTCCTGTCTGCTTTGAGAGATCAGTAGGCCAAATCATACTACTTTCAACCTCCAGGCTGCCTGAATGACCCGCAGCTCTGCTACACACACACACACACACACACACACACACACACACACACACACACACACACACAAACACACACACACACACACACACACACACACACACACACACACACACACACACACACAATGAATACAAGGCCCTCCGGCCTGTCTTCTGATTTGACTTCAGTAGGCAGTCAGTCAGTCAGAGGCCAAGATGGTGGTGGCTGTCAGCAAACAATTAAATTTCATACGAAAAGATAATAACTGTTCAGCTGTGGATTTATTGTTCTGGAATTATTGTGCAAAGTTTCCAAAAAGTCATTGAAGCTTCAGGCCGGATTACTAAGCTCCTGGAAGGGCTCCAAGCTCACCGAAGCCCTCTTTGAAAAAGGCCCTGCTGTTAGCTATTAGGCTAAAAACACAGAACAACGCTAGCATGAAGTGATGCAGAGATATTGAAGATGAGTGGTGAAGGTGAGTTGATTTTTGGATTCATAATTATTTATTTATTTTACAGTCCCTCCAGGAAAACGCAGAGTTTTTTTGTGATTGTTGTGGGCAAAAATCCTTGATTATGCGGCACGTTTTCTTAAAAAATGCGATGGAATATGCGGAATATTTATGCCATTTTATGCGATGAAAATGCGGGAACTTGCAAAAACTGTGGTTTGATGAAAAAGAGAAAAAAAAGTGATTCCCCAACACTGTGTTCTCAGTAGGTGAAATTACGTCACTTCATAACGTTCCCATGGCAACAGGGGAAAATGGCTGCTCTTGTGTGAAGTAAACGCAACGTTTTTCAACTTTCTGCTGAGATATATGTGACTTTATTGCAACGAAAATGCGGGGATTATGAAATCATGCAAGCACCGCATATTTTGCGCGGAAATCAGCAATTTATGCGGCGAAAGTGCGGCGTATTTTAAAAAATGCGGCCCCCGCATAAATATGCGGACTTTGGCTGATTATGCATTGAATTCTGCGATCGCATAATCGCGTTTTTCTGGAGGGACTGATTTTACAAAGACGCTGTAATTTACTGATGAATAAACAACCTTCTGAAAGGTGTACAGTCACATGGAGGACCTCATTGAAACGGCGCATTTCTCTGCTTCTAAACAAAACAAAGTACAGGCAAGGTGAAAATATTTTTTTTACGATTATTGTTGGCCAAAACCTAAGTCTGACTCAGCCGTACTACTTAAAAAATGATTAGGCTGTTTTGAGGGCGACACAGCCAGTACTGAAGGCCAGACGGGGCGACCATCGGCAGAAAAGACATTAGGACTGATCAGTCTCCCCGAGTTGGTAAAAACATGCCAGAGAACACACAGAGGAGACGAGACGTAATACGTCTCCATAACTGCAGGCGGCGCTAATCTGTATTGTCGCCCAAAAATGAAAACCGGCAGCTGATTGGACGAATGCGTCACGTGGGTCTGGTTTCTGTTTCTGGATTTTTCAAACAGCCATTAATGGCGACTTGTTCAGAATACGATCTCATATTCTACTAAAATAGTTCACCGAAACGTGTTTCTGAAAACATTTTAAGGAGAAATAGGCCGTGCAGTTGCTGAATCTGTCTTCATTTCAGATCAACAGTCACGGCCGATGGCCCCTCCAGCGGACGATGGCAAGGAACACACCGCACAGAATTGAGTCACTGACCTCGCCAGACTGTTCGACAGCCGATTATCGAGTTAGTCTGTAGTGGGCATGATACAAAGGGAATTGAAAGTTCGACCACATGCACCATGTACTTTACAAAAGGTTTTACCTTCTTAGTTAACAACAAATATCTACTGTAAAACATAATCAAACTGTGTATAGAGCATGGCTAATTAATATTCACTTGCATGTAATCCGATGATGTCATTCACGTGAATATTAAATAGCATATGATCCGCTGGAAGGGACGACAGGTGCTTTAGCAAGCTGCTGGGTTAACAATAATTTGCTTACTAAGATAAACAGTTATACTACATATCAGACAACTTTCGTTTCAGCATGTTTGTAGCCAGGGGCCGAACCATCCAGAACCATCCAGTTTCATACATCAGTGTTTCCTGCTTGTTTAAAATAACACCGGATATCCATTCCAGTGTTTCCCCTGTTCACTCTCAGCAGTGCACCGTGAGTTCATGAACAAGGCAAGTGTCTGTGGTGAGTTCACATGTCTGTCGCGTACTATCTAGTAAAGTCGGTTAAACAGGTGAAGATCACGTTGCCGGTATCCTACCGGTAACAAACAGGCTTGGTAGCGAGCAACACGGTAACCTGCTGCAGATCCGTGTTGATAGCTGAGCTAGACAGAGAATATTCAGTTAAAACGATCGGTGATGCTGTTCTGCCCTCGGTGCTCTCTGTGAAGTTAGCTGGAAGTGAATGTATCCCCGGTGGGTTTTATGTGGACTGACTGTGTCTGACTCTGTTTAAAGAATAGCCTTTTAAATGCTTGTCAGCAGCCGGTCGTAGGTTACTTAGGAGGCAGTTTGGCCTTGTGTGCTCTGATTCATTTGGCATGCAGTTATCACACCAGTCATTTTAATTTTAAAGGTCCCATGACATGCTGCTTTATGGATGCTTTTATATAGACCTTAGTGGTCCCCTAATACTGTATCTGAAGTCTCTTTTATATAGACCTTAGTGGTCCCCTAATACTGTATCTGAAGTCTCTTTTATATAGACCTTAGTGGTCCCCTAATACTGTATCTGAAGTCTCTTTTATATAGGCCTTAGTGGTCCCCTAATACTGTATCTGAAGTCTCTTTTATATAGTCCTTAGTGGTCCCCTAATACTGTATCTGAAGTCTCTTTTATATAGACCTTAGTGGTCCCCTAATACTGTATCTGAAGTCTCTTTTATATAGACCTTAGTGGTCCCCTAATACTGTATCTGAAGTCTCTTTTATATAGACCTCAGTGGTCCCCTAATACTGTATCTGAAGTCTCTTTTATATAGTCCTCAGTGGTCCCCTAATACTGTATCTGAAGTCTCTTTTATATAGGCCTTAGTGGTCCCCTAATACTGTATCTGAAGTCTCTTTTATATAGACCTTAGTGGTCCCCTAATACTGTATCTGAAGTCTCTTTTATATAGACCTTAGTGGTCCCCTAATACTGTATCTGAAGTCTCTTTTATATAGACCTTAGTGGTCCCCTAATACTGTATCTGAAGTCTCTTTTATATAGACCTTAGTGGTCCCCTAATACTGTATCTGAAGTCTCTTTTATATAGACCTTAGTGGTCCCCTAATACTGTATCTGAAGTCTCTTTTATATAGACCTTAGTGGTCCCCTAATACTGTATCTGAAGTCTCTTTTATATAGACCTCAGTGGTCCCCTAATACTGTATCTGAAGTCTCTTTTATATAGTCCTCAGTGGTCCCCTAATACTGTATCTGAAGTCTCTTTTATATAGGCCTTAGTGGTCCCCTAATACTGTATCTGAAGTCTCTTTTATATAGACCTTAGTGGTCCCCTAATACTGTATCTGAAGTCTCTTTTATATAGTCCTCAGTGGTCCCCTAATACTGTATCTGAAGTCTCTTTTATATAGACCTCAGTGGTCCCCTAATACTGTATCTGAAGTCTCTTTTATATAGACCTTAGTGGTCCCCTAATACTGTATCTGAAGTCTCTTTTATATAGACCTTAGTGGTCCCCTAATACTGTATCTGAAGTCTCTTTTATATAGACCTTAGTGGTCCCCTAATACTGTATCTGAAGTCTCTTTTATATAGACCTTAGTGGTCCCCTAATACTGTATCTGAAGTCTCTTTTATATAGACCTTAGTGGTCCCCTAATACTGTATCTGAAGTCTCTTTTATATAGACCTTAGTGGTCCCCTAATACTGTATCTGAAGTCTCTTTTATATAGACCTTAGTGGTCCCCTAATACTGTATCTGAAGTCTCTTTCCTGAAATTCAGCCTTGGTGCAGAATTCCAGCCACTAGAGCCAGTCCCACAATGAGCTTTCCTCAGAACGTGCCATTTCTGTGTCTGTAGCTATTGAGGAGGAGAGAGGGGGGCAAGGTGGAGAGTGGGGATGTGGCCTTGACCAAAGCAGAGAAAGGGGTGGTAACCTTTCCCCTTATGACATCATAAAGGGAAGATTCCTGATTGGCCCATCTGAGCTTTCATTTTCTCAAAGGCAGAGCAGGATACCCAGGGCTCGGTTTACACCTATCACCATTTCTAGCCACTGGGGGCTGCATAGGCAGGCTGGGGGAACTCATATTAATGTTAAAAAACCTCATAATGACATTTTCATGCCATGGGACCTTTAATGAAAACTCAAGTCCTGGCTCTTTTGGAATAAAGGAAATAACTACAGTAATAGGTGAACTAGCTGTACAATTGTACTTTTGTGTACAAAAGTGCTGTGTAGTGGATAGAGACTTTATTAAAGTTTGACAATCCAAAAGTAGGCCTACATGTTTAACAGTTTGTTGCTGTTTATTGGCTTGTTTCTCATGAAGGTTTTATTGCATTTATAGGCTATAACAGTCATGTTTACTTCACTGTGCGCCTGTCTGTTAATGATATCTTCCAATATGAATTATGCTTAGAATGGTCTGAATCGGAGAAAATATTTCCTCAACATCAAAGCTTACGAAAACTAAATTACGAAAACTGGCCAGCAGGTGTCACTGTATGACCGATTAAAAGCTACAAAACACTGCCGTCATGCTGTCTCCAATGGTCCAAGCAGTGTGCAAATCATGGCGTTGGCAAAATCATAAGTACATGTTATGAATTTAAATTTAGCATAATCACTGAGTATATAAGCAAACACTTTAAAGGCTGTGCTACATTGGAATCAGTTAAAAGCCTCCTGCGTCTGACTGAGACGCTATGGGACTTTTTGCATCAATAACTTAAGCCAAAGGAACCGGACCAATCGTTGGATTGTGACGCACTGGGTTGTTTTGCAGCAGTCAGCTAACAGGGCTATGATGAAGTAAACATCACTAATGTTATGGCCTATAAGCAGTGCCTGAATTGGACTAAAAAAGGTGCTGGTACTCTAATTCAGTAGTTGCATGATATGATCATCGCATGTGTCTTGGATATGTTTATCCACTACAATTATCCATGTTACCCAGAACATGCTGTGTGAGAGATGCAGTTATGCAGGTGTTTAAGGGTGTGTACCTACTCACCACAGGAGGTAACGGTACACCATAAGAAGTAAGGGTACTCACGTGGACAAACATCAGAAGTGCCTATAAGTGCAATAAAATCTTTGAGTAGCAAGACAATACGCACTAATATGAATAAGAGCATACTGTATGTCGGCACAAGCTGTCCATGGATATGCAAGGATGCACTGTCTCTGGCCTGCTCCTCAGCTGGGCCGTGAACACTGAGGCTGTTCACAGTCACTTGTCACTAATGGGCCAAGTTATTGGGAGGAAATAGGGTCGTAATCCTGGCAATGATTTGATGTCTCTGTGTTATAATGCTCTTTGTGTTTGTGTGTGATGTATTTCCCTTGATGCAGCTACAAAATGAGGAAACATGAAATCCTCTGATGTGTCAACTTTAATATTACTGAGCAGGGAATAAGAGTCTCCACCTTCACTCATGCCGTTCCACTTTTTGTTTCTGTTGGCAGTTGAGCTGACTGGGGAAACTCCAATGACACAAATAAACAGAAACACATCGTAGCCACACAACACCACAATTTTTTTTTTTAAGATTATTTTTCGGGGGCTTTTATGGCCTTTAACTGATAACGCCTCTTTACAGTCGCCGTTCCCGACCTGTCGCATGACAATGTGACATCAAATTGACATAGATCTCGCTGGCGCGCCAGGATTTAAAGTCTATTTTTTTCAACGGCACATGACAAAGCGGAAACAGGAAGCATGGTGGTGGTAGATTGGGTTTGTTGGGTTTGCGGCACGGTAGCAAGGCACTTCATGACAAGACATCAGACATATGATACAAACAAATAGTCCATACATCAGACACCGACAGACATAACATGAAGAACATACATCACACACTGCAATACACTATACACCATTGGGTATGACCAGGCCTGCTGGACATCTAGGTTATTGACTGAATTAAGGCTTTTATGGCTTGTGGTACAAAAGAGAATTTGGATCTGTTCTTGGTCAGAAGGGGTTGGCAGAAACGACATTGATGGCAGTAGTATGAGGACTCTGGTTAACTGCTCCTCAGATCTCTGCAGGGTAAATCCAGACAGCTAGCTAGACTATCTGTCCAATCGGAGTTTTCTCGCACGATTTAACAACCTTTCAACGTACACATGTTCCATCAAACAAGTTCCTTCCCAAGGCTATTTTGCAGAGGTTTCGCTGCTTCATCCGCTGCTTAGCACCGGAGCATGTTTTTTCCCATCCCATTCCTCTGCAGCTCTGTGGAGGAAGTTCTGGCAATGCAAAACTAGTGGGAAAGAGACTTGGGATGGCCGCATTATAGGGATTAGCTTTTAGCTTGACCCGCAGCCCCCCTCTCTTGCCCCTCTTCTGCTTTCTGTACCGTCTACGCATCTCTGGGACATCTCTGGGACATCTCTGGGACATCTCTGGGACATCTCTGGGACATCTCTGGGAGAGCAGCGGATCTCCGGAGAGACAAAGTCCCAGTTATTATCGTCCACAGTGCAGAGGTTGTTTTCTGCAACTGGGAGCAGCTCAGCTCAGCTGTACTGTACATATGCTGCTGATGTACGTTCAAAATATACTAACTTTATAGAAACGGCAGCTCTGCTCTGTTCAATCATATTTTCCTCATTTATAATACTTGATTTCACCCAAAACCCATCCACTATTAATCAGAATGTTCATTCTTATGACTCAGTCCACGAATTAACAGCTGATGGTTATGGACACCAGGGTGCATTTTGTGAACAAAGCAGAGGGGGGGATGTTATTTGATCATGTATGACTAAACAAAACATGCACAATTAAATTCCCCCTCCTTGGCCAGCCATGCCAAAACACTTATTTATAAACTTCAATATCCAATGGAAAATAATCTCAAAAAGAAATAGCACAACGTGGTGTCAACATAAAACACAGCACTTTCAGGCCGGAGAGAGGAGTTCACTTTGGGGCGAAAAACAAAATACTTTCAACCAGGAAACGCCCGTTTGTTCCTCGGGAGTGTTTTAACCCAAATCTCATCTTTTTCCTAAACTTCACGAGTTGTTTTTTTGTTGTCTAAACTTAACTGTCAGCGTGGCGTGACACTCACTTCTTCTGTCTAACCTCCACTACCACGGCCCCTGAAAGGACCGTCATCTGGCGGTGCCTGTAGCCGGCTCACAGTCACCTGTTGGCGGCTAAACAACTGCTGCTGGTAGCCGGCATCCTGGAGCTCTGTAGCAGCTAAATATAACCAGCAACTGCTACTCGGATCTGATTGTTCTGTGGCGCTATAGACTGTTCACATTATAGCGTTTTACTTAGTTTGAAATACTTATATTTAAGGTATATAATTAATATATGTTCTAGGCTTGGTGAAGTGGATGATCACTTGAGGGGGGGATAGATTTGTTCCCCCTGGGGATAAAAATAATTCAGCAGAGGCAGGGACAGGGGTGCCGCCAGGAATTTTGGGCCCCATGATAAAAAGTCAAATTGGGCCCCCTTTGTGCAGCTGTTGTCACCACATCTCTAGGACCTCACTGTCCCATCAAAAGCTTTATAACTCTAATTAAAGGCTTACAACTGTCTTGCTTCTTGTAGTTCAATACTAGTACTAGCACAATATTTACTGCTGGTGATTTGTACATGCATGCAAGTCTAGTATGCAGTTCACTATTTGATCCAAGATTAAAAGCAACCATAAAAAATGTGCTGAAGGCCATCTTTTACAGTCTCAATGTATTTTTATTGTAAAATTGACTTTGTCTGTTTATCCGGTGTCGGGTCGTGGGGGCAGCAGCTCCAGCAGGGGACCCCAAACTTCCCTTTCCCGAGCCACATTAACCAGCTCTGACTGGGGGATCCCGAGGCGTTCCCAGGCCAGGTTGGAGATGTAATCCCTCCACCTAGTCCTGGGTCTTCCCCGAGGTCTCCTCCCAGCTGGACGTGCCTGGAACACCTCCCTAGGGAGGCGCCCAGGGGGCATCCTTACCAGATGCCCGAACCACCTCAACTGGCTCCTTTTAACGTGAAGGAGCAGCGGCTCTACTCCGAGCTCCTCACAGATGACTGAGCTTCTCACCCTATCTCTAAGGGAGAGGCCAGCCACCCTCCTGAGGAAACCCATTTCAGCCGCTTGTACCCTGGATCTCGTTCTTTCGGTCATGACCCAACCTTCATGACCATAGGTGAGGGTAGGAATGAAAACTGACCGGTAGATCGAGAGCTTTGCCTTCTGGCTCAGCTCTCTTTTCGTCACAACGGTGCGATAAACTGAATGTTTATCTGAATGCTGCGCCGATTCTCTGACCAATCTCCCGCTCCATTGTCCCCTCACTTGCGAACAAGACCCCAAGGTACTTAAACTCCTTCACTTGGGGTAAGGACTTATTCCCTACCTGGAAAAATTATTATTAATTATTATGATTATTAATGAACGATTTAAAAAAAGAAAAACAAACAAACTACAATACAACCCCAAATCAGAAAAAGTTTGTGATTTCTAAATGTACTTTGACTTGTATTTCATTGCAGACAATGTGAACACAAAATATTTCATGTTTTGTCTGGTCAACTTAATTTCATTTGTAAATATACATCCTTTCCTGTCATTCAGACCTGCAACACATTCCAAAAAAGGTTGGGACAGGAGCAATTTAGGGCTAGTAATCAGGTAAATTGGTTAAATAATGATGTGATTTGAAACAGGTGATGTCAACAGGTGATTGTAATTATGATTTGGTACAAAAGCAGCATCCAAGAAAGGTCTAGTCCTTTAGGAGCAAAGATGGGCTGAGGATCGCCAGTTTGCCAACAAATACGTGAGAAAATTATTGAAATGTTTAAAAACAATGTTCCTCATAGAAAGATAGGAAGACATTTGCTTATTTCACCTTCAACAGTGCATAACATAATTAAAAGATTCAAGGAATGAGGAGGAATTTCAGTGCGTAAAGGACAAGGGCGCAAGCCTAAGCTGAACAACCATGATCTCCGATCCCTCAGGCAGCACTGCATCAAGAATCGTCATTCATCTATTAGCGATATCACCACATGGGCTCAGGACTACTTTGGCAAACCTTTGTCAAGTACCACAATACGTAGTTACAGCCACAAATGCCAGTTAAAACTGCACTGTGCCAAAAGGAAGCCCTATGTTAACAGTGTCCAGAAGCGCCGTCGACTTCTCTGGGCTCGGAGGCATCTGGGATGGACCATCACACAGTGGAAATGTGTACTGTGGTCAGATGAATCAGTATTTCAGGTATTTTTTGGGAGAAATGGACGCCGTGTGCTCCGGACCAAAGAAGAAAAGGATCATCCAGACTGTTACCAGCAACAAGTCCAAAAGCCAGGGTCTGTCATGGTATGGGGTTGTGTCAGTGCCCTTGGCAAAGGTAACTTGCACTTCTGTGATGGCACCATTAATGCTGAAAAGTACATAGAGATTTTGGAGCACAATATGCTGCCTTCAAGAAGACATCTTTTCCAGGGACGTCCATGCATATTTCAACAAGATAATGCAAAACCACATTCTGCACACATTACAAAGTCCTGGCTGCGGAGGAAGAGGATACGGGTACTTGACTGGCCTGCCTGCAGTCCCGACCTGTCTCCAATAGAGAATGTGTGGCGCATTTTGAAGCGCAAAATGCGACAATGAAGACCCCGTACTGTTGCCCACCTTAAGACTTGTTTGCAGCAAGAATGGGACAAAATTACACCTGAAACACTTCATCACTTGGTGTCTTCAGTCCCTAAACGTCTTTTAAGTGTTGTGAAAAGGAATGGCAACATCACAAAGTGGTAAATGCTTTACTGTTCCAACTTTTTTTGAAATGTGTTGCAAGAACCAAAATAGGAATTTTGTTTTTTTGAAAAAAACAACAACAATAAAAATCATGAGGAACACATTAAATGATGTGCTGTTGTATTGTCTGCAATGAAATACAAGTCAAAGTACATTTAGAAATTACTACTTTCTTTTTTTATTTGTGTTTTCCATACTGTCCCAACTTTTTCTGATTTGGGGTTGTATATAAATATATATTAACTGCCCTTCATGATGGGAATAATGAAGTCTGTATCTATAGATGTCATTCCATAATTCAATCTAAATGAACGTATCAAACTGGATTATTTTAATATTGGCTGTGTCTTACATGCAGGCTCAGGTAAGCTACTCACCGTTTCCAACTGTCCAGCATCACTACAGACAGTAGGTTGTTGTTGTTTTATTTTATTTCATAATGATCATTATGTGAGAAAATAAACGTTTCCCTGCACTGATTAAATGGTGATTAAATGTAGGCTAACACTAGTCTGTAGCTAGCTAGCTTATTTCACTATGGACATGAAGCCAACAGGTTAATACCACTCACAGACTACAGGCTACCACCTTTCTTGGTGAAAAACTGGGTTACAGTTTGACACCCTTTCCTTTGTCTTTCCTCTTTCTCTTTCTCTCTTTCCTTTTTTGAAAACCAGATTTGGCATCTACTGACTGCAACTAAACACCGTCACTAGTGCGTTAAGGCAGGACCAAACCATTTCATGCAGATACAGGGGGGTGGTCGGTCAATATGGATGTTTACTTTTTGGTCAATGGGGATATTTAACTTTTACTGCCAAAAACAAGTAAAAACAGAGACATTATTCATTTTATTATTATATTTGAAATATATATATTGAACGATGATAGTTTAATAATTTTATATTAGTTTTTACCTATTTTTTGGGGCTCCTGTCAGTCAACTTTTCCCCCCTATACGGCGCCCCTAGGCAGGTATATATAGACCAGAAAGGGGGAAATCCCACACAGCCCCCTGGACGTTGTTATGGCTGAACCCACAGAGCTTGCTGTTTGAGTCATGTGTTTACATGGAACAGCCTTAACACAGTAAACTAAATGTGATCCTTAAAGGTGATGTCGGGAGAAAGTGCCCAGACTCTCTTAAAAGTCTTTTGCTTCACGAGTTGGGGGTTAGGGGGGAAACTTTACAAACTTTGTGAAACGCTGTCTACTACAAATTCATAGGCTAATTATTTGTGCTTTGTAAAAGAAACGTGTAAAGAACAGTTTGCCAGTTTGTCCCAGCCTGTAATGCTGCTGCGCTGCAGATCAAATCAGCTGCTCAGATGCCCACGTAAAACATTGTTATTCCTTATCATTCATTTCCCTCCATATTGCTTTATTTTCGTGCAGTTCTGTTTAGCTTTCATGTCCAGAGATGCTGGATGGACGGAAACAGAAAAGAGGGAACTGGGTGGGTGTTTTTAACCATTATGGGTGATAAGTGAAGGATTTGTAGGTTTAATAGAGGCTACTCATTTTACACAGTCAGCTCTGTATCCATCATTGTTTCATTTCATATCCAATGTAATGGATGCAATGAGTACAGAGCCAAAACAAACCTTCCCTAATACAGATGGTCTGTATATGACCGAAGCAAATGCAGTAACACGGAACTGTCGACTGAAACAGCCATCTTTAGTAGCCTGCTGGGGTTCTCATCATTTTCAGATACTGTAGCACAAACCTAGGACTGTCTTAAAGGGTAACTAGTGTTTTTTTCCAACCTATGTTCCTATGTTTTTATGTCTAAGTGACTGATGGAACAACAATCTGTGACATTGGTCCAGTATTAAGAGAGATCTCTGCAGTCGGCAGCAGAGAAAGCTACAATGGAAGTTAATAGGACAATGGTCCAGCTTGGATTTACCTTCACTAAAGTGCTCGTTATGCCTCTGACAGACTCAGATTATTATTCTAAGTGTCTGATAACATTATGGGATGGATTTCTACAGAGATAGACCTTTAAAACCTCTTTAAGACCTTTCTGTTTAACCAGAAACAGCTCTGAAGTCGCCAGCGCTAAACTCACCAGACTCCATTTAAAAAAACTATACTTTTAGCGTGTATAGAGCCAACATATTTTCACATGTAAATCAGTTAACTATGTGTTTATTTCAACCAGAACTAGAGTTGTGATGGTTGGAAAAGTGGAAAGACGACTCAAAACAGCTTTTCATAGTTTTACTTAGCTTCTGTCAACATTGAATGAAGTGTGTTTTACGATGATAAAATTACTGTTTATTTACATGGAGTCTGGTGGGTTTAGCAAACACATTTTTGCAGATGTTTTTCTGTTCATAAAAAGGATCTTACTCTTCAACAGAAAGGTCGACCTCTTTAGAAATCCTTTCCATAATGTTGTCAGACACTCAGAATAATAATCTGAGTCTGTCAGTGGCAAAACAGCACTTCACTAGTGAATTAAATACAAGCTGGACCATTGTCCTATTAACTTCCATTGTAGCTTGTTTCTCTGCTGCCGACTGCAGAGATCTCTCTTAATACTGGACCAATGTCAAAGATTGTTGTTCCATCAGTCACTTAGACACAAAAACATAGGAACATAGAGTCCAGGTTGGAAAAAACGGTAGTTCCGCTTTAACACAATCCCACAATGTCATCACAGGGGGAGAAGTTCTTTTAACTTTTGCGTGCTGCATTCCAAGACGGTTAGCCCCACTGCTAAGCTTGTATCCACACCAGATAAACAGCCTAAAATAGCTTTTTTTATAGTGTTTCATTACCAAGTCAAACTAAGACTAGGCAAACGAGCTGAATCTATTGTTTAGCGTTAACAGTCAAACTGGTGACACCTCTGTACCTTATTAGATTGTCGGTGTCAGGAAATCCAGATATCTCTGACTCAGAACCTTTTTTCCCATTTGGGTGCTTAATTACGGTTTAAACGACATTACATGAATGCAGCATCACTTCATAAAGTGCAATGTGCTAACATGTTAGCATGAAGCACCAGCACCAACGTATGTAGTTTTTTAGCTGTATATTGAATATGACTGTATCCAAAATAATCTGACAGCCCTTTAATCTCTAACATCCCCTTTCCTTTTGTTGCAGACACCTGTTGGACATGGACACCTTCTCGAAGTCAGATCCAGGTAACTGCTGCATTTCCTCACCAACTCAACTTTCATCTTTGTTATTTCAGCTCGTCAGTGATTTCACTGCTCAACTAAATGTGTTCAATCTCATGTAGCTATTATTAAATCACTACTCCATGCACCTTTAGTGCACAGCAGCCATCAGTGAGCAGTAAGACAGTGAGCGACCAAGGCGTTTACAGACACAATGCAGCAGCCCAGTGTATAGTAAGCCGGTTCCCAGGGGTCAACCTGCAGACTTTTAATCAAGTGTGTTCCCAGTTAGGGCAACTTACCACTGGAGGATGATTGACACTTAATGATTGCTGGCCACACGCAGCAGTGAGTGGTGGAGAACCAAAGAGAGACAACGCATGCTGGGTTAGTCCAGGTTTGACCCAGCATGCTGGGTTAGTCCAGGTTTGACCCAGCATGCTGGGTTAGTCCAGGTTTTTCCCAGTGCTGGTTTGCAGAAACAACCCAAGTTGGGTTAAATTCACTTCACAGTTTTTCTCAATCGATTTGGCACACTTACCAAAACAAACTCACAATTGTCAAAAAAGGGTGATAACTCAATCAATATAATTAACTCCTGTTTCAAATGAAAATAATATATATATGTCAATGAATAAATCATTGTCATCAAAACAAAATGTTCCTTTATCATCACTCAGACCAAGACAGTCAACTGACAGTGTACTCTGAAAGTTACCCACTCTGTAATATTATCACATTGCTAACATGTTATATTTGGTCAGCTAAATGGTATTGATGTCAGCCATGGCACACTCTACACTTTCAACAAAACATTTATTTACATTTATTTAATATAGGCAGTTTAAAACTTGGCAACCGTGTTGTCAATTTCGGCAACCAAAAGCTGATGCCTGGTTGCCAAGCCTGCAACCACTTTAAAAAGTTAGCGATGAGCCCTGCATTTAGTAATTTTATGAATGTCATATTAAGTAACAACTAAACTTAAACTAACTAACTAACTAACTTAAAATTTGTATTCCCAACTGTACCTGAAGGCAAATCGCCCTGAGCTGGCTTCTCTTGGCTGGCGGAGTGAAGGATTTTGTCTTTGAAAGTCGAGGTCCACGTTCAAAAAAAACTCATTTCACATAGGGGAAGAAGGTTCAGGAGACTGATGAATTACACAGGAGCATTTAATGGAATCTCAGTTGAGGACAGATGAAGGTAGACAGTGCAGTTTAACCACCATGTGTGAAGTTCCTGTCTTCCTGAAGGAGTATACAAACTCATGCTGGAGGCGTTACATTTAGCTGAACCTTCAACAGAAACAAAGATATTGCAGATACCTAAAACACAGATGCTTAACCCAAATTCCTCAGCACAGACATAATGTGTTACTGCTCTGCCTGCAAAGGTTCTGAGGTTATGTTGTTTGTGTGTGTGTGTGTGTGTGTGTGTGTGTGTGTGTGTGTGTGTGTGTGTGTGTGTGTGTGTGTGTGTGTGTGTGTGTGCGTGCGTGCGTGCGTGTGTGTGTGTGTGCGCGTGCGTGTGTTAGTGATAGTTTCAGTCGGCCCAGTCAGTTTTTGTAGGTGTTGTTAGTTATTAAATAATAAAGTGTTAAACTCAGACGTCATTAACGAACACAACCCATTTTCTTCAGTATTGCCAGTATTTATTAGCCCGTTGACAAAGCAACAGAGTCCTTCTCTCCAGACTTTAGACATTCGTCACAATATCGATCCAGTCACCGTTGGAGATTTGGTCTGTAACCATTTTCATGGTCACCCACACACAAACACACACACACACACACACACACACACACACACACACACACACACACACACACACACACACACAGGCAAATAAATATTTCAGAAGTTGAGATTTAGTCTGTATGGTAAATAAACAGTTACTGTAACATGCTATGGCTCATATTATTTAGACTTAAAGAGGAGACACCAAAGTTTATAATTTTAATTGCTAATTTCTATCTGTTGTCCCTGGGCATATACAGTGCACTATAATAATACAGAAATGATAATTCCACATAACACTAATAGGGACACCTCAGACACGCCAGTGCATATCCATTCAGAGAAGCATGATTCTTTTTTAAACTGAAACTGACTCAAACTAATATTAATAGGGATAGCATTCCACTGCTTTAAATAAATAAGGGGTGTTTGAGCTAAACCATAAACCGTTTTATGTTTGCCTTATTATTACAATGGTGGTAACGATATGAGGTTTTCTTGTCTGGAGCCAGTTTAATTATAAAGTGGTTATATTGTTAATTTCTAGCTGTTATTTTAGAGCACTGCAGGCGGCCTCTGTGCTGGGGCTGTTGCGCAATACCAGAAAGAACGCATCGTCTCAAACTGTTAACAGCGTTTTCTGTGCTTATGAACTTGCGAGTTCATTCTTAAGAATGTTCTCCCCAAGAACATGAGCCCGTTCTTTGCATTCTTGAGATGAAGAAACACTATTTGTTAACTATACTTGTACTATACACTGTGCTTCGCACAGATAAGTCTTATATTGGCGAAGAGAAGAGACACCACAGACACATAGCTCTGTTTATACTGTCTGCTTGGAGGACGCCTTCCACACGTGCACAGTACATTGCTACGCTACCACTTGTAGCCAAGTGGCTGCAAAAAATGTCTTGACAAGTCCTCGCGGTCATTGGCAGTACACAGACGTCCACACAGAGCCTAAGCATACACCCTCTGATGGCGACATATACGTCACATGGACCTTTTGGACCCTTGCGCTCTCGTGGACAGTCATTTTGCCACCAAGTCCATGGAGCGGACCCAACACAAGGTAACATTAATGATAGCATTTAACATAAATCAATGTGATTATGTTAGTTGAGATGAGAGCTCTACCGCCCATCTGCCAGCAAAAGTGACACGAAACTCGTGGAGCCCCGCCAGCGAATGAGCGGGAAGCTCACACACTGCCTACACTGCAGTGACACAGAGCTAGTTAGCTGATTGGGTTAGTTGTTCATTTTAAGAGACCTATCTTGTTTTCTGTTTTCATTGGGATGAGGCAGACAACAGCCTCACACACAGCCAGCACAAGCCCCAGCGCCTGGTGCTAACAATGTTAATGGTCATAACAGAAAGTGTACTGATCCGCCATGGAGGTCTGGGATTAGACCATATCAGGCGTCCGCATCTGGCCAAAATCGAGCCACAACAGCAGCCAACCAAAGTGCTCCGTCTGCCCTGGAGCTGAGGGGGGATGACAAGCAGCAAAGGGTTGTGGGTCGGATTCAAACCTGCGACTGCTAAGGACTTAGCCTACATGGGGTGCACAGTCTAGTGGGTGGGCTAGAGGTAAACCCCTGACTACTTCATTAGAATAATATGACATGAATACAACTTTAATACATGAACTTGTCTGTGAATAGATACATTTTCAATGGCAATGGCGGTTACAATAAAGACCTACACCTCCCAAGATCCTACACAACTTCTTCGACATCAACCTCTAAGTTACATATTGTATGTTTAATAATCAATTTCTATAAAATTGTATTGGTAGCAATTGAAGGATCAGAAAGAAACTCAGACTGAATACTGAATATGCTTCTGGGTTTAGTTACACTTAGGTAATCAGACACATACACATGACTGCACACTGTGTGTCAGCAGGCCACGGAGTCAGTATTGACACATCCCATACATGAGTCTTCCTTTCTGTGCTTGGCAGAGGTGGGGAACCATGATGGAGAGTAATGATTGTGTCAGAGGGGTCCTGAACTTCAAACCTTTCCTCCCCACTGGGGGAAAGAGGGAAGCTGGACTCGCTGTGACCACAAGGCCCCCTCAGCTCTTTCATGTCCTTGGTCAGAGCCCTCAATCTGAGCCAGGCATCCAGCCACAACAGGACAGGGTCGATACGTACTGATAATGTCACACAGCATTCACCAGGTAGATCCATGCCTGTGGGTAACTGAGTTGATCTCAGCTGGTCAGTTTGTCTGCTTGACAATCCCATTTTGCAGCAATACAATTGAAGTGAGATGAACAGAGACATTTATATTTTTAGATAAAACAGATGTTGTCCTTTTTGGCGACATAATTTGAAATTGGGAAAAATTTCAAGTTGGAAAAAAGGTAATAAATTGCAATATATCGCAGAATATCATAATATGTTTAAAATCGCAATAATATCATTCATCATATCACTGTTGTTCAGCCATGTTTCCACAAAGACAAAACACAGCAGTCTCTGAACTCGCGTTGGGAGTTTCGTTGAAGTTGGATGTAGTCCAGTTTGTTGTCGGATACTTGCAAGCAGGATTAATGGGACAGGTGGACAGCTAGCATTAGCTTCCCACCTAGCCGATGAGGATGTCCCCTACCTGGCTAGCGGCATCAAGTGAAACCGCTGGTCTCCGTGCTGGTCTCCTGTAATAACGCTTCCTGCATATTCTCCGATCTGTACCAATGTGACTCCGTAAACAGGAAGAGGTAGACGTTAGCGTCTGTGTACAGTTAGTACGGGTAACTTGCTCTACAGCGACAGGCTGACCAAATCGCTCTTCCTGCAACGTGAACAGGGGTAAACACGGGGATTTGAATGGGACTTATGTATCGATACTTTCAATACTTTAAAATCAATACTTTCTTAGGAAAAAAAATATCGATTTATGTCACAGAATCGATAAAATTGCTCAGCCTTAAAGTACAGTAACGAAGTATTTCGTTACATTCCACCACTGGTAGCAGGCTCACAGCTTGGGGAAAGAAACTGTTTTGTATTTAACAGTTTCTTGATTTACTTGGGGCAATGTGAAAGGGACAAAAAAGGCAACCTCAGTATTTAAATGCCAATTGTTCCCACTAACAACCTCTCTTTCTAACTCATTAGAGGCCTCAAGATACAATATCATCACGGCACTTATGTAACGATATGATATTATTGCGATTTTAAACATATTATGATATTCTGCGATATATTGCAATTTATTACCTTTTTTCCAACTTGACATTTTTCGCAATTTCAAATTATGTCCATGGCTCACATCTCTCCTCTTTGGCTTTTGGCACACACACACACACACACACACACACACACACACACACACACACACACACACACACACACACACACACACACACACACACACACACACAGAGTCATATCAAATCATTTGTGGCAGCCACAAAGGCATTGTAGAACTCCACCGTGACAAGGTAGAAGAACAGCCTCCTCCACCACTTCGTAGACCGATGATGGATCTGGTTGCTGATAGTCAGCAAGGCAGGCTGGCACCCGAACCTCCGTCTGGCGTTGACCATTGGCCTTCCTCCTCACTAACCCATGAGCTGTCGGGTCATGGTAGTTGGAGAGGACCATCACAAATCCCACTTCTGTGCTCTATCCAAAGGATCATCCAGCATGTTTTCATCATAACCATCCTCTACCACCTCCTCCCTCTCAAACTCAAACTCCTCACTATCTTCCAACTCAATGTCACTGCCCTCGCTGTCGTAGCCATTTTCTTGCTCGCGTTTCTCCAAAAAAAATCAACAACAAACACGAGTATGTCTGATTGATTGACGTGATTTTCAGCGAACCACAGCACATTTGGGTGGTCACGTGGTCTTTAAAAAATCAACAAGACCCACCTCATGTGTATTTGAACCAATGACATGAAAAGGATGACGAATACAAAATGCTGCGCCACGCAGCAGCCGGCAGGAGGTTCAGAGTTGCGCAACACAGTAACCGGCGGTAGATGTTTCAGCGCGCAGCATCCAGCACAAAGGGAGCAACATCACATAGTTAGAGAGCGAGGTTGTTAGTGGGAACAATATTGGCATTTAAATACTGAGGTTGCCGTTTTTGTCCCTTTCATATTGCCCCAAGTAAATCAAGAAACTGTTAAATAGACTTTATAAGCCTGCTACATATAAACGTCTCACAGTACAGTACATTTGGAGAAAAACAAGTGTCTTGTAGTTAATTGAAAATGCCCTATGTGCTGTTTAATCAGTGTGGGTTTATTGTAAATTCATTATAACAGAGAAGTCTTGGGGGGATTTGTTGGTTTTTTTTGTAAATTATAGAGTGTGGTCTAGACCTACTCTATCTGTAAAGTGTCTTGAGATAACTCCTGTTATGATTTCATACTATAAATAAAATTGAATTGAATTGAAGCATGTTCAAAGAATCCAATTAAAAAGGCATGTTGTTAAAAAACTTATTCAAATCTCATGTACATGAGCTTTACTCAGAAGACCCATTTTATGTGAATTTGGAAAAATACTTTGACCTGTGAAGATGATGGTAGAGTAGAATCATTATTTGATTCCAGTTTAATATTTATACAATATGTTATGTTACTACCATCACCTATCTAACTACAGCAGAAAGGAAGTCAAATGCAATGAATTAAACCTCTGAATACTGAGGACAGAAAAATAAACCTTTCAGCAGAAGAAGCTGAACTAATAATGTTTTTCTGGCGGCATCATCATCATCATCATCATCATCACAACCCATTTGAAAAACTTAGGATGTGGGATTTATATCCGCTGATACTCCATAAAAGTTTGATCATTTATATGGCTAATGTTTCACATCGTTCACACTATTAACTGTTTAATCTGCAGGCTACTTAACCTCTGTTAAACATGAGGACGGGAAATGAATGATAAATCCACTTAGAAAATACTTTCAGTCATCCTCTGTATTTCCCATAGATGAAATATCTTAAATGCATCATTAAGACTCATTGAAGGTCAGTGATGATTTCTTTAAATGTTGCTATCCACACATTAAGATTAATATTTACTGTAAAGTTACTATGTTATGTTTTGTATTTCAGCCACTAACAAAGCACCACATCTGCTATATGCTATATGAATCTGCAATGAAAATAATTTAAATGTATATTTATTTAAGATGGTAGCCTAGAAATCTAGAAGCACCCTAGCGGCAGCAAATTTAATTTGCAGCTAGGGTCAGTCTAGACACTCCGTTGGCTTGCGAGCTGGAAAAACAAAATTCTTGTCTGGCCAATCACATCATGTATGGAGTCGGTGGGCGGGGCTTATGGCTGCTGCTGCTGGCGAACAGCGGTCTTCTGGAAGACGGAGTTCAGCTTTTTTTTGAGAAAAGAACAAAGAACGGCACTGAAGTCATTCTTAAAAAAGGAAGATGTGTTCAGAGTTTAAAGTTTAATCTATCAACTAGCTCCGCCCCCTTCTTTGTTGCTCTGCCTGGTTGTAGCGCTATCCTATTGCGTGCAGAGGGAGTTTGAAAGACAACCGTTTATCCCGCCCCTCGGATTGAGCCCTGCCAATGGGGAGTTCCCAGACCCAACATTTGGATGTGGGTCTGGCTTGTCAGGCTAGTCATGGAACAATAATGCACAATAATTGTGTAAATATGCCACGTGGCCTCCCCACCTGTAGCCAACCCCAATCTCCTCCTTGTATTTAATATTGGCATTTGCGTGAAGCGGCAGCTTCAGCGGCAGCCTCATCGGACGAAGACTCGGAGGACAAAGACAAAGGAGTCTACGCAGGAGTCTTCGTGGGAGGCTAAGTGGGAAGTTAAGTGGGCTTGAAATCTCATATCTCACTTACACTGATCGGTGTCTTTATCCAGAAATGTGCTGCTTCTCTATCCCTGTCCGTGTTTCCTCTTGGAGATACTACAAACCGCGCATTGTCTCGCAACATTTCCGCAACCTCTACTCTCTTACCCATCCAACCCGTTCCACACACACTCAACACCTTGTTGCAGGTGGCCTGTGGAACTGCCAGTCTGCCACTCGCAAGACTGAGTTCATCTCTGGCCTTGCCAGCCTGAAATCCCTTGACTTCCTTGCTCTCACTGATAGCTGGATTACACCAACCAACACATCCACCCCTGCTGCTCTCTCTTCTGCCTACTCTTTCACCCACACACCACGACCCACTGGTAGAGGCGGGGGTACAGGCCTGCTCATTAACCCCAAGTGGAGATTCTCTCTCTACCCACTGCCACAGTTCACTACATTCTCTTTTGAACTTCATGCTGTCACCATAACGCATCCGGTACAACTAGTCATCATTGTCATCTACCGCCCACCAGGTCCTCTGGGGGAGTTTTTGGAGGAGCTGGATGTCCTTCTTTCAAACATCCCTGAAACTGGCCCTCCGCTGGTTCTTCTGGGCGATTTCAACATTCAGACCGAGAAGTCGGCTGCCTTTCTTCACCTTCTGTCCTCTTTTGCCCTCTCACTCTCTCCTTCACCACCCACTCACAAAGCTGGCAACCACCTAGATCTCATATTCACCAGAAACTGCTCTACATCCAACCTCACTGTTACTCCACTCCATACCTCAGACCACTTCTTCATCTCTTTCTCTCTGCCACTATCCCAAGCTCACAACCATATCTCAAGAGACACTATACCTGTCCGCCGTAATATTCGTTCACTCTCTTCTTCTTCTCTGTCGGCATGTACTTTATCAACCCTCCCTCCATCTGACTCATGCCCCCCAACGCTGCCACAGACACTCTACTCTATCCTCCTCTCTCGACTCTCTCTGCCCTCTTACTTCACGACAGGCTCGCAAGTCCTCCTTCGCTGCCTCTATTTCTGCAGCAAAAAGCTCTTTTTATCAAACCAAAATTGAATCCTCTTTCTCAAACCCCAAAAAACTTTTTTCCATCTTCTCTAACCTGCTACATTCCCCCAGTCCACCTACTCCCTCCACCCTCCTACAAACCCTTGTCAACTATTTTGTAAAAAAGATAGATGACATACGCTCTTCATTCTCCACCACACCTTCTGAAATCACCTTACCATCCATCACATCCAGTACTCTCTCCTCTTTCACCCCTCTATCTCCAAATCAAATTCTTACTTTGATTACTTCTGCCCGCCCAACCACCTGCCCCCTGGATCCTATCCCTTCTCACCTTCTCCAGTCCATTGCTCCTGACCTCCTTCCTTTCCTCACTCATCTCATTAACATCTCCTTGTCAACTGGCTGTTTCCCCGATGCCCTCAAGGAGGCAAGAGTGACCCCACTACTCAAAAAACCAACACTCGACTCCTCTGATGAAAATAACTATAGACCCGTCTCCCTTCTTCCATTTATATCTAAGACTCTTAAGTGTGCCATTTACAATCAACTCTCTACCTATCTCCACCAGAACAACCTTCTTGATCCCCACCAGTCTGGCTTCAAGGCTGGTCATTCAACAGAAACTGCCCTCCTTGCTGTCACTGAGCAGCTTCACATCACTAGAACAACCGATCTCTCTTCCATCATCATCCTTCTGGACCTTTCTGCTGCCTTTGACACAGTGAACCACCAGATCCTCATGTCGACACTCCAGAATCTGGGTGTCTCAGGCTCTGCGCTATCATTGCTCACATCTTACCTGACAGACCGTACCTACCGGGTAACTTGGAGAGGATCTAGCTCAGATCCTTGCCCACTCAAAACTGGGGTTCCTCAGGGATCAGTCCTGGGTCCCCTCCTCTTTTCTCTGTACACCAACTCTCTCGGGTCTGTCCTTCAGTCACACAGCTTTTCTTATCACAGCTACGCAGATGACACCCAACTAATACTCTCCTTTCCTGAGTCTGAAACTCAAGTAGCAGCACGTATCTCGACCTGTCTAACTGACATATCTTCTTGGATGTCAACACACCATCTGAAACTCAACCTTGACAAGACTGAGCTCCTTTTCCTTCCAGGAAAGGCTCTCCTACCCAAGACCTGACTATAACAATTGACAACTCTGTGGTAGTCCCCACCCAGACTGCTAGAAACCTGGGTGTGACACTTGACAACCAACTCTCTTTCACTGCTAACATTGCTGCAACCACCCAATCTTGTAGATACATGCTGCATATCATCAGAAGGATACGTCCCCTTCTAACACAGAAGGCGCCTCAGGTTCTGGTTCAGGCTCTAGTCATCTCATATCTAGACTACTGCAACTCCCTCCTGATTGGCTTGCCGGCATGTGCCATCCGACCCCTGCAGCTCATTCAGAACGCAGCATCTCGGCTTGTCTTCAACCTCCCCAAGTTCTCTCACACTACACCGCTCCTCCGCTCTCTTCACTGGTTACCAGTTGCTGCCCGCATCCGCTTCAAGACACTAGTACTTACATACAGGGCCATGACTGGATCAGCCCCAGCTTACATCCCGGACATGGTCAAACCATATACCCCAACCCGCCCACTTCGCTCTGCATCAGCCAAACTGCTTGCTGCTCCCTCACAGCGAGGGAGAACTAATCACTCAATGAAATCCCGACTGTTCACTGTCCTGGCTCCCAAATGGTGGAACGAGCTCCCCACCGATATCATGATGGCTGAAAGCCTACACACATTCCGCCAAAGGCTAAAACACATCTCTTCCGACTACACCTCGGATAAAAAAATTAATAATAAAAAAAGAATCTTGAACCTGCGCTTTCATATGTCTGTAGCTTTACTTATTTAAAGCTAATGTACTTACTACTTGCACTTTCATATGTCTGTTTGTAGCTTTACTTATTGGTGGGAATGCTGATTCAGCATTCCCAACTATTGTTATCCTGTTCTTTATTTTTTCTGCTTCTTCTTCTTATTATTCCATACATTTTTTGGCTCTCCGTAACTTCTGCATACTTTCAGCAATTTAAACTATTCAACTTTTAAAATATTCAGCTCTTTCAGCAGACAATGGCACTTCAACTTTTCTTTTACTATTTATACTTTTTAAAAATGTAAGCTTTTAAGCATTTTATTTTAACATTAAAGTCAATAAGAGCAAGATTCAAATCCTTCAAATCTTCTTCCGCTCCCAAAAGTTTCAGCTCCTTCATACTTTCTCCTACAGACACCAAACAAACTTTAAAATGTTCACAATCAATTCAGCTATTAGGCTTGTGCTTTGATATATTTTACAGTTTTTGTGAAAAAGCTATTTGAGTTTAGTGATCTTTTCAGGATGTTTTTGCTTTATCAATGTGTGTGTATGTAGATTGTTAGAGTGGTGATTTCACAGCTTAGAGTGTAGGGCTTTGTAAGAATCATCTTAGTTATTTCTCTATGAATTGCTCTTACACCCACAATTGTAAATTGACATGCACAATTTATACATCGAAATGTAGGTATTTTTGTCTAGTTTCAGCCAATGTGCCCAGGTAAGCTATAGGATTTATAATTTTTGAATTATCTGCCTCAGAGCGGCAAGAACGTTGCTAAATCTCTCAATCAGCGTAATGTTATTTATGCTAATTCTTTCTTGAGCCAAACGCAAACAGAGAGTACTTTGAAACTGCGATTTCAGACTCATTTGTTATATTTATCTACACAAGTTTCATACCAATGCGTTCGCACAAGCCTTGTGTCTCTAATGATGAAGTTCTTGTATTGATAGCATATACGGTTTTGGATTTATAAAGGCTTCTGTGAAGTGGTCTTCAGCACCTTTCTCATACTGGATCTCACTGTCTACCAGTGTTTATACTTAGCAGGTGTTTGTAATTAAACATCAAAGGAAGGCTTGATTACAGCTGACGGAACACCTGCTGCTCCTCCTTATAGCATGACTCAGCACTTTTTAACAGACAATGAAATTACAATCACTCTCATTCAATTCAGTTTAGCGTCAGCTTTTACATTTTCTTTAAATATTCCACATATTTTATACATTAGTGGTGTTGTTGAACTTTTTAATGAAATTCATGTTAATTAAAACCATTCATACTTTTCCAACTATTCTCACTACTTCAACTTCTTCTTACGGATTTAAAACTGTTCATCCAGTTTAGCTTTAGCATTTTAGCTATTCAGCGCACACACACACACACACACACACACACAGAGAGAGAGAGACACACACACACACACACGAGAAACAGACACACACACACACACACACATCCATCCAAACACATCCAAACCTACACACACACACACTCACTCACATGCAGACACACACTCACTCACACACACACACACACACACACACACACACACACACACACACACATCCAAACACATCCAAACCTACACACACACACACTCACACACACACACACGCATACCTACAATCAAACACAAATACAGACACATACACACACACACACGCAGACACACATTCACACAAATCAGTCCCTCCAGAAAAACGCGATTAGCCATTTTCCCCTGTTGCCATGGGAACGTTATGAAGTGACGTAATTTCACCTACTGAGAACACAGTGTTGGGGAATCACTTTTTTTTCTCTTTTTCATCAAACCGCAGTTTTTGCAAGTTCCCGCAAGTTCCCGCAATTTTTGCAAGTTCCCGCATTTTCATCGCATAAAATGGCATAAATATCCCGCATATTCCATCGCATTTTTTAAGAAAACATGCCGCATAATCAAGGATTTTTGCCCGCAACAATCACAAAAAAACTCTGCGTTTTTCTGGAGGGACTGACAAATACACAAACACACTGACACACACACACACACAAACACACACACATACATATGCAGACAGATACACACAGGTCACAGAGATCAAAGCATGTTTACAAACAGTCATTAGCTCGTAACCATAACAACACATTCACAGACACTAAAGTTAAATACTACAGGAGACCCGGGTTCAAATCCCACTGCTGCACATTTATCAATTTATCTCTGAGGATAATGTTCTCTATTTTCTTTTCTTTATGTTTTCTCTATCTCACACACACATACACACACACATGCACAATTGTATGCAATAGACCTGTCTGGTAGTAATACAAAGAATTCATACTTTCAGCCTTTTAGTCAATGTATTTGAACTTCCAGCAATTGGAAGTCGCTGTCATTCTCTTCCTCTCTCTCTCTCTCTATCACTCTCTCTCTCTCCCTGTCTCTTTTTTCTTTCTTTCTCTCTCTCTTTTTGTCCCTCTCTCTCCCTTTCTCCCTCTCTTTCCCTCTCCCTCTCTCTCTGTCTCTCTCTCCCTCCCACTCTCTCTCGCTATCTCTCTCCTTTCCCTGTCCCCCTCTCTTCCTCTCTCTCCCTTTCACTCTCTCTCTTTCTATCCCTCTAACTCTCTCACTCTCCTTCTCTTTCTCTGTTTCTCTTTGTCTCTCTCTCTCTCTCTCTTTACTTTTAGCCTTTTTAGTCAAGTTATTTGAATTTCTACTTCTGACAGTATTTAGCTTCCAGCTTTTCTTCAGAAATGTATTTGAGCTCTATGCAGTTCAAGTTCCAAATTCAAAGTTTTTACAGCAGTGCACTGCTATCCATTTCAGATTTTTCAAACAATGTTTCATATTTCTGCATTTTCATCAATGTCTCTCAAAGCATTTTTAAGTCTTCTATAATTATTCATGATTTTGAAAGCCATTCAATTCAGTTCTGCATCAGCTTTTCAAAAAGCCTTTTAATATTGCACACATTTTATACATTAATGGTGTTTTTCAACTGTTTTTAATGAAATTTGTGTCCATTCAAACTTTTCCACCTATTCTCACTACTTCAGCTTCTTCTTACGGATTTAAGCTATTCATCCACTTTAGCTTTAGCAATTTAGCTATTCAGCATTCCCATGCATTTTCTGCAGGAAATGCATTTTCTAGTTTAAAGCTAATGTACTTGCACTTACTACTTGTTGTCTGGAGTTTGTACCTTCACAGTTGAAAGCAAAGCGTCAGCTAAATGACATGTAATGTAATGTAACATTTAGCCATACAAGCTATTTTTATCTGAAGTTGCTGGCAGGTTGATAAGGTTAGCCAATGACAAACATTAACATAAAATATGCCACATAAAACATAAAAAGCATAAACAAAAAACATAAAAGTGTCCATATTATGAAAAAAAACACTTTTCTGGGATTTGGGGTGTTATTTTGTGTCTCTGATGCTTCTACACACATATAAACCAATCCACAAAAAAAACCATCCATGCTGTTCTGAGTGAGATACGGTTGTGTGTGTGTGTGTGTGTGTGTGTGTGTGTGTGTGTGTGTGTGTGTGTGTGTGTGTGTGTGTGTGTGTGTGTGTGTGTGTGTATGCATGCGTATGTGTGTGTGTGTGTGTGTGTGTGATCCCCATGCTTTTGCATGATTGAACCTCTCTTTTCAAAGTGGAATTCCTTGTTGTGTGTAGTTTAGTCTCCATCCTCAGTGCTAGGAGAACATTGCTGTGGTGTTTCTGTATGAAACTGCCCAAACTGAAAATGTAGCTATTTTAGTCATTTTATAAGGATCACTGCATTTTGATCAAAAGACACGTTTGCTAGCAATAGTAGCTGTGGTACAGTGCTGCATTCATGCTGTGTGATTTCAAGATATTTATTTGCCTTGATTTAAAAAGTAGCTCTAAAACATGTTCGTATTGTCTGTCTTCTCAGTGGTGGTGTTGTACGTGCAAGGCCTGGGGACCAAGGAGTGGAGAGAGGTGAGTGGAAAGTCTCTGAGTTCACATGAAATGCTGGTTTTGTTTCAAATGCAGAATCCTGGATTAAAGTGAGAACTGGGCTGATCATTATGTTTGTGCTTTGCTGAAACATTAGCTTACAAAAAGTAAGCTGGTCCTAACAGTCCCCTATTGGTACTTGGAGTTAGGCTACTAATCATTTGCACATACTAACAGTTGTTTATGTTGCTATGAAAGTGAGCAGAATGGTTTCAGTTAAGAGAAGTGGTTCGTAAATGTATGTATTTAGACTATCATTCAGTCGGTTCGCTATTGTCTGCCACTTTTATTATAGAGGCAGAGTTTGCTTCTTCACATATATGCTTTGCTTCCTCATATATACAGTATGGACATGGAAAAGAATTACACTGAAGAAATTGGACTCTGAAATCTAGAAACTATGAAGATAATTAAGTGATAAACTCAATGCACACTGTAAACATGAATCTAACATCATTCATTCACTGTTCATATTCGTTATTTCCCCCCAGCAAAATATAAGGTCAAAAACATTGAGATGTCCTCTCCATGTTGTTACATGAATGTACCGTAGCCAACACTATAGTTACTGGTTCAATGAACTAAGACTATAATTTGGGAGGATTGTACAATTAGGATAGGCCTTTATTTCCACAGGACAGATGAAGACATGAAAGGGGAGAGAGAGGGGGGGGAATGATATGCAGCAAAAGGCCACAGGTCAGACTCAAACCCGCGGCTGCTGTGTCGAGGAGTAAACCTCTATATATGTGCGCCTGCTCTACCAACTGAGCTACATTAGGATAGGTTTTTAGAATTGTACAATCCACCCAAATTATAGTCCCAGTTCATTGGACAAAACACAAATTGTGTGCTATGAATGGCAAATGAAATGCACATGGAAGAGTAATATGCATGATCCTTTACTGTTAAGGAATAGAAAAAGAAATAAATCATCTGAAAAGTTATTTTGGTCTCTGACCTGTCTGCCGTTGTTAGAACCATTATAGAACCATTTGTATAGGACTTTATATAGACCACTGCCATCACAGCAACACATTTACAACTTTATCAACCTTTTCTAATTATCTCAACAACTGCCATATTATATTCACCAAACTTCTAACAACAATATAAACAGCAGTCTTCATAAACGCAATATAAGAGCACCAAAGACTGTCACATTAATCATTTTTAAAACAATAACAGTACTTAACTGAACAGCAATATGTGCCTGTGTTATTTTAATGCAGGCTAAAATAATAAGGTAAAACCACCACTATATCCCATCACATCTTTTACTTCTCAGTCCAAATTGGAAATATTAGCAAGCTAACATTAGCTAATCAACAGTTATGGCTGCCAGTTAGTAGGTGTAAATATGTAGTATGTGTGATCCCTTAAGGAAATGTTGAATTATCTCATTCAATTATTTTTCTATCTTAAAAAAATTAATTATCAAATAAATCTAACGTTTTTCCTTTTTCTATGTTTTATGCCATGATAACTTTGTTATACAGCTCAAAAGACATTTAGGAGCTATTCCTACTTCTGGCCATGGTTGCGCTTGTTAATTTGAAATGCACAACTTGCAGATAGAGTGTAAATGAGCTCACAGTGAATGATAATGTGACAGGAGCAAAAGAAAACGCTCAAAAATGGCTTGGCTTTCAGAGGGTTAAGGTCATAAATTGTCTTCTGTAAATTTGCTGTAGGTATTATATTTGCTGACTGTTTTTAACCTGTTAACATCCACTGCCAGCAACCTGTTTGCAATATTTATTAATATTTCAACTTTAAGCATTATTTCACGAATGTGACACTTTTGTCAATATGGACATACTACATCATTAGATCGGTTAGATTCTCAGCTATCTAATTCTTCAGTTCATTTAATGGAAATCATAGCACCAAAGCATGACTCATTTAGATGTACAGACCTCAAAAAACATAAAAAGGATTAAAAGTGACGACTCCTTTAAAGCAGTCGTAAAGTCTGATTTAGTCCGTCAGGGTCCAACAATCAAAAGACCTAAAGGGTTTTTCATAGAACATAATCCAGTAGGTACAAAATGCTGTGTAAAAACCGGGACAGCCCCTGACATACAGCAAGTCCTCCCAGTGTGAAAGGCCAATACGCGCTGTCACTTGTTTTTGTTGCCGTGGTATAACAAGCTCTGATAGAGCTCCGGGCGTCCCGTGACTTGACTGTTTACGCCGCCATTTTGGCAGGAAAGAAGTGGCAAAAATGAACGGCGCCAGCACAGATTTCAACCCGTCCGAGTTCACTGCTCACTTTAACTCAAAACACATAGGCAGCTATAAAGCAAAACTTGATCGTTTAAATATGTGTGATCCATATAATGCTCCCGGAGTTGTTTTTATGAGCTTTATAAGTGAAACAGAAAGCTTCTCTGACCTTCAGTATCCAGACATTTACAACTACCTAATCAACTTTCCTTCGTCCTACTCTGGAGAGTCTTTAAAGCCTACAAAAGCCTGGAGGGATACAAATGGACGCAATCAACTTTATTTGTGATGAATATTCAGCTTTGGAGTCTACCGGCTAAAAATGCTTTGTCGTCACTGGAAGGGTAAGTTATCTAAAGTGTAACATTAATGCAGTCAGTGTTATAACTTTTATTGCTAGCTAGCTAGCGTTAGCTAGTCTGTAACGGTTAGCTAGCTATTAATGTTGGCTGACGTACATTAGCTATATCCAGTCCCTCCAGAAAAACGTGATTATGCGATCGCAGAATTCAATGCATAATCAGCCAAAGTCTGCATATTTATGCGGGGGCCGCATTTTTTAAAATACGCCGCACTTTCGCCGCATAAATTGCCGATTTCCGCGCAAAATATGCGGGGCTTGCATGATTTCATAATCCCCGCATTTTCGTTGCAAATAAGTCACATATATCTCAGCAGAAAGTTGAAAAATGTTGCGTTTACTTCACACAAGAGCAGCCATTTTCCCCTGTTGCCATGGGAACGTTATGAAGTGACGTAATTTCACCTACTGAGAACACGGTGTTGGGGAATCACTTTTTTTTCTCTTTTTCATCAAACCGCAGTTTTTGCAAGTTCCCGCAAGTTCCCGCAATTTTTGCAAGTTCCCGCATTTTCATCGCATAAAATGGCATAAATATCCCGCATATTCCATCGCATTTTTTAAGAAAACGTGCCGCATAATCAAGGATTTTTGCCCTCAACAATCACAAAAAAACTCTGCGTTTTTCTGGAGGGACTGTATATCGCACACTTTTCATCACAAAAATGCCATTAGATCTTTATAACAGGTAAGTCATTCCCAGAGACTGAATGACCCTCAGTTGAAGCCATGGATGGTTGTCAGGAATGATGAGGTTGTGTTAGGAGCCCACTGTAATTGCACAGCTGGACTGGGTGAGTGCTGCTCCCATGTGTCAGCTGTGTTGTCCAGGGTATGGCAGCATAACCAGGAAAGAGAAGAAGAGATAGCTGTAACATCAAAGAAGTGCAAGTGGGCCACACCAAGTGAGGAATCGTTGAAAAGAGTAGAATATGGACATCATTTTTAACAACACACAACGAGGTAAAAAAGAGAGATCATCCAAAGGCCACTCTGCCATACCACCAGCTTTCCCACCTCTGACCCATACAGAGCAGGCCCAACTTTACAACAACCTCCCCAAAAGCTGTACACAAGAGGGACAGATCATAAAGCCAGCAGTCCTCTCTGTTGTAACAGACTACGCAGCATTATATGCGCCAAAAGCTGTCCTGCTACATCTACTAGAACCCTTCACAAATCTTTATGACAAGCAGACAAGGGAGGAAAGTCTAGCAGAGTTACAAGACCGAGCAGAAGCATTGCTTTAACACATAACTGTGACAAAAGAACAGGTATATCATTTTATATGAGTATTGTTTAGAATAAATGAAGCCAAGAGCTTAGAGATAATAGTCAAATATAAACGGAAACACAGTATGTGTATGTTGTCAGACTAAAATAATACACTTAATGTAATTATGAAACCATTTGAATCATATTTTCAGAGTCATATCGTACAGAAGACTTGAGCACAGTCTAAGTCCAAAACCTGCTTTGATCAGAGAAGTGTTAGGATAACAGCATCTACCTTCAGAGCAGCCATTAAGACAGATGTCAAAAATCCCTCGGTGTCCCTGATAAGAAAGATATGCTGTCCAAAGTCTCATAGCTTCACCACTGAGGCTACTAGGTATTTATGAGTGTAGAAGATAAGTTTAGCAGTTGAGCTCATGTATCTCATGTATGAGCTCACTAATCCTTAAATGTAAACCATGAATTCCACTTTGCCAACATTTATCATTTAATAGCCTTTGGTCTCTGCGATTGTTATATTGATGCATACTAGGCATCGGAGTTCTAATCTAAACTATCTAAACTGTTTGTATTTGTTTTCCAGATGGGGATGTAAGCATGAGGACAAGTCCTGGTAGAAACTGCTGGATTCAGGATTTCACCCGCACATCCATTTATTGGAGCCTCACCTGATGGATGTTTCCTGCAGCTGCTGTGGTTCTGGTGTTATAGAGATAAAGTGCCCATTTTGTGCCAAGGACCTCTCTGTAAATGAGGCAGTTAACGCTCTTGCAGACTTTTGCCTTGAAAAAGATGAGCAAGGAAGCATCAGACTAAAGAGGGACCATGCATTTTATTATCAAGTACAAATGCAGTTGTTTGTTACTGAAAAACCTTATTGTGATTTTATACTTTGGACTGAAAGGGAAAATACTTCACCTTTTGTGGAACGTGTGACACCAGATGTGCCATTTTTCCTAAACAGTGGATATGTCCTAGCTGCAGAAAAGTGATCAATTCACAAAAAGAAAGAATTAGTCGTGAGAGGATTAGAAAAGGAGTTGGCCCACAATCTTTATTCAGTAAAAACAGACGAGACAAGTGGGACAAGACTAAACATTGTACATTTGGTGACATGACAGGGATTTGTAACAGCAAAAGAAAAGAAATCAAGGGGTAGGGATCGGCACCGAACGTCGATACTTTGGAATTGGAGGGATTTTAACTGATATTTGTCTGATTTAAAGGCTTATTCTGTACAAACCACGTGTTGTGTGGCTGATAGTGATGTTTAGAAGTTGTTTTGTGTTTAATGTATTATTGTTGATGTTGAAATGGATTTTAAAACATGGTATCGAAAAAAGTTTCGTTGAGAAACGAGCATCGAAACTGAGGTATCGAAATTGGCACCGGATCGAAAGATTTTGAACGAATACGAACGTAATATGCTATTAAATTAATATAACTACTGTAATACTTATTTGTTGTCATTATTGCCTAACAGCTCAGATGGTAGATCATGTCAGTTAGCTCCATAGACAGTAAAAGAAAGGTTGTTTCTCCAACTTTGGTCAGTTACAAGGCAGGATTAGCCGGGAGACTTCTTCTAAAGGAGGGCGCACATGGAAGTACTTCTTCTGGAGATTATGGTGAACTTGTGTGTGTTGTAGCAGTGCTTTGCCATTGAGAACGAGCTAGCATGCTAACGCTAGCGCTAGCATGCTAACGGTTGTGTTTAGCCCGTCGTTTCGGCTAGTTACGTAACAAGCCCTGCAGATTTTGAACAGCTCACCCGGAGACTGAAGGCAGGACACATTCAGAAACCGTATCTCACTCAGAACAACATGGATAGATTTTTTTCAAAGTTTGTATGCGTGTGGAAGCACCAGAAACACAAAATAACACCCCAAATCACAGAAAAAGTGATTCTTTCATAATATGGGCACTTTAATGATTCTCTATCAGGCCATAGAATTAGACTTGGCACCAATCTGCAATACATTACATCAATACAGTGTTTGAAAAGCTTTGAAACAGTGGTCGAATCAAAAGACAAATTCATTCTCATCTTAATTAAAGCCAGCATGTACTGCTGAAAGATTTGAGATAGCCTAACCCATTAGTAGTGAATATGTTTGTAAACCAGTGAGGATATTAACCTTTTTATCATTGTTTTGTAGACTCTTCTCATTCAGTGCAGTTCTATTCATTTTCTCTTTTATTAACAACATATTTTCAGTTTGCAGAGCATGGCATTCCAACTGAATGTGTTGGTGGAGTTGCTGGATCGTCATTTTCATCGGGAAAAGGCAGAATGTTTTCATGTTCAAGTTCTTTGTTGATGTTAGATTCCTTCACCTGGTCTGCAGTAGGACGCTTGCTGTTGTCTTGAGGACAGTCTGTTACCAGGCCCGTCGCGACAAGGCAAGCAAACCAAGCTATTGCTTGGGGCCCCGAGCTGGCCTGGGGCCCCAAGACAACGACTGGTTAAGAATAAAATGCAACGACAAACTGTGAGCACCCCTAAACTGTGAGCACCCCTTTGATAGTCAATGCAGTAAAGTGCAATGACACTGTTATCGGGATCCCCCTCAAGGGGCCCCTCTTCTGATCTCTGCTGCCGGCAAAATACAAAACCTCCGTCGGCAGTCATCATGAAGCGGAATTATGCTTCAGGAAGCCAGAAAAGGAAGAAGAGAAAGGAAGAGGAGGATAAGAAAAACGAGATAGTGGTAAGTGATAAATTACACTGGATAAAAGAGCTCTACTTGTCTTGGTGTAATTTTGCAGCAGGTAGGCTAGCAAAATTATGTTTATGTTAGCTAACGTTACCTGTAACCTGCCTGACGGCAAATGCTGCTTGTAACGAACAGTTAGTGCAACTTCGGACGGAATATGGTTACATACTACTGTAATATGTTTTTTAACGGGATAAGAAAGACGCAGATCTGTTCCAGAATCACTGTTTATCGTATTTAATGATATGACATTGCTATAGCTTTGTAATAGGTTTTGATGAAAGTGACATAACGTTAACATGCTATACTAACTATTCCACCGTGATAATATTTACCAAATGGGGGTTAGGAAAAGCACACAATATATTCCGTGCATCAAACATTAGCTTAATGTTTTTAAGCATTAGTAACCCTTAACAAAGTGTTAGGAATATCTGGTCCGTCTATCTATGTAATGTTTATAGATGTTTTAAAAATGGTTTCTTAAAGGTTTACAAAAAATGTGTAATCATTACCCGATACCTAATATATTATATGATAGATATAATGTGTGTTACAATAAACTGTTAATTTACAGCACTACAAATAATTAGTAAACATTTAATTATAATTTCATTGTTTGTTAACAGTAAAAAGACTGTTTGCTAACAGTTAAATGACAATTGACTAAAGATTAATTAACTATCAATTTACCATCTATTAATGATTGTTATTATAAAGTGTTACCATCTTTTCTTTCTCCCTCAAGGTGCTTTGCTTAAACTTCTCAGCCCTCAGGCTCTTCCTAAGGATACCTCCACTGATGAAGGTAGAGTGAATTTCTCTCACTGAGCTGAGCTGTTAATAGTGACCTCTTTCAATATGCTAACAGTGAAATGGTAAAACGTACTTCACAGGTAATTTCAGATTTTTTTTCAATTATTTTCCCAGCTACACCATCAACTTCATCCTCAACATCAACAGATGCATCACTTCTCAGTGCTGATGTTTCCTCTATAGCACAAGGTACCACCACAAGCTCTATAATTGTAGCTGATATCCTGCACAGCCCAGAGTTTAAACTGATAAGTGTGTGCTGTCATATTGTTAGAAAAAAACAGTGCAAATCACTATTGAATTCTCAGCAAACTGTGTAAATACCAGTCACTTTTGCCCATGGACATTTCAGAATTTATAATATACAGTAGTGCCTGTCAAATTTATAGGTGCACAGTTTATGCAACAGCAGTTTGATTGCTTTATTTATATAAAATGTGGGTGAACTTAAACTTTATGGCTATGCTGTGGTTCCTGTAGGCGTGGGTGCGGGGGGGAACTCCATGTCCATTTTGCTTGGGGCCCCCAAATTCCTTCAAACGGCCCTGTCTGTTACATCCATTACTGCTGCAGCTGATGCTGCTTTCTCTCTTCTTTCAAGTCTGCTCTTCTGTCTTCTGTTGAATACATCTAACCTCATTCTTCTTTTTCTCTTCTCCGGGGATGGAACATGATTGAAGATTGAAGGAACGTAGTCAGGGGACAGAGGGTTGTCACTCTTTTTCCCTAAAACATAAGTACATAGAAACAACATGAACAAATCGTAAATGTCCCGCAACATTTCAATGAGTATGTGGCTTCTTTAAGGTTAGCTAACGTTAGCCTTTGTAATCCACAAGAAATCTGCATAGCTAGCTAGGTATAACTTGCACTTTCGTAATTACTAGCTAGCTAGCTAACTGTTGTGACTAGCAAGGGATACAGCTCCGGCCGGAAAGTGCGCAAAATAACCCTAAAAGCTAGGCTAATATAATAATATAATTTTAATATTTTCAACCAGGAAATTCATGATAGTTCTTCTGATGCACTTCAATCCAAACCACGATCTTTTCCCTAAACCTAATCAGTCATTTGATGCCTAATGTAAACTTAACTTTCATCGCCGTAGCTGTATCCCTACTAGCCTCAGCCATTAGAAACCGTTGTAGCCCGTTTGCTAGCTAACGGCAGCTACATAAATAAGATATTTCTGTTACGTTACCTGATATGAAGTGGTCACAGCATAACCGAGATCCATTGTTTGTGGGCTCCCATCGCTCAGTTTGGTTCTGTCTGCTTCTAGCACGTTTTATGGCAGCAATCCATTTACTTCTTCTCTCGGGATCTTTGTGAATCCTATAAAATGCTCTCCCTTTATCTTTTCCCCGATGGTTCTGGCATCCAGGCGCACAACAGCTATCCACCATGGTGGTTTATTGAAAAAGGCAGCAAATTACAATAGGAACAACTAGCTAGTAACGTAGCTAGCTAACTCGTCTCTGGCTTGGCTCAGCTCCGACTCTGGCGCTCGGCTCTCCACTTTCCTGCCAAAATGGCGGTGTTTTGATATTGACTGGTGCATGCTGGGATAGTGTGACGTCAACTCCCGGAGCTCTATTGGCTATCAACACTCACTCAAGAGGATTGAAGCCAATCTTTTTCCCTTTCCAACGATGTATGGGTTGGGTAGGTAGGTCGCACGGGAGCCAAAACAATGTCAACACTTAGCAGCTCCTTGTCCCATCTTCGTTGCAGTGCAGAGAGAAGCACGTACCACGCACAACGAGCAGCTTCCAATAGGATTTTACCGCACAATTGTCTCTACTTTGGTACTTTACGACTTTGTTTTATTTTTGGATTTTTCTGTTTTACAATGGCTAAGTCAACCAAGAACAAGTTTACTACAGAAGAGGCATTAGAAATGGTTTTAGCATCGTCATCGCTTTTTATCGATCTTTCTAGCCATGTTTCCCTTCCTAATTTGTCTATCATATCAATAATGTTAGATATATAACTACTTTATTGATCAGTTATTAATAAATTTAGGAGGATATGCAGCCTGTGTGTTTTTTGCTTTGGGTGTGAAGCCTGGGCCTGTGGCATCAAACTACAGTAATTTACTAAGCAGCCTTCTGACCTATTTATTTATTTCATTATTGTTTTATGTTAGATTAAATTATTTTTGCTGAACATTGTGAACAGGCAGGCATTACTTTGAGCTTCTTTTATGTGTATTTACATATATATATATATATATATATATATATATATATATATATATATATCCATCCATCGTCGTCCGCTTATCCGTGGTCGGGTCGCGGGGGGAGCAGCTCCAGCAGGGGACCCCAAACTTCCCTTTCCTGAACCACATTAACCAGCTCTGACTGGGGGATCCCGAGGCATTCCCAGGCCAGGTTGGAAATGTAATCTCTCCACCTAATCCTGGGTCTTCCTCGAGGTCTCCTCCCAGCTGGACGTGCCTGGACACCTCCCTAGGGAGGCGCCCAGGGGGCATCCTTACCAGATGCCCGAACCACCTCAACTGGCTCCTTTCGACGTGAAGGAGCAGCGGCTCTACTCCGAGCTCCTCACGGATGACTGAGCTTCTCACCCTATCTCTAAGGGAGACGCCAGCCACCCTCCTGAGGAAACCCATTTTGGCCGCTTGTACCCTGGATCTCGTTCTTTCGGTCATGACCCAACCTTCATGACCATAGGTGAGGGTAGGAACGAAAACTGACCAGTAGATCGAGAGCTTTGCCTTCTGGCTCAGCTCTCTTTTCGTCACAACGGTGTGATAAACTGAATTAATACCGCCCCCGCTGCGCCGATTCTCCGACCAGTCCCCTCACTCGCAAACAAGACCCCAAGGTACTTAAACTCCTTCACTTGGGGTAAGGACTCATTCCCTACCAGGAGAAGGCACTCCATCGATTTCCTGCTGAGAACCATGGCCGCAGATTTAGAGGTGCTGATCCTCATCCCAGCCGCTTCACACTCGGCTGCAAACCGATCCAGTGAGTGCTGAAGGTCACAGGCCGATGATGCCATCAGGACCACATCATCTGCAAAGAGCAGCGATGAGATTCCCAGCCCATCGAACCGCAACCCCTCCCTCCCATGACTACGCCTTGATATCCTGTCCACAAATACTACGAACAGGATTGGTGACAAAGCGCAGCCCTGGCGGAAGCCAACCCTCACCTGGAACGTGTCCGACTTACCGCCGAGAACCCGGACACAGGTCTCGCTTTGGTCATACAGAGATTGGATGGCCCTGAGAAGGGACCCCCATACTCCCGCAGCACCTCCCACAAAGTCTCCCGGGGGACCCGGTCATATGCCTTCTCCAGATCCACAAAACACATGTAGACTGGATGGGCATACTCCCAGGCCCCCTCCAGGATACTTGCTAGAGTAAAGAGCTGATCCGTTGTTCCACGACCAGGACGGAATCCGCATTGTTCCTCTTCAACCTGAGGTTCGACTATCGGCCGAACCCTCCTTTCCAGCACCTTGGAGTAGACTTTACCAGGGAGGCTGAGAAGTGTGATACCCCTGTAATTGGTACACACCCTCTGGTCCCCCTTTTTGAACAGGGGAACCACCACCACCGGTCTGCCACTCCTTTGGCACTGTCCCAGACTTCCACGCAATGTTGAGTAGGCATGTCAACCAAGACAGCCCCTCCACACCCAGAGCTTTCAGCATTTCTGGACGGATCTCATCAATCCCTGGGGCTTTGCCACTGTGGAGTTGTTTGACTACCTCAGTGACCTCCACCAGGGAAATTGACGACAATCCCCCGTCATCCTCCAGCTCTGCCTCTAACAAAGAGGGTGCATCAGCTGGATTTAGGAGTTCCTCAAAGTGCTCCTTCCACCGCCCTATTACCTCCTCAGTTGAGGTCAACAACGTCCCACCCTTACTGTACACAGCTTGGATCGTTCCCCGCTTCCCCCTCCTGAGGTGGCGGACGGTTTTCCAGAAGCGCCTTGGTGCCGACCGAAAGTCCTTCTCCATGTCTTCTCCGAACTTCTCCCACACCCGCTGCTTTGCCTCTTTCACGGCAGAGGCTGCAGTCCTTTGGGCCCTTCGGTACCTTGCAACTGCCTCCGGAGTCCTCTGGGATAACATATCCCAGAAAGAGTCCTTCTTCAGTCGGACGGCTTCCCTGACCACCGGTGTCCACCACGGTGTTCGAGGGTTACCGCCCCTTGAGGCACCTAAGACCCTAAGACCACAGCTCCCTGCCGCAGCTTCAGCAATGGAAACTTTGAACATTGTCCACTCAGGTTCAATGCCCCCAGCCTCCACAGGGATGCACGAAAAGCTCCGCCGGAGGTGTGAGTTGAAGGTCTGTCGGACAGGAGCTTCCTCCAGACGTTCCCAATTTACCCGCATCACCCGTTTGGGCTTACCAGGTCTGTCCAGAGTCGTCCCCCACCCCCTGACCCAACTCACCACCAGATGGTGATCAGTTGACAGCTCCGCCCCTCTCTTCACCCAAGTGTCCAATACATACGGCCTCAGATCAGATGAAACGATTATAAAATCGATCATTGACCTTCGGCCTAAGGTGCTCTGGTACCAAGTACACTTATGAGCATCCCTATGTTCGAACATGGTGTTTGTTATAGACAATCCATGACTAGCACAGAAGTCCAATAACAGACAACCACTCTGGTTTAGATCAGGGAGGCCGTTCTTCCCAATCACGCCTCTCCATGTGTCTCCGTCATTGCCCACATGTGCTTTGAAGTCCCCCAGCAGAACTATGGAGTCCCCCTCCGGAGCCCCATACAGGACTCCATTCAAGGTCTCCAAGAAGGCCGAATACTCTGAACTCTTGTTTGGTGCATATGCACAAACAACAGTCAGAGTTTTCCCCCCAACAACCCGCAGGCGTAGAGAGGCGACCCTCTCGTCCACCGGGGTAAACTCCAACGTTGCGGCGCTCAGCAGGGGACTTGTGAGTATCCCCACACCCGCCTGGCGCCTCACACCCTGGGCAACTCCGGAGAAGAAAAGAGTCCAACCCCTCTCCAGGAGTACGGTTCCAGAACCGAGACTGTGCGTAGAGGTAAGCCCCACCAGATCCAACTGGTAGCGCTCCACCTGATGCACAAGTTCCGGCTCCTTCCCCCACAGCGAGGTGACATTCCACGTCCCCAGAGCCAGCCTCTGCTCCCCGGGTCTGGTCCGTCGAGGCCCCTGACCTTCATTGCCACATTGATATGCAGAGTTCACAATTAATACCAAAAATAACACCAAAAATATGGTAATGTTAGATGTGCTTCACTCAGCAGCTAAAAAAACAATGGTAATCTATTGAGTGGCTGATAAAGTATAAACATTCACTAGCCATTTAGCTGGTGGACGAAAAACTTTATTTTTAACCATGTACAGTATGTATGTAACTATAAATGTATAGTAACGTTACCAGTCAACAGTATGGACATACCTTCTCATTCAATGGGTTTCCTTATTTTTATTTTCTATAAGCTAAGTAGATAATTACTGAATACATCAAAACTATTATGTAGTATGCAAAAAAGTGTCTAAAAAAACGTTTAGTGTTCATAAAATAATGCTTTATATTTTAGATTATTCAAAGTAGCCTTGACAGTCCCTCATTACTCACATACAGGTCAGTTAATCAGGATAGGAAGGCCATGACTTACATATGCTTTAGAGAATATTACAGTACAAAAAAATATTCATCAAGCTTGTGAACACATTGGACAGTTTATTTTACTGTATTCACATTACATTACACTTTCGAGATGATAAATAATGGATGGGGGATATTTTACTAAATTATGTTGTGTTTTGTAGGTCTGATGAAGATAGTGATTCAGATTGGGAGCCTGACACACTACCAGAAAGGCCACAGACCCCCTCCCTTGCTGATTCCAGTCAAAAGAAGCGGCAGCGGTCCTCTGCAGCTAAGAGCATTGCTTCCAAAGGGAATGCCGCTTCCAGCACACCCACAGCTGGATGTCCACGTGCTGCCAAAAGGACACCTCGAGCATCAGGCTCTCCCAGTGCCCCCCAGACAGCGGAACAGCAGTGGCAGTCATTGGATGAAGAGGATGTGGAGCCTGCTCCGATGATCTTCATGTCAATCCGGCAGCCTGGACCGCAGCAGGAGACGAGGACTGCTCACAGTCCACTACATCTTTTCTGCCTTTTTTTTTTTACTGATGCTGTGTTCTAGTCACTCTTGCCAAACACAAATGCATATGGAGTAGCAAAACAAGAAGGGAGGAGAGGAACATGGCAGGACTCATGTTCTCCTTTATTGCCATGGTAATTTACATGGGCTTGGTGAAAGTGCTCTGCCATGGTGGACTACATGGAGAGGGACCTGACTCCACTCACTCCCATTCCCTGCGATGTCACGGAACACATTTTTTAATGTTTGCAAAGACCTGCACATCAGTGACATGAAAGCAGATCAAGATAATGATGCCAAGAGGGGGACACCAGGATACGACTGTCATTCAGTTCAGCTAGCAACATCTACTTAATCCTCTTTGTAGATAACTACTCATGCTGGATATAGTTGTTTCCTCTATGTCGGGCCATGGCAGAATCAGCAAAAAGATAACCACTCAGATTACATTCTTTCGGACCAGGGCTCCCAATTCATCTCTTCTGTATTTGGAGAAACCTGCAAAAAATGGAACTTGACACAAAAGAAAACTACACCTTACCATCCACAGACCAACATCACAGAACTAGTTCATCGAAACTTGAAGGCCATGATTGCATCATACGTGGTGGATCAAAAAACCTGGGATAAGTACTTACCAGAGTTCCGCTTTGCCCTCAACACAGCTGTTCATGAGTCCACAGAAGTGACCCCGGCAGAACTCAGTGTTTGTCGGACACGTAAAGGCCCAATGGATTCCAAGCTGAACCCCAAGTTCTGTGTGCTGGATAACCATCCTACCACAATATGGCCCAAATATCTGCAACAGTTTGTATTGAAAAACCTACAGAACGCGAGGAGACATCAGAAAACCAAGTATGACAGTCTGAAAGACAGTCTGGTTGAAATCTCACCCATATTCCAAAATGGAAAAGTCGTTTTCAGTCAAACTTGCACCACAGTGGAAAGTTCCTTATTGTGTCACCAGAAAAGTCGGTCCTCTGGCTTCTCTCAGGGGGGAGGAGTGTGACAACCTGGAAAATATCACCAGTTTTCACCAGCTGTTTTAATCCCACGGAAGCGGCCCTTTTCAGACTGACGCATCAAATTGTCCCCAGTTCGCGCCAGTGTTGAAACACTTCCGTGTAGTGTAGAACGAGACGGACGGGGCAGTACAGAGGACCAGTCAGTTAAGTGCGTCAGTTAACAAAGTTGGGTTGTTTTAGTCCCTTTAGAAACGTTTACAAGTCCTGACCTCTCCTTACTGATCAACCTCCCTGCAAACTCCAGATCACTCCACTTCCACTCCTCAGCTGCTGAGAGACATCGGCCATCCACCGACAACTTAATCAAAAAGCTGGACTGGATTCACGGGCTGACTGTACTGACTACCTGACCGACTGATCAAATGACTTGAATGTGGTAACAACAAACTGAACAGATTTTTTGGGTTTTCTCCAATTTAATTATGAAAACCCAAAGTTGGAGTTTTTTTTGGCTTTGTGGACTTTGTGACTGTGGGATTTTGGTTAATACACTGTGGCCGGGGGTACGGAAGTACAAGGTGTTACAACCTGCTCATCAGATAAACATTCACACACATTTACACTCCGATGCACAGCATCAGGGGCAACTCAGGGTTCAGTGTCTTACCCAAGGACACTTCGACATGGGACCGCAGGGATTGAACCAAGAACCTTCTGATTGGCAGTTATCCGCTCTACCACTGAGCCACAGCCGGTCATCAGGTGGGGAATCAGCATACTCTCTAACAGGTGACCAGGTACCAGCAGTGCTCGGGCACCAGATGAGATTGGATCAGAGACCACAGGATGTAGTAGGTAAAGCAGAACTTTCAGCTCTCTCTAGTCAGCGGAGTGGAGATGTAGGATGTCAGCATTTCCGAACAGAGGAAGGACAGCACGGAAGTGAAGCGGATTCAGAGGAGGATGGCTCCATATCTGTTGGCTCTATCAAATTCCACGCACTTCCGCGTAGCTCCTACACACCTGTCTACGTTCCCAGATCAACACAAGTGAGTAGTGTTGCTTGGGATTATGTCCCACCTTCTGCATTGCGGCCAGCCTGTGTCCACACTGTCTCCAGTGTATCCACTAGTGTCACAGATGAGCTATACATCCCCTCAGGCTTTAGCTCCAGCAACAGGGAGCTCTCAACAGACAACATATACCAGTTGGTCACAGCCCATCCACCCAGCTCAGGCAGTTACTCAGCCGTTGCAGCCTTCCTATCATCTGCCCTATCCCCCAGCTCAGGCAGTTTCTCAGCCGTTGCAGACTTCCTATCAGAACATTACAAGTATAGGGTCTTCGTGGAGCAGCTGGGGCTGGAAGAAGCCCGCCTAATTGCACAGGCTTGCCGCCATTATGCTCAACCCTACACTGCTGCAATGCAAGCCCTGCAGCAGGAATATGGACAGCCTCATCAGCTTTCCCAAGGGGAAATCGCTGCAATCTTGAATTCACCTGAAGTCAAAGCGGGGGACTTCAAAGCCTTCCAAAGTTTCGCCCTACGTGTTGACTTGTTGGTAGGGATGCTCACCTCTCTAGAGGGTCCTAATGGACTAGAGTTGACGTCCACAAGCCATGTGGATAGGCTTCTCAGTAAGCTTCCTAGAAATTTGAGGGACAGCTTCATAGAGCATCTTTAAGTGCGTGGTCGACTGTGGACACAGGGCCTTAATCCTTACAATCTCAGAGACCTTGCAGGGTGGATGAAGGTGAAGGCTGAAGCTCAACGGCTGTCATCCAAACTTTGTCAACCAAACCGAGAAGCCATTAATGGCGAAAAGGGACAAGAACGCAGGTTCACCCAAGCAAAGGGCTCCGCCAGTGACCATCTACCATGGTAGTGACACCTCCCAGGCTGAGCCTACACCGCTTATGGTATCAACACCCCCAACCCTGAAAACAAAGAAATGCAGACTGAGAGTCTGCCTCTTTTGTAAAAGTAACGATCACTATCGCACAATGCCCGACGATTGTGACGCAGACAGCAGATCAGATAGACGTGGATTACAGAGGGTAGAAGATGTTGTAAGTGTGGTCGCACTGGCTATGAGCCTGGCACATGTACACTAAAGAAACCATGCAGTGAATATCAGGAGAATCACTTCCATGTACTGCACGTCATCGCTAATCCAAGTTCAGGTGTCTACCTCATCACCCCAGTGGAGGGAGCATCACTGACCCCTATCAAACAAGTTGCAGGTGTCTATCTGAAGGTCGTTCTTGTCATTGTGAGTAATGGAATGAAATCATTGCATACATATGTAATTCTGGATGACAGCACCGAACGTACCATCATTCTCACAGAGGCAACACACCATCTTGGGGTTGAGGGAGAACTTGAGTCGATGGCCCTGAGAACAATAAGACAGGACATTGCCCACATCAAGGGGTCATCTGTTAGTTTCCAGATCGCATCACCGTCTCAACCTGACAAAGGTCATGCCATCATAGCGGCCTTCTCTGCTAACCGCCTGACATTGGCTGAACAGTTGTACCCAGTGTCTGCTTTGCAGAGGTGCTACCGCCACCTGAGAGGAATCCCGATCCAGCTCTTCAGCAAAGTGCAGCATCTTCTCGTCATCGGAGCCGATAACACGCACCTGATCGTGGCCAAGGAACCTGTACGTCTTAGCTCTAGTGGCGGACCAGCAGCAGTACACACAAAGCTTGGCTGGACTCTCCAGGGGCCTGACGGACTCATGCCTCATCGGGTGCCAACCAACTGCTACTTTACCTGCTTCAGACCAGCTCCCGATGACCTTTATCAACACGTGGAGCGTTTGTGGCAGCTCGATGTCCTGCCCTTTAAGAGTGAGAAAATGGCAACACGGTCACGTCAGGACCAAGAAGCCTTAAATCTCCTGGAGGAGCGCACAATCTGGGTGAAGGATGGTGATACCTTGAGATATGCTACGCCCTTGCTGCGTATCAAAAATGCACCTCTACTGAGAGCACCTGTTGACGTTGTGATGCTGATTCTGCAACACACGGAAAGGAGACTGGCAGGCGACCTGGACAGAGCGCTTATCTACGAGGCAGAGATAAAGAAGCTCATTGATGCAGGGTGCGTATAAAGGCTCAGTCGAGAGGAGGTTGCCCAGACGCGTGAGTCGTGGTTTATTCCACATCATTTGGTTGAAGACAACGGAAAACACAGGCTTGTGTTTAATTGTTCCTTCACTTATCAGGGACTCTCCCTCAATGACCAACTCACTCCAGGTCCAGCTCTTAGTCCGTCATTGCTTGGGGTGCTCTTGAGGTTCAGAGAGCATTCCGTGGCAGTGAGCGGCGACATTAAGGCAATATTCCACCAGGTGCACCTGTTACCCGAGGATCAACCCCTGGTGCATTTCGCCTGGACCTAAGACAGAGTGAGCCCCCAGACATCTACCAGTGGAAATTCTTGCAGTTCAGCACAATTAGCAGCCCCCGTTGTGCTACCTTTGTGCTTCAAAAGCATGTAAAGGATTATGCAGCTGGAAATGAGGACGTTATGCAAGCTCTAGAAGAGTCGTTCTATGTTGACAACTGCCTCCAGAGCCTTTCTACTGCTGCAGCTGCTACACGTCTGGTGGACAAAATCCGCAACCTACTGGAAACTGGTGGGTTCAAGATCTGTCAATGGACAAGTAATGATTCATCTGTTGTCTCTCATCTCCCTGCTGAAGCTAAATCCCAAACCACCGATCTCTGTCTTCTGGAGAAGCACTCCGACCCACAAGAACCGGCTCTGGGACTGAGTTGGCACTGTCTTTCTGATAGGCTTGGCTACAAGATCAGACCGCTATAGACATTAGCGCCTACCATGCGCACTATGTACCGTGTGTAGGCCACCCAGTATGATCCCTTAGGCGTGATCATCCCATACACTACACGGGCGAAGGTTCTGATCCAGAAGTTATAGGCAAGAAAGAGAGACTGGGATGATCCTAACCTCCCCCGTGATCTTTTGGCAGCATGGGTCTACTGGGAGAAGGAACTACCAGACTTGGCGAACATTGCCTTGCCTCGGAGGTGTGCACCACGACAGTTCGACCCAGCAGACACAGAATACAATCTACATGTATTCTGCAAGGTTCATGTCGCACCAAAGCGGCAATTATCAATGCCACGACTTAAACTCTGTGCAGCATTAACCGGGGCCCAACTATCTTCCCTCCTGCACAAGGGGCTCACGATAACACTTATGAGCACCCATCTCTGGACTGATTCAATGACAGTCTTGTCCTGGCTGAAATCTGACTCCTGTCGTTTCAAGGTTTTTGTCAGCACCAGAGTCACGGAGATACAGGAGTTAACTAAACCCTGTGATTGGAGATACGTCGAATCAGCCAACAACCCGGCAGATTATGTCACCAGAGGCAAAATGCTGGCTGAGCTCACGGTCCCAAACCGTTGGATCCAAGGACCTGCATTCCTCTGGGGCCCATTAGAGCAGTGGCCAGCTCCACCAAGTGTACAAGAGTCAGAGGTTTGAGGTCAGAGGATGAGCTGAGAAGGGATGTCTTCTGTGGGCTAACTCAGTCAACTCCGTCGATGTCAACCCCAGATGTCACTCAGTTTACAGACTGGTCAGAACTGGTAAAGGCCACACAGCAGGCTTTAAACGGGGCATCAAGAACGGATGCCAATGCACAGAAGTATTGATTGCGGGAGGCAGAACTCCACCTCTTGCAATCATGCCAGGCTGACAGCTTCCCGGAAGAGATGAAAGCACTCAAAGCCAACAAACCAGTATCATCACACAGTCGATTGAAGATGCTGGCACCAGAGATGGATGTTCATACTGGATTAATGAGAGTGGGAGGACACTTACGGCATGTCAACCAAACTAGCGTGGAGGACATCCATCCTATTATCCTGGACCGCAATCACCAAGTGACACGTCTCCTCATTAAAACGTTTGACATAAAGCTGCTGCATCCAGGGCCCGAACGGGTATTTGCTGAACTGCGGCGGGGCCGACAGGCAATCAAGCAACACCAAAGGACATGTGTGGACTGCCAAAGATGGAGAGGCAAGCCAGCAGTGCCAGTTATGGCGGACTTGCCACCGGCATGCCTGCGGCTTTTCCAACCTCCGTTCTTTTCCACAGGAGTGGATTGCTTCGGACCTTACACCGTAAAGGTCGATCTTCAAGTGCCTAACAACAAAGTGCGTACACCTGGATCTGATCAAAGATATTGATTCTGATGCCTTTTTGCTAGCCCTCAGACGTTTCATCGCCCGTCGCGGCACCCCATCTGAGATCCTGTCCGACCAAGGGACAAATTTCCGAGGTGCAGAAAGAGAACTTCGCTGCCATGGAGCCTCAGGTACGTGAAGGCCTAGCTAAGCATCAGATCACGTTCAAGTTTAATCCCCCTGGGGCCCCTCACTTTGGGGGCATATGGGAGCGGGAAATCCGTTCCACTAAGACTGCTCTACAGGTTGTAATGGGGACCGAAGCCCTTCCTGAGGAAGTCCTCCTGACACTGCTGATCGAGGTGGAGGGAATGCTTAACTCTAAACCGTTGGGATACGTGTCAGCTGACGCCGCAGATCCAGACCCTGTGACGCCAAATATGCTGCTAATGGGGCGGTGGGACGCCTCTTTGCCACAGGCATCATATGCTCATACCACTGTCACAAGGAAACGGTGGCAGCATAGCCAGATGATGGCGGATCACTTATGGTCATGATTCATCAGGAGCTACTTACCACATCTTCAGGTCCGTCAGAAATGGCAGCAGCCCACCGACAACCTTACACTTGGGACTGTAGTAATGATAGTGGACCCCCAGTTACCACGGGCCTCCTGGCCTGTGGGCAGAGTGGTCAAAGTCCACACCAGTGCTGATGGATGTGTTAGATCAGCTGAGGTCAAAATCAATGGCCGTATTTATCATCGCCCAGTTGCACATTTGGTCCAATTGCCAGGAATCCCGGATGATGATAACTGACCAACAGAGTTATGGATAAGGGAATTCATGGATTTGCATAACAGCCCTGCTATTATGGTACTGTACTGAATTCCCACTGTCCCCACTAGGTGGCAGTATTAGGTCGATAAAGGGACAGGCATTAGGCCGGGCAGCTAACCAAAGGCTGGGGTCCTTTACTACTGCGTCTGTATTTAGTAGTGAGATATTCCACTCAGAGAAGCCAAGGAATGAATATTGTATGCGTGAATGAGCACATGTAAGTTTGTTAAATAACCAGAACCTATGTTCCAGTCACTTAGATGTTCTGTGGCAGAGCTTTACTGTGTTTAAGGACGATTTAGAGAATTTGATTGTTGTCGATATTTCTATGAGTAGATTTTACACTGTTTCCACATCTCTGTTATTAAGGTAATGCTAACGCGCTAATGCTAACACGCTAATGTTAACGCTGTGAGATGCTAATCTGTGAGCGTAGTATATTAAGATAGTTGATGCTAATGTGACAGTTTTGCATTCATTTGACATATGGATATGCATTAATTTTACTGTCATATTGACCCACTATTGTATCTACTCTGATTATTATTTCAGATACCATACATACGTACATACAGGCATCATACTACATAGCCAGGAAGCTGTTCCTGCTGTTCAAACCACTGTATCAGATTCTGAACACCAGTAAAGTTAAGTGGAATCAAGACCTCTGCCTCCTGTGTAGATGAGGAGCCGGCCTACAACTGTTACGGATATACATATTCAGTCCAGTTAAAATCTTACACTAACTCTAATGAAGAAAACAAAGAAAGCTAATCGCAGGCTGAAAGCAAGATGGCCAGAGCTGGAGGAACGAGTCCACAGATGGGTGCTTGAACAACGCGCTGCCTGGAGAGGCTTGTCAACGGTGCAGTTATGTCTCCACGCCCTGGTAGTTGCCAAGGAGATGAATATAAACAGTGGTTGCTTGTGGCAACAGCACAACTTCCTGTGTCACCACAAGCAACCACTGTTTAGAGCAGCGAAGAAGAAGACGCACGCGTGCGCTACCAGTATGTCCGCTGTTCTCCGTTAATATTTCAGTTAACAGTTTTTCAGTTGTTTTCAGTTAATGTTTTCAGGGGTAGGCTACAGGAGCACTGAGCAGCATAGAGCGCCCTCGCGGCTGTAGACGGTAATGTTTTCTCTTGGTTCTAAACAAATGCGACTTATATATGTTTTTTCCTCGTCATGACGCATTTTTGGACTGATGCGACTTATACTCAGGAGCGACTTATAGTCCGAAAAATACGGTATATAGGATGTACATTTTAATATGTGCACGCTTGTGTGGTTTGATTTTATATCCTAACAAAATACAGCTGACATAAAACGTAACCTAACAAAGGCTGTCTTATATGTCAGAAGAGAGACCTGGCTAAATAAAAACGTTCTTAAAACAGATAGCAATCAAGTCAGTCAAACTGTCACAACACTCACATTATAGCTGGTATAAGTTTGAATTTAAGAACAGCTGGAGCATCTGGCTCTGGCACCTGCTGCTAAAAAGCTGTTACTACCTCTTCAAATGAAAATACTTAAACAATCAAATCATGTTTAATCATTACTTCATGGGAGTAATAAATGCTTTTAATAGGCAGCTCTATATACGTGTTAGGTGTAAATATGTAATCCCTGTTACAGCATCTCTAATCCTTTCACTACACAGCATGTTTGTTCTTTTGATAAGATGATCAGTTATTATACCTTATCGCTCTCTTTTACTCTAGATCCCAGGTTACTATTTTCATCATGATTGACTAAAACAAGTTTCTGTCATACTCATAGAGGCAATATACTAGTGATTTGCTGGGAAAATGTCTTGTTGCTTGGAGCGATAGAGCCTTAATCGTATAACCGATTTAGAAACTGTGCAGGGTAAACTCTCAAGCCTCCATCTATGCAAAGACATCACAGTGAAAAATATCACAAGGGGAAAATGTCATCAAATGCTTCTCGCTTCTGTGAGAAGAGAAAAGTTTATCATCCTATACATTTCTTCATGCTGCCTCTCAAGGCTTTTCTTCTCTTGCCGCGGACTTACAGAAACATTGTTTGGCTGTAAATGTATTTTCCGCTGCTCTTTATTTTTATAAATCCGAGCTGATTGAAGAGCAGAGTAGCTTTTTTCAGGCCTGCATTGCCAGTTTGGAGTGCAGCCACAGTTGGAGATCTTCCATATGGTTCCAGGTCCCACTCAGCTGCCCACTTACTCCTCTACAGTCTCCTTCGACATTCAGCAAAAGGAAACAAGCATGCTTCCTGCAACACTTGTATTGTTAGCAGCTTGGAGTGTGTGGGCTGTTTGAACACATTGGCAGATTTGGCTTGAGGCACTTTATTGATGCAATTAGCAGAAATCTGATGCTCACACTAATGTGGAGAAAACCCCTGAAAAAGCCCTATCTCCACAGTGCTGCAGGCTGGCTAAACCACAAATACATTCTGGGATAGGAGAAAACAAAAACGTGTGAACATTTTGTGGAACATTTGCACCCCGCAAAAGAAAAGGCCACATATTATTTGTTAATCTTTAAAATCATAAATCGAAAGAACCGAGCAGGCCTGCCTTGTTGGACAATCCACATTTTCTTTTAAACTTGACATTTTCAGCATTTGGCTTGCTAGCTCGAAGTTTGTTGTTGTTTCCTGAAGGAGTTTGAGAAAGTACATTTGGCACACTCCTGAACAGCCTGATCTCACAGAATTCCGTGAAATGAGCATGAACTGGTAACAGCTCATTCCGTGGTGGTGGCACGCAATGCGTGAAGATTCCATGTGGCCACACAATGGCAATGTAAAGTCAATGAGAAGATGACGTAGCATTAAGAGCGACAACGGTAGCGAGTAGTATGAAAGCCCGAAAATCTGCATAGGGAGGTTGGTTGGGGGGGTGGATGGGTCAAACAACACAGTTGCACCCAGGAGACCGGGGATCGTGTCCCGTAGGGATGGGCGATACCACACTTTTAGGATTCGATACAATAGCGATACTTTTTCTTGCATTTTCATCGATATCGATACCGTTAATTTCTTATTGGCAATTTTTGTCAGTAAAAATATTATTACATTTAAGACAAATCACAAGACAAATACAGACCATTTATACCAAATGTATTATGGTCAATACATAATAAAATAAAAATTTAAATAAATAACTCAATTAAATATGAACAAAAACATACACATATTTACTTTTCTTATTTCTCAAAAAAATAAAAAAGACCAATCTTGGTAGAAAAAGCTAAAAGGAAAAAAATGCTTTTCTATCACACACTTGGCGCCTTGCCAGGAGTTTATCGACTGGTGAAAAATAACACCACGCTTCGTTTTTTGTCTGCCATGTCTTACGCTTCTCTGGTTTTTCCTCCGGCTCCCGCATTCGTGCTGGGCTGGCCTTTTATATACTGTCTATGGGGCTGGCCTTGCTTCGCTCGTCTCCTGTCACGTGACATGGGCCAGCTCAATACGCCGCCAGGTACAGGGGTGTCCTGGCACATAGTAATTTAAGTAAGTAATCTAAAACAGCTGAAAGTGATGCATACACCCCCAAATATTATTTTTCAGTTCATATCGATATTTTTTTTAAAGAAATCAATGCCAAATGAGTAGCATGAGTATATCGATCTATCGATACCACAGGATCGATACGCCCATCCCTAGTGTCCCGCGTGTCACGTTTCCTACACCCAACCGTCGCTTTCTTCTTTTACTAAAGCCAACTGTCCTGTTCTTTTCCTAAACCCAACCGTCCCGTTGTTGTCCTGCATGTCATGGAAACGTAAGCCCACCCACAACCTTTTCCTTAACTTAGGGGGCGTTGTTCATTTCACAGAATTCTTCCGTGGGCCCATCGCGGAATTTCCGGGGATTCTGTGAAACTGACACAGATTTTGAGTTAAGGAGCCGTGTTCATTTCAAGGAATTCTGTGAGATCAGGTTGCAACTCCTGACGCACGTGGGAGCAGAGACCGTAGTGCAACTAACCATGGACTAACACATTGCAAAAGACTTCCTCAAATGCAATGATTATGGAAATCGTTTTATCTAGGTATGGGTACTGAAACCCAGTAGGCCATTTTTAAAGCGTACCGAGACCACCTCATGTAGCAGGTCTCGGTACACTTGTTTGGTCTGCTTTTGGTGCGCATCAGAGTGTGATTGCTGCATTCACACCTGCCCAAACGAACCGCACCAAGGGTTAAAGCTTTAGTGCGTAAGTTTTTGATATTAATGAACGTCCGTTACATTCATGCCGTTGCCTAATGAGTTGCTACAAAGCTAATGAAGACTATCAGCTCCACATAGTGGTTATTTGAGCCAAAGTTGATCTTCTATCAGCTGGAATCAGTCGGCCCATTCTCCTCTGACCTCAAGCATCAACAAGGCATTTTCGCCCCCCAGGACTGCCGCATATTGGATGTTTCTCCTTTTTCAGACCATTCTTTGTAAACCCTAGAAATGGTTGTGCGTGAGAATCCCAGTAACTGAGCAGATTGTGAAATACTCAGACAAGCCTGTCTGGCACCAATAACCATGCCACGCTCAAAGTTGCTTACATCACCTTACTTTCCCATTCTGACATTCAGTTTGGAGTTCAGGAGATTGTCTAGACCTGGACCACACCCCTAAATGCATTGAAGCAGCTGCCATGTGATTGGTTGATTAGATAATTGCATTAAAGAGAAATCTTAAAGGTGTTCCTAATAATCCTTTAGGTGAGTGTCTTATGAATCTTATATGTGCCAGTGCCCACAGAACAGGATAAGCAATTGTAGGCTATTTGCAGCAATTTCCCTGATAAGTGTGAAAACTATATAGAATATAGAAATAAAAGGAGTCTTGGAAAGGAAGGAGTCTTTTTTACATGTTTATCCTACAACCCCAAATCAGAAAAAGTTGGGACAGTATAGGAAACACAAATAAAAAAAACAAAGTAAATCAAATGTACTTTGACTTGTATTTCATTGCAGACAATACAACAGCACATAATTTAATGATGTTCCTCATGATTTTTATTGTTTTTCTTATAAAAAAACAAAATTCGTATTTTGGTTCTTGCAACACATTTCAAAAAAAGTTGGAACAGTAAAGCATTTACCACTTTGTAATGTTGCCATTCCTTTTCACAACACTTAAAAGACGTTTAGGGACTGAAGACACCAAGTGATGAAGTGTTTCAGGTGTAATTTTGTCCCATTCTTGCTGCAAACAAGTCTTAAGGTGGGCAACAGTACAGGGTCTTCGTTGTCACATTTTGCGCTTCAAAATGTGCCACACATTCTCTATTGGAGACAGGTCGGGACTGCAGGCAGGCCAGTCAAGTACCCGTATCCTCTTCCTCCGCAGCCAGGACTCTGTAATGTTTGCAGAATGTGGTTTTGCATTATCTTGTTGAAATATGCATGGACGTCCCTGGAAAAGATGTCTTCTTGAAGGCAGCATATTGTGCTCCAAAATCTCTATGTACTTTTTAGCATTAATGGTGCCATCACAGAAGTGCAAGGTACCTTTGCCAAGGGCACTGACACAACCCCATACCATGACAGACCCTGGCTTTTGGACTTGTTGCTGGTAACAGTCTGGATGATCCTTTTCTTCTTTGGTCCAGAGCACACGGCGTCCATTTCTCCCAAAAAGACCTGAAATACTGATTCATCTGACCACAGTACACATTTCCACTGTGTGATGTCCATCCCAGATGCCTCCGAGCCCAGAGAAATCGACGGCGCTTCTGGACACTGTTAACATAGGGCTTCCTTTTGGCACAGTACAGTTCTAACTGGCATTTGTGGCTGTAACTACGTATTGTGGTACTTGACAAAGGTTTGCCAAAGTAGTCCTGAGCCCATGTGGTGATATCGTTTATAGATGAATGACGATTCTTGATGCAGTGCTGCCTGAAGGATCGGAGATCACGGTTGTTCAGCTTAGGCTTGCGCCCTTGTCCTCTACGCACTGAAATTCCTCCTCATTCCTTGAATCTTTTAATTATGTTATGCACTGTTGAAGGTGAAATAAGCAAATGTCTTCCAATCTTTCTTTGAGGAACATTGTTTTTAAACATTTCATTAATTTTCTCACGTATACTGGCGATCCTCGGCCCATCTTTGCTCCTAAAGGACTAGACCTTTCTTGGATGCTGCTTTTGTACCAAATCATAATTACAATCACCTGTTGACATCACCTGTTTCAAATCACATCATTATTTAACCAATTTACCTGATTACTAGCCCTAAATTGCTCCTGTCCCAACCTTTTTTGGAATGTGTTGCAGGTCTGAATGACAGGAAAGGATGTATATTTACAAATGAAATTAAGTTCACCTGACAAAACATGAAATATTTTGTGGTCACATTGTCTGCAATGAAATACAAATCAAAGTACATTTAGAAATCACAACTTTCTTTTTTTATTTGTGTTTTTCATACTGTCCCAACTTTTTCTGATTTGGGGTTGTATTTTATTTTAAATAGGATATTTTTGTTTTATTTATGGGGTATTTTCAGCCTTTATTTTTGACAGGACAGATGAAGACATGAAAGGAGAGAGAGTGGGGGGGAATGACATGCAGCAAAGGGCCGCAGGTCAGAGTCGAACCCAGGTCCGCTGCATCAAGCAGTAAACCTTTATATATGGGCGCACACTCTACCAACTGAGCTATCCGGGCGCCCATATATAGGATATTTATTTTATTTTAAAGGTCCCATGACATGGTGCTCTTTGGATGCTTTTATATAGACCTCAGTGGTCCCTTAATACTGTATCTGAAGTCTCTTTTATATAGACCCTAGTGGTCCCCTAATACTGTATCTGAAGTCTCTTTTATATAGACCTCAGTGGTCCCCTAATACTGTATCTGAAGTCTCTTTCCTGAAATAACTGGGCCCACTAATAGTTTAAGCAGCGCTTAATAATATTTCAGACAGCAAATTCCATACAAAGACCAGGCGAGTTGATGATGTTATAAGGCTGATTAACAAGCTAGCTAAGTTAGCATCGCTGTTTGCAGTTAGCACGCTCTAAAAAGTTGCTAGGTGTCAATGCCACCATAACACAAATAAACACATTGAATAAATGTACAGTAAATGCACTGCAACAATGATGTTGAAACATAAATGTAATTTATCTGATGACAAAGTCCTAATAATGTCACTTACCCAGAGGAATTTCAAGTAGACTGTGCCAGAGCCGATTGTGCCAAACGTGACCGTCTCTTGTCTGAAACATTTGACAATACTTCTTCACAGTGTACTTCTTTATGTATTAACAGCAGTTGTCATCTCTACGTGTTGTATTACATCTCCTGGAGACTGCTGGGATCGTCACTGGAGACACAAATCGATTTTGTCCACAAAACGGCGCAGAAAAACAGTCTCAAAAGATCCACAAGTATAGAAGGAGTTTTACTAATATATTTCCATTCCATTTGATTTACAAATGATGAAATATGAGTTACAAATTAGAGGCACAGATACAAATCAGATATACACATACAAATCTCTCTGCATTTATTTGTGAATTGTACTTACAGATACGGATCTCTCTGCATTTATTTGTGAATTGTACTTACAGATACGGATCTCTCTGCATTTATTTGTGAATTGTACTTACAGATACGGATCTCTCTGCATTTATTTGTGCATTGTGTTTCACAAGTTACAAATGGTTATGATACTGTTTTAGCACCATAACCAACTCACCAGCGTCTGTCCAGAGAGTGTCTCGTAGCTTGCCAGCCCTTGGCAACAAGTAAAATAGTCCATCTTTAGTCACCCGGGGGTGTACTGTTAAGTGTACTGTAAGTGTTAAGTATATTATTTACATTACAATATAAATGAAAAGATAACTTAATTTATTAATATTTATTTATTACAACAAAACATCACAGAAACACTGCACTGCAGTTTTTAACACTTTGGTACAAACGCATTTAACACATTTATTCATTTTTCATCATCAATAACTGTCTCTCTTTGGTAAACATCAGTATGTTTTGTAAACATGAATATGTGCTCATTTTTATTTGAAGTGTTGTAGTTGTATGTGGCAGATTGGATGTGGCTGAGAGCGTGCTCGCAGTGAAGTCGTCACAAAACGCAAAAGGAACATTTTTCTGTGCTACCAGCATTGCCATCTTTAGTTCAGCTTGTGCAGAGATCAACTGGGTTATAGGTTGCCAGGTTGAGGGTTATAGGTTGCCAGGTTGAGGGTTATAAGTTGCCAGGTTGAGGGTTATAGGTCGCCAGGTTGAGGGTTACAGGTTGCCAGATTGAGGGTTACAGGTTGCCAGGTTGAGGGTTATAGGTCGCCAGGTTGAGGGTTATAGGTTGCCAGGTTGAGGGTTATAGGTTGCCAGGTTGAGGGTTACAGGTTGCCAGGTTGAGGGTTATAGGTTGCCAGGTTGAGGGTTACAGGTTGCCAGGTTGAGGGTTACAGGTCGCCAGGTTGAGGGTTATAGGTCGCCAGGTTGAGGGTTACAGGTTGCCAGGTTGAGGGTTATAGGTCGCTAGGTTGAGGGTTACAGGTCGCCAGGTTGAGGGTTATAGGTCGCCAGGTTGAGGGTTACAGGTTGCCAGGTTGAGGGTTACAGGTTGCCAGGTTGAGGGTTACAGGTTGCCAGGTTGAGGGTCATAGGTTGCCAGGTTGAGGGTTATAGGTTGCCAGGTTGAGGGTTACAGGTTGCCAGGTTGAGGGTTATAGGTCGCCAGGTTGAGGGTTACAGGTTGCCAGGTTGAGGGTTATAGGTTGCCAGGTTGAGGGTTACAGGTTGCCAGGTTGAGGGTTATAGGTCGCCAGGTTGAGGGTTATAGGTTGCCAGGTTGAGGGTTACAGGTTGCCAGGTTGAGGGTTACAGGTTGCCAGGTTGAGGGTTATAGGTTGCCAGGCTGAGGTGACAAACGGCTTGAAAGTTGTATATGGTGTGTGGAATGTGTGAATAGGATGTGTTTCATACAAGATCTGGCTACTGGTCAACATTAGACAATAGTAGTTATACAGTGGTACATGGGCGTGGCTACGAGCCTAAAAATGGTACCTGGGCGTGGCTACGTGGGTTAGACCAATAAGATGCCACCTGGGCGTGTCCATGTAAAAAGAAAAGGGTTAAACCAATAATATGGAGTTAGGGTTAGGGTTAGGGTTGTGGCTTAAAGGGTCATAGAGGGGAGTGTTTTGTTTAGGGTTAAAATGCGCGGTTTTGCTTAGTTAGGTCTCTTTTTTCATTCTGGCGGGTTTTTTCTTCTCTCCTAGTCAGCTATTTTGTCAGTATTAGCTCTGTTTAGCTAGCTATCCTTTGTAAAAATGAGCACCTCTACAACCATTTTACGCGGTTCGCTAAAAGACGGGTTTTTTTACATTTCCTTTCTGTTGAGAAGCCTATTTTACAAACATGTCTGGGCATGTATTTGGATATGGAAAAGGACTCGCTTCATCTGATGAGCGGGGAAAAGGAGTCGGAACAGGTACGACTTTTGAAATGCGTCTGTCACCTCAAAAAAAGAGACTATGCCCTCTGATCTTCCCAGCAAGGTTGACAAAAACCCCTACAGCCGATATGGCATGTCTTGATTTATCTGATGAGATAGGAAAAGACGCTACCCCAAGGATAGTAAATGAAAAGGCTTTAGCACCGCAGAAGAAGAGACACCGTCCTGAGAGCTTCACACCTAGCATGGCTGAAACCTGTACAGCTGATATGGAATGGGAGGGTAGCAATGGCTATTGTTATTCTATTCACTATGCTGACGGATTTGTTACACTAGGTGTCTACACTAGTGTAGTTCCTGAGCTGTCTAGTACTGCTAAAACAGAGTGTACATTAGCAGCTAAAGATTGGTGGCTTTTTCGAAGGGTTATCTGTCCAGACCTAAACAATCCGGGGTTTCCTGAGGTACTGTATGTGTCACAGTGGGACAGTGAAAAGGGGGATAAAATGTATCAGGTGGAAGCAGATCGCTTCAATAGACCTTCAGAAGACTTTATTTTCCTCAATGTATGCCATGATAAGGCTAAAGCTGTTGCAGCCAGAGGTCGGGAAGAATGGTCTCTGAAGCCGTATCCAATTACTAAGGAAGAATGCAACAACTGTTTTAAAAACGCCTTCTTTATACAATGGTGCGATTGGGAATGTATAAAGAAACAGTTTGAAACCGTTGACTATGTCATCAGAAGAGATAACATACGGAAGTCTTACGCTGCCATTAGGAAAAAGTTGGTTTTTGAAGACAATGAGCAACATTCCCTCTCACTGCCTCAGTCTCTTTTTCGTCCAAAGATTGCTAGACATCGAGACTAACAAAAAGGGTAGGTATATTTTATATGCGTTATTTAGTTTCAAAAGTAGTTTTTGAAAAAAAGTGTGTGTTACAATGTCTGTAATGTGTGTTTCTTTTGTTTTTTTGTTTTCAGAAGGTATGGAATGGCATTGTTTGCCCCCAGGATCCCCTCCTAGGCCGCTGTGTTTATTTATGAGCATGATGGAAGAAGGGGATCCGGAGTCATCATCACCAGCCCTCACGCCTGAGCATTTCCTACCACCACCCAATATATCACCACCGCTACCCCCTTCTCTTTTGATCAGATCACTTCCGCCGAGCCCCCAGCCATATACACAAGTGTTTACCCCCACATCATCAGAGACCTTAGAACTGCCAGATGGCCATGTTTGTGCACACCTAATGGATAGCGAACAACCGGATGGACTAGTGTCATCCTTATTTATAGACAGTGTTAAAACAGCATCTCTACACCTTCTAAATGTAGTGCTTTACAGTTATTGGGAGGAAGTCTGTTATGGTTGTCAGATCAGCCATCCGAGTCAGAAACACCACGATTGTTTGGGAACTATTCCAGACTGGTTCTATGCAAAACACTTTGAACAACTTATGAAAAGACTACTGACAGATAAATTTATCGCAGTAGTGCAACGCTTTCTGGCGATGAAACAGCTGTGTGCTAATGGTGCTAGGATTCGTGGGGTTGCAGAAACACTTTTCTATGAATTGAAAACGGTCGGAGATGTTACAGTAAAAATACGTGAAATGTATGATAATACAGTGGGGGAGGATATTGTTAAAGTGGCTGAAATTAGAGAGATTGGGGATCTGTGGAGAGATTTATATAAGAGAAAAAAAGTACCCTTGTGAAAATATGGGGAATTGTCTGTGTTTAATGTATAATCATATCAGGGAACGTTGTGTGATATCACGATTATCTGATATTTTAGATCAGACCATAACCAACAAAGTGAATGATGTTAAAAAGTATCAATGTGAGAGTAATGTAAATATCAACGATGTATGTAGGTTAGAAAATTTGTTGTCTGTTGTAAGAAGCCAAAATAGGGCAATACCTTGGGATGATGTAATACGTATGTTGTTATCAATGCTAACAGTTAGAGAGGGCATAGCTGACACATTTTGCGACGTCATAAGTAACATCACACACAATTTTAAGAACCAGACTGTTTATCACATACTGACCATGTACGCTATGGTTGTAGATGCCGTTAGTTTGTATTTGAAAGAAAATCATTACACCGATGTCTTATGCGATTTGCAAAAAATACATGCATTCCTAATTAGTAAAACATCTATAGCATGCTTAAGCAAAACATTATCTACGATAGAATGTGTTTCACTGTCTTCATGAACTGTTTACGCGTTTGTGTGAGTGTTTTGTGAAATAAATAGACTTGTTCTCAAACTAAGGCGACCATTTGAATCTTAACGCATCATGGAGAAAGTTATGCATGAAATATATTACGATCCAGCACACCCCGGAGGATTAGGGGGGGTACGTAGGCTCCATGAAGCCATCAAAGAATATAGTAGTGAGCCCAGCTCACTCGCTGATGTTAAAAAGTTTTTACACAGTCAAGATGCATACACCCTTCATGTTCCCGCGTTGAAACATTTTCCAAGAAACAGAGTGTTGGTTAATGGAATAGATAAACAATTTCAGATAGATCTGGTCGACATGACTGAATATTCAGAGGAAAACGATAACGTAAAATATTTGCTCACATGCATTGATCTATTTTCTAAGTACGCATGGGTTAAATGTCTTAAAAACAAGTCCGGACATGCTATCACACAGGCTTTTAGGGAAATACTCGCCCTAGGCCGCGTACCTGTGAAACTGCAAACAGATGAGGGGAAAGAGTTTTATAATAAAGTTTTTCAAAACTTGATGACTCAATATAAAATTCATCATTTTTCTACATCGAATGAGACTATGGTTAGTGTTGTTGAGCGTTTCAACCGAACCTTCAAGACACGGATGTGGAGATACTTGACTGCTGTTAATTCGCGCCGCTATGTCGATGTTGTTCAAGACATGGTTGCTGCTTACAACGCGTCACATCACAGATCGATAAAAATGGCTCCTGTGAATGTGAATAAAAACAACGAAAAAGAAGTTTTTAACAATTTGTACAAACTGAAACCAGTCGGACTAGTAGCTTTTAAGTTTCAAGAAGGAGATACAGTTAGGATATCAAAACACCGTGGAGTATTCCGAAAGGGGTATGAACAAACATTTACAGATGAGTTTTTTACAGTATCAAAACATGTAGGAAGAACACCGCCGGTATATGTCCTAAAAGACCAAGGGGGTGATACAGTGACTGGGACATTTTATGAATCTGAGATGCAGCATGTGATCGTTGACAAAAACAAAGCTTTTAAAATAGAAACCATTCTGTCAAGGAAGAAAGTAGGCCGTAAAAACATGGTACTTGTGAAATGGTTAGGATGGCCTGAGAAATTTAATTCATGGGTAGTTGAAAAAGACATAGTAGATGTAAGATAAAAAAGACTTGTATGAAACGCTGTATTCGTTTAAGACTGCGGCCGTATAAGACGGCTGACGTATAAGACAGCTCCGCAATGAATAAGAACGGATTTTTTGTAACGTTGCCAAGTAATGCTTCAGCAACTGTCTATCCTAATAATAAAATATGGCAGTACCGAACAAAACTGGCGAAACCTATAATATTACAACAACCTTACGAAGTAGGTCTTATAGAAATTCAATACCCCCGGATTTGGAATAGTTTTACAGAGAGTGAGTCTAAAGTTGAATTCTATGATACAAAATCAAAACACATCAACAAACTAAGGCTAACAACGGGTCGCTATAACAATCTATCCAGCATTGTTAAAGAATATAATATGAAATGCATGGTTACCCCCGGCCTAGACCATATAAATATGGCCTATAATGAAATCACTAACAAAATTTATTTTACTGGTGGTGACGGTTGGAATATTACATTCAAAGGACGGCTAGCCGAGATCCTAGGCTTTATCCCAGACACCGTTTTTGAAATACGGCTAGGGGCTCATTTAAAATGCCTCGCACCACACCCTGCCGACATATACGCAGGCCGTTATAATATTTATATATATACCGATATAGTAGATTATCAGCGAGTGGGAGATACGAGCGTGCCGCTACTTAGATGCGTGAACTTCGCAGATGAGACCAGACGGTTACCGACGCTGACCTATGATACACCTCATTATATGCCGCTCTCGAGGTCGAATATTACAGATATTCAAATTGAGTTACGAGACGACCAAAACAAACTGATCCCGTTCTCATACGGTAAAGTTATCATCAAGCTACATTTTAGACCCGTGAAACAGTATTAAAATGGCTCGCAAATCATATACTGGCGATGACGGTCGATATACGACATATTACATGAATCAAGCTGGAGGCGATTTACCGGGGTTTATAGGTTCGAGCACCCAATATGGGAATGGTTTAGGGGGGATTTTCAGGAATTTATTCCGCATGGCCATACCTCTTTTTAAAAAGGGGTTTAATTTAGCTAAACCTCATTTGAAAACTGCTGCGACAGGCATTATCGGAGATGTAATTTCTAATGTTCGGAATGCTGTATCTGAGAGACAACAAGGAAATGGACTGATGGCCTACAGACGCAAACCACAAAAAAAGAAAGCCTCCTCAACAAGTGGGCGTAACCGTATGGGGTATAAAAGACATAAAACACCAGTCAAAAAGCGAAAAAGTGTCAAAAAGAAGACGGCGGCCAGACGTAGTAGAGCTCCGACCAAACGCTGTCTGGTCTTGTCAAAAGATATATTCTAAACAAAGTTTTTTTTCATCATGTCGTTCATTCACAACCAATCTGAAGAGTGTGTAAAGACGGAACTTGATTTGTTTACGGTGCCATTTACGCAGACTTCTATTGAAAAATCTACATACGTGGAAATCCCGCCCGTTTCAGCTTTAACAGATCATGGACCCATCGAGTTTTTTATATCTGCCAGTAATGAGCATTATATCGACCTTAATGATAGCTACATATTCATCAGGGTGAGAATCACAATTCCAGATGGCACTCTACTTGCTAACGCCGCCGATGTTGGCTTTATAAATTATCCAGGGTGTAGTCTATTCTCCCAAATAGATATTATGCTGGGAGATAGGTTGATTACACAAGCTTCAAACACTTATCCATACCGAGGGATAATCGAATGTTTGCTTAATTATGGAAAGGAAACATTGGACACTCAATTTAGTACAGGTCTGTTTTTTAAAGATACCAGCGGAAAAATGGACGACGCTTCAATCACAGGAGATAATTAGGGGCTGGTGCAGAGGGGCGAATATACAGGAGACGGTCGAATAGTTGAATTGATCGCGCCTATTCACGCTGACTTGTTTTTTCAAGAAAAACTACTCTTGAATGGCGTGGATATGTCTCTGAAATGTATCCGGTCAAAAGATGAATTTGTATTAATGTCCCCCGGAAACCTACAATTTAGTGTGAAAATAATGTCAGCCAGTATGTTTGTAAAGAAAATATCGGTGGCTCCACCAGTAAGACTGGCGCATAGCCGTGCACTGCAGCACAGCAACGCAAAATATGGTATTGATCGTGTAGCCATAAAAACGTTTTCCATTCCTGCTGGAACCCGAGTATGCAACCAGGAAAATTTATTCATTGGGCAAATCCCAAAATTTATAGTTATTGGATTTGTAGATAACGAAGGTTACACAGGCAATTATGGCCGGAATCCTTTTAATTTTGAACACTTTAATGCAGAGTATATTAGCCTTAACGTGGACGGCGTATCCTATCCTGGTAAATCTTTTCAGCCCTATTTTCAAAGGGGGCATTATACCCGTGAATATTATCAGCTGGTTACAGCAACGGGGCGTCATTTAAAGGATCGACCTCTGGCTATAACACGCTCAGATTTTGGAGACGGATATACACTATTCTGCTTTAATCTTGAGCCTGACGGTGGATGTTCAGGAAATGTGTCACTTGTCAAATCAGGCAATGTGAGTCTAGAAGCGCGCTTCAGAGCGCCCCTGCCTAGAACTGTAACCATAATATGCTATTCTGTTTTTGATTCTGTAATTGAAATCTCAAATCGGCGTCAAGTATTGTTGGATCATTACTAAGGGACGACTATGAATACGATTGAACTCACCTGTGTCCTCAGAAAGAGATTGGCTAAGGATACCAACTTTCTAGGAGTGAGGTCATGTGACATGCTGCCAAAAGCAGCGGTCGGGTCGTTACCGGCAATGATGATAATTAATACAGACCCCAGCGATAAGCCGGGGGAACACTGGCTTGCGATATTTATTACAAGGGATAAACACGGTTATTTCTTTGACAGCTTTGGCAATTCTCACACACATTTCTCTCCAGAAATAAATCGATTCCTATTACAAAACTGCACAGAGGTATATCATTCAGGGCTACAAGTACAGAGTAATTATTCTACTAAATGTGGTCAACATTGTGTGTTTTTTTTATGTCATATACAGAAAAACATGTCTTATAAAAATGTAATGAAAATGTATGGATCTAATCTTGTATGTAATGATACAATGGTTTGTCTATTTGTCAACAAAATAAAACCAGGCATATGTCATGACCAGGTTTTTAATTGTGTTCAATGTGTATATGGTTCACATGATAAAAACACTGTGTAATGGTATTTTTCAAGTAATAAAGAACGTGACGAATACTAATGTTTTTGTTTTCAATTTATTCAAAAGAATAAAAGGGCTGATTTGAAAATGGAGCTCTTATACAAGTTCACTTTGCTCACAATAATGGAAAAAATAGAAAATAGTAGATGAATCAAAATTAGGAAATACATACCAAGGCGTGACAGTTTTACATTCAGTTCTGTCTTTTATGTTATGTGAAATAACATAAAAGACAGAACTGAATGTAAAACTGTATTTCAATAGAGAAAAAAAGATATTCTCTTCACATTTCAACAGATAAAAATAGAAAATATATGCCAAGGTGCGACAGTTTTACATTCATTTCTGTCTTTTAGTTTATTTCACATTTCAATAGAGAAAAAAAAAGATATTCTCTTCACATTTCAACAGATAAAAATAGAAAATATATGCCAAGGCGCGACAGTTTTACATTCATTTCTGTCTTTTAGTTTATTTCACATTTCAATAGAGAAAAAAAAAAAGATATTCTCTAGTTTATTTCACATTTCAATAGAGAAAAAAAAGATATTCCCTTCACATTTCAACAGATAAAAATAGTATAAAATAGAAAATATATGCCAAGGCGTGACAGTTTTACATTCATTTCTGTCTTTTAGTTTATTTCACATTTCATTAGAGAAAAAAAAGATATTCTCTTCACATTTCAACAGATAAAAATAGTATAAAATAGAAAATAAATGACAATAAAAAATAAATCAAAAACCAGACCAACGTGCAGCAATAGGCGGAGAGCTAATACGCTGGGGTCTAGGGGTGAACGGTGAGTCTAAACCCATCTCGGGGGAGTGTCTAACCTTTTCACCATCAGGGTTTGTTTTAAACTCAGTAATACAACGACGAACATTAGCATTTGGGATTACAGATCTCGGAAGATTTAACTTTGCTAACATTTTTAAAAATACATTCCACCCCACGGGTCTTGAACTTTCTAGAACATTATTATGAGTTGTGACACTTTTCAACAAATCATACAGATGACTACCTGGCACATTTCGATTTCCAACGACAATTTCACCCTGCTTTGTCCAAGACATCTGGTCATTATTACGGGATAAATATTCCATAATATATTGTGCATTGCTTTTATTTCTTTTTGGCATGTGATTCATTATCTCAGCTCTTATATTGTCTTCTACAGGCCCATCTTTTGAATCGTCCACAGGAGTTTCGTTTGGAAGGGACAGTGTTATAACGCTTTTTTCGTTGTCTCCCTGTTTAACTAAAGCGAGAAATCGCTGCAGAATATTTGAATATTTTTTCGCTTTCTCATATACATTTATATCGGGTTGATTCAATATAGCTCTCATAGCTTGGTCTAAATCATTTTGTACCTCCTGTCTCAAAGGTACGTTAGAGGGGTGTGAAGGTGTTTGGTGCTGCTGCTGTAACAAGTCTAACTGGCGCTGAGGCACCAGAAACATTTTCTGCGTGTGCTCCATTCTTCAATTTCTGTTGAAAAGACTAGCTATAAATGGTATGGCAGCTCCAAGAAGAGGTAAGAGGAACCCTCCTGATTGAATAATTTCTCTTTTTCTTTTTAAATGCTTGTTTTTTTTATCTGCTAGGAGTCTGATAACTTTCTTCTTTTTCTTTAACAATTTGAATTGACTGTTGGTCAGTGGAATATTACCTCTTAAAACATTGAGAGCTATTTCACACAAAGCGGATATAAAGTCAGGACTAGCGTTGTTCACTATAGATTCCCTGGCACGCTGTGATGCTTTATGGAGCATATCCAATAGTATGAAGTTTCTTTGAATGCGTGTCGACATTATTAAGACTTCAGTTTTCTCGGCACATAGACAACTTGCCTATCGGATAACAGATTTGATCTGAGTCTTAATTGATCAGGTGTGTTTGTTTTATAGTCTATCAGTAGATAACCATACAGAGAACTGACGGCGTCATTGTAAGCTTCTAAGAAAAAACGATTATTATTGGGATACATTTGACGCCCTAGTAACCGTATTTGATTTTGATCCCTAACGTTTTTAAATAAAACCATATAGTTTGTATTCAAACTAATTGTTCGACTTGATTTACCTTGAACAAACAGATTTTGGACCAAATAAAGACAACTAAGGTTCCGGTGGTGGACGTATTTTGTAAACACGTTTTGAACTTCATCATTATCGCAGGCTTGATTCATTAAATCATCTATTACGAGTAAATTATTTTTATCCAAGGGAAGTAATGTATCATCACATAATGACTCAGGTATGCCCTGTACAAAATGTATATTTACAGTCTTAAGCATCTGATCATAAATAGGTTGCCAGCATGAATAGATGTACACAATGTTATCTAATTTGGCTGAGATAACAGATTCTGCGTTTTCGATCACGTTCTTAACAAAGTGAGTTTTTCCGCAATTTGATGGGCCGCTAATTACAGCGCTGAACGGGTGTTGAAGTCTGGCATCAAAGCCGGCCATATCTTGTTTATTAATATCCATACGGAAGAGTTGTGTAGTCGCTGAGAACTCTACGTTTGTCATAAACTACCCGAAGTTTTTTTTGAACTGTCACGTTTTTGAGATGAAAGCGTTTTTTATTGCGTTTGATGGTGTTTGTGGTTGTGATCACATTAGCTGCGGACTGCTGATTGACTACAAAACCATCTACCATTCCTTTTAACGCCTCTGGTGTGACGATTTTGGCGTTTTTTGAACTAAGTGTTACCCCCTTGCATGCTACTTTGGTGTGACCTTGCGCAGTTCTATATGCGTAACATTTAGGTCCTCCGGAAACAAACTCCACGATAAAGTCGTCATCGGTGTCTCCCTGAATTTGCGATGTGTTCAATTCATCCGTCAGTTGACCTAGAAACGGCCCTAGTGGTGGTAGCAGATCTCCATCTTTGCTTGTGAAAACCACAGAGTCCGTATCATAATATAATACTCTAGTCTGTAGTGTTTCCAACAACGTATACAACTGAAGGCGAGCGTATGCGGTTGTCATAGCCCCAATGAATACATTAACATCTCTTATTCGAGCTTCATGCATATCAGTGTGGCGCCACTGTACCAAGGCGACCTCTGGCGAAATAAATGTGAACTGACGCACATCAAAAGATTGGCTAAACATTAGTTGTGTAAAACGTTCAGGCGCCATTATGAGTTCTGTTGTGGGTAGATTATCTCGCATAGCAAACCTCCCCCAAAGACTATTCAGGAGTAGTTTATTGCAGCTTCGGACTGCTTTGTTGACGCGTATCTTTTCAGGATCGAGTTGAATTCCTTCGTGAGCGAAGTATGCTTCGATGTACCGTTTTTTTTCATCTTCCGTTTTGACATGTCCCGGGTATCCAGAGGCCTCTTGTTTACACTTAAGAAATGTTTTAACATATTCCTTAAAAAGAGTATCTGTTTTTTCACCAAAATGCCAGACTTCGTCAATGTTAACAATTTTGTACCCCATCGACAAAGCTTTCTGGAGCTCAAAAGTCACCCAAGTCCCTGACATGTACCTCTCCTCATCATGGTGTTTGCATGGTTCTGTCTGATTCATTTCTTCTGCACATTTTGAGCAGAGTGGAAACATAAGTTTACCATGACACCGGTAGGGGAGGACTGGATGATACAGACCACGGGGTGGATTCACTGTACATTTCACTAGACCATAGTAATTACCGATGTCGTCAAAATTATCGAGGATAATTTGTGGATGACCACACGGGTATGGGTTTTTGGCCTGGACTGTGGGGTAAAGAGAGGTGAAGTCGTAATACCGTATTTTTTCATCACCTTCGACCCGGTGGTACAGCTTTGCGGCATTTGTACGCCCTCCAAAAAGTGCATCTCTCGGCCTAAGTCGCTGCGGTTTTTTATATGTAGCCATGAACAGTTGTACGTCCGGATTAGTACACATCAACTGTCTCCATTCACATTCCCACATAACCTCTACTCTTAATGAGTATGTGTTTTCTAACACTGCTTTTCTGGTTTGGAAATCACGGTACAACTCCCCGTACGTTTTGGTTTCGGCTTTGGACTTAGCGAATGACGATTTTTCTGATTGGATATAACACTTATCACAGCCGTGAAAGACACATCCATTAAACTCATACCCCGTATTGGTGGCAGCACAATACCCATCGAGAGAGTAAGGGCCTACCTTTTTTTCTCCTATGTTAGCACCATGTTGAATTTGTAGGCCATGTTTTTTTGCTTCGTATTGGAGCCATTGTATCGAGACATCGGAGTATACCTTGTTTTGCCGCGTGTATGCACCGTCGTGTGTCAAAGCAAGTGTATTTTTGGGGAGAAAGAGAGTTTTAAAAACCCCCATGCAACTTGAAGGTAGAGTTGCAAAGGCAAATGGGTCCAAGCCCGTGCTGTTTTGGAAAGCTGCTCGGTAAATAGTACATGCCTTAAGCAAAACCGCAACGTCATTTATGCAGTAAGTCTGTAACTCTTTTTGAAAGTCAAACACAGTATTTTGAACTGTAGCATACCACGCCATAAAAGTTTTCTGCGCATCGGTAGACATTGTGTCGTACCCATAGAAAGCTGGAGCGGGGTGTGGGCCAATGAAGTGTTCATTTTGCACAGAATTGAACAGGTGCGGAAATGATCCCTTGACAACATCGCTGAAACCCATTGCTGCTGGAGCCTTCGCAAGCGCCATTGGAAGAAAACTATAACTGTCAAACCAGCGTTGCTTAAAAGAGCTGTCATACATCAGAATCACGCGTGATCCTCTAACAGTCAGAGTTGGGCAGATCCCCTGTTTCGCAAAGTATTCCAAAAGAAGATAGTTATCAAAGCCTGCAGCGTTGTGTGCTACAAAGGTGTAATTTGCATATTTTCGCTGTCTGTACGCTTTGACAAATGCATCAACGCAGTTAGTTGTGGGAAAACACTTTTTTTCGCCTTTCATATTCATAGCGACAGCGTAGTTCGCGACGTGACGCCCATCCTGATATCGTGTTTCAAAATCATAAAAAATATACTTGTCATTATTTTGCTTTTGTTTTACAGGCTGTATAAAACATTCATGGCACTGGTTTTCAGACTGTTCCCCACAGTGTATGCATTTTGGGGGTCTGCATACATGCGGTTTATCAAAGACTGTGTATGTACGTCCGCACATTTCACAAAATTTTGTGCTGTCACATGGTATGACAGAATGTTTTGCATTCATCAGTTTATGTTGCCTGTAACACTGCATGGATTTGCATATACGTTTACATGCACTGCATTTTATTGTCCCTCCCCCACGATCTGGACACACTGTGTGACACACATTACAGAACACCTTACAGCTGTGAGCCAGAGGGTTTTCATATGTCTTAAAACATACATCACATACATATGAGCCAGCTAGGAACATTTTTGTATTAGTGATCAGATAGTAGTGTTTCTCGTACAGATATAATACGGCTGTGTTCTCGTGTGTTTCATCATGTGTTTTGAAAATCTGTGGTTTTTTATAGCCTGGTATGTGATGGAATATCACGATTTTAGTGTTTAAATATCGCTCAAATTTTTCAACATCAGCGAAGCCCACACAATGCGTCCAGGCGAAGCCTAATTCAGTATGCAAACGTTTTGCATATGCTACTCTATCACTCTTATGATGTGCTAGACACAGACCAAAGCAGAGATTTTCATTGTCCTTTGTATTCGTAGGATTGTGCAAGGCTTTGGCTTTTCTCTCAAGGATCTCATTGTATGAGAATTGCCCCCATTTTAAACGGACTCCGCCTGACATATTGTGTGCAACTGTTATGACAAATTCTAAAGCATCATCAGTGATAGATGTATCATTGCTTTGCAGAACCTGCGCAATCTTAAACAGAGAGATACAAAAACATTTTTTTTTTAAATACAACCATAATGCATTTATTGTTAGTTAATGAATATATTCTGTTATAATATTCTGCCATAGTACCTCTAAAGATTCACAGATGTGATTCTGATCCCCTGGTGCAGAAGGGCTTAACGCATCTTGATTTGGAGAAGTTGAGACCTGAAACAGAGTAAAAACAATGAATATTAGTCAAGTTTTATTTTAATACAGGACAAAATGTTTTCTTTTTAATTACTCACCAAACGTTCCGTTTTCTTTTTTCAGCTGAGACGATTGGGTCTGGGGCCCCCTTTCACCTTATGGACTTCTGCCCTATGCTGGATTAAAAACCCATTTCCACCCGGGATCTTTGTTGGAGGTCTATACGCATGATATAAAATAGGTTACTGAAAACAATGTTATACAAAACCATAAAATATGATGTACTACATAGTTATATTCTAGATAAAATTAGTCTTCAAATACCGGTTTTCTAGAGAATTATCTTCTGCTTTAAGAAATGGTCTTTTTCGGCCTCCACTCTGGTTCACAGGTCTGCTTTGTGTTACTGGATGCAGCTCTTGTATCTCGGCTTTTAAAAATAAAGTACAATGCTTGAATGTCGACAGATTGAGATAAAAAACATTTTATTGTGAAATGTATAACTAACATTCATTTTACCTATACTGATACTGTTGAAGGCTTCATCAATAACAGCTACATTTGACGTAGGATAACAGCGGCCTAAGAACACAGACTAGATAAAAAACAAGTAGCACAAAAATAATCGAATAAAAATATTTTTTTAATCGTGACTGATATTTATATCACACATTATGTTTTAAAACACCATAATAGTAACTAGCGTTTACTTACCCCTTGCAGACATGTTTGTAAAATAGGCTTCTCCAACAGAAATGAATATAAAAAAACCCCGTCTTTTAGCGAACCGCGTAAAATGGTTGTAGAGGTGATCGTTTTTACAAAGGATAGCTAGCTAAACAGAGCTAATACTGACAAAATAGCTGACTAGGAGAGAAGAAAAAACCCGCCAGAATGAAAAAAGAGACCTAACTAAGCAAAACCGCGCATTTTAACCCTAAACAAAACACTCCCCTCTATGACCCTTTAAGCCACAACCCTAACCCTAACCCTAACTCCATATTATTGGTTTAACCCTTTTCTTTTTACATGGACACGCCCAGGTGGCATCTTATTGGTCTAACCCACGTAGCCACGCCCAGGTACCATTTTTAGGCTCGTAGCCACGCCCATGTACCACTGTATAACTACTGACAATATTGGTCCCATTATTTATAAAGCAGTTTGGGCCGTGCAAATTACAGGAGTTTCCCGGGAGAAATAACAAACTGGGTGGGGTCAGAGAGTGTTGGCAGGTATGATATAAAGACAAAGGGCAATTAATGTAACTGGGTCATTTTTACTTTAAGTAAGACAATCAGATTAGACACTTAAATGACTAATGGAGAAGTTTGATCAGGGCCTTAATCAGGTTTGGACTGCTTTAAAGTGTGTCGCTTTCTCTGAAATGTTTGCTGGTTCAGAATGGTGTTGACTTCCTCTCTGTCTCTTTTCTCTTTCCACCAGTTTGGTCGGACAGAAGTGATCTACAACACGCTGAACCCAGACTTTGTGAGGAAGTTCATCCTTGATTTCTTCTTTGAAGAAAAGCAGAACCTGCGCTTTGATGTGTAAGTGGGAACATCTCCGTTTTTTCCTTCTACAGCAGCGCTGTCTCCTTCCTTTGTGATACCAGGGAAAGACTTCAGTCAGTACTCCTCTTATTCTGGCCTGAGACCCACTAGGGTTAGCAGCCTGGATGACTCTCAGTAAATGAGCTGTATCAGACAGTATGTTACATATGTCTTCATCTCTTTAGGACACTATTGAAAAACTCCCAAAACTAAATTAGTGTATGTATTTGTAAAATGGAGAAAATATTGGAAAACAATACCCTAAAATCAAACGCAAAAGCACTCAAATTTGATTATTTGTTTTCACAGCCTTTAACTTTTATACACTTGTTGCATTTTCTTTCGAGCATGGACATTTCTAGTACAAAGTAGCTTTCCCCTTTGGTCTCCACCTTTTTAGAAATGGCATCTGGCCAGTAAATGCAGTTTTTGGCTTTGGATTGTATGCTGTCCCATTTTCCTTGGTTGATTTTATCAGATGACTCATAAGGCTTGCCACATTTCAACACACATTCATAGGACATTGTGCCTTGTTTTTCATGCTACATTCACATAAACCTAAAAAAGAGAAGAAAAAACTACCGTAGAGTACACATATAAGCTAGTCATCAGCTATATAGCTAGGGTAGGCTTACTGGAGCTGAAACTAGCAGTGTTGCAAACCCGAATCATGTAAGTAGCTAGCTAACGCTAATGCTAATGCTAACGTTAGCTAGCTAGCTACCTACCTAACTTAGCTAACACTAATTATCAATGATAACTTCTTCACATAACATTATCTATTTGCTGTCATACATTCATAATGATAAAATTATCTTTGGACTAGTGAATAATGTTGAGTATATATGAACTTACATATGAACTTACCTCAAACAAAGTGTCTCAATGCAGCAAGGAATTTTCCAGTGTGACATGAAACCATGGAAACGTAAACATTAGAGAGAACGTGTTCGCACATCACTTGGATGTCGGGCTGACTGATTGGGAGCGAGGTATGCTTTTTTTTAGTGCAGAATACAACTTTAGAGAAATGTTATGCCATTGAGAAGTGTTAACAAAATTGACATTTAAAGAGCCACAAATTGGTGGCCATCTTGAATTTGAAGGTCAAATATAGGTCAAATCAATAACTCTTTATCATTTATGAATTTCTTGACCCAAATAGACTCAGAAACCATGTATTATGCAGTACTGTGGGCAAAACCATTAAAAAGTTAATTTTCAGCTAGGCTAGCCATTTTGGATACAGGGCTCCCAAAAAATGTCCCCACATGTTTGTGAGGGGCACCCCGGCTGATTTTCTTCTTTAACCTTTATAGATGACAAATCCAATGAGAAACAAACCTTTCCTCTCCACGGTCACGGAACTGCTATAGATGACCCAACTAGTGTATGAATGTATTAAATGTGATTATTGAGGTTTTTTTAGGGGTAAACGAGAGGATAAAAAAAAAAATCAAATTATTCAACCTTCTGCAATCATATGCACATATTGGATTGCCCCTGGTAGCTCACCTGGTCAAGGCTCAGTCCTTACCGCAGGGGCCCAGGTTCAAGTCCGCCCGTGGCCCTTTGCTGCATGTCATCCCCCTCTCTTTACCCTCTTTCCTGTCTTCCGCTGTCTTATCTCATAAAGGCCAAAAGCCGCAAATAGAAACTAAATGAGATATGGAAACTATAGAAACCTTTGCTTAAAAATGTAGCAAACATTTAACCCACAGGACTGACATGACAGAAACATGATATCACTAGAAACCAGCTGGTTTCTGCAATGTAACATGAGCCCTGTTTTCCTGGGGGAAAGTCCTGTTTGTTTGTATGTCATAACTACTACAGCCAATAGAGGGCAGCACCACTATGAACGTAGATATGGGTCGTAAATGCTGCTTGACTAAACGACTAATGGGGGCTTTTTTCAGGGGAGTCCAGTCTTAGCAGAAACTAGTTAATCATTTTACGTTATGAATTTACCATAACTCATCACTTTTTCTCCAAAGACCATTTTCCCAGTTTGATTAATGCCTAAAAAGAATGTAACTTATTTTTGTTCTGGCCATTTCACCGTCATTTCCTAGCAGGGTGAACTGAGTGAACTTACAACTACTTGAGTTTCAGGCAAGCACAGAGAATATGGTCTAATCTATCTTTATTCTCAATGCCAAGTATCAGCTCTTACCCTCTGATAAGAAGCTATAGGGTACCCCAATGTCAACTCAATATTTTTTTAAACTAGGCCTTATTTGGACCTACTTCGATTACAACTTTACATAATGTTGTGGCTGCAGGGGTTGTGCAATAGCTTCATGTTATGATGCAAAGGGTTGTGTATAGGTTTCTCTTATCACTGTTTGTGAAAGATGTGCAATATATGTAAATTATTACTATGTCAGCTGTATGATAAGACAATATGTCAATTGTTATGTGTGAAGCATTTGAGTTCAAATATCCCTATGATGACAATTAAGTAGGCTATTACTTGCAAAGTGTTCTCCATGAAATGTAAAAATGTAAAACTTTGTCGTAGGACTAAACCAAACACATCGTTGGAAGGTCAGTCTTAAGAGGATGCATCACTCCTGCTTTGAAATATTGACCTCTAAACTTTGAACCCAGTACATATTTGTCAGGTGGTGATGGCACAGTGGATATGACACATGCCTTTGGTGTGGGAGATCTGGGTACAAGTCCCACTGTGATACATCAACCAATGTGTCCCTGAGCAAGACACTTAACGCCTAGTTGCTCCAGAGGTGTGTGACCTCTGACATATATAGCAATTGTAAGTCGCTTTGGATAATGTTGTTGCTGGATAGTGTCAGCAACAACAGAAGGTGCCACACACATAGGACCAGCTGTTCTAGAAAGCTCTGGACCTCAGCTGTCATGTAGATATGGTTACCATTGTGTACCCACTGGAGGCACTGCGATACATGGTAATAAGCTATTTGGTGAGGCAAGGTGGCAAGTTACCTTCTGATGAACATAACCTGGACATCACGGTAAACAATTCTTTGATTCAACTTTACACTACTGTCTAGACTAGACACAAGTGTTGAATGTGTAGCTCCCTAATCAACATATGAAGTCCTAACAAGCATTTCATTTCCCACTGCAGTTGTTTTTGTTATTAGCTAGGGATTGGGATTGGTTCAATCAATGCTGCAGCTTCGTGTTGAGGTGTACAGGTATTGACCACACAGTGGCTGAAGAGGTGAAAAGCAGCGCTGATCAATATGTGGGATGTGACCTTTCCTTGTCCCTGACCGAGTCTATATCGACAGAGTTTCATTTACAGGATGTGCCGATTTTTAGTCCGTCCCCTCCCTCAGTCTTTGTGATGGCGTTCTAACCTCCGGCTGATTTGTGAGGACTCTGGTTAACTGCTCCTCAGATCTCTGCAGGGTAAATCCAGACAGCTAGCTAGACTATCTGTCCAATCGGAGTTTTCTGTTGCACGACTAAAACTATTTTGAACGTACACATGTTCCACCAAAACAAGTTCCTTCCTGAGATTATTTAGCAGAGGCACCGTGGCTCCGTCCGGAGCTTAGCGCCGCCCAAGACGATTGTGATTGGTTTAAAGAAATGCCAATAAACCAGAGCACGTTTCTCTCCCATCCAGTAATGCTGTGTGGACTAGCCAGACCTTCCTTTGCAGTGCTGTGGAGGAAGGTCTGGCAAAGCGAGACTATACTTGACCCCATACTGACTCTCTCCTCTGAACCCCCTGTAGGGGCATCGATCCCCCCTATGGAAATTTCACCCCCCTGTCTGCCTGTATCTGCCAGCGCTCTCCTCTGTGAGTGACTTCACGTTAAATGGATGATTAACTAGAGAAGCTGTGAGGGTATGTTAATAAAAATTTGCATGCGCCTCAACAGGCAGCAGAGTTTGTTGTGCTCATTTACAGACTTTAAATTATTCTCTCTTCATAAATACTTCATATATTTTAAAGCTTAAACCAAACAACACAACTTTGAGATGAATCATGAGTTTCTGACAATAAAAACAGAGAGAACATAGATTGTGACGTAATTAAAAAGACGTATGGCTGCAGGTTGAGCTAGCTGCATCTCCCTGACCCCAGGAGCACTTTTTAAACTTGAATCCGTCCTCTGAACAAGTTTTTTCTCTCACTCAGTGCAGGACATACACCCAGAGCTACGGCAGAAGCTAGAGAGGCAGAGCTTTCTTCCCCAACCAATAAGGCTACCGTAATAAAGTAATGTTTAAAAAAATACAAATACTTGATCAAGGGCCCGGCCCAGCCCGAGGATAGCAGCGGAAAAGATCGGGCCGGGTTCGGGCTGAGAATCTAAACTTTAATCTACTCCAGAAACCTTTCTTGGACGCGTCTTAGGACATGTCTTAGAATTTACCATTATATCTTCCGGCATACTCCAAGCTGCTGCTCCGTTGCTATGGTCTCTCCCCCTCCTGTTCCCTTCAGCTCTGGGTGGTGGATGTAAAACCCATCACATCCAGTATGCCAGCGCAGGGAAAGTCACCACAGACATAACAACGGTATACCGAGAAATACAGAATGCTTTCCCTGACGGCAATGGGCTTAACCAACGACCCTACTTGTTGTTCCTATGTCACCAAGCCTCTATCTAGACCCACCTACATCGATTCTGTTGTGCCACTTTCTGGTGTAACCAGGCCTTTAGAATGTCATGTGATATTAGAAATGATGTTAGCAAGAAAGAAGATAAGTAATCCCTGTCACCGTCACAGATTTTGGCCTACGGTGAGAAAAAGGCAAAGCCTGACTGAATGAGGAAAAAGAATGAGCTGGAAATTAATTCTGAAATCTGAAAATGAATTGTTGTCATTCTGCCTTCAAAAGAATATGTTTTTCATGGCACTGAATGTTCAGCTTAAAGCTTCCTTCCCTGGGAGTGCCCCGCACATCTTCATCTCCTGACAAAGTGAATCATTACTGCTGAATTATTGATTAGTGTAAAATATACCACACACACACACACACACATACACACACATACACACACACACACACACACACACACACACATACACACACATACACACACACACACACACACACACACACACACACATACACACACACACATACACACACACACACACACACTCTATTTTCCCTGTCCTTTACACATGACAGCAAATCTTTCGTTACTGAATGCATGTTTTGTGCGATTCGTCAAATCAATTGTCTACAGTGCTGCACTAAATATTTGTCGTGAGTAATGAAAATTGTCCCTGAATTACTAATGGAGTTTCACAAAGTGCTCAACCAGGAGTGAGAAGTGGTAAGAGTTGGTATCCAGTGTTGAGAAGGGATCATTGAATAATCATTGAACGCTTATAAATGACAAAACACATTCTTCCCTGATGAAAGCTTTTTAAAATAATGTGTCAGGTGTTTGAATCATAAACTAAATAAAAATAATGTCTTTCAAAATTGTTCCTGATTTTTCTCGGCCTTAAAAAAAATGACCAACCATAACTTTGAATGTAAAGGCTTTTCCAAAGGTCAGGAATTAGATTATAATTTTAACAAAGCCACAGCATCAGTTAAAGGGCGGCCTAAATACCCGGTATCAACAGTAGTAGAAATGACCTGCCAGATCTCTTGACAAAATAATGAAGTCTAATTAATTGATTTCAATTATACTGTGTTTTTTTAGTATGTGCACATTTTACAAGTGCTACAGTTAGCACCACAGCAGCAATGTTTATTGGGGGAATGGTGCAGTGAAGACAGAGAGACAGTTCGTTTTCCAGACTCCATCTAAACATTGATTACAAAATAAAGTAGGGTTGAACAATTACCCAGAAGTTAATTGAAATTCAAATATGGACAATGTCCAAATCGCATATTTGTCAAAATACCATTTTGAATTAAGTATTGTTGTGCTGCAGAGATGTGCCGGCCATCTTGTTCTACAGACTAATAATTCTACAGACACATAAAAAAATCACACCACGATCATTTTAATGGAAGTTTTCAATAAAAATTAATAATGATGCAAAAATGATCAGTCACTTCAATATCGTCAAGTCAGTTTTGTTTTAGCCCAATATCACAATCTTTACAATCTGGACAGCATAGTGAACATAATGAGTTTATTTGATATAGAACATTTTACAGGCAAAGTCACAAAGTGCTTCACATAAAATATATAATATAAAAATGTTTAACCAGCAAGGGTGAAAGACATGCCGCTCATTTGAATAACTTTACAAATGTGAAGTTATAATTTACTTTAAAATATCTTTTTCTTTGGGCCCCATTCTTTGAAATGCCTGATTTTATTAAGTTTTGAGATAATATTGAGATAATAAAAAAAAATTGTCTAAATGGTGTAACCATAAAAATGCAGCACCAAGTTGTTTCTGGTAGCTGTGCCAAGAGAAATCTCAATCATTCCCAATCTTGCGAGATACCAAAGTATTTCCAAAACGTTGAACTATTTTGTTCCGATGCTTTCATGGACTCTCTATGGTTTTCTCCCTTCACTGTTTGATGCCTCCACGTCCCCCCGATTGCTTATGTGCTTCTCCTGACTATACGTATTTGTCTACTGTGCAACAGAAAGTCGCGTGGTTATGACACAATCGTTAGCCTATTTTTATAAAAACGTCTGCTACGGAGCCATAACGTGAGATACAAGGTAACGGAGCCTTTTATACATTGTCATGTTTCTTTAGAAATAAACAACGGAAAAATAAAGTTTTGACCCAAAAATGAATGGAATGCTAACGGAAGGTGATGGCTTGTTAGCCTTATAATCTCCCCATAAGAGGTACGCTTTCCGGATGCTCGCTTACTGCCTTGGGTGTAACCAGAGCCACAGAGAGAGAAGAGTTGAGACACTCGTTGATCTCGCTAGCGGGGTGGTCACGTGGTTCACCTAAGCCTGGATAGTTCCAAAACAGGCCGCGCTGTTCTTCTATGGGACTGACAGCAGCAATTGTGATATTGGATGGTAAATATAAATGAAAACACATACCCAAGTACTTGTTTGACTGTTGCATTATTGCATATTTGTAAAAGTCAGTTTTACATTTGGAGTGGTAGGGTGACAACTGAAAGCTATGTATAAGTATTACTTAAATACAGTTTTAAGTTTTGGAGGGAAAGCTTCACGTTCATGTTAGCTTGGGTAGTACTAGGCTACTGTCTTTAGTGGCTTGACCTTAACTTTTACCTTACTACATCTGTTTTGAAATCAAAGACGATTCAAGATGTTCTTTTTTGCGCGAAGATCATGTGACAGGATGTGATGTCAAACAGAAGGGCCCCTGAAGATCCCAACTGCCACAAGTCAAGGTTAATAACTCTCTCAAATTTGACAAAATAAAGCCTTTTTCAGGACATGGTCAGGTATGATTAGAATACATGTCAAATGGTATGACCTCAGTAAAATGTTAAACATAAATGATCATAAAATATTCAAATGAATATGAAAAATAGTTTTAAATATTCAAACCAAGGTCAAGTGTTCCACAATAATGTCTGCACATTTTGGTTTCAATTTCAAATGTCCAATGGTATAACTGGGTTACACCATTGTACCTCTTCCTTTATTAGACTAATTTGATCAATTTATGGACAATAGTTCTACTTTTGTAATGTTTATTATTATTATTATAAAATGATTAAAATGATTGTTGTTATTAAAATGATAATATACTATAACGCGCAGCTTCAAATGTAGTCTAAAAAGAACTTTAAAATCTATGAATAAAATCTGTTTTTAATTTCACATTTCTATAGGATAATGCTGGTAAGCAAGCAGTATGCAGGTGGAAACTTGTGTATGCAAACAACAAACTCTCTCCTCTTCTCCTAAGAGATCTCTTACAAGTGAAGAAAAAGTGGCTCGCCACAGAGCGCCAGTCCTGCTGCAAGGGCAAATTACCTGGCTAAAAGAAGGCAACGGTACACTACATATAGCCACCCATACACACACGCACGCACACACACACGCACGCACGCACGCACGCACGCACGCACACACATGCACGCACACACACGTTAGCGCTTCATGAGAAAGTAAAATGAGTGATGTACATCTCCTAAAAAGGGTAGTTTTAGTGAAAGATGTGAAGTTAAAATGGAAGATGAATTAAGGCTCTGGACATAAGACTAACAGTTTTATTCATATTCTTCACTCTTAGCTATGAAAGGACAAAGAGACAGGGAAAGATCACAAACATCCCAGTCGCAGATCTGCCCAGGGAAAAACAGGTGCAGATGAGGGAAAAGTGGAAGCAGTATCAGAGGCAGTACAGAGAGAAGAAAAGGTTGCTTGCTGTTTAATGGCCCTCCAGAGCCCATAGTGGATGTTGCTGATCATGACTATGTGCAACCAAGTTTAGAGAGACCACGGGCATCCTCAACTCCTGTGAGGGCAGTGCAGAAAAGTACCAGCAAAGATCAGTGTTGAAGGAAAAGAAAAAAAAGGTTTGAGCTCATCAAAATAAGGAAGAACTTAAGAGTGAAAGAATGAAGGCAAAAAAGCTGCAAAGGGAAGTTGATAAGCTCAAAGCAAAGAAAGGAAAGGAAGTAAGTGTGAGAAACAAGAAGAGAGACAAAAAGAAAATTGCAGAGGAGAAAAAGGAGAGGGTTGTCAGCTTTCTCTGTAGATATGAAAGTAGCCGCATGCTGTCGGGTAAGAAAGACACAGTTACAAAAAATAAAACACCAAAGGAGAGTACTTCTTCATTCTCTGAAAGACCTCCACTCCAACTCAATACAACCGCCCTGAAACACCATGCAATATCCTATCACTTCCTCAGATACTGCCATTTTCATGTTACTCAAGCGAAAGAGTTCGACCAAAACACCTGTAACTGCTTTGACCATGACAACTTTAAAATGGTTGTTGACAGGCTCTGTCAGAAAGTAATTCTGTTGACTAACAGCATTTCGGAACTCCTGGAAGCCATTGTTTGTGACCCGACCAACCAGAAGTGTACGTACCGCTTATGTACTAAGTGTTGCTACAATGAGGTGGAGTTTGAGGGCCCACTAGATAATAGCATCGTCACATGGGAGCAGTGGGAGAGGATTGTTGTTACAGTGGAGGAGAAAACATCTGCAAAATATCACAAGATTCTTCTCAGTCTCCTGAACAAGAAGCTAGACGCCTTCACACGCCATCAGTTTAACTGGCCCTAAGAGAATTAAAACATTCTCTGCTTAGATGATTTCTCTGAAAATTATGGTTGCAAACTAAATTGCGAGATCCAGCCGTTTCACTTTGGTGGCAGTCGGAAACAGGCCACCATCCACACCTGTGCCTGTTGTGAGAGATGCCATGATGAGGCAGAGTGCATTTTGATTTCTGAAGGAACTGACTACTGACTGCTAGATATTAAGCTAAGTACTTACTTTATTTGGGTTTTGCTGCTTCTTCTTCTTCTCTATTTTCTACTGCTGCTGTGTTTTTTGTTGGATTGGTTGTGTTGTTAGGCTTGGATTGGTTGTTCTTACAGTGAAACTAGTTAGTGTGAAGTGTGAATTTTGGGAGTGGAGTTTAACGACTCTCAGGTGCTTTTGACTGATTAGCCAGGGTGTGGCCTCCCCACCTTTAGCCATCGGACGAAGACTCGGAGGACAAAGACAAAGGAGTCTACGCAGGAGTCTTCGTGGGAGGCTAAGTGGGAAGTTAAGTGGGCTTGAAATCTCACTCACACTGCTCTGTGTCTTTATCCAGAAATGTGCTGCTTCTCCATCCCTGTCCGTGTTTCCTCTCGGAGATTCTACAAACCACACATTAGCTCGCAACATTTCCGCAACCTCTACTCTCTTACCCATCCAACCCGTTCCACACACACTCAACACCTTGTTGCAGGTGGCCTGTGGAACTGCCAGTCTGCCACTCGCAAGACTGAGTTCATCTCTGGCCTTGCCAGCCTGAAATCCCTTGACTTTCTTGCTCTCACTGATACCTGGATTACACCAACCAACACATCCACCCCTGCTGCTCTCTCTTCTGCCTACTCTTTCACCCACACACCAAGACCCACTGGTAGAGGCGGGGGTACAGGCCTGCTCATTAACCCCAAGTGGAGATTCTCTCTCTACCCACTGCCACAGTTCACTACATTCTCTTTTGAACTTCATGCTGTCACCATAACCCATCCGGTACAACTAGTCATCATTGTCATCTACCGCCCACCAGGTCCTCTGGGGGAGTTTTTGGAGGAGCTGGATGTCCTTCTTTCAAACATCCCTGAAACTGGACCTCCGCTGGTTCTTCTGGGCGATTTCAACATCCAGACCGAGAAGTCGGCTGCCTTTCTTCACCTTCTGTCCTCTTTTGCCCTCTCACTCTCTCCTTCACCACCCACTCACAAAGCTGGCAACCACCTAGATCTCATATTCACCAGAAACTGCTCTACATCCAACCTCACTGTTACTCCACTCCATACCTCAGACCACTTCTTCATCTCTTTCTCTCTGCCACTCTCCCAAGCTCACAACCATATCTCAAGAGACACTATACCTGTCCGCCGTAACATTCGTTCACTCTCTCCTTCTTCTCTGTCGGCATGTACTTTATCAACCCTCCCCCATCTGACTCTCTCACTCATACCTCCCAACGCTGCCACAGACACTCTACTCTCTACTCTATCCTCCTCTCTAGACTCTCTCTGCCCTCTTACTTCACGACAGGCTCGCAAGTCCTCCCCAGCGCCGTGGTTATCTGACTCAGTACGTGCTGAAAGATCAACTATACGGGCAGCAGAAAGGAAATGGCAGAAATCCAAACACCCAGATGATCTTCTTACCTATCAGTCTCTTCTTTCCTCCTTCGCTGCCTCTATTTCTGCAGCAAAAAGCTCTTTTTATCAAACCAAAATTGAATCCTCTTTCTCAAACCCCAAAAAACTTTTTTCCATGTTCTCTAACCTGCTAGATTCCCCCAGTCCACCTCCCCCCTCCACCCTCCTACCAACCCACTTTGTCAACTACTTTGTAAAAAGGTAGATGACATACGCTCTGTAGGAGCCATTCATTAACTATTGCTTTTGTTTTATAATTTATTAATGTGTGCCCTATGCTTCCTCAGTTATGCCCTCTGCAGGTCAAAGGGGCCATTTAATAGGAAGGTGACGAGGGTGGAGGTGTGGCTGACTGGGAGCACACAGCTTTTTGACCTTGCTACCAAACTGCTGCATGAAATGCTGTTCCTTTAGCTAACATTTACAATCTGCCTTATAATTTATTTAACAGATAAAGGATCTGTACTATTCATTGTGTTAAAATAAAAGACCATCTATTTTTCCAACTTCACTCTCCCGGATATTTTTTGGAACAAACAAGCGTCAAAGATTCCCCCAGTCAACACCAAAGTGACAAAGAACACAATCAAGACAACATAGTCACTACATTAGTCAAAAAGCTTGCTTCTGGATCTTGGAAAGCCTTGTGGAGTACTTGGATTGGAGTTCCGTAGACGCACGGGGAACAGGCCGCAAAGGAACAAAGGAAAGCCGACGCCGCATGCACGCAAAAACGCCGAAGTTGCGGTAAGCCGCTGCTACTTTAAGTTGTTAAATCACAAGGAACTGAGGATTAATGAATCAATTGTTGGATGAATTCGTTAGTTGAAAATCTCATTTGAATTTTGGACTGTTTTTGAAGCAAGTTTGGGTTGACATTAAGTCACTAAACAGAAAGTTAGTGAAGCGTTGCTTGGTAATATATGCACGCATTTTTGGATTTGAAGCGATAATGAAATAGGGGGTATCCTAACTTTTTGGAAAGAATACTTTATTTTTTTTGGACAATATGACTGAGCGAGCAGACAAGCCTGAAGAAACGTGTTCGCAAACTGACCTAGAGGAAAACCCTCCCGATGTGGAAAATGTTTTCGAAACTGAGGGTGCTTTGCGTAACGCCAGAAGGATAAAGCTTGGGCTGCTTACGCGCAAAATGAACGCTATCAAAGACATGATGATAAAGGAGGAATCAAATGTTAAGGAAGTGAGCGAAAATATGGAGAGGTATGGAGATTTGGTGAAGGATTTTGAAGCTAGACATAAAGAGTATGAGAGCGCATTGAGTGAGAGGGATCGCGAATTGGATAATAACTTGTGGTATAAAACTAAGAGAGAAATTATCAGAGCATTCGTTGAGGAAGTGGATGAATGGCTGTATGGAAAGAAAGATGAAGAATCTGAAATAGGCCCAGACGACAGTGTTTCTGTAACTCTCGCTAAGAAAGCAGACGATGCGGGATCAAAGATCTCCATAACCTCCTCCGCATTAGGACGCGCGGCAGCAGAAAAGGCTGCGCTAGAAATTCAATTGATGGCTCTTAAAGAAAAGCACGACATAGAATATGAGGAGGCAGAATTGGCTAAAAGACAGGAAACGTTGAGGAAGCAAAAGGAAATGTTAGCCCTCAGAACTGAATTGCATTCTGCTGCTGCCAAATTCAATATATTGAGTAAAAGCAATGTCTCAGTGGGAGATGGAATGAATGAGTATTTAGTAAAGTCACTCAAATTACAAGATACAAAGGAGCTCATTGGAAAGGAGTGTGAACCAAAGTTGGAAAATGTTCATCCCAAAGGAATTCAAGATGCAAGTGTCAGACTTAAAACTCATGCCCTCCTGCCTCAACCAGTGCTGCTTCATGATGAAAAAGAGCCCTATTTTCTACCGTCAGTGCGGTCGTCCGTCTGGCCAGAACAGTCTCCGTACATATCCTCTGCTCAACCATTGCAGCTGCGCCCATCTCATTCACAACCCCGTAGTCAGACAGATGGGCCCCCACAACCCCGTTTGACCTCTCACCAAACACAGCCCTCTCAAACTCAAGGGCCTCTATCACGGCCTCAGTCAAGACAACAGCCTACAGGTGACACACCCATTGCTCCTTCCGAACCTCAAGTTAGGAACCCACAAGATACTGCTCAGCTCTACAACATTCTACAGAGGCAAAATGACATCACAGCTTCATTGATAAGGCAACAGGACAAATCATTTTTGCCACGAAAGGAGATGAAGGTATTTAATAATGATCCAATTGAATACAGATCATTTATCACTTCATTTGAGCACATTATTGAGAGCAAAATTGAGCATGCAAAGGATAAACTGTATTATCTAGAGCAATACACTTCTGGGCAGTCTAGAGAGCTGGTTAAAACTTGTCTTTTCTTAGATCCAGAGAGAGGCTTTGTAAAGGCCAAAGAATTGCTCCAAGAGCACTTTGGAAACGAGTACCAAATATCCAGTGCATACATTAATAAGGCATTGTCATGGAACCCCATTAGAGCTGAAGATTCCCAAAATTTGAAATCCTATGCTCTGTATCTCAGAGGATGTTTGAATGCCATAAATGAAATTGCATATATGGATGAATTAAATCTGGCTTCAAATCTGAAATTATTGGTTAGCAAGTTGCCTTACAAATGAAGAGAAAGATGGCGTGTTGAGGTGTGCCAATTTCAAGAAACAACCAAGCGCAGGGCCACATTCAGAACCCTAGTTGAATTCATTGAAAGACAAGTCAAAATCTTGATGGATCCAGTCTTTGGTGATATACAAGATCCTTCACCAAGAGCACAAATGATAAAGCCCGTAAAATCAAGATCTGTGAACCCCAAATTCACTGACAAAGGCTTCACAAGCAATGCAACAACCATTGAAGTCAATCCTACTGCTCTCAAACAGAGGAATAGTGTTTTAACAGTCCACCATGTGCCATTCTGTCTGTTTTGCTCAGGAGAACATCTACTGGGAAGCTGTTCCTGGTTTAAAAAGAAACGTCACACTGACAAAATCTCATTTTTGAAGGAAAGAGGGATTTGCTTTGCATGTCTTCTTACAGGCCATATGAGTAAGGACTGCACCCAGCATCACTCATGCGTTATTTGCAAGAGGCCACATCCTACAGTATTGCACATAGGAAAAGTGGAGCAGAACAAAGGAGCACCAAGAGAAGTGGCCAATGAGGAACCAAAAAGGGTGAATACAGGACAGGTCTCTCTTGAAGCATGCAGTCATACTGGGGCCGGTGAAGAACAATGTCTAATGTCCATTGTGCCTGTGAAGGTAAAATTAAATAAAGGCAACACAGTAATACAGACCTACGCATTTCTTGACCCCGGCAGTTCCGCCACATTTTGTACAGAAAAATTAATGCACCAACTAAATGTACAAGGAAAAAGAACCAACATCCTGCTGCGCACAATGGGCCAGGAGAGAACTGTGTCAACCAATATCATCACTGGACTTGAAGTAAGTGAACTTCACAACAATGCATTCATAACTCTGCCAGAGACATACACACAAGCAAAGATTCCTGTGTCAAAGAGTAACATACCCAACCAGAGAACTCTGTCAAAGTGGCCTTACCTTAGAGATATCCAAATTCCCACCATCAATGCAGGCATTGATTTGCTGATTGGCACAAATGCACCCAAAGCAATAGAGCCATGGCAAATTGTAAACAGTGAAGGAGACGGCCCATATGCTATGAGAACACTGCTTGGATGGGTAGTAAATGGCCCGTTAGGAACAGGATCTAGCAATGTCATGCCCTCTCATACAGTCAATAGGATATCAGTACATAATCTACAGGAGATGCTGATTGCCCAGTATAACACTGACTTCAGTGAAAGGTTGTCCGAAGAAGTGAAAGAAATGTCCATTGAGGACAGGCGTTTTCTGAAACTAGCGGATGAATCAGCCACAATTGTGAATGGACATTACAGTCTTAAGTTACCTTTCAGAAAAGATAATGCTATGCTTCCCAATAACCGTTGCATTGCTGAGCAACGTTTGCAGAGCCTGAAAAAGAAATGCAATAGGAACCCGTCATTGAAAGGAGAATACGTTGCATTCATGACTGACATGATCAGTAAGGGATATGCAGAAAATGTGCCAGACAAGAAATGTGCTGACAAGAAATGACGGGAAAGTGTGGTATCTACCCCACCATGGGGTATATCACCCAAAGAAAGGGAAATTAAGAGTGTTTTTTGATTGTGGTGCATCTTTCTGTGGAAAAGCGTTAAATGCAGAATTGCTCAAAGGACCCGATTTAATCAATAGCCTTATAGATGTGCTCAACAGATTCCGCCAGGAGCCAATAGGACTGATGGCAGACATCACAGCCATGTTCCATCAAGTGAAGGTCCCAGACTCTGATGCTGACTTCCTGAGGTTTCTGTGGTGGCCAGAGGTAGATGTGTCCCAACCTCCTGTGGAACACAGGATGACTGTCCATCTGTTTGGGGCAACATCTTCCCCCAGCTGTGCGAGTTACGCGCTTAGGAGAACAGCAGAGGACAACAGAGAGCACTTCAGGCGTGAGGTAGTGGATACAGTTCTGCATAACTTTTATGTAGATGATCTTTTGAAGTCAGTGGCCACTGTACAGGAAGCAGTGCAAATCATTACTGACGTCAAATCCGTCTGCCAAAGAGGGGGCTTTCATCTTTCAAAGTGGGCCACAAACAGCAGAGAAATATTGTCTCTCATTCCTGTGGAGGATAGAGCCAAAGAAATGATGGATCTCAATCTTGACAAAGACAAACTTCCAACTGAAAGGGCTTTAGGACTGCAATGGTGCATCGAAACTGACAACTTCACCTTTTACGTTCAGCCAAAATTACAGCCACTTACAAGAAGAGGAATGTTGTCAATGGTTTGTTCTGTTTATGACCCCCTTGGATTCCTGACCCCCTTCACATTAACAGCTAAACTCTTGTTACAGAAGCTCTGTAAGATGAACCTTGGCTGGGATGAAGAGGCACCTCTCAGCATCCGTGAACAATGGTCAAAATGGACAGCTGGTTTGACTCAAATCGCAAACTTCAAAGTGCAACGATGCCTCAAGAGTAAAGAATTCGGCTCAATAATGCATGCACAGTTACATCACTTTGCTGACGCAAGCGACCAAGGTTACGGGACTGTAAGCTATGTGAAGCTGGTGAATGACAACAATGTCCACGTCACTTTTGTTATGGGAAAAGGGCGTGTAGCTCCTCTCAAAGGAGTAACAATCCCAAGGTTGGAACTCGCTGCTGCAGGTCTAGCTGTAAGAATGGACAGGCTGCTGAGATCAAGCTTACAGCTGCACCTAGACCATTCCATGTTCTGGACAGACAGCCAGTCTGTACTAAAGTACATATCAAATGAACATTCCAGATTCAAGACATTTGTGGCCAATCGAGTTGCAGCAATAAGAGACGCAACCAAGTTATCTCAGTGGAACTACATTGATTCCAAGTCGAACCCCGCAGACGATGCAACAAGAGGCCAAAGTGCAGACAAATTCATTAACAACAAGCGATGGCTCAATGGTCCGGACATTCTATGGAAAAAGAAACAGGAACAACAAAAACAGTTTGCCAACTTCAAAGAAAACACTTCACTACCCCTGAATGACCCTGAAGTGAAAAGAACGCACACGGTGAATGCTACCTGTACAAAGGAAGAAAATGCGACACAAAAGCTGATAACTCATTTTTCTGACTGGACAAAACTCAGGCTTGCAGTCGCATGATACCTGAAACTCAAGGAAACTTTAAAATCACTGGTGCAAAAAAGGAAAATGAGTGAGGGTAAAATAGTCACAAGAAGCATGATGAAATACTTACCTGATCCCACACTGGGTGGACAGCAAATAGATATCAAAGATTTAAAGAAAGCGGAAATTGCCATCGTTCGATTCACCCAAATGCACTTCTTCTCAAACGAAATAAAAATACTCACCTCAACGACTCCTGAGGTGAAGAAGAAAAGTGCCCTGTACAAACTTGACCCACACGTAGGCCTAAAGGATGACCTGATGAGAGTAGGAGGCAGGTTGAACAAAGCAGCCATAGGGGAAGAAAGGAAGTTTCCTGCCATAATTCCAAAACACTCACACATATCCACACTTATTTTAAGGCATGTACACAAGACAACAGGACACGGGGGAAGAAATCATATGTTGTCTGAGCTTCGCAAAAAATATTGGATAATCAGTGCTAATTCAGCTGCCAGAAAGATTCTGACCAAATGTGTTGTGTGCAGAAAACACAGAGCTAGAGTTGGAGAACAAAAGATGTCCGATCTACCGCAGGAAAGACTTCATCCTGACTCACCCCCCTTTACCAACACCGGGGTGGACTACTTTGGTCCTTTTCAAGTTAAACGAGGAAGAGCACTGGCAAAGAGATATGGCGTGCTATTCACTTGCATGACCTGCAGAGCTGTTCATATTGAAGTTGCCAACTCCTTGGACACAAGCTCATGTATCAACGCTATAAGACGTTTCATTTGTAGGAGGGGACAAGTGAAGCACAATGGGACCAACTTTGTTGGCGCAAAAAAGGAACTGCAAAAGGCCTTTGCTGCAATGAATCAGGACAAAACACTCAGAGAAGAAGGCGTAAATTGGACATTTAACCCACCAGGCGCATCCCATCACGGAGGCATATGGGAAAGGCTGATAAGATCCACCAGACAAGTCCTCTGTTCTGTTCTTAAACAGCAAACCCTAGATGACGAGGGGCTCCATACAATCCTATGTGAGGCAGAGGCAATTTTAAACAATCGCCCTATAACAACAGTCACCACCGACCCTCACGACTTGCATCCACTCACACCGAATGATCTCCTGCTACTTAAGACCAAGCCAGCTCTTCCGCCCGGTGTATTTGATAAAAACGACCAGTACACCAGACGCCGCTGGAGGCAGGTCCAATACTTGGCAAATCTCTTTTGGAGACGCTGGACACTGGAATACCTGCCGCTGCTCCAAGAGCGTCAGAAGTGGAACATCAAAAGTAGGAACTTTCAGTGTGGAGATGTTGTATTGGTGGTGGATCCAACTTCTCCAAGAGGTTCTTGGATTCTGGGCAGAATAATTTAAGTTTTTCCTGACCAAAAGGGACTTGTGCGCTCTGTGAAACTCAAGACCCAGAACAACATCTTAGAAAGGCCAATCACAAAGTTATGCCTGATGTTGGAAGGAGATGAAGAAAAGATCTAAAGAATCCAGATGACAATGGTCTAGTATTCTATTTTTCTTTCATATTTAATATTAAGGTAACATACTTAATTCAAGGCTCCTATTTTGATTTAATCTAGTAATTGTTTTGTTTACAATACAATTAGGGGCCGGTTGTGTAGGAGCCATTCATTAACTATTGCTTTTGTTTTATAATTTATTAATGTGTGCCCTATGCTTCCTCAGTTAAGCCCTCTGCAGGTCAAAGGGGCCATTTAATAGGAAGGTGACGAGGGTGGAGGTGTGGCTGACTGGGAGCACACAGCTTTTTGACCTTGCTACCAAACTGCTGCATGAAATGCTGTTCCTTTAGCTAACATTTACAATCTGCCTTATAATTTATTTAACAGATAAAGGATCTGTACTATTCATTGTGTTAAAATAAAAGACCATCTATTTTTCCAACTTCACTCTCCCGGATATTTTTTGGAACAAACAAGCGTCAAAGATTCCCCCAGTCAACACCAAAGTGACAAAGAACACAATCAAGACAAAATAGTCACTACACACTCTTCATTCTCCACCACACCTTCTAAAATCACCTTACCATCCATCACATCCAGTACTCTCTCCTCTTTCACCCCTCTATCTCCAAATCAAATTCTTACTTTGATTACTTCTGCCCGCCCAACCACCTGCCCCCTGGATCCTATCCCTTCTCACCTTCTCCAGTCCATTGCTCCTGACCTCCTTCCTTTCCTCACTCATCTCATTAACATCTCCTTGTCAACTGGCTGTTTCCCCGATGCCCTCAAGGAGGCAAGAGTGACCCCACTACTCAAAAAACCAACACTCGACTCCTCTGATGAAAATAACTATAGACCCGTCTCCCTTCTTCCATTTCTATCTAAGACTCTTGAGCGTGCCATTTACAATCAACTCTCTACCTATCTCCACCAGAACAACCTTCTTGATCTCCACCAGTCTGGCTTCAAGGCTGGTCATTCAACAGAAACTGCCCTCCTTGCTGTCACTGAGCAGCTTCACATCACTAGAACAACTGATCTCTCTTCCATCATCATCCTTCCGGACCTTTCTGCTGCCTTTGACACAGTGAACCACCAGATCCTCATTTTGACACTCCAGAATCTGGGTGTCTCAGGCTCTGCGCTATCATTGCTCACATCTTACCTGACAGACCGTACCTACCGGGTAACTTGGAGAGGATCTAGCTCAGATCCTTGCCCACTCAAAACTGGGGTTCCTCAGGGATCAGTCTTGGGTCCCCTCCTCTTTTCTCTGTACACCAACTCTCTCGGGTCTGTCATTCAGTCACACAGCTTTTCTTATCACAGCTACGCAGATGACACCCAACTAATACTCTCCTTTCCTGAGTCTGAAACTCGAGTAGCAGCACGTATCTCGGCCTGTATAACTGACATCTCTTCTTGGATGTCAACACACCATCTGAAACTCAACCTTGACAAGACTGAGCTCCTTTTCATTCTAGGGACTTAAAATGCGAGTGATGTCGCAGAATAATAATAATCTTTACAAAAACAATAGGTCCTTGCAGTTTCACTGCTCGGGCCCTAATAATAAATTATAAATACATTTATATTACATGACCCACTCCCCTCTCCAATCTGTCAGAGTTGAGTTGGTCCACAAGTACGCGCAAATTTATAATTTGGGGGATGGGGGGGGGGGGGGGGGGTTTAACAATAATCAAAAGTGGCCAGTTTAAAGGGTAACTCTCGCCAAAATGCATCCTAGGGTCTTTTTGTGAATGTATGTGAGTCAGACTTTAGTTTAAAAGCTTATTTAGGACGGAAGCGCCACTTTTAAGATTTACCGTATTCTCGTTTTTGGGAGAGCTAGGGGCACTTTTATGCTAGCCTCAAAATATCTATTTTTAAACACTAAGAAGACTCGACACAACATGAGACTTTGCTCCAAGTGTCTCCAGGAGCTCTACACATTAACTCCACCGGAGCACAAGGGATATACTAAATCTGTTGCTACTTGTTTTGATATCGACTCGTTCTGACTGCCGAGACGGCGGCGACCGGAAACAAGAGCTACGGTGAGTTGTTAAAACCTTTCTTTTTAGTAAACTCTGGGTCCACAAACAATGTTCTCAATGCTGAGTTAATGTGTAGAGCTCCTGGAGATACTTGGAGCAAAGTCTCGAGGAGCCTTCAACTTTGCATAATACAAGTCAATGGAGAGCAAATAGTTCTTTTCCCCTCCAGTGGGGGCGGGACTTAAATGCTCTCTGTCTCTATGATAGCACACCCAGAGCCGTTTGAGCTCACCAAGTTCATCACTAAAAATATTACTCTGCCATTCCCATGTCAAAATTTCCAAGTTGAATTAATTATTTAATTGGATTAAATGAGTTAGTGTTATTATACAATGCCATGGGGGCGCTGTGTTTAAAATAGCCGACACACAGACAAAGTAGCTAACGATCTGTCCATAAAAATTAAAAACTTGGTTTACAACTTAGTTACAACATGATTGAGCTAGCAATGCAGATTTGTGTTTATATGTGCGCTATTCAGTTTGGGGAATCCCACGATCTCTACAAAGCTAACATTAGCTCACGTTGGCTGGCTGAGGTTGACTAAGCAGGGAGTAGAAGTCCTCTCAGTTGAATGAATACAGTTTGATCATTTATTTTGGTACATTTTGGTTGCTAATATTTTATTGTTATTAGCCTATATCTTTTTATTTATAATATCACTTAAATAGAATACTGCTGGTTACCCTTCTACCTTTCCTTTCTAACCTACTCTTTGTTATAACTTTACTGTCACTTAATTGCTTTTTTGACCTATTTGTACTTTTACCCTACTAATTAATTAATTTTATAGCATTGATAAAAGATTGATTGATTGCAATCTTAATCTCGTTGTACTCGTAAAAAATAGTCTATTCTATAAATAAGCCAACTCTTCAGTGGGATTGGTACGACAGCTACAATTCATGAGGAGGGAGATTGAGCCATGAGACACTGTTTAATGAGAAACTTAAATTGAATTGAATTGAATTATGTGTAGTCCGTCGCCTTCTTGTTTTTTTGAAAGCTGCCGTGTTGATTTTTGGACGAGAGGGCAGAGCTGCGGAGGGTGACGCGGCCAAGCCAGTGTTGATTATGGATGCAGAGGCTCTGCACTAAGCTAAATGCTAAAGAGGGAAAGTTTCCGATTTTCAACCCTACTGAAGCGAGTCATCCGGCAGAGTTTTACCGGCAGTTAAATGCAGACCTCCGGGTGCTAGCTGGCCTTGGTTGTGAAAGGTTCTGCTGAACAAGACATTTTTAGGCAACCAAAATGTTCCAATTAACTTTGATGAAAAGAAAACACACAGTGAGAGAGTCTAAGTTTAAGATACCCACTAGTCTGGGAAAACCCTGACAAACTTCCGGCAAATTTGAGATTTGCTCTGCAAGTCCGTCTGGCCAAGAGCGGCGGTGGTCACGCCCCTTTGGAAATGAACTGTGAATGAACCTTCCCCAGACCCTTCTCAGTTAGAGCTGAGAAGGGTCTGGGGTCAGCCAGACTAGGAGACCACATGGACAACACCCAAAACTTTCACAGCTATTTTAATGCATACATCAAGGAAACCTGAACACAACAGCTTGAGTGCCAAATGTTGTACCTGTCTGTTATTTCTATCCACACTAAATATGAGGAACGAAAGAACGTAAAGGTCACCTATATTATTAGGACTACATTATGCCTTGCAGATCTTTTTTATTTTATTGGCATTTTAGGCCTTCATTTGATAGGATAGCTCAGACATGAAGGAGAGAGGGGGAATGACATGCAGCAAAGGGCCACATGTCGGAACTGAACCCTGGACTGAGGACTGAGCCTCTGTATATGGGTGTACTCTCTACCAGGTGAGCTGCCCAGGAGCCCGCCCTGCAGATCTTTTAATCAAAAGAAACACCAAGTGGTCACACAATTTTGGGTGCACCCTACACATGTACATGGTGGGGACACTTGTTGTTGATAGTACTTTGGTCAATCAGTATTAGAGATAATATTGCAGGGAGGAATGGTAAAAGTATTATTTTATTTGTCATGAACTGAGCATTGACACGTTAACATTCATAGTAATGATCACTGATGCATGTAATTATCTCATGCTTATAACTATTCTTTGTCAATAATATGGTGATGACATCCTTTTGTTGGTCACTTTTCCATCTTATAGCACTGATATTCATTGTTGTACATACAGTAACTCACATTCCCACAAATGTTGAAAGCAGTGTCTTAGAAAGTCTGGTTTCAGCATGGCCCAGATATGGATTGTAGAGAGTCCCAGGAGAGTGCTATGCTGTCCCTGATATGGGGTCATGAGAGGATATTCTAATGAAAGGGAGCATCTATCACTCAATTATTAAACTCCAACCTCTCCACACAGGTTCTTTTTAGCCCAATGAATCACAATAGTAATAAATAAAGCAGTACACTTCATTCCTCTTCCTAAACTATCTTCTGCATCTGAAACAGCTGAGCTCCTCACTCAACATGTATTCAGACTACACAGTATTCTTCAGGATATCGTTTCTGATCGAGGACCACAGTTTTCATCTCAGGTCTGGAAGGGGTTTTGTAAGGCTCTGGGTGCCACAGCTAGTCTCTCCTCAGGATATCATCCCCAGAATTATGGGCAGACGGAGAGGGCCAACCAGGACCATGGCGCGTTCTGTGGTCAGATGAAACAAAAATCCAGCTTTTTGGCCACAATGACCAAAAGTATGTTTGGAGGAGAAATGGTGAGGCCTTTAACCCCAAGAACACCATACCTACTGTCAAGCATGGTGGTGGTAGTATTATGCTCTGGGGCTGTTTTGCTGCCAGTGGAACTGGTGATTTACAGAAAGTGAATGGACTAATGAAGGAGGATTACCTTCAAATTCTTCAGGAAAACCTAAAACCATCAGCCAAACAGTTAGGCCTTGGACGCAGTTGGGTTTCAACAGGACAATGTGCCGAACACAGCAAATGTGCTAAAGGAATGGCTAAATCAGGCTAGACTTAAGGTTTTAGAATGGCCTTCCCAAAATCCTGACTTGAACCCCATCAAGAACATGTGGACGTTGCTGAAAAAACAAGTCTGTGTCAGAAAGCCAACAAATTCAGCTGAACTGCACCAAATCTGTCAAGAGGAGTGGTCAAATATTCAGCCAGAAGCTTGTCAGAAGCTTGTGGATGGCTACCAAAAGCGCCTAATCGAGGTGAAAATGGCCAAGGGACATTCAACCAAATATTAACATTGCTGTATGTATATTTTTGACCCAGTAGATTTTGTCACGTTTTCAGAAGACCCATAATAAATCAAAAAGAGACCTCAATTTCATGTTTTTTGTGACAAAGAAGTATGTGCTCCAATGATTCCATCACAGAAAAATAGTAGTTGTATAAATTATTGAAAACTTAAACTGCCATGACATACATGTTCTTTACAACTGTATGTAAACTTTTGGCCGCAACTGTAAATACATATGAAGAGACATTAGGGAAATGTCCAGAGCCCATATGTAGCCTAGCGTTGGCTGTTGTTTCAGATCCATGGACAGCTTTCTGCATGACTCTTTGGCAAGTATGAGCTACTACATGAGAGCTGCACTGATGATTTGAAATGTGTGCGGTGGGCTAGTTCTAGTTTTATGGTGGGGTTTCGTAACGTTGAAACATGAATCATTGGCCCAATCCCAAAGTGAGCCCTGAGGACTAAAGACTCACAGACTTAATTGATCTCAGGTGCTAAGTGAGTGAGTGTGTGAGGCAACATGGGCTCAGATAGGTATAAATGGGATTGGGAGAGCACTTCACCAGATCACGTTACCTTGGCGACGTTTAATTACAAAGATGTTGCTGACACTCGCTGGGAATTTTCATTTTAAGTTTGTTTCTTTCCACACGGCCATGGCACAGGAGATGGCTGCCTGATTCCACATTTTTTCAAACTCTTGTTTTCCGGATTTCCCTATTTGTCTCTGCGGTAAACGTCACAACGCTTTGAACTGTGGGTAATTCCCTTTGGTGAAGTCTGCATCGATGCAGACTCACGGAAAGGGCTTGGTAAGTGTGTACTCAAACCCTCACGCCCTTTGAAATTTGGACGACCCTAAGCCCTTAGGCTTAGCCCGAGAACGCGCACCAAAGTCCGTGAGTCTAGACTTTGGGATTGGGCCAATCTCTCTTTCTCTTGCTTGCCTACCTGCTCGCTGAGTGGGAACCTGAACGTTGAGGGTGGTACTATTAAATAGTCCTGCTGGCACCTATGCAGTTCCATTATGTTTTACCGTGGACATTTGTAGTTAACTGAGAAGGTTTCCATCTTCACAAATCTTTTCCAAATCACCTCTCGACATTAGCAAAGAGAAAACACTCTCAAAACAGCCTAATTAAGCTTGAAAGTTTATCTCTTACAGACAAGATAATATCTACTACTTAGGACATAAACTTTTAGACAATATGTTCTTCGTATCAAATAACATCTCGTTCCTGGTTGGTATTAAATTCCATTGAGAATACATACAGGTCATTTTTTACCCATGTTGAGTGTTTCTGGGTTAATGATACAAAAATGTGCTTAATGTAAATATTTCACAAAATCAAAGGAAAATAAGCATTTGTGATGTTACAAAAAATGTAGTTGTGGAATTTATGAAATAGTAAGTAATAAAATATAACAGGCAAGTTATGAAACAAAACAATTAGCTCGGCTCACTTGTGATGTTTTGCATCAGAGGGTAAAGCTAGCCATGAGTGCTAATAGCATACACTCCATCACACTGAGAGCACAGGTGGTGCAATCATTGCTTATTGTTTCAACAATGTAATTATGGCTGTTTTACATTTTGTTTCTGCACCCTGCAGTGGAGTGTAATTAGATTTTTATATGTACACCACACTCTGCTGTTCACAGGCCTAAACTGGGAATAAGAGAGGCCACATCCATGATGCAAGGTGAATATGTAAATCACGTCATGCCCCCATTCGCATTTCGATACCCAGCTGTTTAAATGTAAAGTGATGTATAAGCTTACAATCCTGAAACCCATCAATATATAGTACTATATTTATATAATGTTCACCAAAACATAGTGAGTAGGGGTGGCAGTAGGTTGCCGGTTCGTACGGACCAAGTACGTAATGTAGACTGGCAGTCAGTCCGCCTCCTGCGCACTGCCAAGGTACCCTTGAGCAAGGCACCAAAACCCCCAAACTGCTCCAGAGGTGCCGTACCATGGTTGACCCTGTGTTCTATGGTGTCGGACATAATTATGGTCTTAGGCAGGCAAACTCAGTATCTTCCTTTAAAGGGATACTTCACCGATTTAGCATTCAGCTTTGTATCAGTAGAAACCCGGTAGTATTTCTGAATGACCGTGCGTCCCTCCCCCATATCCCCCTGAGACAGGAGATATCTGCATTGGGGGGTCCGGAAAAAATCTTCCGATGACGCAAAATGACGATTTTTGCGTCATCGGAAGATTTTTTGGCCAGAGCAAAAGACTACAACCAGTAGTAGGACCTACTTCCGCATGTTTTAAACCCGCCCATCGCCCGAAGCTAGCCGATCTCGGCCGGAAAAAAACGAAATGTCAGCCATCTTGAATCCTCGCTAAACAGGGCTCTGCTCTATCTTCTCAGCAGCAAACTTTTACAACAATTATGTGCATTCAAACTACCGCACGTGTACCACCGGGATACATCGCTACACGGCAGAGAATATGCAGGAAACGTTATTACAGACGGAATAATCGGCCCACTACGAGAGCTTCGCCTGCACCGAGACCAGCACGGGGACCGGCGGACTCGCTCGTAGCCGGGTAGGGGACATCTTCGTCGGCTAGGTGGGAAGCTAGCGCTAGCCGGGGGAAAGGCACATCCAGAGCGAGCTAACGCTAGCCGGCCACCTGTCCCATCAATCCTGCTTGCAAGTGTCCGTTCATTAAACAACAAACTGGACTACATCCAACTTCAACGATGCTCCCAACGCGAGTTCAGAAACTGCTGTGTTTTGTGCTTTCGTGGGAAAGCAACAGTGAACCGGACTGTCCAGCCGAACAACAGTGAACCGGACTGTCCAGCTACCAGGCCTGCTAGCCTTCCGACAATCCGAGCTAGAGCTGCTCTGTATGAAGGTGAGCTGTGTTAACACGGACTGGTGCAGAAATGGGGTGATTTGTATCCAACTAACTGCTAACCGCTGGAGTTTGTGACTGTTACATGGCGACCATTCGACATCCCACGCTAATTCACGGCTGTGTTTATACTCGGTGTTTACAGCCCACCAAGCCTAATGCTGGTATGCTTAGCTGAACTTTACGGAGCCTATAATGTGTGTGTGCACGGTAAATGTAGCCTGTTTCGTATGTCGTTATTATATAATGTAGTTTTTATATATTTTAAATGTGTATTTATATATTTTAAATTGACTCGAGCCACGATGAAACGTTGTTTTGTGTATATGGTTGAAATAACAATAAAACACATTGAGTTGAGTTGAATGCCTGTCTGTCTGTCTGTCAAGCGGTAGGCGTGGCTTGGGAGTGGACTCAAAGCAGCGAAGCGAAGTGCATTCTGGGATTTGGTGTCTTTCATCCATATGAGCCAAAAACACATTTTCTGGCTTTTCTCGGCCTAGAAGGCACCAATTAAATTTTTTTTTTCACATTTCTGCTACATAGGTGACCCAATTTAAAGATATATTAGGCTTTCCAGCGGTGAAGTATCCCTTTAAGTCTCTTTTTAAAGGGCAACTATTATATAGCATTTTCAGGATAATACTTGCATTTTGTGTGCGTACTAGTTTGCTTTAATGTTAAAAAAATATATATATATATTTTTTTTTTTCATACTGCCCATGGCTGCTGTACCTGTATTCACCCTCTGTATGAGATGATATGTAGGAGCTTCTGTAAGGCTTCTAAACCAAATATTATTAATTAGAATTAGCATGCAGCTACTTAATATTTAGCACTAGGCTGACGTTAGTAATGGAATGAAGCAGCACTTTCTACCGTCTAAAATTGCAGATGAAGGCTTCTGAACCAAACACTACCCAATGGGACATGTTTCAGCAGGAATGCGACCCGAAATTGGGAAGAATTTAACAAATTGGCAGCCAAGATGACATATTTTACTGCCGTTACCAGGGCCGTTTGAAGGAATTTGGGGGCCCCAAGCAAAATGGACATGGAGGCCTCCCCAACCCTCCCGCCCCGCACGCACGCAAAGCCTACAGGAACCACAGCATAGCCATAAAGTTTAAGTTCACCCACACTTTATATAAATAAAGCAAATAAACTGCTGTTGCATAAACTGTGCACCTATAAATTTGACAGGCACTACTGTATATTATAAATTCTGAAATGTCCATGGGCAAAAGTGACTGGTATTTACACAGTTTGGTGGGAATTCAATAGTGATTTGCACTGTTGTTTTTCTAACAATATGACAGCACAGACTTATCAGTTTAAACTCTGGGCTGTGCAGGATATCAGCTGTAATTATAGAGCTTGTGGTGGTACCTTGTGCTATAGAGGAAACATCAGCACTGAGAAGTGATGCATCTGTTGATGTTGAGGATGAAGTTGATGGTGTAGCTGGGAAAATAATTGAGAAACAAATCTGAAATTACCTGTGAAGTATGTTTTACCATTTCACTGTTAGCATATTGAAAGAGGTCACTATTAACAGCTCAGCTCAGTGAGAGAAATTCACTCTACCTTCATCAGTGGAGGTATCCTTAGGAAGAGCCTGAGGGCTGAGAAATGTCAGCAAAGCACCTTGAGGGAGAAAGAAAAGATGGTAACACTTTATAATAACAATCATTAATAGGTGGTAAATTGATAGTTAATTAATCTTTAGTTAATTGTCATTTAACTGTTAGCAAACAATGAAATTATAATTAAATGTTTACTAATTATTAGTAGTGCTGTAAATTAACAGTTTATTGTAACAAACATTATATCTATCATATAAAATATTAGGTATGATGAGGTAATGATTAAACATTTTTTGTAAACCTTTAAGAAACCATTTTTAAAACATCTATAAACATTACATAGATAGACGGACCAGATATTCCTAACACTTTGTTAAGGGTTACTAATGCTTAAAAACATTAAGCTAATGTTTGATGCACGGAATATATTGTGTGGTTTTCCTAACCCCCATTTGGTAAATATTATCACGGTGGAATAGTTAGTATAGCATGCTAACGTTATGCCACTTTCATCAAAACCTATTACAAAGCTATAGCAATGTTATGTCATTAAATACGATAACCAGTGATTCTGGAACAGATCTGCGTCTTCCTTATCCCGTTAAAAAACATATTACAGTAGTATGTAACCATATTCCGTCCGAAGTTGCACTAACTGTTCGTTACAAGCAGCATTTGCCGTCAGGCAGGTTACAGGTAACGTTAGCTAACATAAACATATTTTTGCTAGCCTACCTGCTGCAAAATTACACCAAGACAAGTAGAGCTCTTTTATCCAGTGTAATTTATCACTTACCACTATCTCGTTTTTCTTATCCTCCTCTTCCTTTCTCTTCTTCCTTTCTTCTTGCCAGCTCGGGGCCCCAAGCAATAGCTTGGTTTGCTTGCCTTGTTGCGACGGGCCTGGCCGTTACACCACAGTAGCTTTAAAAAAAACAGTCCTGCCTACCTGGAGCAGATGACCAATCATAGCAGGCCGGCTTAGAGTTGCGTAACACTTCGCCGAGAGTAGAAAAAACTGTTGAAACCGGAGCGTTCAGAACAGTGGGAAATCTGAACATTTTAGCTCACAGGGATTTCTCTAAAATACTTTTACCTCATTATTTGAAAGTTTAACATGTAAATCTGACATTATAGCATTGTAGATATGAAAGAAAATACGGAAAAGCATATGTGCACTTTAAAACTTACTTTATTTTATGACTTTTTCTTCATGTTAGCTCTGGCTCTAATATTGGCTTTGTACTCATCGGCACAGTTAGGCCTACATGAAATAAGTTAAGGAACATTTCAAAAGCACCAATCCCAACAACAGAACGGACGAGAGGAACTTACACAGGCCTTTATGTATACTGCTGTCCTGCACTATATTGTTAATTAAGACAGTGGTGTGCCATGGTAGCTCACCTGGTTGTGTGTGCGCCCCAAGGCTCAGTCTTTACTGCAGTGGCCGGGGTCCAAGTCCAACCCTTGGCTCTTTGCTGCATGTTGTCCCCCCTCTCTCTCCCCCCTTTCCTGCCTACAGCTGTCCTATCAAATAAAGGCAAAAAAAGCCCAAAAATTATCTTTGAAAAACTAAAAATAAAGAAAAAATAAAGACAGAAACAAAGACTTGCACACTGGTCTGCTTCTGACACTAAATCAAATGTTCAAAATGGATGTATTACTTTTTACAAAGTCAAGTCAGTTTAAATATGTATTGCATTTGCTTTACCGCACCGTTGTGAAGAAAAGAGAGCTGAGTCGGTTCATTCATCCGCGAGGAGCTCGGAGTAGAGCCGCTGCTCCTTGGCGTTGAAAGAAGCAAGATGAGGTGGTTCGGACACCTGGTGAGGATGCACTCTGGGAGGTGTTCCAGGTGCGTCCAGCTGGGATGAGACCTCGGGAAAGACCCAGGACTAGGTGGAGGGATTATATCTCCTGTAGGGAGAGGGGATGGAAATGGTTATCTACAGGCAAATCAAATCAAATGGGATACTATGTGTAAATGTGGTACAGCAGGACACATTACGACAGTGGCGTGTTGAGGTTGATCCAACCTTGCAAAGTGAAGCATGGTGGTTTCATGAAAAAAGAAACAGTTTTTACTGTTATTTACTCGTGAAAAAATACTACAATAAAATACTACAAAGTTTACTTTTAGAGTAGTACAACTTACGTAGTAGCTTAAATTGTATCAGACATTGTCTAGCAGTGCAAGCTGTCACCCCAGGTATACTCAGAAATCTCCTCACCTAGTTTTTTTTCCTGTGCTTGCTTGATAATACCTGTGGGAGGAGAGCTCAGTTTTCGTTTGTCATATATAAAAGTTATCTTTTTTGTGCTTGGGACCATTTTAAATAGTGATCGAATGTGTCTGGTTCTAAATTGATAAAATATGACATTGCTTTACAACCTCAAATCAGAAAAAGTTGGGACAGTATGGAAAACACAAATAAAAAAGAAAGTAGTGATTTCTAAATGTACTTGTATTTCATTGCAGACAATACAACAGCACATCATTTAATGTGTTCCTCATGATTTTTATTGTTTGTTTTTTTCAAAAAAACAAAATTCCTATTTTGGTTCTTGCAACACATTTCAAAAAAAGTTGGAACAGTAAAGCATTTACCACTTTGTAACGTTGCCATTCCTTTTCACAACACTTAAAAGATGTTTAGGGACTGAAGACACCAAGTGATGAAGTGTTTCAGGTGTAATTTTGTCCTATTCTTGCTGCAAACAAGTCTTAAGGTGGGCAACAGTACGGGGTCTTCGTTGTCGCATTTTGCGTTTCAAAGTGCGCCACACATTCTCTATTGGAGACAGGTCGGGACTGCAGGCAGGCCAGTCAAGTACCCGTATCCTCTTCCTCCGCAGCCAGGACTTTGTAATGTGTGCAGAATGTGGTTTCGCATTCGCGTCCCTGGAAAAGATGTCTTCTTGAAGGCAGCATATTGTGCTCCAAAATCTCTATGTACTTTTCAGCATTAATGGTGCCATCACAGAAGTGCAAGTTAACTTTGCCAAGGGCACTGACACAACCCCATACCATGACAGACCCTGGCTTTTGTACTTGTTGCTGGTAACAATCTGGATGATCCTTTTCTTCTTTGGTTCGGAGCACACGGAACCATCACCTTATCGTGGTGGAGAGGTTTGGGTGTCCCTATGAACCTGAGGGCTGTGTTGTCTGGAGCTTTGTGCTCCTGGTAGGGTCTCCCATGGCAAAGTGGTCTCAGGTGAGGGGCCAGACGAAGAATGGTTCAAAAAACCCTATGAAAAAACGAGGAAGGGATAGAGAGACCCTGCCCGGAGGAAGCCCGGGGCCCCCGTCTGGAGCCAGGCCCAGAGGGAGGGCTCGTCAGCGAGCGTCTGGTGGCCGGGTTTGCCACGGAGCCCGGCCGGGCACAGCCCGAAAAAGCTACGTGGCACCTATCTCTCCAGCCCATGGGCCCACCACCTGTGGGAGGAACCGCTGGGGTTGGGTGCGCTGCCACACGGGTGGCGGTGAAGGTCAGGGGCCTCGACGGACCAGACCCGGGCAGCAGAGGCTTGCTCTGGGGACATGGAATGTCACCTCGCTGTGGGGGAAGGAGCCGGAACTTGTGCGTGAGGTGGAGCGCTACCAGTTGGATCTGGTGGGGCTTACCTCTACGCATAGTCTCGGTTCTGGAACCGTACTCCTGGAGAGGGGTTGGACTCTTTTCTTCTCCGGAGTTGCCCAGGGTGTGAGGCGCCAGGCGGGTGTGGGGATACTCACAAGTCCCCGGCTGAGCGCCGCAACGTTGGAGTTTACCCCGGTGGACCAGAGGGTCGCCTCCCTACGCCTGCGGGTTGTTGGGGGGAAAACTCTGACTGTTGTTTGTGCATATGCACCAAACAAGAGTTCAGAGTATTCGGCCTTTTTGGAGACCTTGAATGGAGTCCTGTATGGGGCTCCGGAGGGGGACTCCATAGTTCTGCTGGGGGACTTCAACGCACATGTGGGCAATGACGGAGATACATGGAGAGGCGTGATTGGGAGGAACGGCCTCCCTGATCTAAACCAGAGTGGTTGTCTGTTATTGGACTTCTGTGCTAGTCATGGATTGTCTATAACAAACACCATGTTCGAACATAGGGATGCTCATAAGTGTACTTGGTACCAGAGCACCCTAGGCCGAAGGTCAATGATCGATTTTATAATCGTTTCATCTGATCTGAGGCCGTATGTTTTGGACACTCGGGTGAAGAGAGGGGCGGAGCTGTCAACTGATCACCATCTGGTGGTGAGTTGGGTCAGGGGGTGGGGGAAGACTCTGGACAGACCTGGTAAACCCAAACGGGTGGTGCGGGTAAATTGGGAACGTCTGGAGGAAGCTCCTGTCCGACAGACCTTCAACTCACACCTCCGGCGGAGCTTTTCGTGCATCCCTGTGGAGGCTGGGGGCATTGAACCTGAGTGGACAATGTTCAAAGTTTCCATTGCTGAAGCTGCGGCAGGGAGCTGTGGTCTTAGGGTCTTAGGTGCCTCAAGGGGCGGTAACCCTCGAACACCGTGGTGGACACCGGTGGTCAGGGAAGCCGTCCGACTGAAGAAGGAGTCTTTCCGGGATATGTTATCCCAGAGGACTCCGGAGGCAGTTGCAAGGTACCGAAGGGCCCGAAGGACTGCAGCCTCTGCCGTGAAAGAGGCAAAGCAGCGGGTGTGGGAGAAGTTCGGAGAAGACATGGAGAAGGACTTTCGGTCGGCACCAAGGCGCTTCTGGAAAACCGTCCGCCACCTCAGAATGGGGAAGCGGGGAACCATCCAAGCTGTGTACAGTAAGGATGGGACGTTGTTGACCTCAACTGAGGAGGTAATAGGGCGGTGGAAGGAGCACTTTGAGGAACTCCTAAATCCAGCTGATGCGCCCTCTTTGTTAGAGGCAGAGCTGGAGGATGACGGGGGATTGTCGTCAATTTCCCTGGTGGAGGTCACTGAGGTAGTCAAACAACTCCACAGTGGCAAAGCCCCAGGGATTGATGAGATCCGTCCAGAAATGCTGAAAGCTCTGGGTGTGGAGGGGCTGTCTTGGTTGACACGCCTACTCAACATTGCGTGGAAGTCTGGGACAGTGCCTAAGGAGTGGCAGACCGGGGTGGTGGTTCCCCTCTTCAAAAAGGGGGACCAGAGGGTGTGTACCAATTACAGGGGTATCACACTTCTCAGCCTCCCTGGTAAAGTCTACTCCAAGGTGCTGGAAAGGAGGGTTCGGCCGATAGTCGAACCTCAGGTTGAAGAGGAACAATGCGGATTCCGTCCTGGGCGTGGAACAACGGATCAGCTCTTTACTCTAGCAAGGATCCTGGAGGGAGCCTGGGAGTATGCCCATCCAGTCTACATGTGTTTTGTGGATCTGGAGAAGGCATATGACCGGGTCCCCCGGGAGACTTTGTGGGAGGTGCTGCGGGAGTATGGGGTGAGGGGGTCCCTTCTCAGGGCCATCCAATCTCTGTATGACCAAAGCGAGAGCTGTGTCCGGGTTCTCGGCAGTAAGTCAGACACGTTCCAGGTGAGGGTTGGCCTCCGCCAGGGCTGCGCTTTGTCACCAATCCTGTTCGTAGTATTTATGGATAGGATATCGAGGCGTAGTCGTGGTATGGAGGGGTTGCAGTTCGGTGGGCTGGGGATCTCATCGCTGCTCTTTGCAGATGATGTGGTCCTGATGGCATCATCGGCCTGTGACCTTCAGCACTCACTGGATCGGTTTGCAGCCGAGTGTGAAGCGGCTGGGATGAGGATCAGCACCTCTAAATCTGAGGCCATGGTTCTCAGCAGGAAACCGATGGAGTGCCTTCTCCAGGTAGGGAATGAGTCCTTACCCCAAGTGAAGGAGTTTAAGTACCTTGGGGTCTTGTTCGCGAGTGAGGGGACAATGGAGCTGGAGATTGGTCGGAGAATCGGCGCAGCGTGGGCGGTATTACATTCTGTTTATCGCACCGTTGTGACGAAAAGAGAGCTGAGCCAGAAGGCAAAGCTCTCGATCTACCGGTCAGTTTTCGTTCCTACCCTCACCTATGGTCATGAAGGTTGGGTCATGACCGAAAGAACGAGATCCAGGGTACAAGCGGCCGAAATGGGTTTCCTCAGGAGGGTGGCTGGCGTCTCCCTTAGAGAGAGGGTGAGAAGCTCAGTCATCCGTGAGGAGCTCGGAGTAGAGTCGCTGCTCCTTCACGTCGAAAGGAGCCAGTTGAGGTGGTTCGGGCATCTGGTAAGGATGCCCCCTGGGCGCCTCCCTAGGGAGGTGTTCCAGGCACGTCCAGCTGGGAGGAGGCCTCGGGGAAGACCCAGGACTAGGTGGAGGGATTACATCTCCAACCTGGCATGGGAACGCCTCGGGATCCCCCAGTCAGAGCTGGTTAATGTGGCTCGGGAAAGGGAGGTTTGGGGTTCCCTGCTGGAGCTGCTCCCCCCGCGACCCGACCACGGATAAGCGGACGACGATGGATGGATGGATGGATGGATGAAATCACGGGGCGTTGAAACGCCTCACTGATGTTAACAAGGCTCTTCCTCCTTTCCCGCTCATACAACTTCTTTTTTAATTAAAAGAAGTCATTAGTTTGCTGTTTCTCTGCCAACTCTTCTTGTTTATAACTCCTGGCCCAGACGGAACATTCACATGCCCCCCCCACCCCCATCACTCGCTTGCAAGAGCGAGCAACTGACGCCACCTGTTGCTGATTGCCTGGAACCGTGTCGTGTGGCTCGTGTGCACCTTTCTGTTTGTTTGTATTGCATTTACACAGCCAGGGCTGATTATGTAAGTCACAATATTTCATTTCATTTCAAACCATTATTTAAAATTCAGGGCCCATTGAGGGAGACCCTCATTTTCAATGGGGAACGCAAACATGGGGAGAACATGTAAACTCCACCAGGCTCTGCCCGGACCGGTGCTCGGTACAGTGCCAACTTGCTGTGAGGCAGAAGTGCTAACCACTGAGCCACCGTGCTGGAATTTGCTGAAATGCATCCTGCGCCCTCGGCCCCATTGAAAATGAGGGTCTCCCTCAATGGGCCCCGAGTTTTAAATAATGGTTTGAAATTAAATGAAATATTGTGACTTACACTGTATCCAAGAGATTTGAGAGAGAGATTTTGTTGAAATGGAAGAGGGGAGAGAGTGAATACTAGTGGTGAAGCACAGAGAATAGAGATGCATGGAAAAACTGAGAGCATGCATTTGGCACTTTTGGGCAAGCTACAGAGCCACGGTTGGTTTTCTGACCTTTCTGGTCACGTCTCTTACTATGTTTATTAAATACACTCATACACACATTTTTTACTGCAGTAAAATCATAGTGAGAGGGTTGTTGGGCTGTATGGTTGGAAGTACAAAGCACCTTATTTCTGCCTCTTGAATTTTGGAGGCTTATAAATGATTATAAATGAAGGTATTGACAGCATTTTGGGTGCAAAGTCAGGAAGTGTATCTTGCTACACAGTGTTGAGACCCATTTGGAGAAAGAGCAAGCTCAAATCCTTCAGAAGATGCAAAATCTCAAATGACTGCTGCAGTGCAAAGTCAAAGCGTGCCTGTTTGGAACCGGCTGATTTGGCTGCTTGTAGCTTAATAGAACTATTGTGCCCTGAAATAATTCACAGAATATGCAAACTGACAGTATACAACTGACTTACTGTGTACTTGTACTGCTGATATAATCCCGCTCTTTACACTTTATAAGTAAAAATGTGAAAGCAGAACTTACTGTGGTTTTACCATATGGCGTAGTTTTTTTTTATTGTTTCTTTTTTATAAAACACAACAGGTAACACATGCTGCAGCTGCAGCTCACTTAGAGATTCAGCGTGTCTTTGTTTTCTCCGCATAGCCGTCACACATCCCAGTAGTAGTAGGCAATGTGGCCCGGGCAGGGGGAGCAGGGAGCCCGGCTCAGCCTGCTGGGGAGGCCGCTACAGTGCGCAGGACGGCCGGGCGGTCATCCTCCATGTGTTTGTGTGCAATTGATTTCATCATTCATATTGAGCAGAAGAGCTTGTTCTTCTAACATTCCCTCTTACAAACTATCATTTCCATGCTAAAATGGCTGCAAAGTGTATGAAAAAGCCTCAATAAGTGTTGAAAGTGTTCTAGACAATGAATACCCTGCTGTGAAATGTTTAAAGTCTCAGAGTCATATTTTATTGTCTTAGCTTTGCTTTGAGCCGCGGCTAACAGGGGAGCAGCCGGTCCACAGGGCTTCAGCACAAACACTGCAACACAAAGGCTTTGTCACTCATCTTCTTCAAGCCTGCACTCTCTCGAGAACCAAACACTGGTGACATGTAAAGTAGTAAAGTAGAAGCAGCTAGCTTTGGCATACTCTCAGCTCAGCACATCACCAGGACGTAGCTGCCATCCACCCAGAAAACCAACAGGGTCATCAGAGAGCCATTAACTGTCCAGCGTCCGGTCCTGCACCACCAGGCTCAGAGACAGCTTCATCCCAGAGGACTGCTGAACACATGGCACTTTATCTTTATAGACTTTAGTCTTCAGGCTGTATTGTTGTTGGGGAAATTCTTATTCACAATTTAATTAAATTTTATTTATAGTTTCAAATCACAACATGAGTTATCTCAGGACACTCTACAGATAGAGTAAGTCTAGACCACAGTCTATTATTTACAGCAAGCATCTGGTGCAACAGTGGCGAGGCAGTCAGAAACCTCAGACAGACCCTGACTCTTGGTGGGCGCTTACAGAAAAACAGAAGTACAAACAGAATGATATGAATGACCCAAAATAACACAGGCAGATAACACAAAGTGGCACTGGTGGGTTTTATCTGACCGTTTTGTTTCGGGCTGCTATGGCTGCAGGCGCCAGGCTTTTGCCATAGCGAGCTCTCTTGCACCTCAGGGTCCTGTACCTGTGTCCAGATGGCAGAATGGTGACATGGCGTTTTAGTGGGTGTACATTGTCCAGTGGGTGCTATTGTGGTTGTGATGCGTGTGATGGTCTCGAAATTGAGCTCTAAGAGTGTGGGTATGTAGCCTGGCTGACCCCAGACCCTCTCAGGTGTAACTGAGAAGGGTCATTGACAGTTCATTTCCAAAGGGGCGTCACCAACGGACACCGCTCAAATGTCTCTGGGCGCAATTGGATAGTCCTTCAACCAATCAGACCAACGATCCGGGTGACGTAGCAGCGACAGCGGCATCAACGGGTTGCCTTGTTCAGTGGCCGCCATGTTGAATGTAAACAAAAAGCTGCTTGTCGTCATCGTGTAAAGTCACCTCAACGGTTGTGATTGGTGTAAAGCCGCCTCAACCTCAACGGTTGTGATTGGTGTAAAGTCACCTCAACTCAATGGTTGTGATTGGTGCCTTGATTTGGAAAAATTAGAAATGGGCTTGAATGGACTCTTGGCCAGACGGACTTGCAGAGAAAATCTCAAATTTGCCAGAAGTTGGTCAGGGTTTTCCCAGACTAGTGGGTATGGGGAGACCGATTAATCTGGCAGCAATGTTGGTTGCATGTAAGAGTTTGACCCGGTTGATTTTTGAATGTCCTGTGTGTGCTGGTGGAAAGTGAGTTTGTTGTCTAGTGTGAGTCCGAGGTATCTGAAGCTGTCAACCATTTCAACTGTGGGGTTGTTGATGACAATGGGCTGCTGGGGAAATAGGCAACATATTGCTATTTCTTTTGTTTTGGCTACGTTGAGATGGAGGAAGTTATGCTTACACCTGTTTACTACTCTGTTATATATTACATACATTACTATATTCCTTTGCAATACTATCTAGACAAAGTATATTATAATACTTCATTTATATTTTATTTGTTTATATTTCAGCCTATCTTCTTGCCATTTTTGTTGTCTTAGGTTCAGACTTTGCTTTTACTGGTGTGTTATCTTGTAGTTATTTATTGAGTATTGTTGGAGGTGCCTGAGGCCGAAGATTTTTAATGCCAACGATTACTTCTGTTAATGTTGTGCATATGATTAATAAAGAACCATGAACATTGAACTTCAGAACGATGCTAACAGCAAACGGCAGAGAGAATCAGAGAGAGACGGAGAGCTGAAGAATACACGACATCTGTGTAATGTTATTCGACACGCACGAGTGGATTTCATTTGTCAAACACAAACAGAATCCTTTTCAAAGATGATAAGACTTGAGAGGAAATCCTTCAGAAAGAGAAAAGAGCATCACGTCTGCCAGAGAGGAACTGACTTCATCCTCATGTTGATCCCAGAGTTCATTACATCAAAATGTGGCTCCAGATCCATACGTTTATTTTTATAGCTCTTGAAAGATCTCTCCTACGTACACTATATCTAATTTTTTAATTGGTAAACAAGATTGTTATATTTGTACTCTCGGGAGAGCAGTCCATTATATTTGTGTTGCTCGTCAAATCAAATTATTTTTTCTGAATGTCTGTGGCATTATGTTGTTAGGGGGGCAGTGTTTTCCAAAGAAAAAAGAAAAGAAAAAGTCAGCTGTTTTTTTCTGTTATTTTTGCAGGTACAATGTGGATACAAGGAGCTCCAACCTTTCGAAACATGTAAGTAGCCTTTAACAAATCCTAAAGAGAGGTGAAGTCACTGGACCAGGACTCTATTTAGTAAATAAATATGTACAAGTGAATAGAGAGAGATGTTTTTTTACCTGTTTAAATTGAGCCATGAAATACACGTATGATTTTTGTCAGTTTAAAGGATTATTTAGTGAGTGAAGAAAGTCTCAGTTTGTCATAGGTTTGTCGTAGTACCACTTCGTTTAGTTTAGTACATCACTCGTCATCTGTATCTGAAGTCTCTCTTATATAGGCCTTAGTGGTCCCCTAATACTGTATCTGAAGTCTCTTTTATATAGACCTTAGTGGTCCCCTAATACTGTATCTGAAGTCTCTTTTATATAGGCCTTAGTGGTCCCCTAATACTGTATCTGAAGTCTCTTTTATATAGACCTTAGTGGTCCCCTAATACTGTATCTGAAGTCTCTTTTATATAGACCTTAGTGGTCCCCTAATACTGTATCTGAAGTCTCTTTTATATAGACCTCAGTGGTCCCCTAATACTGTATCTGAAGTCTCTTTTATATAGACCTCAGTGGTCCCCTAATACTGTATCTGAAGTCTCTTTTATATAGACCTTAGTGGTCCCCTAATACTGTATCTGAAGTCTCTTTTATATAGACCTCAGTGGTCCCCTAATACTGTATCTGAAGTCTCTTTTATATAGACCTCAGTGGTCCCCTAATACTGTATCTGAAGTCTCTTTTATATAGACCTAAGTGGTCCCCTAATACTGTATCTGAAGTCTCTTTTATATAGACCTCAGTGGTCCCCTAATACTGTATCTGAAGTCTCTTTTATATAGACCTTAGTGGTCCCCTAATACTGTATCTGAAGTCTCTTTTATATAGACCTTAGTGGTCCCCTAATACTGTATCTGAAGTCTCTTTTATATAGACCTTAGTGGTCCCCTAATACTGTATCTGAAGTCTCTTTTATATAGACCTTAGTGGTCCCCTAATACTGTATCTGAAGTCTCTTTTATATAGACCGTAGTGGTCCCCTAACACTGTATCTGAAGTCTCTTTTATATAGGTCTTACTTGTTTTTTGAGCTTTTTCCGTCATTGCCGACCTTTATTTGTCCGTGTTCACAACTCCCCCAGCCACTATCAGAGGCCCGGCGTTTAATTGACTACCGGTATTTATTTGAGGATTTACGGTAGTTAATGATTCATTTTGGTTTATAAAACATCAAGTTACAGTCATTTGGCCCAGTTCTGTTTTTGGTGATCTATAAAGGAGATGATACTAGCTAAACAACGTGGCTGGGTTAGCTCAGTTGGTGGAGCAGGCGCACATATATAGAGGTTTGCTCCTCAACGCAGCGGTTCGACTCCGCCCTGCGGCCCTTTGCTGCATATACTAATAATTAGTATACATTATTATCATTTCATTTCTTGTTAACAGTAAAATAACTATTACTCACTTTCACTTGACCATTTATTAGTTGGTTATTATGAGGTGAAAAACAGTTTGAGTTCCAATCCAGATGAAATATATTGTAACTTTATGTCACTCTTCTACCAATCTTAAGATTGTTTTGTTTACATTTTTCAACTCCTTAACTTAGCACATCATGGTTAATAAGGTTTCTATTCTCTTCCCCACCAAACATCTCCTATTTTCCACTCCTGATGCTTAACGGACAAATCCGGCGCAAAATGAACCTAAATGAACACATGTACCAAGTCGAACGACGAACGACGAACGACGAACGCCGTGTTAGAGCCATGTTACTGGTTACTGGTTGCACGGCGTTCGTCATTCAACTGGTCGTGACTGTTTTCCCAAGATGGCGCCTGCCTGTATACGTGAATGGTACTGTCTTCATAAACTGTCTTTTTAATAAACTGTCTGTACACTTACAAAGTTCTCAATGCTTATGTTTACATGTAGGGACCCTCATTATGCTACCGTTGAAGTGTGGTGATATGTTGAGCCTTGTTAGTGGTGTAGTTTAGTTTACCAGTTCCCCAACGACTAGCGTTATAAGCTAATTAGCGGTTTGCGCTAAAACTGGTCACACTGGATTAGCATGAAAACATATCCCCGAGAACGGTCAACTCGGTACACGTGTTATTAACCCCTAGGCTCATTTTGTGCCGGATTTGTCCTTGAAATGGCATGGGTGTTTCCATGGAAACCCTGTGCGGGGCAGGGATTGGTTTATGATGTGTGTGCTAGCATCAGTGGTAGCTAAACTCACTGAGCACCAGCCTTTTCAGCTACAGCGAACCGTCATAGCTCATAAGCTGGACATAAGGAGACTGCATGTTAGCAACATGATATGACCTTGTGCTTTGGCCATAAACTAATTGATTGAACTTAACTGATTGGAGGTAAAGGATAGTAAAAAGTAAAGTTTTCTCTTTTTAACCAACTGACTGAGATTAAGGAGAAATTATTAAGCCTATATTTCATATTACATTCCATTTGTTTAATTATTTAACCATTTTATTTAACTGTTAACTGATTATTTATGTATTCAGTTATTTTTTACTCATGACAACATTTTGCTGCAGGGCTCCATGGAATCAAAATACTGTGAGTTGAATTAAACTGAAATGAATTGAATTAATTTTAAAAAGAAAACACAAACTTTGGCATAGAAAGTATAAATCAATCAAGAAGATGACTTGGGTTTGAATGTGCATACAATGTGCAGTGATTACAGTTAATAATTCTTGTTAAAGGCATCAGCTCACAACAACTGTTTTTGAATCTACTTAATGTTTTTCATTCTGTCTTTTCTCCCTGCCTGCCCCCCTGGATAAGCAGAAGGTAGGCTCACATCATTTTTCATTTCTCCTTGTTATCTGCTGCAAATACATTTCCCGAATAGTGTTTCTGCTTCACTGGTTTATATGAAGATGAAGGGAGTTCCACAGATAAGATTATGACTAGTCTCAGAAATCAAAACAGAATTTGCTTTTTTTTCGTTCTTTCTTTCACTTGCATTTTAGAGACAACTCTTCTCATTTCTTTTCTATGGTAAAAATGTTTTGACACTCTATGAATTTATAGGACCCCATATTGCTTCATGATGCATCACACAAACTCCCAATCCCAATCCTTACCCCGTTGTCCTGCTGCCTTCATGTTTGGTAATCCTGTCAGGAAGATGCTTGAGATCATGAAAGCCTGTTCTTGGCCAGGTACCAACCCCCCGCTGAATAAAAGTAGAACCAGTCCACGTTAAATCATTTTGGTTTATAACAATATCACATGGCTTTTGCCCACTTGGCCCAATGACCCATTGCCTCTTGTTGGACTGTATTGTGCAGTATTAAGTGCGTGCTGGTCTCCTCTCCTCTGTCAAGGACTTCCTGGGTCAGATGTTCTGTACGCTGGGGGAGATCATCGGCTCGACAGGCAGCAGGCTGGAAAGGACACTCTCGTAAGTACAGCTACACAATGAGGCCAGATATGAGAGACGCTCCCAGGGTTCTCTGGGAAGTTTGTACAGGACATTGATCTTAACAAATAAATTAAAAGCACATCCTTTAATAATAAAACAGTTCAAATCAATACACAATAGAGGGTGACACAGGAATCAATTGTCGCTCCCATCCCGAGCCCGCGAAAATAATCCCGATCGCGTGAACCTGAAATCCTGAAAAAAAGAAATCCTGTCCCGAGAGAAAGACTCCCGAGTCCCGTCCCGCTCCCGTTTGGTTCCCTGTGTTGTCTAAAGTTATCAGACTCTGTTGCCCCCCTGTAGCATGTTTGGTCAATCGTGGTCAAATCACGATGTTGCCTCGGAAATTTAGGCTCCACTATACATGCATTACCTGCAGGCCTAGGCGAGTTCATTACGCCATTCTAACGGAGATCTTCTCGCACTCAAAACACACATTTATCAATTTAGGGTAGGTTAGAAGAATCGCTGCCTTCCACATACTAAGTAGCCGAGGAATGCCTCGCAATCTTTGGGCGCACTCACCACATTGCAGCGTCTTTTTTTTATTTAATCTCCGGCTCCGTCCTGATCCAACCCCCGTTGACTTCTGTGCTCTATTCCGTCCCTATCACGTTACCAACAGTGAGATTGACTCCCGTACCACGGGACTCCCGAAAGATTTACCCTCTAATACACCCCGATGCTGCTAAGACATTCACATAGCACTGCCCACCGATTCACTTAATCTAAGCTTGTATAACTAACAAATTAAAGAACTTGTTGAACACTTCTATTAGAACTATGATTTGTGATCAACTAGTGATCGCACGGCCAAACAGGCCCACACAACAGTCACTATGACATATAATGAGCTTTGACACATGTCAACGCAGCAGTTTGATCACATTGGCTCACCAGGACGGCTCATCCGGCTACTCTACACTAGTCTCGCTTTGCCAGACCATCCACACGCTGCAGGGTGGAGGAGGGTCTGGCTAGTCCACACAGCATTCCTGGATGGGAAAAAACATGCTCTTGTTAATTGGCATTTCTTTAAACCAGTCACAATCATCTTGGGCGGTGCTAAGCTCCACACGGCGCCGCTGTAAAATAGTTGTGTGAGAGAACTCAGATTGGACAGATAGTCTAGCTAGCTGTCTGGATTTACCCTGCAGAGATCTGAGGAGCAGTTAACCAGAGTCCTCACAAATCAGCCGGAGGTTAGAACGCCAACACAAAGAAAGCGGAAGGAAACGGACAGCGGCGGAAATATAAGCATCCTGCGGAAGTGGAACGTCCAGGATATAAACTACTTTACGGTGACCACGTCTTCTGTCTGTACGGGGGAGTCCGGTGTGTGTGCTGTGGGTGTCTAATGCAACGCTGCTCAATGAAGGTGCTGTGTTTTGCACTTCAGAGACCCATATCAACAAGACTATGAGACTACAGCAGTGATTACCATAGTCATGGCATGACTATTTATATAAATATTAGATCAGTTGTTTGCATGATTATAGTCATTTATAATTGCTTTGGCACAAAATGCACTGAGTAAGCCTCGCAGATCAAAATAGTTTGCATTCATTTGCTATTGAATCATATTACTCACAAATGCAAATATACACATGTTCATCTGCAAAAAGCAGTGATGAGTCCCCAGTGCACCCAACTGGAACCTCTCCCCACAATGACTACGCCTCGATATTCTGTTCATGAATATCACAAACAGGACTTTTACTTTTCAAGCGAATGAATGAAGGGCATTTGACCACTTAGCATACCTTATATTATTCAGTGTTTATTCACAGTATAACGTTTAGCTGCAAATCCACATGGCCTAAAACTGCTGACTTCTCTTTAGACTTCGACAGGACATAGCAGGGCACTGCAGAGCGTAGCAGGGCGTAGCAGGGCATAGCAGGACGTAGCAGGGCACTGCAGAGCGTAGCAGGGCGTAGCAGGGCATAGCAGGACGTAGCAGGGCACTGCAGAGCGTAGCAGGGCGTAGCAGGGCATAGCAGGACGTAGCAGGGCACTGCAGAGCGTAGCAGGGCGTAGCAGGGCATAGCAGGACGTAGCAGGGCACTGCAGAGCGTAGCAGGGTGTAGCAGGGCATAGCAGGACGTAGCAGGGCACTGCAGAGCGTAGCAGGATGCGGATGAGGAAATTAGGAATTATATCCCCTGTCATACTGCATGTGTCCTGAATAATAATATAATTGATTGGTTGAAACCTACTGCTAAAAAAAACATAAACACCCTCAACAGTAAAAGGAAAACTCCTCTTCAGATTCATAAAACCAAACATAATAATATGCCACCTATAACTATACATATTCCCAGTCTGAGAGCCTCCTCCCATTGGGCGGCTGTCATTTCTCTTTGTTGAAGCCTGCGGGGGCATCTCCTAATTCAGGCAGCTTGGCAGTGAGAGCGAGAGGCTCTGATGCCCTTGGATGCCAGTATTGGATTCTAGCAGCTTTGTATGTACTGGTACATAGTATGTGTGGGGGGAGGACTGCTGCCTGGGTCCCATCAAGTCAAGCTGTATGAGGGCGCGTGTCACTTGGTAAACAGACAGATATGTAAAAGCAGCTACAGTGTTCACATCAAAGCCAGAGAACGCTTGATGGACAGAGACGTGCCGATATCAGCTCAATTTATTCACAAAAGTTAAAAGACAAGTACAATCATAAGACATAATGCAGATGTGACATGGGACACCCTAGTAAGCTATTTGAAGCTTGTATAAACAGCCCAGACACCAGCAAAATAATACACATTATAAATATTATCATATTGTTAGGATAAAAAGGAACATGTATGATATCATAACCTAACCTAACCCTAAACTACAAAAAAACATCCCTTACGCTACATACTGTAAGTGATCTCAAGACATTTATTCCATCAGTCTAAGCATTAGTTAAAAAGATAAGATGCCATAAACATGAACACATAACAATTTAGAATAACAGTGTTCTTTAATTGTCATTGTACAGAAGTGCAGTATAAGTACAACAAATTTAAGTAGCAATCCTGACACACACACACACACACACACACACACACACATATAAAACAGTAATAATACAGAAAAATAACAACATAGGCAATAAAACCTGAAAACAAACAATATATAAATATATGTGTTACAGATAAGACATTATTAGCTGATAGATATTGGTTAGTTCAACATCAGTGAAACAAACATAAAAACTAGACATACAGTACATTATATAGAATGCAGTGTGACATTTTGTTTTCCATCTTACCTGAGGTGGATGAGGAGAGAGGAGTTCAGTGTGTGGGAAGCCTCGCATGGCACAAAGCATGGAAGCTACCTGTGTTAAAGGTCAAAACTACACATTTAGAGGACGCTGCACTGGTTTCCTAACAAATGACATATTCAATTGACTCTTCGTAGGGAGTGCTACTCAGCCTGTCAGAACTATAATAACATCTTCTTCTCTGGAGGTTTCGTCAAGTCTGAGACAATGACTCAATCATTTGAGTAATTTCAACAGCAGTGCATCATGTTTACCGAAAAAAAAGTAATTACATTTTTATTTTTTTTATTTTATACTCTTTATTGATCCCCAATGGGGAAGTATTAGCAGTGTTTGGACTGCCTAACAGTATTTCTGGTGTTAGGAGCTGTTGTCTGTAAGGTCATGCTGATGCTTTGAAACTGGGCTGTCAACGTTAACGTGTTAATGCGTGTGATTCATCTAAAGAAATGAGTGCCTTATCAACGGCGTACCCCCGCAGTCTGCCTGACGTGCACCTCTCGAAAAATGTAACTACACGTCGCAGCGACGCACGTTGCTCGGCCGTGGCTTGGTAGTGTTGCATTTGGATCCTGCGCAGAAGCATAAAACGGCCTTTATCACATTGCGGATGGTTACGCTTTGTGTGATATGTGTGGCTCGGCTGATGTTAGCAGAGATGCTAATGCTGAGACAGGGTCAACAAAGCCGTGCTGTCAAACCACACTGGCGGAGTGCAACAGCAAAGCTAACTAGAGCAACCGCGAAATGGGTCGCAACCTATCAACATAGTTCAGGACCGGGGTCTTCAAGACATCATTCAGATCGCCACGGCAACCCATCATACAAGCTACCTTCCAGGGGAACTATTGTTACAAGTCAAGTCAAGTCAAGTCAAGTGGGTTTTATTGTCATTTCAACCATAGTATATATATTTGGAATATATACCAAAGTATATAGTGAGACAAAACAACGTTTCACCATGGATCAAGTGGTGTTACATGCTGAGTACGCTGTTACATTTAAAATATATAAAAACAACATTCGAGACTACATATAGTGCACATACATTATAAATTATACATAAAGTGCAATTACTACTTAAAGTAGAGCATTTAAGACAGACAAGGGACAGACAACAGCCAACAACAGACAGGGCATCAGTAGACTTGTAACAGAGCACTGACTGTTATAAGTGAGGTTCACCGTGAGGTGAAGGGAGAAGATATAGAATTTAGCTGCAGGAAAAAGTGCAGGAGTGCATTTCAGTTCAGTGCGAAAAAATATGCATCATGTTTTGTTGTTCAAGAAGAAGCTCTTCCCCGTTCTGGAGGTGCGGGCAGTTATACTGCGGTACGTGTGGTTACGAGAATACATGAACTGTCCGACGCTGAAAAAGCTACAAAAGTGAGGCAGTTGGCAATTGCATTTGCATCATTGCAATTACTGGAGACCACTGGACATGGTCGTCACAAGCAGGTGCATATGGTAAGCTGGCCCATATTGGCTCCACCTCCCACCTCCACCTCCCTCAACAGAGTGACAGGCAACAAGCTGCAGAAGAAGAGGTCAGCTCTATCATCTGAACAAGCTAGTCTGCCTGAGCAACTGGTTGAAAGAAGACTAGACTGTTTGATTGGTTGACAGGAGACATGGATGCATACAGTTTGAAGTAATTATCTTTAACCAAGAATGCCGAGACTGTTCCCTATGTCTCTTCACATACATTATGGCCTTCTATTTCTAAGATATGCCTGCTTATTGTGCAAAACAAATCACAGGTAAGCTTTTTGCTCCTCATCTTGTAACAGTTGTTGGTTACTGCTAAATATGTCTGCAGTTCATATAGATGCCTCAACAAATTAAGATAGTTATTGAACATTTGTTCAATAAATAGTAATGGTTGAGATAATAAAACTGAAGAATCTGTTTCTTCAAATATCAGAAATGCTCATAGGAGCATCATATATTGATCCTTGTTTGATGGCAGACAGGTTTCCAAGGCAACTGAGAGCATAAAGTGTACTTTATGCTCTGTGCTGCTATAAACCCAGCCGGGTGAGCCGTTTCCTCCACGCTGCTCTGTTCGCCTGTGTTTTAAGACGACATCTGAGCCACGGCGAGGATCTATTTTCAGACGTTGGCTGGGAGAGGAAGAGAGCCTGTGGCATTTAGTGCGTGGAGGACAGGATAACAGGGGAAACCCACCTCGAGCACCCAGTCACGACTCACACTCTACTGTTCCAGCAGCTAAATATGGGTCTGCCATAGCAATCACCCACCTGCTGACCTCAACTTAAACGCCTCCTGTGCTGTGCTAATGTACTTCATAATCACGTTCTGCATAAAGTAGTGTGGCTGCTGTGACACAGGAAGTATTATCAAAGGTGCAGTAAGTGAGATATTTAGAATTTCCAAACACAGACAGACCATATTATATCTGGCTTGGGTTGACATGTTACACCAGTTACTGATAAGTGAGTTGACTTCTGAGACTCCTTCTCTGTATTGTGTGGACAGCAGGGAACATGCACAGCAGCAAACACATGGAGAAGTAAGTAGAGTAATTAGAGTATGCAGGAGTGTGTGTTGAAGCAGGTGATGTGGAATAATGGAAGTTGCCTGAAAGTGTTGGGGTTTCGTGTATAAAAAGACTACGTAGCTTTCATATCACAAGATGGCGTACGCACAAAACCTGAAAAGTACCTACGCACAGAAATATTCACATGTATAAAACCGGGCGTACGCCAGGTCTTGCACACCTTTCCTTTATACATCACAATCAGTGGGAAATTGAGCGCACGTGAACAAGCCACCGACCCCACCTTGCGTCCTCCTATAAATTACTATGCATACAGTGACTGTTTGACAGTCAAACTGTGGCATTTACAGGATTCAGAATAAATATACAGCACACTTTATTGCAAATCTACATATGCATGCCTTATATATTTCTCCACTGCCTGTGACCTTACAAGACACCACACACAACTGGGGCGTCTCTGTTCTCCAGCTATGTTTTCCCTCAGCTGCCTTTACACTTCACACATCCAATCGGTTTGGGCATGGTGAGCAGAGAGCCGAGCCTGTCCCCGTGCTACGTGTCACAAATGGGAAGGAGTGAATGGATTTGTTCTGCGCCCTCCTGAGCTGTGGCCTCTAGCTCTGCACATATCTATTGACACACGGCACTTTGCTTCATTCCACTTTGGTCTGCAAATGCAGTTTTTGACAAAGTTGTGCCATTACATTACATTACATGTCATTTAGCTGACACTTCTATCCAAAGCGACTTACAATTAAGTGCTTTCAACTGTGAAGGTACAAACTCCAGACAAGTAGTAAGTGCAAGTAGATTAGCTTTAAATAATTAATCTCAACAAAACCAAATACTTCACACAGTATATATGAGGTTCGATAAAAGGATTGTTAATGAGCAGCCCACATATCAGCTGGCACACTTTATTAACATTTGTGCCTAATGAGGGCTTTGCCTCTGAGATGTAAATCTCTTTCTATTGACACTCCGTCTGATGAAATATTTAAAAGCCATATGTAGATGGTTGCTTGATGTTTTCCCATCATGCGAGCCACTAATACAGCAAACTGGCATGAGCTCAGCTCTTTGATCAATCCATATCACTGTTGTCTGGGAACAGACACTCGCAGTCATTTGTCACCACTGTTTTTGGCCCACCCCGTGTTAAACATCGGCGTGACGACATGAACCTGAAGGATTGGGATTACAATCTGACAGTAACATCGGAGCTGTAGCTTTGCCTTTGATGTGTCGGATGAGTTTGGGCAGAGACGAAGATTGTGTTTGGATCTGACTGTCGTCTGGGTCCTTGTGCCTCTCTGACGCAAATTTATGTGGAGGTAGTCAGAGAGGAGGTTGCCATGGAAAAGAGACTTAGATTCCTGTGTGTAAGACTCTGGGTGGGGCCGTGGCCACTGCTGAGTCCTCCGTCACAGCTGGAGTGGAGCACAGGGCCATGGGAATGAGATGAGCTTTGAATTAAGCCTGTGGGGTCTGTAGGGAGCAGATTGTGTGTGTGTGTGTGTGTGTGTGTGTGTGTGTGTGTGTGTGTGTGTGTGTGTGTGTGTGTGTGTGTGTGTGTGTGTGTGTGTGTGTGTGTGTGTGTGTGTGTGTGTGTGTGTGTAGCTCTGCAGTGTACCACAACTTCCGGCTACAATGTACAGTAACTCCCAGACAGATGGGAAGGTAGAGCTTTACTTTCAGGTCCTGGTTAAAGTGACTATATGTAACTTTTACATGTTTCTGAAATGGTGTAATGCTCCTTCTGATGATCAGAAATGACCTGTAACAGCAAACAAGACTAACAGTGAAAAGAACACCAGTTTTATATAGTTTTTATTAATGCCTCTGCCAGGGTCCGACTTTTCCTGCAAAGTCACAACATGATTAACGGCTGGTAGACGGCGCTACAGTAACACATTCCGATGGGTCAGACTCCCAAGAAAAACAACAGAAAACACCCCAAAACTACAAGTTTACATTCAGGCAACAGGGCCAGAGCGGCCATATGGATTAGGTCTCAGATCTCAAGAAAGCTAAAACTCTTGCTTAAGAGACAGGAGATGCCAACACATAGTGTCTTACGGAAGGTCAAACATGTATCTGATCCCTGATCAGTTCAACAGTTAAAGGATATGTGTGGCTGAGAGAGGGGCTAGACTGAGGGCCTGTGAAGATGAGCAAAACGTTATCTATTCATGAGAGTCATGTGTGTTAGTGTTAGTTTATGGATCATTTTGATCTGGCCATTGGGGACACATACAGTATATGTGACCAAGTGGAAATGAAAATGTTTTGTTTTTTTTGCATTATAAAGGCATATTTCACCGCTGGAAAACTGAATATATCTTTAAATTGGGTCACCTATGTAGTAGAAATGTGAAAATAAAATTTCAATTGGTGCCTTCTAGGCCGAGAAAAGCCAGAAAATGTGTTTTTGGCTCATATGGATGAAAGACCAAATCCCAGAATGCAACTGTTTTGCTGCTTTATGAGTCCACTCCCAAACAGACAGACAGAGGCATTCAACTCAACTCAAGTGTGTTTTATTGTCATTTCAACCATATACACGAAACAACGTTTCACCGTGGCTCAAGTGGTGTTACACTTTTAAAATATATGAAAACAACATTATATAAAAACGACATACAAAACAGGCTACATTTAGTGCACACACATTGTAGGCTCCATAAAGTTCAGCTAACGCATACTAGCATTAGGCTTGGTGGGCTGTAAAGTTTAGACAGCTAGCTAATGCTACGCCATCGTTTTGCTAACGTTAGCGTTAGCCTAACTAGACTGCTAGATACATTACGACTGCCTTCGGGGTTTCCTATATCTGCCTTTTCTGCCATCTGCCATTTCGTTGAACTACTGCTGAAATTGATGGCTGGTTATGCAACGTTAGCTAGCTAATTCTGCTAGCATACGGGATGCTAACGATCGCCAGTTAGCTTTGTGTGTAACGTAACAAAAACCCACCCATCTCGTAGGAGCAAAGCTTAGCATTTCATTCAATAAAATGATGGTACAAAAGGAGCACTAACTCCACAGGTCTTATGTTGACAATATGGACGCAGATATAGGAAAGGGTTTCCTATATCTGCGATCGTTAGCATCCCGTATGCTAGCGGAATTAGCTAGCTAACGTTGCATAGCCAGCCATCAATTTCGGCAGTAGTTTCGGCAAGCTCACCACGACAGCTAGCTAGCTAACATCCACATGTGTCTCCATTTCAAACATCACTGCAGGCTGACTGCTTTTAGCAGCAGAGGTTGATTGTGGGTGACAATACTGTCGTGGTTAGCTCTCCGAAACTACTGCTGATCGCCGAAGTTGCTGGCTGGAGTGGGTACGCAACATGCTAGCTAATTCTGCTAGCATACGTACAGGCTAACTATAGCCTTGTATGTAACGTAACAAAAAACGTCTCATATGAGCTAAGCTTAACATTTCATTGAATAAAAGTATGGTCCAAGCTGTGTTTCACTTTCCCTGCAATATTATTATGCACATAATAAAGATAATAATAATAAAGACAGATGGACTCGGTCAAGACCAAAAGTCATATTTTGCAAGACCAGTGGCAGAGACCAAGGCCATAGTGAACCGAGACAGGCTTTGGTCTATTGTCTCCCCAACATGACGTCATGCAATGCATTGTGGGGGAAAAACAAACCGCTGTAAAATAGTACTACTTTTTCGTGTCATATTCCGTTTTGTGATACCCAACAACATCAAATACAATGGATAACAGTTTAAATGTTTATTACTAACAAGCAATTAGCGCAAATTCGTTGGAAAATGAACCCTGCATCATGGCCTTTAACAGTCACAAACTCCACCAGCAGTTAGCAGTTAAATGGATACAAATCACCACATTTCTGCACCACTCGGTGTTAACACAGCCCACCTCTTTTACCCAGCGACAGAGCATCTCTAGCTTGGAGGGCTAGCAGGCCTGGTAGCTGGACAGTCTGGTACACTGTTGTTCAGCCATGTTTCCACAAAACAAAAACACAGTCTCTGAACTCGCATTGGAAGTATCGTTGAAGTTGGATGTAGTCCAGTTTGTTGTCTAATGAGCGGACACTTGGCAGCTGGATCCGTAAAGTTAAGCTAACGCATACTAGCATTGGATGTAAACACCGAGTATAAACACAGCCGTGGTTATTAGCGTGGAATGTCGAATGGTCGGCATTTAACAGTCACAAACTCCACCAGCAGTTAGCAGTAGTTGGATAAGCACCCCATTTCTGCACAAGTGCATGTTAACACAGCCCACCTCCACGAGTCTTAGCCGGCGAGAGCAGCCTGGTAGCTAGATAGTCCCGGTGCCGGTACACTGTTGTTCAGCCATGTTTCCACAAAAACAAAAACACAGCAGTCTCTGAACTCGCGTTGGGAGTTTCATTGAAGTTGGATGTAGTCCAGTTTGTTGTTTAATGAGCGGACACTTGCAAGCAGGATTGATGGGACAGGTGGCCGGCTAGCGTTAGCCCGCTTTGGATGTCCCTTTCCCCGGCTAGCGGCATCGGCTGAGGTGCTGGTCTCTGTAGCAGGCGAAGCTCGCAAAGTATGTTGAGTATTCCTTCTGTAATAACGTTTCCTGCATATTCTCCGATCTGTACCAATGTATCCCGGTGGTACACATATGCGGTAGTTTGAATGCAAATAATTGTTGTAAAAGTTTGCTGCTGAAAAGAGAGCCTGTTTAGCGAAGATTCAAGATGGCTGGCAGTCGTTTTTTTCCAGCTAAGATCGCATCGCTTCGAGTAAAGACAGTCCAACCCCCTATGGGCGGGTTGGAAACATACAAAACTAGCTGGCTGTAGTCCACAGACTCTGGGCAAAAATCTTCCAATGACGCAAAAATCGTCGTTTTACGTCATTGGAAGATTTTTTACCAGACCCACAATACAGAGATCTCTCGTATCTCTCGAACACCAATATTTCGGAGCCTCAGATTAAAGGAATATTATAAAATAGGTGGAGGTTTTCCCTGAGGAGGAGCCTCACCAGGGAATATAAGCAGGAGCGCAAAAGGCTTATTTTTCAGTAGGTTCCAGCATAACTCAGGTTTAAACTGTGTATCAAACTCCTTTTCCTCAGACTCAGCCTGAATGGAACTTCAATAAGACTTTAATAGATACAGCTTACAAGTGCTTGATAGAGGAACATTGTTGGAGGATCCGAACCATCAACCTGGCCCAAGGTGTCGGACCCTTTACACACAACAGGGCCTTCTTTGTCTGCATCTGTAATCTTGGAGGCATACAAAATCACAGAGCCTACATTAAAGGGTCCAACTTGGACTCTATGTTCCTATGTCTTTATGTCTAAGTGACTGATGGAACAACAATCTGTGACATTGGTCCAGTATTAAGAGAGATCGCTGCAGTCGGCAGCGGAGAAACAAGCTACAATGGAAGTTAACAGGACAATTGTCCAACTTGTATTTACCTTCACTAAAGTGCTCGTTTTGCTGCAGACAGACTCAGATTAATATTCTAAGTGTCTGACAACATTATGGAAAGGATTTCTAAGGAGGTCGACCTTTTTGTTAAAGGTGCACTATGAGTTCCTGCGTGGTTTCAGCGTGATTTCATTTCTGCCTCAAATGGTAGTCAGCCAGCAGCATCTGCCCCGGCCACTGGCTCGTCGCTCCAACATCACGCTCAGACACCCCGATGTAAGCTGGAGGTCTCTCAGACCGGTCTCGTAAATAAGAGGCTTTTATTTCGCCGTTGACGGATCGTTTTTTTAAAATATCACAACACATGTCCATCATAAGATTAACGGAAACCTGTGGTTAACTGCATTTCAGAGTTAAACTCCACACACACACACACACACACACACACACACACACACACACACACACACACACACACACACACACACACACACACACACACACACACACACACGGCCACAGCGCAGCAGGCAGAGGCGGGGGTAGAGATAGCCTACCCGTTTCTCTTTGGGAGACTTGTTTAAATTATGACATAGGCTATATACATTACATTTAGTATATAGTTCATACTGTTTTTGGTGTATTTCTTTGCTGATTGTAATGCTATACAGACCGTTGCCTTGCTTGCATCACTCCCTTACCCCTCCTACCAGTCCCTATGGCCACTTGACCAGTGGGAATGCAAATGGAAAAAAAAGATTTTGGGGGAGAGTAGTTAGTACAACAATTAAAGTCGCTACCAACAGCTCCAAAAGTCGCTAAAAGTCGCTAGATGACGTCATACGCTAATTTGCATATGTGTGACGTCATTACGCAATCATTTGTATAAAGTTTAGTGGTGGTGTCAGCAAATATAAAATACTAAGTAGCCAAATAATCGAAAATTCAATACAGGAATTTATTTTACCGTTGGCTATAATTATTACTTATGTAGCATATCTTTGAAGTAAAAAAAGTAAAACTACAAAGGGAGGGGAAAAGATCGATAGGAAGGAAGACTATTGTCCCACTTTGGTGACAGCTAATGGGGATCATTTTAACAATACAATACATAAGTCTCAAAGAAGGCTGGCTTGCCCAGGGCCAGGCCAGCTCAGCGACGTCTTTCTGCCGTTGCGTCCCGCTGTCTCTCCTAACTACACCGGCCCCGGACCCCTGTCCCTTCTCTCCCCTTTCTACCTGCCTGTGCAGTGATACTGTCTATGAGTGATACTGTGCATGAGGAGACAGCTCCTCTGCTCCGCAGTCACAGAACAGACTGTTTTGGCGGCCACGGGAGAGAAATACCTTACATGCTCGCTAGACAATACTGGCGACTTTTCTACAGAAAGTCGCCAGATTTGTCGCTAGTCGCTTTTCTGAAAAAAGTTGCTATGGGGGTCTGAAAAGTCGCTAAATCTAGCGACAAAGTCGCTAAGTTTGCAACACTGATCATGGCTTTTAAACGAGCAAAGTGGCAGTTGGTCAAGGCCACCCCCCCTCTCTCCTCCTCAATAGAGCTCAACAGTCCCGCCCATTGCCAATTTGAGTATAAACCATAAAATCGTAACCATTGATGTCAGACTTAAAACCAGCTTCGACATGACTAAGAGATTGTATATGCTTGTATAGACACCAAAAGTTCATGGGGCACTAACCTTGTTTTGAGATAAATGTCTTTTATTCGCGATGTCTTGGATAAGTACTTCATTACCCACAATGCTGAACAATCCCACAATCCCACAGTGATGCCTCTGATTGGTGGAACTCATGCTGGTGAGGAGGGGGAGGAGGGGGAGCTACGTGCACGATCCGTCATGCACATGCACAAGATGATTTTCCGAGGATCTACGACACTGCACGAATCACGACCTGTTCCACACTTCGACCGACAAGCTAACGTTAGTTTAGCTAATAGCTAATTAGGCTAACTGCTAGCTAACAGCTTGATTCAGTCTAAAATAACGTTAACTCAAACTAAACACTGGGGAAAACAGGCTACAGCTGATGTAACAGATGTTATATTTTAACGGTTCTTTATAGGGTTTATTTTGAGGTCTTTTAAAGTTATTACATGTTGTCTTAGCTAGCGGTTAGCTGAATTAGCTGTTAGCTAAATTAACGCTAGCTTCCTTTATTCAGTGGTGCGCGGTGGTTTGTGGGATTGTAGTTCCTTTGCTCGATATTGAAAATATGTACACAGTCTTGTACCTTTGCCTTTTGGGGGATTTTCTGTTAGTTGTTTCACTCTAAATGACACGTTGTATGCTTATGAGTCACGTCGTAGCTGGTTAGTCTAAGGCATGGTCTAAAACTCTTACTATACGGATTCTTCCAGACGTCAATGGGAGAAATGAATGGGAAATTTACTTCCGGAACCCAAGGTCTCTCGGAGTGTGGGCAGGACTGCTGAGCTCTACAGCTACAGACACAGAAATGGCACATACTAAGGAAAGCTCATTGTGGGACTGGCTCTAGTGGCTGTAATTCTGCAGCAAGGTTGAATTTCGGGAAAGAGACTTCAGATACAGTATTAGGGGACCACTAAGGTCTATATAAAAGAGACTTCAGATACAGTATTAGGGGACCACTAAGGTCTATATAAAAGAGACTTCAGATACAGTATTAGGGGACCACTAAGGTCTATATAAAAGAGACTTCAGATACAGTATTAGGGGACCACTAAGGGCTATATAAAAGAGACTTCAGATACAGTATTAGAGGACCACTAAGGTCTATATAAAAGAGACTTCAGATACAGTATTAGGGGATCACTAAGGTCTATATAAAAGAGACTTCAGATACAGTATTAGGGGACCACTGAGGTCTATATAAAAGAGACTTCAGATACAGTATTAGGGGACCACTAAGGCCTATATAAAAGAGACTTCAGATACAGTATTAGGGGACCACTAAGGTCTATATAAAAGAGACTTCAGATACAGTATTAGGGGACTACTGAGGTCTATATAAAAGAGACTTCAGATACAGTATTAGGGGACTACTGAGGTCTATATACAAGCATCCAAAGAGCACCATGTCATGGGACCTTTAATACTGGACCAATGTCACAGATTGTTGTTCCCATCAGTCACTTAGACACAGAAACATAGGAACATAGGGTCCAGGTTGAAAAAAATGGTAGGTACCGTTTAATGATGCTGGCTTTCCAATTAATCACAGTGGAGCTTCCATGCAAATGCTTTGAGAAGCGATTCGCTAACATCCCATAGAAAATAAATCAGAGCACACTTTTCCTCATGCCTTCAGTGGGTTAAGCTGTGACAGCTGAGTGATCCTGGACTGGTCTGTAGCAGCATTCACACCGAGTCCAAATATGTTCTGGCAGTTTCCATTACAACTTGGAGCACATCAATAGGTCACTGTGGCACCATAAATTGCTATTTATTTCACACTTGCATAATTAAATTGCCTCTGCAGAGTCACGCTCCAAAAATAACTTAAATCCAGCAAACATTAATTTACAGCAGGAACGAGCTGCCGAGGTGCTTTATTGAGATGTATGAGTTGGAGGAGGAAGGTGACAGGACACTCCATTAACCCTAGGTTTTCCATCTTACAAATGCAATTTCACTTTTTACCGGGATAAATCTCCATGGTAACTAACTAGGTTATGTTTAAGATAACTGATGTACCAGTACAACGCACCTCCTACTGACCATTTCATTCTCTTGGAAAGTGGCATCACCATTCATAGAAACCATGAGATTGTGACTTCCGGATGGACCATCGCCAAGATGGCAGCATAGAAAGAACTCTCTTTATCGACCCTGACCAGAAAATCTAGAAACTCCCCAAAGCTGCATATGTGAAAGGGGAATGGCTACCAGGCTTAAAAGCAAGAATAACTTACAGCAGCCAGATATACACAACAAGGAAAATGTGCCACATCGGAGCCGTTCACCAGCTAATGTTAACGATGGCGAGCTAGCAGGTGAAGCTATGAAAATGTTGCATTCAGAGACAGCCTATTTGAAACTCATTCTTATGGAGCTGAGGGGTTTCCGACACGGAAACAAGGAGCAGCTTGAGGATTTTGGGGGGGAAATTGTGAAAACTAACAGTAGACTGGAGAAGGCCTTAGAGTGAATAGTAAACGCAGAGGAGAGAATCCAAAACACAGAGGACTTGTTAGCAGAAATTGTAATGCTGCGAATCAACCTAGATGCTAAAATAACTGAGCAAGAGAGCCGCTCCAGGGTGATAACATCAGAATATACGGAGTTCCCGAGGGAGCAGAGAGGAGTCGCTATCTATAATCTCCTTTGTTGAAAAGTTACTCCGGGACAATCTCGATATACCCGATGAATTAACTCTCCAAATCAAGAGAGTTTTTGATTGCGCACTCGGACCGCTCCCACCAGAGAATGCACAGTCAACATCCATACTGGTGAAGTTCCTCAGCTTCAGAACAAAGGATGCTGTACTCTGCTCAGCTCTGCAAAAAATGTATTACCTGGCGGGGGAAGCAAATAAACCTGGACAACGATTATGGGCCATGTATTCTCCAAAAGCAACGGGAATACGCAGAGGTACAGAAAGTCCTGAAGGATCAACAAATTCAGTATCAAACCTTATACCCGGCACGGCTAGGAGTCAAACATGATGATAAAACCTGAAATGTATGAGACCTGTGGAGGAGAGGATTCTCCCTGGAGATGATTAAAGCCCAGGAGACACTGATGGAGCAGCTGCCACAGCTAACGTGGGAGAAGAGCAGCCAGCGAGCTGGGAGATTCACCGCACACTCAAACTTCAGGGATAAACTGCAAGCTTTAGAAAGACCTCAACATCTGCAACTGAAAAGACAGGACAGCTTCTTTTGCCTGCTTTGCTCATGACAGTATGATAGTTTCTTTAAAATCTGAATGAAAGGGTGTGTGAGTCCATCCGTAAATATTTTGATGCTATGCTATTAGCCTGGTGGAGTACACTTAGTTTAACAATAATAGGGACGTGACAAGACTTTTTGATGCAGCTATCTTCAGCGAGGGCTCCCTCTGTCCGTTCAGGGAGAGGGGCTTACCCTCGGAGCTGTTTTTGAGAGGCTCACGGAGGGTCTTAGAAGAGACCTCTCTAATGGAAGTCACACATTCCTGAATCAGGGTCTTTTCCTTTTGCTCAGTGTTCCGATGTTACTCTCTGCCTGTTCATACAGGGAGGGGACAGCTTGTAAAGTTTATGAATGGGGAAAGGTGTTGACTTAAGGTAAGAACAAACCTATAAAAGTAGCTTTTTAATGTTAATGGGATACTTAATCTGATTAAGAGAGATAAACCCAAATAGCTTTCCTGCAGGACTCCCATCTCACTGATGCAGAGCATACAAAATGAAATAGAATGGGCTTTAAACATGTATAGTCATCCTCCTACAAAACAGGACACTGGAGGGGAGTGGCCATATGTGTATCATATATTGCTTTCAATTATAATACTAATAATATGAATAACTTTTATTTATATAGTGTTAGGACTCCTCCCTTTTCTGCCTGTTGTTGGCTTCTCTGGCTTTCCTGGCTGAGCTGGCAGTAAGGGAGGGTTTCTTAGCTGATTGGTGAACACCTGGGTGGGCCTCAACCAAGACTATTTATACAAGTCATGTCTGATTGTTCTCTCGCTGCATTCTCCTTCTCCTAGGCTCTACATCTCCTGGTTTGGGTTTGTTTCATCTCCTCTGTTGCAGTCGTCATTTATCCACACATCTTTCACTCACCCACCCACCACCCACACTACTGATACCACTGATTCAACACATGTTATGATTCCTTTGTTAACAATTATATTGTTTAGTTAACAATAAACTATTTATGGGCACTTTAACCTGTCGGTTCTCCCCCCTTTGTCACATGCGTTGAGCCAGTTTGTGACAAGTGTGGTAGGAGGGAATTAGTTTAAGCCTAATTTAGCCTAAATTGTATTTTGGTGTTGTTTTGTGCAGGAGTACCTCCTCCCCTGTTAGGCTTGGCAGTGAGTGCTCCTATGGTACTTGTGGTGTTGTGTTGCTTTAGGTGGGGGCGAAGGTGGAAAGAGCTATTAGCTCGGGAGCATCTCTGTGGCCGTGAGAGGGTCGCCAGTTTTCTGGTTGCTTTCTCCACACCACTGGTTTAGTGTGCATACATACCCCCCACCACTAACTGTATAAAGACTAGGAACTGAGTTAGTTAGCTAGCTTCAATGGTTGTACAACCCCAAATCAGAAAAAGTTGGGACAGTATGAAAAACACAAATAAAAAAACAAATTAGTGAAATGTACTTTGACTTGTATTGCATTGCAGACAATGTGAACACAAAATATTTCATGTTTTGTCTGGTCAACTTAATTTCATTTGTAAATATACATCCTTTCCTGTCATTCAGACCTGCAACACATTCCAAAAAAGGTTGGGACAGGAGCAATTTAGTTCTAGTAATCAGGTAAATTGGTTAAATAATGATGTGATTTGAAACAGGTGATGTCAACAGGTGATTGTAATTATGATTTGGTACAAAAGCAGCATCCAAGAAAGGTCTAGTCCTTTAGGAGCAAAGATGGGCCGACAAATACATGAGAAAATTATTGAAATGTTTAAAAACAATGTTCCTCAAAGAAAGATAGGAAGACATTTGCTTATTTCACCTTCAACAGTGCATAACATAATTAAAAGATTCAAGGAATGAGGAGGAATTTCAGTGCGTAAAGGACAAGGGCGCAAGCCTAAGCTGAACAACCGTGATCTCCGATCCCTCAGGCGGCACTGCATCAAGAATCATCATTTATCTATAAGCGATATCACCACATGGGCTCAGGACTACTTTGGCAAACCTTTGTCAAGTACCACAATACGTAGTTACAGCCACAAATGCCAGTTAAAACTGTACTGTGCCAAAAGGAAGCCCTATGTTAACGGTGTCCAGAAGCGCCGTCGACTTCTCTGGGCTCAGAGGCATCTGGGATGGACCATCACACAGTGGAAACGTGTACTGTGGTCAGATGAATCAGTATTTCAGGTATTTTTTGGGAGAAATGGACGCCGTGTGCTCCGGACCAAAGAAGAAAAGGATCATCCAGACTGTTACCAGCAACAAGTCCAAAAGCCAGGGTCTGTCATGGTATGGGGTTGTGTCAGTGCCCTTGGCAAAGGTAACTTGCACTTCTGTGATGACACCATTAATGCTGAAACTTTTTGGAGCACATTATGCTGCCTTCAAGAAGACATCTTTTCCAGGGACGTCCATGCATATTTCAACAAGATAATGCAAAACCACATTCTGCACACATTACAAAGTCCTGGCTGCGGAGGAAGAGGATACGGGTACTTGACTGGCCTGCCTGCAGTCCCGACCTGTCTCCAATAGAGAGTGTGTGGCGCATTTTGAAGCGCAAAATGCGACAACAAAGGCCCCAAAGACAATAACAATCATGAGGAACACATTACATTATGTGCTGTTGTATTGTCTGCAATGAAATACAAGTCAAATTACATTTAGAAATCACTACTTTCTTTTTTTATTTGTGTTTTCCCATGTTTTTCTGATTTGGGGTTGTAGTTATTCAGGGTTGGGGTGAGGTTCCTGTTCCAATGTTACTCCTGTGTTGTTGTTTTTCCTTTGCTTAGCTGGTGAGAATGACTTCAATCATAGAAAGTTTCATTCAAAATTCTTCAGAGTCTGTGCTGGAGCAATGCAGAAAAAAGATAAGTTGTTGAAGATTGCAGAGCACTGTGAGGTTGAAGTTGTAGATAAGAAGCTAAAAGAGTGTTAAATCTTGTTTAAAGGAGGGTTTGTTTGAGGTTAGGGTTTTGTGCAGACAGCCAGTGGTTAGTCCAGTAGTTAGTCCATTGGCTAGTCTAGTTACTGGCTTAGGGACGTTCACTTTTGAGCAGCAAAAGGAGTTGTTGGAGTTGCAATTTAAGCAGCAAGTGGAGTTAGAGACATTGAGATGTGACAAGGAGATACAGCTTCAGACCATAAAGCACACAACTGAGCGTACAAGATTGGAGGTGCAACAGTATCAGCTACAGAAGGTAAGCTATAAGACGTGCTAGGCACTGATAGTCAGGAGGCCAACGGGTAGGAACACTCAGTTTGACTTGGTTAATAATCTTTGCCTGCTTCCTAGGTTCAGTGAGTCAGATCCGGACACGTTTTCTTCTCTGTTTGAGCGCATCGCAGATGCTAGGGACTGGCCAGACGCAGACAGAACTATGCTGTTACAGTGTGTTCTAACTGGAAAGGAGTAAGAGGCGCCTTTCATGAAACCCAAGGACACTTTACAGAATTCCTGTGGCTAAGCTAAAGGAGGTTGTAGGCTGTGGTGAACAGGTTGTGTTTCAGGAGTTTTTTAAACGTGTCCAGGGATGTAGCATTTCAGATATCTGCAGGGAGGGTGTTCCAGAGGGATGGGGCTGCAACAAATTATGAACACATATCAGAACTCAGGGATAAAGAAAGATTTGTTTTGATAATTGGGAAGGTGAAAGGAACCCTAGATAGCCTTCTTAATATACATGTTCTTCTGGTAGTGACTGGTCTTATTATAGACAATTATTTGATAGGCTACCAGGCCAAGCCTTGCAGGTATCCGCAGTATAAATCTGATCTTACTGTGCTGTCGTGCTGAAAGACTGAGTGAACATGTTGGCTAAGAGGCCATGTCCATTCAGATTTCCCTCCACCTCTGCTGTGACTTTTCCTGTGGTTCTCTGCCTTATCACAGCATTGAGCCTGTTGGCAATTTGGACACTGCTCACCCATGGCTAGTAACCACTAGCCATCACTGGGAAGTGAATATTATGGTCCATCTCTGCATGTGAATATTGTTCGATGTGACTGTCCTGGGCTGGGCTGGGTTCTGGATATCTGCTGTTCTCCTGATACATCTGTTCAGCTAATATCCACAGGGGCCCAATGCCACAATATTAACTCTAGGCAAGGCAAGGCAGCTTTATTTGTATAGCACTTTTCAGCAACAGGGCAATTCAAAGTGCTTTATATGAAGACAATTAAATTACAATAATAAAAGTTACAGTGCAGTATAAGAAATTAAACATTAAAGAGCAGTTAAAAACAGTTAAAAATATAAAAGCAGATAAAATAAGCAACATAAGTATAAGAAATGGACAATTATTTATTATTATTATTATTATTTAGCCTTGATTTAAAAGAACTGAGAGTTGCAGCGGACCTGCAGTTTTCTGGAAGTTGGTTCCAGATATGTGGAGCATAGAAACTAAATGCTGCTTCTCCCTGTTTAGTTCTGACCCTGGGGACAGAAAGCAGACCTGTCCCAGACCACCTGAGAGGTCTGGGTGGTTCATAGTTTACTAGCAGGTCAGAAATGTATTTTGGACCTAAACCGTTTAATGATTTATAAACTAGAAAATGTATTTTGAAATCAACTCTCTGAGGCACAGGAAGCCAGTGTAAAGACTTCAGAACTGGAGTGATGTGATCCACTTTCTTGGTCTTAGTGAGGACTCGAGCAGCAGCGTTTTGAATCAGTTGCAGCTTTTTTAGGGAGACCTGTAAAGACCCCGTTACAGTAGTCCAGTCTACTGAAGATAAAAGCATGGACAAGTCCTGCTGAGACATAAGTCCCTTTACCCTTGATATATTCTTAAGGTGGTAATAGGATGACTTTGTAATTGTCTTAATGTGGCTGTTGAAATTCAGGTCTGAGTCCATAATTACACCAAGATTTCTGGCTTTGTCTGTTGTTTTCAACATTGTCGTTTGAAGATGAGCGCTGACTTTTAATCGTTCCTCTTTTGCTCCAAAAACAACCACCTCAGTTTTTTCTTCATTTAATTTAAGAAAGTTCTGGCACATCCAGTCATTAATTTGTTCAATGCACTTAGTCAGTGTTTGTATAGGACTATAGTCTCCTGGCGATAAGGTTATGTAAATTTGTGTGTCGTCCGCATAATTGTGGTAACTTATTTTGTTGTTTTCCATAATCTGAGCCAGTGGAAGCATGTAGATGTTAAACAGAAGAGGCCCCAGAACGGAGCCTTGGGGAACTCTGCACGTCATATTTCTATGCTCAGATGTATAATCACCTATAGATACAAAGTAGTCCCTATTCTTTAAATAGGATTTAAACCAGTTTAGGACTGAGCCAGAAAGGCCAACCCAGTTTTCCAGTCGGTGTAGTAATACGTCATGGTCGACCGTGTCAAATGCAGCACTAAGATCAAGTAATACTAAGACTGCAGTTTTGCCACTATCTGTGTTTAAGTGGATGTCATTAAATACTTTAACAAGAGCTGTGTCAGTGCTGTGGTGTGGTCGAAAACCCGACTGGAAGGCATCAAAACCTTTTAGTGACAAGAAAAGGTTGAGTTGTTGAAAAACCGCTTTTTCAATGATTTTACTTAAGAATGGAAGGTTAGATATCGGCCTATAGTTGCTCAGTAATGCCGTGTCTAGATTGTTCTTTTTTAAAAGTGGCTTGATGACTGCAGTTTTCAGGGCCTGTGGGAAGATACCTGGGCCCTATTTCAGGTAGAAGGTTTAACAAACTCTGAGTCTAACCCTGATGTCTGAGTTGATTTACCCTGAGATGGAAACTCTGAGTTTTCGGGTTTTCACCATGGCAACAACCACAAACAAACGGGTCGGCGGAAATACTCATGTGCTCAAACAGCAAGTTGTAAAAAGCAACACAGCGGCTGCTGCAGAGAGAGAATTTGTGTGGGAGAAAATTGCTAAACTAAATGCGTATATTCCAATATAGTATATATCATATTCAATCATAAGTATAGCCTAATATTACTGGTGAAATGGTATTGAACCTATAATCTATTTCATTTAGGTGCAACACTGCGGACAAAAAAGTCTTAAGCCTAGGGCCTACTAGTCCCATTCTGAGGCTGCAGCACCATCATTAACAGCATTATAATCCATAATCTTTTATTTCAAAGGGTTTACATCATTCACCTGCAATACTGTGGAACTAATTTTAAAAACGTTTTAAAACACATTTCAGAGCGAGTCACAGTCTTCTGACGGCGCTTTGCGACAGTGGCTTTACTAAAATGCTCCGCATCACCAACGTTGTAAAGATGAATGCCGTTTGCAAAAAAAAACGTAATGCGACAAATAATCTGCTGGGATGTAGAACATAGATGGGTGACGTTAGTGATATGAGGACGATAAGGTTAAGGCTACATAACTGATCGACTGGGAAGAAAAGCGATACTGCTCAAATAGGAAGTTATCTGAATATTAAAATGTCGAGGTTCAATATCATCTCCCGACATATAACACCCTGCGAAGTAAAGCAGCGTCTTCATCAACGGGATTGTTGACAAAAGGAAATGCCATGTTTTGAGAAATAAAACGTTTTATAGTTTGTCTAACATGGTTAATAAACCAACATAATTATTTTTTATTCATGCCAATAACAAACTGCGCTGAAATGCTCCTGATCCAGACTGAATGAATGAATGAGGAAATGAAGAGCTCTGTGTCAGAGGGAGGAGTGTTAATTCTCTTCATACATCCATGGGGAGGAGTCTGAGAGAAACTCGAGGTTTCTTGAAGAAAACCTGCTCCCGACCAGGTTAGGTTCACAGACTAAGTTACCATAGTAACTGACTCTGAGGTTAAGTTACCTCTCTTTCTGAAACCGAAAACCCAGTTTCCCTCACCTCAAGCTTAACAAACTCAGAGTTTCCACTAAACCTGGGGTCCGTTTCAGGTAGGAGGTTCAACAAACTCTGAGTCTGAGCCTGATCTCTGAGTTGATTTATCCTGAGATGGAAACTCTGAGTTTTCGGTTTCACAACAGCTGATTCGAGTTGGTTCAATCAACTCGGAGTAGGTTGACTCAGGGTTACGCGCATGCACCAAAGACAGCATGAATGGAGCCATGATACTACGATTCACCATGGCAACAACCACAAACAAACGGGTCGGCGGAAATACTCATGCGCACATACAGCAAGTTTGAAAATGTATTTCATTAAAAAAGCAACACAGCGGTTGCTGCAAAAGAGAGAGAATTTGCGTTGGAGAAAATTGCTGCTAGAGTAAATGCGTATATTCCAATATAATGTATATCATATTTAATCATAAGTACAGCTAATATTACTGAAAATCTATTTCTTTTAGGTGCAATTAGTCCTGGGCCTACTAATCCCATTCTGAGGCTGCAGCACCATCATTAACAGAATTATAGTTCATAATCTTTTATTTCAAATGGTTTACATCATTCACCTGCAATACTGTGGAACTCCTTTTTAATGGCTCTGACTGGTCTGTGTCCAGGGAACACTAAACATGTTTAAACTCTTTACTTTCACTGACCCGTATACGCTCAAAGTGGACGCTGCTTAAACTTTGTTATAAATTTGACGCATTAAATCTTCAAAATATATGGTCATGCAGCACATCGGTTGAAAGCTTAGACTGTCAGAATTTAATTAAGCCAAAACACAAAGCATAAGATGATTTATTGCAGTTATACAACGTTTCAAATCGATCTCTTCTGACGGCGCTTTATTAAAATGCTCTGCATCACCAAGGTTGTAGAGAAAACTGTAATACAACACAAAGAATGTGCTGGGATATAGGCTAGAGCATGTCCACGATGGGTGACGTTAGTGATATGAGGACGGATAAGGTTATGTAGCTTACATAACTGATAGACTGGGAAGAAAAACCATAGCGCTCAAATAGATAGTTATCTGGAAATTAAAATGCGTCAATATCATCTTCCGACATATGTTTAACTCCCTGCCATACAGCGTCTTCATCAACGGGATCGTCGACAAAAGGAAATGTCATGTTTTGAGAAAAAACATGTTTTAAAGTCTGCCTAACAGTTAATAAACCAACAATGTTTTTTTTTATTCACGCCAATATAACAAACTGCGCTGAAATGCGCCTGATACAGACTGAATGAATGAATGAATGAGGAAATGAGCGCGCTGGGTCAGAGGGAGGAGCGTTAATTCTCTTCATACATCCATGGGGAGGAGTCTGAGAGAAACTCGAGGTTTCTTGAAGAAAACCTGCTTCCGACCAGGTTAGGTTCATAGGCTCAGTTACCATAGTAACTGACTCTGAGGTTATGTTACCTCTCTTTCTGAAACAGAAAACCCAGAGTTTCCCTCATCTCAGGCTTAACAAACTCAGAGTTTCCACTAATCCTCCTACCTGAAACGGGCCTCTGCTTTCTGAAATAGGGCCCTGAGAGAAGAGACGTGTTTACAATCTTTAAAAGATCAGAAGACATACAATTTGAAACATTTTTGAAAAGGCCCGTTGGTAGAATATCAAGGCAACATGAAGAGGTTTTCAGATGTTGTATAATGTCCTCCAGGTTTTTATGGTTGATCATATGAAATTGTGTGATATTGGAATTTGTTTTGCCTGGACAGTGTGACAACACATATCTCATACTTGATATGGAGGCACTGACAGTTAGTCTAATTTTCTGAATGAATTTTGTCTTCGAAAAAGAAGGCAAAATCATTGCAGGCCTTGGTAGATAAAAGTTCAGATGCTACTGGTACTGGAGGGTTTGTTAACCTATCAACAGTAGCAAACAGAGCACGTGAATTATTATTGTCCATCCATCCATCGTCGTCCGCTTATCCGTGGTCGGGTCGCGGGGGGAGCAGCTCCAGCAGGGGACCCCAAACTTCCCTTTCCCGAGCCACATTAACCAGCTCTGACTGGGGGATCCCGAGGCGTTCCCAGGCCAGGTTGGAGATGTAATCCCTCCACCTAGTCCTGGGTCTTCCCCGAGGTCTCCTCCCAGCTGGACGTGCCTGGAACACCTCCCTAGGGAGGCGCCCAGGGGGCATCCTTACCAGATGCCCGAACCACCTCAACTGGCTCCTTTCGACGTGAAGGAGCAGCGGCTCTACTCCGAGCTCCTCACGGATGACTGAGCTTCTCACCCTATCTCTAAGGGAGACGCCAGCCACCCTCCTGAGGAAACCCATTTCGGCCGCTTGTACCCTGGATCTCGTTCTTTCGGTCATGACCCAACCTTCATGACCATAGGTGAGGGTATGAACGAAAACTGACCGGTAGATCGAGAGCTTTGCCTTCTGGCTCAGCTCTCTTTTCGTCACAACGGTGCAATAAACTGAATGTAATACCGCCCCCGCTGCGCCGATTCTCCGACCAACCTCCCGCTCCATTGTCCCCTCACTCGCGAACAAGACCCCAAGGTACTTAAACTCCTTCACTTGGGGTAAGGACTCATTCCCTACCTGGAGAAGGCACTCCATCGGTTTCCTGCTGAGAACCATGGCCTCAGATTTAGAGGTGCTGATCCTCATCCCAGCCGCTTCACACTCGGCTGCAAACCGATCCAGTGAGTGCTGAAGGTCACAGGCCGATGATGCCATCAGGACCACATCATCTGCAAAGAGCAGCGATGAGATCCCCAGCCCACCGAACTGCAACCCCTCCCTACCACGACTACGCCTTGATATCCTGTCCATAAATACTACGAACAGGATTGGTGACAAAGCGCAGCCCTGGCGGAGGCCAACCCTCACCTGGAAGGTGTCCGACTTACTGCCGAGAACCCGGACACAGCTCTCACTTTGGTCATACAGAGATTGGATGGCCCTGAGAAGGGACCCCCTCACCCCATACTCCCGCAGCACCTCCCACAAAATCTCCCGGGGGACCCGGTCATATGCCTTCTCCAGATCCACAAAACACATGTAGACTGGATGGGCATACTCCCAGGCTCCCTCCAGGATTCTTGCTAGAGTAAAGAGCTGATCCGTTGTTCCACGACCAGGACGGAATCCGCATTGTTCCTCTTCAACCTGAGGTTCGACTATCGGCCGAACCCTCCTTTCCAGCACCTTGGAGTAGACTTTACCAGGGAGGCTGAGAAGTGTGATACCCCTGTAATTGGTACACACCCTCTGGTCCCCCTTTTTGAACAGGGGAACCACCACCCCGGTCTGCCACTCCTTTGGCACTGTCCCAGACTTCCATGCAATGTTGAGTAGGCGTGTCAACCAAGACAGCCCCTCCACACCCAGAGCTTTCAGCATTTCTGGACGGATCTCATCAATCCCTGGGGCTTTGCCACTGTGGAGTTGTTTGACTACCTCAGTGACCTCCACCAGGGAAATTGATGACAATCCCCCGTCATCCTCCAGCTCTGCCTCTAACAAAGAGGGCGCATCAGTTGGATTTAGGAGTTCCTCAAAGTGCTCCTTCCACCGCCCTATTACCTCCTCAGTTGAGGTCAACAACGTCCCACCCTTACTGTACACAGCTTGGATGGTTCCCCGCTTCCCCCTTCTGAGGTGGCGGACGGTTTTCCAGAAGCGCCTTGGTGCCGACCGAAAGTCCTTCTCCATGTCTTCTCCGAACTTCTCCCACACCCGCTGCTTTGCCTCTTTCACGGCAAAGGCTGCAGTCCTTCGGGCCCTTCGGTACCTTGCAACTGCCTCCGGAGTCCTCTGGGATAAAATATCCCGGAAAGACTCCTTCAGTCGGACGGCTTCCCTGACCACCGGTGTCCACCACGGTGTTCGAGGGTTACCGCCCCTTGAGGCACCTAAGACCCTAAGACCACAGCTCCCTGCCGCAGCTTCAGCAATGGAAACTTTGAACATTGTCCACTCAGGTTCAATGCCCCCAGCCTCCACAGGGATGCACGAAAAGCTCCGCCGGAGGTGTGAGTTGAAGGTCTGTCGGACAGGAGCTTCCTCCAGACGTTCCCAATTTACCCGCACTACGCGTTTGGGCTTACCAGGTCTGTCCAGAGTCTTCCCCCACCCCCTGACCCAACTCACCACCAGATGGTGATCAGTTGACAGCTCCGCCCCTCTCTTCACCCGAGTGTCCAAAACATACGGCCTCAGATCAGATGAAACGATTATAAAATCGATCATTGACCTTCGGCCTAGGGTGCTCTGGTACCAAGTACACTTATGAGCATCCCTATGTTCGAACATGGTGTTTGTTATAGACAATCCATGACTAGCACAGAAGTCCAATAACAGACAACCACTCTGGTTTAGATCAGGGAGGCCGTTCCTCCCAATCACGCCTCTCCATGTGTCTCCGTCATTGCCCACATGTGCGTTGAAGTCCCCCAGCAGAACTATGGAGTCCCCCTCCGGAGCCCCATACAGGACTCCATTCAAGGTCTCCAAGAAGGCCGAATACTCTGAACTCTTGTTTGGTGCATATGCACAAACAACAGTCAGAGTTTTCCCCCCAACAACCCGCAGGCGTAGGGAGGCGACCCTCTCGTCCACCGGGGTAAACTCCAACGTTGCGGCGCTCAGCCGGGGACTTGTGAGTATCCCCACACCCGCCTGGCGCCTCACACCCTGGGCAACTCCGGAGAAGAAAAGAGTCCAACCCCTCTCCAGGAGTACGGTTCCAGAACCGAGACTATGCGTAGAGGTAAGCCCCACCAGATCCAACTGGTAGCGCTCCACCTCAAGCACAAGTTCCAGCTCCTTCCCCCACAGCGAGGTGACATTCCACGTCCCCAGAGCCAGCCTCTGCTGCCCGGGTCTGGTCCGTCGAGGCCCCTGACCTTCACCGCCACCCGTGTGGCAGCGCACCCGACCCCAGCGGTTCCTCCCACAGGTGGTGGGCCCATGGGCTGGAGAGATAGGTGCCACGTAGCTTTTTCGGGCTGTGCCCGGCCGGGCTCCGTGGCAAACCCGGCCACCAGACGCTCGCTGACGAGCCCTCTCTCTGGGCCTGGCTCCAGACGGGGGCCTCGGGCTTCCTCCGGGCAGGGTCTCTCTATCCCTTCCTCGTTTTTTCATAGGGTTTTTTGAACCATTCTTCATCTGGCCCCTCACCTGAGACCACTTTGCCATGGGAGACCCTACCAGGAGCACAAAGCTCCAGACAACACAGCCCTCAGGTTCATAGGGACACCCAAACCTCTCCACCACGATAAGGTGATGGTTCCCGGAGAGGAACCATCACCATTGTTTCTGGCGATAATGTCAGAGAAGAAGGACCGCCTAGGATTCCTCAGTTCCAAATTATAAATGTGAAGTCTGTCTTTATAGGTGTTATAGTGGACCTGGAGATTAGTTTTTCGCCACCTGTGTTCAGCTTTTCGACACTGTTTTTTCTGTTCTTACCCGTATGACATTTCTCCATGGAGATCTTTTCTTACTAGAGACAGCTTTGACCGTAGTGGGAGCGATGGCATCAATAACATTTGTAATTTTAAAATTGAAATTATCTACAAGCTCATTGACTGAGACCCCAGTGAGGGCGGGTGTGGAGGAGAAAAGCTGAATGAATGTTTCACTGGTGTTTTCAGTGATATACCGTTTTCCGATTACCTTTGTTTGGACACTTTTGGGCACCGAGATAGTGCCGTTAAAGAAAACACATGAATGATCAGAGAGAGCAACGTCAGTCACCACAACCTTGGAAATGTTCAAACCCTTGGAGATAATCAAGTCCAGATTGTGCCCCTTATTGTGCGTGGGTTCCGTCACATGCTGAGTCAGTCCATAGTTCTCAAAAACACAAAACAGTTCTTTGGTCCCTCTATCCTGCAGGTTGCCCACATGAATGTTAAAATCACCAGCAATAATTACACAGTCAAAGTTAATACAGATTATAGACAGCAGTTCAGTAAAGTCATCGAAGAAAGCTGCACAGTATTTCGGTGGTCTGTAGATATTTAGAAATATAGCTAGAGGGGAGGACTTTAGCTGAAGAGTCACATATTCAAAAGAAGCAAAATTTCCATAAGATTTTTGAGTACAATGGAATGAGTCATTATATAAAATGGCTACTCCACCTCCTTTCTTATTCACTCTATGCTCACTCATAAAACTGAAGTTAGGGGGAGCTGACTCAATGAGAACAGCACCACTGTTATTATGGTCCAACCAGGTTTCAGTTAAAAACATAAAATCAAGATTGTGCTTAATAATAAAATCATTAATTAAAAATTTTTTTCCTGCCAAAGACCTGACATTTAGTAAGGCTAGTGTTAGAGTGTTAAAATATTTATCTGTCTCAATTTTTGGTATAGGCGTTGGCTGACGAGGAATGAATGCTAAATTTGCGAGGTTTGCTGATAAGTGCTTCTTCTTAGCGGATTCATCGTTCTTTTTCTATTACCTATCACAACATAAATTGAGGAAGGATTTAATACACAGGGCCCGGGCTTGTCCTGAAAAGAGTCATGAGTGCCACTAGGCGTGCAGCCTGGACCCGGCACAGGAGGAGTTAGCTGCCGTCCTTGGGTGGGCAGTGGTGCCTGCCGTTTTACTTTTAGCCGGTGGCCAATGATGGGAGAAGGAAGGGGGGTAAGTTTGATTCCAGCATCTACTTTTGGCCAGGGGTGAATGATGGGAGAAGGAACAGGGATAAATTTGGTTCCATCAACTACCAGTTGCTTCATCTGGTCAGTGAACTCCAACATGGGGCAGGGAGAAGGAGAAAGTGGAGAGAGCGATGGCATGGGCGGGGTGTATGGATTGGTGAGGGGGTTTGAGGGGTGTTGGACGGGTGAAGAGGGGGATTGAGATTTCTCATCTCTGCTCTGTGGTCTTCCATGGTCAAATCTTTGCTCAGGCGGGGGCTGTGGTGGATTACTGCCCTGCTTTGTTATGTCTTCCTCTTGTTTAGATTCCTCTTGTCTCGCGTCCTTGGCCGAGGGAGCTGATGTGTGGCGTAGAAAGTAAAGTTGGTTAGAGGTGAACAGCTTTACTCCTGGTTTGTTAAGGAAAAGTCCATCTGCCTAAAAAGATGTCTGCGCTCCCAGAAAATGTTAAAATTGTCAATGAAGTCGTTAGCTGGGCCTCAGGTAACTCTAGTGGTTACCTTTCTGTTACAAACATCATGTGGAATGTTTAGTTGTTATGCTTTTACTATTGTCAGAGGTTTGTTTCAGGTAGGAGGATTAGTGGAAACTCTGAGTTTGTTAAGCCTGAGATGAGGGAAACTTTGGGTTTTCTGTTTCAGAAAGAGAGGTAACTTAACCTCAGAGTCAGTTACTATGGTAACTTAACCTCAGAGTCAGTTACTATGGTAACTGAGCCTATGAACCTAACCTGGTCGGGAGCAGGTTTTCTTCAAGAAACTTGAGAATTAACGCTCTTCCCTCTGACACAGCGCTCTTCATTTCCTCATTCATTCATTCAGTCTGTATCAGGCGCATTTCAGCGCAGTTTGTTATATTGGCGTGAATAAAAAAAACATTGTTGGTTTATGAACTGTTAGGCAGACTTTAAAACATTGTTTTTTCTCAAAACATGACATTTCCTTTTGTCGACGATCCCGTTGATGAAGACGCTGTATGGCAGGGAGTTAAACATACGTCGGAAGATGATATTGACGCATTTTAATTTCCAGATAACTATCTATTTGAGCGCTATGGTTTTTCTTCCCAGTCTATCAGTTATGTAAGCTACATAACCTTATCCGTCCTCATATCACTAATGTCACCCATCATGGCCATGCTCTACATCCCAGCACATTCTTTGTGTTGCATTACAGTTTTCTTTACAACCTTGGTGATGCGGAGCATTTTAATAAAGCGCCGTCAGAAAAGATCGCTCTGAAACGTCGTATAACTGCTATAAATCATCGTATGCTTTGTGTTTTGGGCTTAATCCTGACAGTCTAAGCTTTCAACCGATGTGCTGCATGACCATATATTTTGAAGATTTAATGCGTCAAATTTATAACAAAGTTTAAGCAGCGTCCACTTTGAGCGTGAGTGTCCCGTATACGGGTCAGTGAAAGTAAAGAGTTTAAACATGTGTAGTGTTCCCTGGACACAGACCAGTCAGAGCCATTAAAAAGGAGTTCCACAGTTTTGCAGGTGAATGATGTAAACCCTTTGAAATAAGATTATGAACTATAATTCTGTTAATGATGGTGCTGCAGCCTCAGAATGGGATTAGTAGGCCTAGGACTTTTTCGCCCGCAGTATTGCACTTAAATGAAATAGATTTTCAGTAATATTAGCTATACTTATGATTAAATATGATATACATTATATTGGAATATACGCATTTACTCTAGCAGCAATTTTCTCTAACGCAAATTCTCTCTCTTTTGCAGCAGCCGCTGTGTTGCTTTTTTAATGAAATATATGTTCAAACTCGCATATGTGCACATGAGTATTTCCGCCGACCCTCCTAGATGGTGCTTACATCAAAAATGGCTCAAGGATGAATCTTTTGTAGGATATATTGGGAATACAATTGATGAATATTTTAGTGTAAACACAACACAAACCACTGCTCGTGTCAAATGGGATGCCTTTAAGGCCTGTATAAGGGGTTATATAATTTCTTATACTTCTTAAAAATCTAAAGAACGGCGCAAGAAAAGACAACAATTAGAAGAAAAAATAAAGAATCTGGAGAAGCAGTTGTTTAGAGATAAGAATTCTCAAGCAGAAAAAGAGCTGTTGCTGCTAAAAGCACAATATAATAAAGCTACAGCGGACAGGGCAGCCTCCAACATACTAAGGTTAAATCAGTGTTTTTATGAACAGTGGGAGAAGCCCGGTAAGATTTAGCATGGCAAAGTAAACAATTGGAAGCACAAAAAAATATAACTACAATAATAAATACAAACGGAGAGACAACTGTGGACCCAACTGAGATAAATAAAGAATTTAGAAATTATTATGAAAAACGTTATGATTCTCAGGGCCATACAGATCTAAACACACAAAAAATTAAGTTAAACATACCAACTATTGCAGAAGACTTTGGCCAACAATTAGACTGTGACATTAGTGAAGATGAAATAGACAAAGTAATTGAAACATGAGCACAGGTAAAAAAGCTGGACCTGATGGGTTCCCAATCGACTTTTTATAAAAGGTTTAAGGGAAAGTTGGTAAAGCCAATATTGGAAATGTTACAGGAAGCCTTTATAGATGGGGACCTCCCTAACTCAATGGTCAGTGAATTAATTATCTTATTACCTAAGCCTTGAAAATCTAGGGATGAATGTGAGAATATCAGAATCAGAATCAGAAATACTTTAATAATCCCAGGGGGAAATTATTTAAATTATGAGGCCAATAAGCCTGCTTAACTCAGATCTTAAGATAATCAGCAAATTACTAGCAACTCGTTTACAGGAAACCCTTCCATTGATCGTCCGCAGGGATGAAAATGGCTTTGTTTTGGGTCGGCAAGGTCTGCACAATGTCATTCAAGCATTAGACGACACTAGGGATACAGCCCTCCTCTCCCTGGATGCCGAAAAAGCATTAGACAGGGTAGAGTGGGCCTATCCTTTTGACGTCTTAAGACGCTTTGGATTTGGACCAAAAATTCGAAAATGAATACAGTTATTATATTTACATCCAACTGCAGAGATTTTAACAAATAAAAACGTGTCTAAACCAATTTTAGTTAAGCGCCGATGTCAGCAGGGGTGTCCGTTATCTCCGTTGCTCTTCACTTTAGCAATGGAGCCCTTGGCCATAGCAGTACGGTCACACTTACACATAACCCGAATCACACTTGGTCAGGTAGAACACAGACTGTCGTTATATGCAGATGACATAATTGTATTCCTTTCACAACTAAATTCATCTATTCCTGCTTTGTTAAAACTAATTGAGGAGTTTGGTCATATTTCAGGATATGTAATTAACAGATTAAAATCGTCTATCTTATTGCTAGATAAAGGAGAGAGAGAAAATCCCCCTAAAGTTGTTTCACAATTCAAATCAGTTTCTACATTTACTTACTTAGGAATACATATCCTTCCAAATTTAGATTTAATTGTTCAGCATAATTATGAATCGATAACTAATGAAATTAGTGATAGTGTCAACAGATGGATTCTTCTTCCCATGTCTCCTATTGGTCGAATTGATATTTACAAAATGAATATACTTCCAAAACTGTTGTATGTTTTTCAGAATATTCCCTTGCCACCCCCTGCTGACTGGTTTAAAACATTTAAGAAACTGCTTCTTGATTTTATATGGTCAAACAAACGTGCTAGAATAAGACTGTTGTTACTCCATTTGCCCTACCATGAAGGAGGCTTGATGTGCCCAAACTTAGTATGGTACTACAGGGCAGCTCAGCTTAGATCTATAGGGTACTACTCCCCGGAGTCTTTCTGTTTCTTTTTCACCCAGGAAGAAATCCCGGGATCAGGATGACACCAAAATCATGGTTCCAGCTGTTGCCGTGGTTCTGCTGAAATACCCTGCTATGCCGTGCTGCTCCCTGCGCTACTACAACCACTATTTCTAGCCACTGTTTATTATCTATACTGTGATACACCTCAACGGCACGTCAGACACCACCTACCAAGAGCCTGGGTCTGTCCCAGGTTTCTTCCTAAAAGGGAGTTTTTCCTCACCACTGATGCACTAGTGCTTGCTCTTGGGGGATTTTTTATTTTATTTTTTTTTGTAAATTATAGAGTGTGGTCTAGACCTACTCTATTTGTAAAGTGTCTCGAGATAACTCCTGTTATTATTTGATACTATAAATACAATTGAATTGAATTTAGCAAAAATGACGCCCCCCAATGGACAGAAATGGAAAGTATTATTTTGAGCCCTCCGTTACCTTTGTACCTTTTTTCTGATACAGAAGCTAATTTGATGAAGAAATCTAAAAATCCAATAGTTAAAAACATGGTTATGGTGTGGAATAATGTTAAAAGATATATTAAAGAACCAGTTCTTTTATCACGGCTAACCCCAATTTGGGGAAATCAGAACTTCTCCCCGGGGAGAGCCGATGCAGTGTTCAAGCAATGGGCTTTAAATGGATTGGAGAAAATTCAAGATCTATATCCAACAGACTCAGACAACATGATGTCATTTGACATGCTTAGACACAAATTCAACATTCAAAGGAAATATTTTTTCAAGTATCTACAACTTAGAAGTTATATAGGAACAAAACAAAGCAATTTATGGAAACCACCCAAATCTAAGTTAGAAGAAATGATAAGTGAAAATGGCTTTAAAAAGGGAGCAATTTCACAACTTTATAAACTACTGTTATCACATTCCCCAGATAATTCAACCTTAAAATTAGAAGCCTGGGAAAAAGATCTGCAAATAAATGTATCCCTAGATGAGTGGGAATTGCCTAGTAGTAGTAGTAGTAGTAGTAGTAGTAGTAGTAGTAGTAAAGTAGTAGTAAAGCACATAAGCAAACTATAAATTCTAGGTTGAGATTATTACAATACAAGTGGCTTATGTCACTCCTGCTAAATTAAATCAATACAATCCAAATATCCCGGACATATGCACAAAGTGTGGAGAAGAAAAGGGAACATTGTTCCATTGTTTTTGGGAATGTAGCAAAATTAGGACATTTTGGGGTGCAATAAAGCAAACTGTGAAGGATATTATTTCTAAAGACCTTCCTCTGGAACCTTCTTTTATTTTAGGCTTATATCCCAAGCACACTGGATATACAAAAAGCGAGAAGCTGTTCGATGTTGCTAAAATGTTGATTGCACTGCACTGGAAAAGCATAAGAAGACCAAGTATTGGACAGTGGGTTAAGCAGATGTTGGCTACTCTTCCATTGGAACACATCACATACTTGCTGAAAGGAAAAAAGGACTTGTTTGAAAGTATTTGGAGACCTTTCATGCTTTTTGCAGAAAGCAGAGACTTAACAGAAGATCAAGAGGAGGACGACACTCATGAATAATTTTACAGTCAGTGATCTGCTCGTTGGGAGATGGTTGGTCTCTGTTAACTTGTGTCAAAGGGCATTATAGATATATCATTTTATATATGGTAACATTGTATTTTGTGTCTGAGAGGGGGTTCTGTTGTATGTCATTTCAAATTCTAAAAAGACAAGTTAACATATTGTTGGAAACTGTTACTGTTGACCACGCTTAGCAATTTAATCTGTTTGCATCAAATTTTAACTTTAAGTCAAACACTGTTCCTAAATATTTCTCAGTGTCAATAATAACCTCCTCACCATGAATAGAGCTAGCTTTAGTTACGTTGGTCGAGGAAGTTTTCCTCACATCAGTTAATAAAAGTAGTAATGGGGCTGCCATGTTCTGACTCTGAACCCTGACGGAGCTGTATGGTCTGAGAGTCCCCCCAGGTAGCTCCCCTCCTATCAGACAGGCAGCTGTCTGGGTACAGAATAAACAACCCCCTGGGTTAGAAACCAGGACATCTGACATAGCTCCATTAACTAGGACCTGCTGTTTCCTCTGTTAAAAAGTTTAAAAGCAACAGTAAGAGCTGATCAGGTCAATTAAATTAAATTAAAATGTGCGGTTTCATCTTGTTAAAAGCAGACAAGAAGTCTGCAAATAAAAGTCTCACACTTTGGTTTCTCCAAGTGCTTGTACACCCTGTCAAGGGTCATCCCACCCTTTACCAGCTTGATAGGCAAGAGTGACAGGTCCAAACTCATTTAGTTGTCTAGGATTTTTTATTTTTGCAATGGGAATTATGGTTGAAGTCTTCCGTATTGAGGTTAACTTGCAACCATCAGTACACATCTGAAAAAGTACTGAACAGAGCTGGTCTGCATCGTATTGCAGAGTGCGTCAGTGCCAGCAGCCTTCCTTATATTGGTCTTTTTAAATAAGCCTGTGACATAACCTTGAAATATTACAATATGTTTTTGAGGTACAATGGAATGCTTCAGCCTGGAGACATTGTGAATGGAGCTGAGGCCTTCCGAAACGTGAAAAATATAGAATTAAAAGAATTTGGTAAATCAGTCTTTTCCACTCCATTAATGCTGAAAGTTTGCTTGGCCTCACATGTGTTGTGGTTAATGGAGGCCATAGATTTAATTCCCTTCTAGTGGTATACGAGAACAATCACACCTCAAGAATTCCCTCTAATCTCTGGTCTCTGGGGAGCGGTCCGGCCGCGATGAGGACCTGGTGATGAGTGGGTTTGGCAGCCCACTTATAGCCAGGTCCTCATCCTGCTTCACTGAGCCATGTTTCAGTAATTCAGTTCAATGAACTTTATTTATCTGTTAGGAACTTCATTAGTGCAGAGCATCAGTGCGTGTATAATCCATATACCCAACCACACAACACAGTTCACAGTCACGTGCCCTACAAAGCCACAGAGCAGTATCTGCAAATACGCCAAACTGAGAAGAAACGCTTTTTGTGTTTTTCTTACACCAAATATAAGCATCAAATTATATTCAACAACAAAGGGTATAATTAGATAGATCAAAGTGAGGTGAATATTAAACATTTTGTTTTTTGACATTCAGGCAAAATTTGGTAGTTTTATAGGCAATACTGAGCATTGACTTTGCATTACTGCTTATACTTACATGGCCATAAAATAACATATTGCAGTAAGTGTAGCAAGTGATCATAATCACTCAGTTTTTTATATTAATTGAGGAGGCACTTACTACATTTTCAGTGAAGATATGCTGCTTGATGCCTTAACTCCGTCATTTATAAAAATGTATTTAAACATGGAACAAAATCAATTGCAATATTGCATTGCTGCAAAACCTGACCTTTGACACCTTTGCACACTGCTGCTTATATTTGTCAAAGTATATATTAGTTATCACCAACCTATTACCATTATGTAGCATATTATGCAATCACTATATACTCTGTATACCCCTGATTTCTTGTTTTTGTTGATTGACTGTTTTCTCCATCTTCATACTTTCTGCTAAGCTGTACAAGTGACTTTCCATCCTCTTTGGCATTATAATCATATTTTACAAAAAACATACAAACAAAAAACACAAGCAGTATGAGAATGGGTATGTAGGTCCAGATCAGACCATGCTAAAGACAGTATATTTGCAACAATTTTAGTCCATTGCATCCTCAACATCCTCATCAGCAGTCTCAGACAATTCCCTCCACAAGCGTCTTCAGTTCTCTGGCATTAAAGGGATCAGCTTCTTGATGATGTCTGCCTTCTTTGTAAGGGACACTCCTTTGTCTTTCTCACGGAGGCAAGCTGGAATTTGTAATTTGTTCTTTTTTAAGTTCTTCTTCAGGAAGTCAAGTTTACAGTGCTCAGTATCGTCATGGGAGGTCTTGAAGAATAGATTCTTGGAGCCTCTCCTGTCCTGGATCTCAACCAACCGTCTGAGTGAGCTTACTCTGACTCTAGCCACCCTTCCAAGCAAGGACATTTTTGTTCTCCAGTCTGATGATTTCAATGTTGGAACTGGAGTATTTGATGACTGACTGACTCCCAGAGCATCTTTTCATACCAAGTTCCACCCCATCACCCCATGGTGAATGGAGTCAGTGCTCATAAAGGTATGGCCAGATTCAAAAAATGTGAGGGTAATTTCCTCCAGTAATGTCATCTTACGGATTTGCCAGAATCTTCCTTGTAATGACGTCTAGCGCTGTTCGCTGCTTTCTTATGTTTTATCCATGCCATATATTCAGGACAGTAAGTGGCTTGGTTCTCTGCATTTGTCTGTTAATCACTCTGTGTTCATGGAAATGGATTAATTATGCATCATGCTCATGTGTGGTTCCACTGGCACTGTGTCTGCAATAGGTGTTCTGGACTGTTTCCATGTCATCATTGTCACTAGCAGTCCCATCCATGGTCTGTTCAGCCCTGCCTTTGTAGCTTTGAATGATTTGTTCATGACCAAATGCTTTGGCATGAATTTCACACTCTTCTTCACTTAGTTTTGTAAAACTAATGTTCAATTCTCAAACCACTTTGCGGTAAGCCTTTAGGTCAGGATTTTTCTCTATGAAGTCCTCATGCATGAACTTGAATGTTATGTCACTTGCCAAGTATCTTCGTTTCAGAGCATGTTGGCGTCTGTAGTGGCTAATGGAGGGCCCATATGATTCTATGTGATCCTTTATTGGGCCCTAGTTCCGTTTGTTTGAGGGGACGTGCCTCCCTTTTCTGTCCCTTGATGACATAACTGAGTCAAGCGAGTCTGACTGCACAGCCGTTGTGATGAACTGATCATTTTTGAGATGGTATCCGAGGGTTGCTATGAAAAACAGCTTGCAAACTTCATGGGATTGTCCATTCTCGTCTTTGAAGTGGTAAGAGTATGTCATTTTCTGGCGGCTGGTCCTTGAGTCATTTTTTGTTGCTGCCTTGGAGATGCTGCTGAAAATCCATGATTTCCGTTCATGGAAGTTTGTGGACCAGTAGGCATCAAGTATTGCCTTGCGCCTATCATGTGAGATGTTGAAAGTAAATGCATCTGTTTATGTCACATGGGACACCAAGAGGGGGAATCTTTGAGTCAAATGCTGACTCTGGACTTTTTCTTTGGTGGCTCAGGGGATACAATCAGTTCATAATCCGTGTCAGATGGAATGTAGGTGGGATCATTTTCATTTCCACTGGAAGCAGCGTGGGTGGCTGCATCATCTTCAAAGTCGGAGAAGGACTGCCCTGTCACATCATAAAGCTGCAAGGTTTTCCCTGTCTCAAGGATGTTAAGAAGATATGACATAGCTAAGGGTGTCACGATTTCGATTTTAAATCGAAATTTATCAAAATGAAGTCACAATCTTGAATATAAAATAAAAAAATGGAATCGTCGATACTGCCACGCCCCCATGTCACGTCCGGACGGCTTGCCAAGCACGTGTTGTTGAAGTGCTGCGAGTCAGTCAACCTCCTGTAACGTAGCTACAGCCAGTCAAAAGATAACAACTTCTGATGCTGGAGACCCATCTACAGAACTTGAGCCCCCTCCTCTTTCACTGAAGTGTGTGAAAGTATTTTGGATTTCCAGTGAATTATAAATCACAAAGAAAACACAGTTTGCAAACTCTGCTATGTGCGTGTACCATACTCTGTGTGTTTACCATTAGCACATTAGCCTTGCAGCTAGCGGATATTCCTTCTGCTTATAGCTTAATCCCAACAAAACCGCACGGTTGAATTTCTGCCTGCAGAGCAGCTTATGTTGGATATATTAGAGAGAGCAACAAATTAAACGTACAATATGTAACTTTCTGCCGCTAGGGGTCTCTCAACCAAAACAATTGATTGTAAACACGGACTTTTGATGACATTAGTAAGTTCATAGACCTATAAGTAAGTTGCGTGGAATTATGGGAGTTGTACTTTTTAATGTTAAACACCTTCGCCGATTAAAATGCATCTGTTCACGTACAAGTTTACCCATTCAAATGTATTCACTTTACGTTTAGTAACGTTTATTCATGTCATTCTAATAACATAGCTGCATTTTCCCCAACATAAATACATTTTTCTTGATTCGATCTGTATTGGTAGCTGACCAGTTAGCTAGCTAGCTAGTGAGCCAGCAAGCTAACATTAGCCAGCAGCTAAAACCACAGTGACTATCACAATATATTTCACATGTCACTGTCACCTTTTGGATGGTTTCAACACCGGCGTGGACGGCGTTTGTTGTAATGCTAGCTAGCAACTCAACGAGGCTGAGAGACTGGTGCTGGGTGGGGATTGCCGGGGGAATCTCCGGCCGGGACAGCGAGCCGAGGACGGCCGATGTGCAGCAGCAGAGCTGCTCCAAGCTGCCCGGAACGATCTCCCCCTTCACTTTTCTTTAATCTTAACTATTCGTTTTGGTGCTTGTCGGGTTACTTTAGCTAACTGTAAAGACAGCTAAACGCGAAGGGGTGAGAAATTCGGCAGGGAGGAGATTTTCGGCACCAACACCAGTAGCTAGCGCTAACGGAGACTAGCTAGCTAACATTAGCTATGGATGGCTGGTGTTGCGACTCGGATCTGGGTCTGGGTCTGATATGGTCTGTTTCCCGATGCTTCATTAAACTGCCGTTAGCGTCGTAAGCACCCGGCACCGGAGTTAAGTGCTGTATTGTACTTATACTGTATGGATTGCTGTAATGGTGGCTGGCTGTTGGCTAACGGTAACTGGCTATTGCTACATGTCCCGGCTGTGTTGTCAGCTCGTATCCCAGGCAGACAGACCGGGTGCTAGCTGGCTAAATTAGCATTAGATTAGTCGTCTTGTCTATACAGCTCAACTCATTCGTGGGTTAGCCCAGCGCTGCTTTTATCCGTGGTGAAAACAATCATGCTACTAATAACTTTATGAGCGTGTTGAACGATGTGGTAACCCTATAATGCTATGCACCAAGCATTAGCTAGCTAGCATTAAGTTAGCTACTTGTCAACCAACACATTGTAGTAACGTTAAACTGGATCGATATTGATATGTATCAATAAATAAGATATCTGCTGTATTACTGTGTTGCAAAGTGGCATGTTATCAATCACAAAATGATGGTGTGGCAGAAAAGAAGTATTATGGTTAGGAGTATTTTTTTCTGTGACATTGTATGATTTACAATTACGCTCAAACGTATCATCTGAAGGAAGTTACGAGGAACTAGAGGGTGAAAGGTTATATGACGCCACTGACAGGCGACTAGGAAGGAAAGGAAACGTGCCGTGTCTAAAAATAAAATAACAGATTTCTCTGGGTTTGAAGTTTGGTGGAAACATTTGTGAGAGTGTAACTACACAACTTAAAAAAATATAACATAGGTATGGTCGTTTTTAGACATTTTAATGCAGAAATGTTACATATTGTACCTTTAACGGACTGCCGTCCGCTGAGTCGCCCTCTTTGCTATCGGAGCTCAGTTGCTGTGCTGGCTCGATGGTGTTTTAAGCCCCCAATTTAGCCTTCAAGGCAGCGCAGCGACCGCCGTCTTCAACCATAACCATTGCCCTCAGGACTGTCGGTAAACTTTTTTTTTTTCATTTTACTTTATTGACAAATTGTCAAAGTTTCCATTTGACTAAAGATATGTTATTGTTACATTATGTTGTTAATAAATGTTTTACATTTGACAATGTAATGTGGTACATTGTGAACAAAGGTCAGATATTATATTACATACAAACAACAGTCTAAAAATGGCATAGCAACCTGTGCTTTAAAAAAACAGAAGTAAAAATCGAAAATCGAAGCGTGACCTTATAATCGAAAATGTAATCAAATCGAGGATTTGGAGAATCGTGACACCCCTAGACGTAGCATTGTCTACAAGATCTGGCTGACCCACCTCAGCATCCACTCCTAAATCTGGAGCGATGCAGAGAGACGCACCTGTCACAGCACTGTCTCCAACTTCCTGGGCGACATCATTTTCAGAGATGGTGTCCTCTATGGCTTTTGACTGGCCCATCATTTCAGAAAATAAAGACAAAGCTGTCACAGCTGGTTTCTTGACATTATCTGGAACATGGTTACAGTGTAATTATCATTTTTTCCTGGTACCATATAATATTACAGCAAGAATGATGATTAATTGACTGAAGCAATTTTGATGAATTTACTATTATTGTGAAACTAACAGTGTGTGCAGGATGCCCTCCACACACACACACACACACACACACACACACACACACACACACACACACACACACACACACACACACACACACACACACACACAGAAGCATGCACGCTCGCTCACAGACACCCGCACTAACACAAACACGTGTGCGCACACACAGTTTAGTGGCTAGGTGCAATAATAGCCTGTATGCGGATAGTATATATATATTATATTAGGTTTTTTTCTCTAAACTCACAAAACTATGATTGTAATGTTTGAATATATCCAATCACATAAAAACCAAAACCTAAAAACATACTTAAGGTAATTTCTCTAAGGTCTTCTCCAAGGTACACTTGCTATCACCATGCTGTAAAAAAGCTAATGCTAGCTAGAAAGAGCTAAACAGACAAAACTGACAAAAAAGGGTTAAGAGGTTTGAAACTTGCCACTTTTGGGTGCCTCGTGGTTTAAGGCAAGTTTCACCAACATTTTTCCACATAAAAGTGAAGCCATTTTGACAGTTCCTTTCTTCTCTGAGAGAGGTTTTATCACATGTTGAGTCCCTCATGCTACTTAGCTAGTAACAATGTTCATGCTGACACAAAGGCAAACTGCAGTATCATAGTGAAACCAAGGCAGACTGCAGTAAGGGCAGATACTGCACTCTGCCTTGGTTTCACTCTACTTTTCTATACAAACTACAAACTAAAAACGTAAATGTATGTAAAATGTAAATTTATTAGGTAGCCATATGGCATTTTAACAGATTGAAGAGCAGGTCCTGCACTTCTTATTTGTGCAAAAGCTGTGCTCTTAGCCTTCACATACTCAGTAACACAACCCAATACACCACATACACATCGCAAACAGGCAGTCAGAAGGTAAACACTTGCAAAGCACAATACATGAAGGATAGGCAATACAAAAAATGAATGTTAATATATATATATATATATATATATATATATATATATGCTGATCAGTGATTGCTGTCCGTTTATATTGCTCATTGATATGATTTTGTTTAATGGGTTGCAATAGTTGTTCGATAGTGACCTAAACCAGGCTGATATATTGACGTTAGTACTGACTTGATGAAACATTTGTAGAACGCTGTCAGGACTGATGGGTAACAATGAAGTCTGCAGAGTTTCCTTTGGGAAAAAGAGGGGTTGCTGTAACTTAGAAAAGATTTCACTGTTACGTTGTAAGCTGAGTTTGTGATCCATTATTGTCCCAAGGTATCTGTATGATAACTGATAACTGATACGGTAACTGTTGACTAGCAGAGCTAGAACTCTTTTTTTTTTGCAAAAGTCATCAACCAAGCCTTTGTTTTGGAGGTATTAGGTCAGGGCAGTTCTACATACACCACTCTGTAAAAATGTCCATCTCAGACTGTAACTGTGCCTGGGAGTTGGTGGTGTCCATGATGACATTGTAATCCCAGTATTTATTGTATGTTATACCTGGGTTAGTGCTCCTGCAGTTGTATGTGTACAGTGTGTAGAGAAGCGGTGAGATTACAGAGCCTTGTGGGGCTCCGGTGGAGAGTCTCAGATGGACTGAGGTGACCGTAGACTAGGAGCCTCCGGTGTGTCTATCTGTCAGGAATGAGAGGATCCAGAGTATCAGGTGCTGGTTTACATCCATCTGGAGCAGTTTTCGTCCAATCAGATGAGGTTGCACAGTGTTAAAGGCGCTAGAGCTGTCCACAAAGACCAGTCAAATAAGTGATTTGGCCTTCTCAAGATGGGTATAGGCGCCATGCAGCAGCGTTATACAGCATCATCCACACCCCTGGGCTGAGTGTATGCAAACTGAAAAGGGTCAGCATGTCTACTCCTGAAGCTGGGAAAGAATAAGCCTTTCAAAGCCTTTCATGACCAGAGATGTGAATGCCACAGGCCGGTAGTCTTGTCACAGGTGGGATTGCTTTTTTTGGCTACAGGACAGATTGTTGAAGATTTCCAGAGTGACGGGATTGAATGTTCTGACAGGGAGCTGTTGACGAAATGACAGAAAACAATTTGCATTGGGCCCCAGCTTCCAGCTGGTCTACTGCACATTGGATAGCAGGACTGCGGGCAGCGTAGGAAGCCTGCAGCAGTTGACGTTTCAGTCTCCGGTGTACTCAGCCCCTCCTTCCTCTTTTCCGACGAAGAAAATGTTTATACGGGCTGTGCTGTATGAACAGCTCAGTCAGTATTCCCGCTGGCACATCACCTCTCCTCGATGTTTGTAGAGAAAGAAGGCGCTCATGACTGACAGTAGCTCGGCTGCCAGTAGCATGGAGCCATTCGGCTTCTTGACACAAATACAAGTCCATAGAGATGTGCAAATGAGCCCAAAAATGTGAATCTCAAACACAAAATCTCCCTCCACACTTTACATTAAAAACAAATAAACTCTTAAAAACTGCTAGACTGCTTTGGGTCGCACGAGGAGCGCCCCATTCCCAAGTTGAAATAGTTGCAGATCACTTAAACTTCTGATAACAAACTCAGACTTTTCCAGTGTTCAGTAGTTGTGGTAACACTGAATGCAATACAGCACAGCACAGTCTAAGGGAATGTCCCACTCCCTTAGACTGTGGTGTGCACCATTTAGGACTCAGTTTAATTTTGAATGATGTCTTTGCACATAAAAAATAAAACACAGGAAGCAAGAGAGAAAAGTTATTACGAACTGTGGAGGTGAGAGGAGGACAACCAACGAGGTTTAAAACAGCTGAGATGTAGGAGAACTGCTGTGCTCCAATCACAGCTGAGCAACAACTTGAACAACCTCAGTTGACTTTTACAAGCACTGATTTTATTATTAATCTGCCTTCTTGTCTGTTCTTGTGTTCTTCTGTGGCCAAAGTACTGTCCCAATACACAGGCTTGCATTTCACCAAGAACAATTAAAATTCCCGGAACTGTTCCTGACACGCTCATTTTGTATGAACTTCTCATATGCCAGCATTCAAGCGAAGTTCTGGTTTCTGATACAGACACAGACCAACAATGGGACTATATTTGAAATCACTTGTATATATTTCAAATATAGACAGCTTTTACAAAAATCAATGGCAAATTGAAAAGTTTCTCCAGATTTGTGTTTAACAGCTCCACAAACTGGCGCTACAACCAGCGAGAGTCAAAGCCGAATACCTGCGATATCTGGTAACTCATTAGCACGCCAATATTCACTCACATGCACTTAAAATCATTTCTAATCACAAGGTCAGTAGGCCCACAGTATCTATCCTTTCATGTGTAAAATATCAGAAATGAAAGTGAAACACTTTCTAAAAGTTGTGTACACTATATGCTATAATAATATCACAAATGTAATTTTGTGACTCATTTGAACAAAACACTGTTTTTTTATATTTTTATGTTATTTTTATTTTTCTTGTTTGGTGTGGACTGAAAGACGCACTGTGCACCGGAGAGATAGAGAGAAGTATAATGCTGAGGGGCGTTATTGCCAGTCTTTGACAGTACACCAGGTAGGGGGTGACCCCAAATAATTGAATAGTGGATGCTTCGATCGAAGGAGCCTGATTGGACTCACAGTCGAATCCTCGCAGAGGCGTTATGAAATGAGCATCATGCCATTTGGACTATACGGGGGGGAAATTCATTAGAATTAGATTAGACTGCTAAAGCCCAGGCAGTAGCCCGGTCCGACATTAAACTCATAGTGAACCCAATCTTGGATTTATCATTAACCAAGGTCTGGGGCTGCTGATCAAAGACCGATGTGGCACACTGATGTGAATACACACAACCGTGACATTTACTCTTGTTTACATCTATTTGCTGGATTTTTACTTTCAATACAACTGACAGGAAGTCAGAGTTAGCCCCGTCCATGCATTTTTGGTTAATAGTTAAAGCTAACTAAAAACTGCTTTGACGGTGGTGGCCTGTTTCCAACACTGCTAATAGTAGCTGGAGCCGAGAAATTAGTCCCGGGAGTGAATGCCAGATGTTAGTGGGTGTATGTGGGGTATTTGAAGATACTGAGATAAGATAAGATGTACAATGATGGTCTTTTATTGTGATTTCATGTAGAATATCAGCAGATGCAGGCCCGGTTCTAGCAGGGGCATGGGGGGGAAAGGGGGGGGGGGGCAAATGCTCCACCTGCCCCACTAATGCCAGTATCCTCCTCTCACCCCGAATCCAAATAAGTAGCCTATTTTATTTTGTTCTCGCCGGTTCATCATAAAAATGCCACATGGAAATATGTTTTACTAATATATAAAACATGGGGACACAACGAGAACCCTTTTCTAATCTGTAGGTTTTCCCTAAAGTTGAACTTTGGCCAAACTGCACGCGCATAAACCCGAGCAGGTTGGTAGGGAGACCGTAGCTGGAGTACTCCATCTACAGTGGGCTGCAGAGCCGTCTGATACCGAGGCTTATGTATTACATCTTAAAACTGTTAAAAAGGTCTCCTAGTCGTCGTAAATAGCAGTCCACGTCTGTGTTTTGGTACAGTTGGTTTACACTTGATGAGAACCATACAGGAATACACATGAACTGTACTAAGAACACCTTTTCAAGTGGACTTGGGCACAGATCATGTTTGCACTAATCAAACGAACTGGACTCAGGGTCAAGTGTACTCGGATCCGGCCCAGGTCCCTGATCCAAATACACTAGAAGTAAAAGCCCACTTCCTGTATTACATTATATTTTGATATAATGAATTGTCACCTTTATTTTACTTCACATAAATAAAGATGTTTCCACCATAAATTGGTGCAAAAAATGTATCAGAATTCAAAGCAGTCTAGAAAGCTGAGTGGTTGAACTGAACGGCTGAGCAGATGTATCTGTTAAGGACTCCTATCTACTGAGAGATATGATGGATGGTGGCAGTGTGTTACTGTCTCACCATGTCAAACCTTACGAACAGTTTGTTCGTCCTGTCAGTCATTCTGTATTCCAGCTAGAGTTTAGATTCTCTGCCCGAACTCGACCCGCGGGCCGGGTCGGGCTGATATTTAGCGCCACTATCCTCGGGCCGGGCCCTTGATCAAGCATTTGTGTTTTTAATCATTACTTTATTAGCCTAATTGGGTGGGGAGAAAGCTCTGGTGTTCGTGACGTGGGCACAATTTACATTTTACAATCAAGTTTTTGTCCTTTCACGCAACTCATTTGAAGTAATGGGCATACCTCCACCCCTCAAAAGACCTTTTACTAACCTCCCGTTATGCAGATAGTTGAAGAACGAGTACAGTGCCAGTACAGGGGGTTGGCAGTGGGTGTAGTCGTAACACTGGTTACACCTCCACACAGCTCGTGTGGTGTAGTGGGTGCTAGACACGAAGAGAATTCCTGCCGTGTGTGTGTGTGTGTGTGTGTGTGTGTGTGTGTGTGTGTGTGTGTGTGTGTGTGTGTGTGTGTGTGTGTGTGTGTGTGTGTGTGTGTGTGTGTGTGTGTGTGTGTGTGTGTGTGTGTGTGTGCGTGTGTCTGCAGAGCTCCTGAGCACCATGGAATAAGAAGGATGGCTCGTCAGAGTGTTCTCTGTGGGAGTTTTGAGTAATAAAGGAAGACAATTTGGGATCAAAGAATGTTTCAGAAAATGGAATCAAAATCATTTTGTAGGGAGAAAAAGAAGAGTGCAGGAAGGCTACTAAGTCATATTTATCTTTCCCCAGGCTCTCTCTCTTGTCTCTCTGAACAAACGATACCTTGCAGAGTGGAAAGTCAATCAGACAAAAAGGCTCATATTTGCATATGAGCCTTTTTGTCTGATTGCACAACTTGGTTTCATGTCCTCTCTCCATTCTTATCTCTGATGTATTCCTCACAGAGGGCTAAAGGGGCTAAACATAACTTCTTGTCTGTGACTATTCGTAACTCGGACCATATGCTGACGAGAAATAGACCGCTGACCTTTATGATTGACTGAAAAGGTAAAAGCAGCTGTTTGATGTGAGGAGGATAATCCCATCACTCCGTGCTCCGGAGGATAACGTTTTCTGTTCTGAGAGCAGCTACAAATCCAACTCCTCATCAAATTCATGTCTGTCACTGTAACTCAGCGGACCGGAAACTGTGAGGGATTCAACCTGTTGAAAATGACTGTCATGGGGGACAAATTTGGTGTCACTACAATTTAGAAATTTTATGTACTAAAGGCCCTATTTTCCAGGGACTAGGAACCTTTTCAAGGAACTCACTGCGTACAGACTGCAGTGACCAGGGTTTACCAGGGTAAATCCTCTTTTTTATGACCATTTTTAGGAAGAGTGCATTCCCCTAGGATTTTTTCCAGGGGGGGTGGTGACTCTCCCCTAAAAAGTTGTTGAGCATGGGGGGAAGAGAGAGTGATGGTTGACTGTCCCGTCGCCGCATAATGCTCACTTTTTCTTGCCTAAACTTAACCGTAATCTCCGCCGAAATGACCGGCAGCTCGCAGTGCTCTGTACCCGGCTCACAGTCACCTATTCTCGGGTAACTGAACCACCAACTAATGCTGAGCTGACGGAGCACCACGCGGAGCACCACGCGGAGCACCACGCGGAGCACCACGCGGAGCACCACACGGAGCACCATGAGGCCCACCATAGTCGGCGTCGCAGAGCTCTGTAACGGCTCAACACATTTAACGTTTTTTTACCACTAGTTACTACGAAGGAGCCCACAGGGCAGGTTGGAGAGAGGCAGACCGAGAACCACCTAGAGAAGAACCACAGAACAGGAGGTGAAGAAAGAAGGGCTGACGTGGCAACATCTGGAGCAGAGGGCCCAAGACCGGAGAGGATGGAAGAGCTTTATCGATGGCCTATGTTCCAATGGGAATTTAAAGGCCTAACCTACTACGAAGGAGCCTGCTACAGTTATGCTACATTCACGAGACCATGTTAATGTACATGACTCAGCAACAGGTGAAAATAGGGGCAAGGTTGCGCAACAGCGAGGAACGACAAGTAAATTACCTGTATTTGGCTTTGCTGTAAATTTGGCAAACATGAAGTTGTTTCTTTCTTTGTAACGTGTCAGCGGCGCTGACAGCAGTAATCCTGTACACACCGGCGTGCATTTTTCCTGTGAGACATTGCAACATATCTGATGACAGTAATGTTGGCACTGTTTGAAGGGGGTCAGTCCTATGTTCCCACAGCCCTATGTTCCCACAACATTTTTTCGGGTTAGGGTTAGGAGGATAAAATCTGATACAAGTTTATGAAAAAGGAAATGTGGGAACATAGGGACTAATTTGGGAAAATAATCTTAGAACTGTGGGAACATAAGGCCGAATTTGGAAAAAACACAGGGCCTAATTTTCAGTGAAAAAAAAACATTCTTAGAAATGTGGGAACATAGGCAAGCTCCCATAATTTGTTTATTTTTAGCCCAACACGCGTCCGGAACAAGTGGATCCGTTGACCATGCAGTGGTTAACCCTAACAAGAACAATCTGATTCCTATCACGATATGATACAAGTATTCTCTCTAGGAGAACTCTGTTATACATCAAATATGATAAGAACAGCTGATTTCAGACGCAGTAAACACTTGTGTCCATGTCACTGCTCCCCCTGGTCGATAGATAAACCATTGCAACTGGTTTCCATACACAGTGCTTAGGGCTGTTACAAGTCCCCCCATGATGACATCATTCCAGCTAAGGCCAGAGCATGGTCGCACCGGGGATCAGTCCCAGACGTGCCTGGGCCATGCATACATGGCTTCATCTGTAGTTCCTTAAAAAGTTGTTCACTAAAAGTCCCAAATGACAATGTATAGTGTAGACAGGGGAGGTGACAACACTGACAGAGCTGAGGACTCGGCTGGGGGTTGGCAGTGGGAAACCGTGTTCTGTATCTGCCCCCCCATACTTCACAGGAGCAGCAAAAGGAGGTCAGTGTCTCTGGAGATTTATTTCTGTTTCCTCACATCCAGCCAACAGCTCCAGGCTAGCACCTCTCATTACCTTCCCATTTAGGATGTACACTATACAGTCCATTGATTATGTATTAATCAGTGAGAATATATAAAAAATGTTCTTGCCTCTCTTAATTGACTCAATCCTAAAATAAGGAGGGTACATATGCAATAAGCTGAGCGTGATTTTAAATTCAAAGACTCTGAATTCTCTCAAATAACACCAGCTTCCCACATCAGGACATAAATAGCGCCTCCTTGCTCCTTTGTCTCTAACCTGGTCTTGATGCTCGTTACCATTGCCATTAGCTATTTTCATGAGTGTAATGAGGGGTAATAAGACAGGGACGGCACCACTCGCCGACTCCCTCCACACGTTGCTCTGGATCTCACAGCCCCTCCTAGATGCTCAACCTCAATCCTACTGGCCATTTATTATTAAGGGCAAGCTTCTAGCTGCCCGCTGGGCTTTGGGTCTAACCTAGATGGATGCTGTCTCAACCAGAGCTCTGTCCAGACGGCTCACTTTGGATCTGAGACAGGGACAGGGAGACAGAAAACTCTTTTTCGTGTGAGGAAATAGAATATCCTCAGTTTGTGTACTCCGATTAATATTCATATTTTCTTTAAGCGCTTAAAGTTTCAATTATCACTAAAGCATATGTCATGCAATGCACGTGCGTCTAGGTGTGCTCCGGTCAACAAATAGCACTACACTCCAACATGCATATTGTATAAGACAATAGCAGTGTGGATGCTGCACTGCCACACATTGTACTGTGTACAGTACAAAGAAATTTGGGTTTCTTTAAAAACAACATGGATGTTTCCATACAACACTCTTCACAAGTAGAATAAATGACGTCCACCACTTTTATTGAATGTGGGTGTTTTATTCAATTTGATAGAATTTGAACAAGAAAAATTGATTAAACAACGTTGAAAAAAAAGTGACAAAAATGAGGGGAAAAAAATCACAATAACGTCAAAAGGCGAAATAACGTCAAATTTTGACCCAGAAAAACTAAAAGTTGCATGGTCAACGGGAAGACAACACAAGCGGTAAAATGTAGTTATTTCTAATAGTTTTGTCCCAGGCGGAGGACACACAGCAAGCTTGGGAATAGACTACCAGGTTGCAATGCTAACATTAGCTAGTCGACCTGCTGAAGCACAACCAGTACTGTGGGTGCTGAGATGTAACGCTGTCTGCAGTGTTCTGTAACCTGCCAGTTCACACCAATGAGAAAGGACGAGACGGTGTTTCGTCTCCATAACAACCACTCTTTGCACTTCCGTCCTAACTTCAGACTTTTAGGCTTTTTTGTGGCTAGATATATCATTTGTTTTGTCTAAATATGAATGTGGATAACATTAGTGAGAGTGAGATGGTTGCTACAGTTACATTTCTAGTGATGAGTCAGCGAAAACAGGTTTTATTTCTCCGATTCACTGCTTTGTTCTAACGCCGCTGGGCGCTCGCTCTCTCTTCAGTCTCTCTATCAACCCGTTTACATGTCCATGGTTATTTTGAAAAACTTTAGAGAAACGACATTTCCCTTCGTTTACACGCGAACGGAGAATTCTCCTCTGAAAACGATTCTTTCTAAAAACTCCAGAGTGGAGATTTTGGAAATCTTTGTTTGCATGTTTGCATGTATACTGAGACAAACGGACGTTTCATCTTTGTTCAAAAGAGAAATAGGAAGTGATTAGTTGCTATTGTTGCTATTTTCAGGATTCTGATTGGCTAACGTGGGCTTGAGCTTCTCGTTACACCGCCACCTACAGGTCTGGCGTGCTCTTGATGGCATATATACACGAGTATGTGTAAATGAACAGTTTGCTGAAAACTGACAGCTGTGCACGATGTTATTTTTGAAACCGGAGAGGTTGAAATGTCCGTTTATGAAAATAGCCGCCACGTGTAAACGTAGCCTCTATCTGGCTTGACCACAGGGGCGGACTGGCCATCTGTGTGATCTGGAGAATCACAGGATGGCCGGCGGGCCGGTCCACCACCCGCCACACACAGCAGTCATCACCTGTTTTTTTCCCCCCACTAATCTGTTTCACACTCCAGTACTGTCGGTGGCAGCAATGCACCTTTAAGTTGGATGCCAGCTGCACTGGCCGTGGCCGCCAAGTAAGGAGAAGAAGAAGTGGAAGAGGAGGAAGAAACCAACAGCAAGGACGTTAGATAGAAGCATAGAAACAAACAAACAATATGCATAACGCGGCTGCGGGTAAAAAACAGAAAGAAAAGGGTGGGGCTGAGAAGGCGGAATTTAGATACTGAAGCCGCTAAATGTCACAAACTAACTGAAATATTTAGCAGCACAGCCAGCAGCAGCTCGCAGTTAAATATTAGCAGCAGACCCAGCAGTGAAGAAGTGAGCCAGAAGCTATGCAGCAACATGCCACGTTTTGTATCCATAACATGATTGTGTTATTGTACAATTTAGCAGTAAAAGCAGTAGCCTCTGGAAGTCAATCCTACATTTTACTCAGTGGGAGCAAAACGTGCTCCTTGGGAAAAAAGTGACCATAAAGCCTGTTCATGCTGTGTGTTGTCTATCCGGCCCATGTCCCGGATGTGAAAGCCCCCTTACTGGACTACTGAATATAATAATGTTCCATTATATTTTGTATTTTGAATTGCTACCTGCCACCAGAATTTTGTGATTTCCTTGCCATAAATAAATATAGACGTTTTTACCATAAATTGGTGGCTAAAAAGGTATCAGAATGCAGGAATTGAAGTCTTTTACCCTCAAAATTTATATATATATATATATATATATATATATATATATGAATATATGAATTGTAGAGTTAGAGTTTAAACCGATGAAAAGATGGAGGACAAGACAGACAATATGTGCAGTGTCAACAGAGAGAAACACGACAGATGAACAGACAGTGACAACAAAGAACAACATCCTGGAGAGGATGACAGTAAGAATAGACAGTATGTGTAAATTAGTTATAAAGGTGGGCTCTTTAAAAAGTAGTAAGCATTGTTTGCCAGTTACTTACATTAAATATTTATAAATATGTTACATAAGGTACTGCTTATATTTTTTCACCATCTGTACCCAAATGTAATTAGTGAATGCACGGTGGGGCTGCGTGGGCCTGGTAATGTGGGCTGGTGTGGCTACAGTTCCAGGGCTGAAGTTTTGTCCCAGTCCGCCCCTGCTTGACCATGTAACGTTACCGTGCTCTCAGGCGGTCGTTGAGGCTCCGTCTGAAACTGCCATTTCAACTGCAACTTTCCCCTGCGACGTTCTAAAACAGTTTCATCTCGTCGCTAATCTTTGGTCTGAACTGGGCTTTAGGATTCCATTTCAACAAAGCTTGCATTACTCAACCAACGGCGAAGACCAGGAAGATATTTGTTTTATTTGTGTAGTATTTCAGGAAAGTTAACTAATAAGGATATTTTTGTCCACAATAATCATTGCACACCCCTACACTCTATTGCAAGTGATACAGAAGGTGTCAGTGAGCCACTGGAAGGATTTTACACAGCAGCTCAATATTTGGAATTTGGAAATTATCCAGTGTCTGACTGACCACGTTTCATTTGAAAGATTATTGTTCAGTGTTTCTTCTACTCATGGAACACTCCGTGTTTGTATGTAGGTCAAACTAGCACAAAACTGGAAATCTTCCAGAAAGACAACAGCAGCAACTATGTTTCTGTGTCCTCCCGTTCACTTCCTGTTGCTTTATGCTGTAAAACTCCTGTTTAAAGAGAATTACCCACAATGCCCCCTCACTGCCAATTAAAAAGCTCTCCTCTCATCCTGTGTGAAATTTCGTCTTCTTTTATGAAAAAGGCCAATGGACATGTTTGATCTTTCATTATCATCTCCGGGGGGGACGCTAGAGAAGGGCGCACATCTTCCTGCTATTCTCATCTGCTATTCTGTCCTACATCTCCGTGGATGACAAGAGCTTTTGCCATTCATGCTTCTTTGAGTTACACTGTCTGAATGATGTATTCAAAACAAAGTGCATTCATCTTTCTCTCCAATCTGCTTTGACATGCAATGTCCTTTTGGTGATTGCATTTCTTTTATTTATTTTTTTTCCTTTATTCGATAGTGACAGTGGACAGACAGGTAAGGGGGGAGAAAAAGAAAGGGGATGATATGCAGCAAAGGGCTGCAGATTGGATTTGAACCCAGGAAACCTCCTGGCCTAATAAAGACAACAGAAAAAGCAGAGATGAAATCCTACGGCCAACACACTGGACTTTCTCCCTGGCTGGACCTTAAGATTTAGTCCATTACAATCACAAACGGCAGCTCAACTGACAACATGCTTAACTTCCTGTCCAGACGCAGCTCTTCAACTGATACAAGGACCAAACGACGCATAGCAACAGCCTTCTGTGTAGACCTCTGCAAGATACCTGCAGGAAGGTGAAGCTCAATGGTTATGATCATGGGTCACGAGGAGCACCCATTGGGTCATGACCAATGAGACTGTGGATACCAGCGCCCAGCAGGGTTGGTGGTGAAAAGATCAGACGTTTAGAAGGAGCTTGACGTAGGATGCCTCTGACATGCCTACATGTGGGGGATTGTTCCTGTGGGCATGTGCAACTGGGAACAGACTCCAGGGGCATTTCCAGAAAGATATTCCATTTGGTGTGGGAACGCCTTGGGACCCCCAGGAAGAGGCGGAGGACGTGGCTGAAGAGAAGGACATGCTGCTGATCTGGGTCCAAGTGGTGGTGGCTAAAATGGATGGATGGGCCCTGAGACAAACAGCTAGGAAATGAGATGTACAAAATAACTCCCGTGCAAGAAAAAGATCTTCTTAGCTCCATGTAACTGACCTGACACCAATATCGGGCCAGGTCCAAATTATATTTAGGCTAATGGTCCTGGTCCAATGGAGGTTTTCTTCAGACAGGGTCTGACTGTTCTCAGCTCCCTTTCAGATCTGGCCTCTTTTTTTGGAAGTTCATTTAAACACATTATGTTAGGGTAGGTTTTCCATGGGCCAGTCTCAGATAAGACCCAGCATTTTAGATCTCTTGAGCAAGGCTCTACTTTTACTTCATTTACTCTGTACTTAGAAGAGAGGCAATCCTGTCTTGCCTTCACACATTTTTCTTTTCTTTTCTTTTTTTTCTTTTTTTCTTTTGTTTTGTAGCGGGCGGTTGCTTGTTATGTAATTACGATCAGGGAGAGAAATGGAACACAAATAGATAGGGAGGAGATATATCCCTGTCAAGTGCAGACATTAAAGTGGCTAAACTTTCAGTTTGTGTTGATTCTAGCGGCCGTTTTGGACAAAAGCGGTAGTGTTTTACCACACCTGCAGCGTAAAGGTCTTTTCTTTACGTTGCTGTATTACCCACTGTATAGTACAGTCACTGTGTCACGAGCCAAAGCATTAAGAGATCGTAGCAACCAACGTAATAACGTAGATTAATATAGCGCATTTCATAAAAACCACGCTTTACACAGGTACAGGGGGACAAAAAGAAAATAGTGGCTGAAAAAGAAATAAAACGCTAAATGGAAGAGGACATCATTTAATGTTGACTACTGACGTAAAACCACATTGCGCAGTTATTTTATGAATGAAATAGACATATTACTTACCCGAGGGCCAATTCGGGGTGGGTTTTGAATAATTTACAATCCCGTAATTGTCTCCATCTGTTGATAGCCCGACCGAGTGTGTGACTCTGTTTCGCCACTCATCTTTCCCTTCCCCTTTTATCTTTCAGTTGTTCTTTGTTTAATTTCTTCTTTCCTGTGATGGCCCTGCCCCAGTATCAGCCGTAACTACAGCAGATAACTTCTAACTTAAAATACAGTTACAGGCCTACATAAAGACATCTCCTGCTACCTTTTTTTTAAGATTATTTTTTGGGGGCATTTTTAGGCCTTTATTGACAGGACAGGAAGGACATGCAGCAAAGGGCTGCAGGTCGGAGTTGAACCGAGTTGCATCTCTATATATGGGCACCCGCTCTACCAGGTGAGCTATCTGGGCGCCCCCTGCTACCTTTTACCTGGCTGGACACAACACAGGCTTTTCCGGTGTTACAGAGAAATCTGTGACCCGTCAGAATGTGTTATTGTAGCACTGTCTGCAACGGAGCAATCCCAGAAGTAGAACGTCGAGGATATAGACTATTGCCAGTGTAATGAAGACGCTGGGGTGATTAAAGTGGTAATACTACTGTGAGCCAAGAGTCCTGCAGTGTGCAGAGTGTGCTGCAGTTACCCAAGATTAGTTTCTTGGAATTTCTGTCAGCGACTCTTTAGTTGTTGTTGGTGGCAGCCACTGCTAATGCTAACGCCCCAGTACTCTAGAATGTTAAACAAACTAAATGGAGAATGTTCGCAGCTGCACGTGTTGTCATGTGCTTGAGGATCCTCCCCAGGAAAGACACCAGGGTCAACAGTAGAAAGGTGTAGAAAAGATGTGTGCCTACAAAGCCCATGGCCACATGAATTTCACATGAAAATAGGCACTCTAAAAGAGCATGCACTTCACTGTACAATCCCTCTTGTATATTCAGTCGGCAGTGGTTTAAAAAAAACATTAGGCCGTTTGAACTGTAGTTCATTTGCTTGGTCCAAATCAGTTGATGAGTTTGTAAAATAGGAGCATTTTCTCCTTGGTAAGGTTTTGTTTCACAGAGAAAAATCCAAGCGTACCAAAATGCATCACTAAAAAACCACGCAAGAACGCTCACTCCTCTTATTGGTCAGATGTGTCTGGGGCGGGAGCAAGAAAGTAAATACAGGAAGTAGGTGCTGTGTTCTAGACGGCTCCAAGGTCGTCATTTACATCATTTTCCAGATATTGTTTACCACGTCTGCTCTACCGGTGTCTGTCTCCACCTTGGCGGGGGCTGGTTTGACCACCAAACAATTCACAATTCAAATGAGTCTGTCTAAAACAGCCTAATACTCTGTGTGAGGTATCATGCCTAATCACAATTTATTTTGTGCGATTGTACACATCTCTCAACTCTTTCCTACTTCAATTCTTTTCTGTGCTTCCCACTTATCGTCACGCTGTCTCACATCACTGCCTATTCCCAAACGCAGACCACTTCCCTTCTCTCCATCCCTCCATCCTCTGCTCTCTCTGGAGAACATGAAAGCTTTTCATCAGAGAGCTGTGTAATTGAAGGAGCTGCTGCTGCTGTCACTCGCTCTGTCATCCCCATCACTGGGTGAGAAGAGAGGAAGAGATGGAGGGTGTGTGTGTTGTAGAGGCCAGCGTTACCGCCCCCCCGTCCTCCTCCACCATCCCCCTTTCTCTTCACCCCTTCCCTGCCTTGTAATCAAAATGAACATCAGTGTTTCTATGCAGAGAGCCCAGTGGGGGGAGATACTTTGACAGAGTGACAACTTCACACATTGTCAGGAATGGAACATGTGATTGCTGAACACACATAGCTGCATGCATATTTATGTGTACACACTCACACATGAATGCATCTTCTCTTCCATGTTGGCGTCTCCATGACAGAGAGCTGGGCAGCAGAGTGCTGCCGGGTAGAGTAGTGAACGTCTTACCTACGTCCTTCAAGATGCTGGTTTAAATTCTGCTTCCTGTAAGACCAGTATTTTATTTTTTATCAGGAAATTTCAAAGAAAAAAGAGAAACCTTATTTGTGCTCCAACACCTGTCAGTTAGAGCCTGCGGCTTCTGCAGTTGAACTCAGGGTCAAGTCCTCTTATGCTTCAGAAGGATCCAGATACAAGACTAATATGCGTACCAATTTCGTGCTTTTTAGAGTAGCTGAAGTACCTTAAAACTGCGCTCAAACGCATAGTGAGGAAGACGACCATGAAGAAAAAACATTTGAAGAGCAAATTTGAGTCCATCTCAATTGTATGTTGAGAAATGTTCTTAAACTGTTGGACTATTTGCTCACGCAGTTCACAAAGTGGTGAACCTCGCTCCATCCTTGCTTGTGAACGACTGAGCCTTTTGAGGATGCTCCTTTTATACCCAATCATGACCAATTAACCGGTTCACTCCGGATCATTCCTCAAATTTCCCAGACTTTTGCTGCCCCTGTCCCAGCTTTTTGGAACGTGTTGTGTCAAATTCAAAATGAGTGATCGCCAGTTTGCCAACAAATATGTGAGAAAATTATTGAAATGTTTAAAAACAATGTTCCTCAAAGAAAGATAGGAAGACATTTGCTTATTTCACCTTCAACAGTGCATAACATAATTAAAAGATTCAAGGAATGAGGAGGAATTTCAGTGAGTAAAGGACAAGGGCGCAAGCCTAAGCTGAACAACCGTGATCTCTGATCCTTCAGGCGGCACTGCATCAAGAATCGTCATTCATCTATAAGCGATATCACCACATGGGCTCAGGACTACTTTGGCAAACCTTTGTCAAGTACCACAATACGTAGTTACAGCCACAAATGGCAGTTAAAACTGTACTGTGCCAAAAGGAAGCCCTATGTTAACAGTGTCCAGAAGCGCCGTTGACTTCTCTGGGCTCGGAGGCATCTGGGATGGACCATCACACAGTGGAAACGTGTACTGTGGTCAGATGAATCAGTATTTCAGGTATTTTTTGGGAGAAATGGACGCCGTGTGCTCCGGACCAAAGAAGAAAAGGATCATCCAGACTGTTACCAGCAACAAGTCCAAAAGCCAGGGTCTGTCATGGTATGGGGTTGTGTCAGTGCCCTTGGCAAAGTTAACTTGCACTTCTGTGATGGCACCATTAATGCTGAAAAGTACATAGAGATTTTGGAGCACAATATGCTGCCTTCAAGAAGACATCTTTTCCAGGGACGTCCATGCATATTTCAACAAGATAATGCAAAACCACATTCTGCACACATTACAAAGTCCTGGCTGCGGAGGAAGAGGATACGGGTACTTGACTGGCCTGCCTGCAGTCCCGACCTGTCTCCAATAGAGAATGTGTGGCGCATTTTTAAGCGCAAAATGCGACAACGAAGACCTTGTACTTTTGCCCACCTTAAGACTTGTTTGCAGCAAGAATGGGACAAAATTACACCTGAAACACTTCATCACTTGGTGTCTTCAGTCCCTAACGTCTTTTAAGTGTTGTGAAAAGGAATGACAACATTACAAAGTGGTAAATGCTTTACTGTTCCAACTTTTTTTGAAATGTGTTGCAAGTACCAAAATAGGAATTTAGTTTTTTTGAAAAAAACAAACAATACAAATCATGAGGAACACATTAAATTATGTGCTGTTGTATTATCTGCAATGAAATACAAGTCAAAGTACATTTAGAAATCACTACTTTCTTTTTTTATTTGTGTTTTTCATACTGTCCCAACTTTTTCTGATTTGGGGTTGTAGAAATAGTGGTTGTAGTAGCGCAGGCAGCAGCACGGCATAGCAGGGAGTGCAGCAGAACCACAGCAACAGCTGGAATCATGATTTTGGTACCACCGTAATCCCGGGATTTCATCCTGGGTGAAAAGAAACATAATAATGCTTGCCAGCGCTCTCTATGCTCTCCATGCCCTGCTACACCTGCTACTGCTACGTCCTGCTATGCCCTGCAGTGCCCTGCTACGCCATTAACTACTGCAACCACTATTTCTAGTCATAGTTCCATTATGTTTATTGTGACTATAATTGCCACTGTTCATCACACCTCCAGCCGGCACAGTCAGATGCCGCCTACCAAGAGCCTGGGTCTGTCCCAGGTTTCCACACCACTTGAGGTTTCTGCCTAAAAGGGAGTTTTTTCTCGCCACTAAATGCTGCTCTTGGGGGAATTCCTAGAATTGTTGGGTCTTTGTAAATTAGACCTACTCTATCTGTAGTGTTTTGAGTCTTTTTTTATTCCTCTATTGTTCCTCAGCTTCTCTCTCTCTCTCTCTCTCTCTCTCTCTCTCTCTCTCTCTCTCAGTGGGATTCCCGGGAAGAAGTGTGGGACCATCATCTTCTCAGCCGAGGAGCTCAGTAACTGCCGGGTTAGTATCACATCATACTCAGGACACTGTTGCTCAAGGCTTGCACGCACGCACGCACGCACACACACACACACACTGATAACAGTCCAAGACAGAGGTCAGAAAGTGAAGCACTACAGTCTGAATTCATGACAGTAACGTTCTGTTTCCATTTTTAAATTGAAATGAGCACACAGACAGAATTGTTTTTTCATTTGCATCAAGTGGAGGAAAAGTAAATTTATACTTTTCAAAGTGATGTTGAGTAATCATGAGCTCATGAATTATTTATCCAGTCTCTCATAGTTCACGTTTTCTTGCTGTTGTGGGTATTTAATTGGACACTCCAATCAAAGAGAGAACCACGTGCAAGCCCACACGCACACACACACACACACACACACACAAACGCACGCACGCAAGCACCCATGTATAGTATGCACATTTACATGCAAGCATATGAAATTCCATCCATGCTGGTGAGTATTTGAAGCAGTTTGCTGTAATGTATACACAGAATTAAATTGAACCTTCTTCATACTATATCATGCATATAAATGTGAGGAAGGTGAATGTCACACCGTGGGCTATAGCACTGGTGATATATACTGCAGAGTCCTTGAGGGCTTCAGAACTTAAAGTTTACATTCACATTTATTAGTTATGGTTCATGAGGCCTGTTGGATTTCCTGTACAAATGCCTCTGTCTGGGAAAACATCCCTGGTTAGTTTTATTTCAATATAGCAGTTCTATCTAAGGTTTTAGGTATAGTAACAACCCAGACATTAGATTTAATCTAGATGCTTAACATGATCGTACAAACTGCCTGCAGTGTGTATGGGAAAAACATAACTAAAAAGAAATGAACTGTACACCTCACGAACTCTCAACCCAAGTCAAACTGAAGAATATATTTAAATTATAACAATAACTAAAGCTATATCTCTGGACTGTTTTAAGCGTCTTTGAAAAGCCTTAAAGCACCTTTATACATTAGCCTTCATGTAAAGGGCTGCACCCTCTTTATGCTGTATTTAAAATTGAATTTGTATTTTGTAATTTACGCTTATTCTTATTTATTTCTTCAGGTATTGCACATGTGTGAAGCACTTTGTAACTGTATGTTTTTAAAAGTATTATGTAAATAAAGTGTTTCTTACTATATACGCAGGCTGACAACTTTTCAATTTAATTGAGATATTAGATTTGACGTGGTCATCTGAACAGGATTTCATGGAAAATGTCAGCAAACATCTGATTAATTTATGCATTTTTAACATTGACATTTTCAATGTGTTACAATATCATTTGAGCTTTCCCTTTATAGTTTATGCCGCAACATGACTAGTTATGCATTTGTTGTTTATTGCATGAGAAAATGAATGCGTTGTCATGTCTCATCTCAATGTCAAGTTTTTGTTTTAGTTGGTTTCGTGTTTTCTGTGTTTTCCATTTCCTGTTTTATTTTGAAACTCGTCTCATTTCAGATGTATTGACTTCCAGGTCTTTGTCCTCCTTCCCGTCTGTGTGATTACCTGTCCCCACCCCTATGTGTTGCACCTGCGTCTCATTGTCCCCCTGTCACACCAACCAGACGGCCGACCGTTGGCAGTAAAGCCAGTCGGACTGATCAGTCGCCTCCCCGAGGTCCAGAAAGTTCCTCGGAACACACTCCTGTTATGGAGACGGAATATGTCTCCATAACAGCAGGCGGTGCTAATCTGTATTGTCGCCCAAAAAACTGGCAGCTGATCGGATGAACGCGTCACCTGGGTCTGCCTGCTGCTTCTGGATTTTGGATTTTTTGATGGATTTTTTAAATTCAGAATACAATCTCATATTCATTTCAGATCTACAAAGGTCAGTTTAAAAGATCTTCATCAGATTTTGAGAGGCTACCTCGCCATTTCCGGCTGAGTCCGGACTGCCTTGTCTCCAACTGAGCAGGTCAGGTCGGCTCACAGCTCCTCTGACTGACGACGGCACGGAACACACCGAACAGACTCGAGACTGTCAGACGGCCGATTACCTGCTCCATGTGTCTCGGGCTTTAACCTTACTCCCGTGCGAGCTTGTCTATTTTTCTTGTGTGCAGCCTTCAAGCGTTTTTCCCTGTGTTCCTGAGTTCCTGATTCCCTTGGATTTTTTGACTACTGCTTTTTTTGTATTTCCCTTTGCCTGTCGTTGCTAAGACACTGCTGTCTCTAGCCATCTGGCCTGAAACCTGGATTTGAATAAGATGGTGGACAGGTTTGCACAGAAACTGGTGAAGAAGAAATGCCTGTTTAAAAGATATAATATGGAATATTTCTGCAATAAAATGTCTAGAAATGACTATACCTATGTTATATATTTCTAAGTTATGCACTTACTTATCCCAAATGTTTCCGACAATGTTCAAATCCAAAATGAATCCAAAAATGACATGGAATGTGTCAAGCATGTCAATGGGGTTAGCCCATTAGTTACACTAACTTTCATCTCAACTCATCACCAGATGATACATTAGAGGGTAATTGTAAATCATACAATGTCACAGAATTATAATCAGTAGCAGTAATACAGGTTTTATTTCTTGATTACATGCTACTTGCAACACAGTAATACAGTAGAGACCTAATTAATTGATATGACATTTTAAGATCGATCCAGCTTACTACGCTAAACCGTGCGGTAACAGAGTGTGACCTGGTAGCTGGAGAGGTGCCAGTGCACCACCGCCCCCCTCCCCCCTACTGTTCAGGGCGTCTGTCCAGCAGTCGCAGCCCACTCACTCTGACATCTCTCATTTGTGCATGTAAAAGGCCCTGAGCATGTGTGTGTATATTTCACGCTTGGGTGTACGGTGTTCTAACAAACAGAGTGTATATTGTAATTTCCCCACTGGGCATCAATAAAAAGTATGAATATGAATAAAAATTAAAATTGATTAAATTAATCAACTTTCAAAATCGCTCAAAACGCTTATAAAGCTATGATGTTTTGAACACAGTGAACAGATCTGGGCTATGCCACAATTAACTTTAGCTGTATGGGTAGTCAACTACTAAGGGTGCTCCGATCAGGATTTTTGGGGCCGATACCGATCACCGATCACTTTTATGAACTGAAAATTACGCCATTACGTAACAGTCACACATCTAAAAAATGTCCTTTCAATTACTGCAGACATTTCTTCAGCACACACACACACACACACCGTCACACACACACACACGGACCAACACACACGGTCCGACACACACACACACACACACACACACACACACGGGGAAACAGCTGAGCGGCGTGGGAGCTGCTAGCTACACGACTCCGCTCTGCCTTAGCGTTAGCTAACTTTGAAAACTCCTCATCCTCCTTTCTGTGACTAACCTTCAAATGTCTGATGAGGTTGGTGGTGTTGAAATGTCTCTGGAGATTTCCACCTCGTGGTATTTCCTCGGTACACACGTTGCTAATCGCTAATATATTGTCTTTTTCCCAGATAGCAATGAGTCGGCGGACCACCAGCGGTGCTCCAGAGGCAGTAGAAGCGTCAGAATGGCGTAATCGCAAACAGGTTTGCTGGAGCACCACCGGTGGCAGCCGCTTTTTAAAAGCGGTAGCCAACCGCTGTTCTACCGCCGTTCTACAACCGCTGTTCTACCGCCGTTCAGACACCTTGTAGAACTGCCAGACCGGTGAATGTAGGGACGCCGCCATTTTAGCTCCATGTAGAAAATGTTCTCACGAGTAGTGCGCTCTTAATACATCCATGTTAGTGCATCATTTGATCGGCCTATCTGATCGGCATTTATGGAGACCACCGATCAAACTATTTAAAGCCATTATTGGCCGATACCGATCGGTGACCGATCGATCGGAGCACCCTTACAACTAATATAATACTAAGTTAGCCAGCTAGCACACCCTGGTCTGCCCGCCCCTCTCCCCGATGCTAAGATACTTTAGGCAGTAGCCCCCCTGGGGACACATTCATTTAGCCCCTTGAGTTAGTGATTGTTGCTTGATACTTGAGAAGTTTGGCTTGGAGTTCAAGGCACAAAAATAATCCCATAGGAAGTTAGGTTAAAGGAATACGCCACCGTTTGTTGAAATAGGGCTGATCACGGTCTCCTCTAGATGTAGATAGGTGGGCAAACGCATTTTTTGTCTCAGTGCATGCATCGTCTCAGTCTGGCGGAGCCGCCGTTAGCTTAGCTTAGCGTAGTGAATGGAATCCTTTGTTGCCGTTAGCATGTCGCGAGTAAAAGTGAGCCAACAACAACAACAACAACAAAACAACCTAATTACTTCTTGTGGCCTGTGTATTCACACCAAGTACAAATAGCAACGCAAAATAAGACTAGACGATTTCCTAGGCAGATATTGATTTGGGACTATATTGGGAGGAAGTAGCCAGCCGAAGCTGAGATCACGCAGCTGTTACGGCCGAAGCTCTGACCCAAAACACAGAGAATCACACGCAGACACAGTGGGCGAAGCATGAGGAAATACAGGAAAGTACTGACGTGAAGAAACAAGGTAGCTATCACACTGGGAGACAAGTTACCACATTGGTAGCTGTAAGGATCTGGCGCCGAAGATGAGTTCCGCCCAGGTCTAAATACTGCAGCAGTCCTTAGTTGAATCAACTACAGCTGTGCAGGCAGGTAGATCGCCCGGCCACGCCCCTTGACCTACTTTCAGGACGCACCAGCAACACACAGGACGGAGAGAATAGCTGCCCCCATAACAGCAGCAGCTGAAACCCCCCAACTTTTGTCAACATACCGGCGTGAATATAGCTGGCTATTTTTCCTACAGTAGACAGTGAATGGTGATGAACATGGCAGATTTTGTGAGAGACAAAGAGGATGACTTCTCAGACAGTCAAGACCCAGAAGCATACCTCTACGAACCAGAGTTTTCAGAAGAGGAGCTGCGTGCTTTTGGAATAGAACAAGAGGAGGAGGAGGAGGTAGCGATCGCTGAACAGCCTGAGGACGTGAGGATGAAAGCCAACAGATCTGGTGGTGTGAGTGTGCGGGAATATGCCGACTGAAATAGAGTGTCTGTGATGTGGAGAGTGGGACAACGTACCGCCGGACAAGATGAGCGTGCTGCCTGTAGTTGTGTCACAGCTACCGAGGATTTCTCAGCGTTGATCCATCCTGCAGTCCTCGACTTTTTTTCCGGTGTGATAAAGTCAACTGGGAAAAACGCTGAATGGCCCCAATAAACAGCTGTCCACAGAGTGATTACTGTAAACATGACGCATGGTTATTTTACAGGATAGATCAACCATATTAGACCTGTACTCACACAGAGTTGCTGCATGATATCTCTGCGCCAATGAGTAGCAGTGCTTCGGCTGTAGGCTACTTCCACCCAATATAGTCCCAAATCAATATCTGCCTAGGAAATCGTCTAGTCTTATTTTGCTTTGTTATTTGTACTTGTTGTGAATACACAGGCCACAAGAAGTAATTAGGTTGTTTTGTTGTTGTTGGCTCACTTTTACTCGGATTCCATTCACTACACTAAGCTAAGCTAACGGCGGCTCCGCCAGACTGAGACGATGCATGCACTGAGACAAAAAATACGTTTGCCCACCTATCTACATCTAGAGGAGACCGTGATCAGCCCTATTTCAACAAACAGTGGCGTATTCCTTTAAGGGATTGAAATGATAATTAACAAACAAAAAACATTATTTTGTAATGCTGGGCTGGTAAGGCTAAAGTCCAAGTTCATTTAAAGCTGTAAGTCTGAACAAAAAGAAAACCATGTGAAAGATAAACTGTTATTGTTCTCCCAGGACATAGCCACCATGCAGCTCTGTGCCAACAAGCTGGATAAAAAGGATTTCTTTGGCAAGTCTGACCCTTTCCTGGTCTTCTACAGGAGCAACGAGGACGGGACGTAAGTGTGTGTGTTGTTCAATGACTTTCAGTCCATGTTTGTCCCTCAGTTGAGGACCGTATATATATATATATATATATATATATATATATATATATATATATATATATATATGTTCTTCTGTTGGATCCAGTCCCATGAGGACTTTGAAAGCTTCTTGCCCATCAGATGGAAGACTCTCTTCCTCATTCTCTCATTGGTCAGAAATGTTACCAGGAAGATTTGCCTAAAAACACTTCCTGCTCTTTCTTTATTTTCCTTCTTCATTTTGGACAACAAACAAAAAAAAATCTGTCCCTAGAGATCATCTAGACTGAAACTAGAAAACGCTCTGATGCATCTTATTGAGGGCTGAAGTGATCTCGGCCCACTCGTTTTCCCCTGCATCCGAGTGCGATTGCTGTGTTTACATTCGCCCAAACCAAACCTGGTGACACGCTCTAGGTTGCAAAACAACTGGTCCAAACGAGCTAGGTGTAAATACACCCTGAGACATATTCGTGCTGAGGCAAACATATTCATATATTAGAGATAAAAGCCCTGTATAATAACTCAGATTTCCTCTGCATAGGATGGATCAACCTTTATGTTTTCTACAAAAAAGTTCAAATGTTGTGTTCAGCTGTCTCTTTGTGTCTCCAGGTTCACCATCTGCCACAAGACTGAGGTGATCAAGAACAATCTGAACCCTGTTTGGCAGCCGTTCACCATCCCTGCCCGGGCCCTCTGTAACGGAGACTATGACAGGTGAGCGACAGCACTCGGGTCAGAGGTTACATGTTCTTATGATCCATCACTCCATATGGAGAGTTTGGATTTATCTGCTGGCAGCTGATACATGACCTCAATGCTCGTCCTGTTGGTTGTAAGCCATTTGAAACACTTCTTTGTATAAATATATGCTTCACATTGCATTCAGGAAGACTGATGGCTGTAGCTGTGACTTGAGAAACTACACTGGATCCGCATGATTTCCAAAGAGGGAGGGACTAAAACAAACAATATAACAAAATGTACGCTTACATTAGAAATTTGCATCGATGCTTATGATAAGGTTGAGAGCCATTCTAAAAATGTAATATACTTCATATCGTTTGACTTTAGTCATTGCTGATGTGCGTTTACCTCAGCTGCAGAAGGTACCAGGCCTTTACTAGAGACAAGCCTTTATTTTTTATTTTTTTGATGAGTATATTTGGTCATAATTTAGTATGACACTTTCTTTTGATCTGATCTGCTCCCGTTTGATCTGGACATTCTCAGACAAAATTCATACTTTTACACATGGTCAAAATAATGTAGTGACTGTGACTTTCACCAAAACATATACACACATTTATACACCCATATAACTTAACTGTATAACTTAACTCGGCCATCCATTTATTACAGTTCTGTAAACACATTCAATTCAATTTTATTTATAGTATCAAATCATAACAGGAGTTATCTCAAGACACTTTACAGATAGAGTAGGTCTAGACCACACTCTATAATTTATAAAAAAAAAAAAAAAAAAAATCCCCCCAAGAGCAAGCACTAGTGCAACAGTGGCGAGGAAAAACTCCCTTTTAGGAAGAAACCTGGGACAGACCCAGGCTCTTGGTAGGAAGTGTCTGACGTGCCGTTGGGGTGCATCACAGTATAGTAAATAAACAGTGACTAGAAATAGTGGTTGTAGTAGCGCAGGGAGCAGCACAGCATAGCAGGGAATTTCAGCAGAACCACGGCAACAGCTGGAACCATGATTTTGGTGCCATCCTAATCCCAGGATTTCATCCTGGGTGAAAAGAAACAGAAAGACTCCGGGGAGCAAGCTCCCCAGAGCTAGGTTAGTAACAAGCATTTCTGGGACAGAGAAGCAGGTGGGCCGAGCTAGGCAGATGCTGCAGCTCCTCACTCCCTAACTATAAGCTTTATCAAAGAGGAGAGTCTTAAGTTTACTCTTGAATGTGGTGACAGTATCTGCCTCCCGGACCCAGACTGGGAGCTGGTTCCACAGGAGAGGAGCCTGATAGCTAATATTCTACTTTAGAGACTCTAGGAACCACAAGTAACTCGGCATTCTGGGAGCGCAGTGCTCTAGTGGGACAGTAAGGTACTATGAGCTCTTCAAGATATGATGGTGCTTGACCATTTAGAGCTTTGTAGGTCAGGAGGAGGATTTTAAATTCAATCCTGGATTTTACAGGGAGCCAATGCAGAGAAGTTAATACAGGAGAGATATGATCTTTTTTCTTAGTTCTAGTCAGAACACGTGCTGCAGCGTTCTGGATCAGCTGGAGAGTCTTAAAGGGATACTTCACCGCTGGAAAGCTGAATATATCTTTAAATTGGCTCACTTATGTAGCAGAAATGTGAAAAAAAAATGAAATTGGTGCCTTCTAGGCCAAGAAAAGCCAGAAAATGTGTTTTTGGCTCATATGGATGAAAGACACCAAATCCCAGAATGCACTTCGCTTCGCTGCTTTGAGTCCACTCCCAAGCCACGCCTACCGCTTGACAGACAGACAGTGAGGCATTCGACTCAACTCAATGTGTTTTATTGTTATTTCAACCATATACACGAAACAACGTTTAATTGTGGCTCAAGTGGTGTTACACATTTAAAATATATAAAAACGACATTATATAATAACGACATACGAAACAGGCTACCTTTAGTGCACACACATTATAGGCTCCGTAACGTTCAGCTAACGCATACTAGCATTAGGCTTGGTGGGCTGTAAACACCGAGTATAAACACAGCCGTGAATTAGCGTGGAATGTCGAATGGTCGCCATGTAACAGTCACAAACTCCAGCGGTTAGCAGTTAGTTGGATACAAATCACCACATTTCTGCACCAGTCCGTGTTAACACAGCCCACCTTCATACAGAGCATCTCTAGCTCGGATCGTCGGAGGGCTGGCAGTCCTGGTAGCTGGACAGTCCGGAACACTGTTGTTCAGCTATGTTTCCATGAAAGAAAAAAACACAGTCTCTGAACTCGCGTTGGGAGCATCGTTGAAGTTGGATGTAGTCCAGTTTGTTGTTGAATGAACGGACACTTGCAAGCAGGATTGATGGGACAGGTGGCCGGCTAGCGTTAGCTCGCTCTGGATGTGCCTTTTCCCCGGCTAGCGTTAGCTTCCCACCTAGCCAATGAGGATGTCCCCTACCCGGCTCGGGGCATCGAACGAGACCGCTGGTCTCCGTGCTGGTCTCCGTGCTGGTCTCCGTGCTGGTCTCCGTGCTGGTCTCCGTGCAGGCGAAGCTCTCGTAGTGTGCCGATTATTTCCCGCATATTCTCTGCTCTGTACCGATGTATCCCGGTGGTACACGTGTGGTAGTTTGAATGCACATAATTGTTGTAAAAGTTTGCTGCTGAGAAGATAGAGCAGAGCCCTGTTTAGCGAGGATTAAAGATGGCTGACATATCATTTTTTTCCGGCTGAGATCGGCTCGCTTCGGGTGATGGGCGTGTTGAAAACATGCGGAAGTAGCTCCTACTACTGGCTGTAGTCTTTTGCTCTGGCCAAAAAATCTTCCGATGACGCAAAAATCATCATTTTACGTCATCGGAAGATTTTTTCCAGACCCCCCAATGCAGATATCTCCTGTCTCAGGGGGATATGAGGGAGGGACGCACGGTCATTCAGAAATACTACCGGGTTTCTACTGATACAAAGCTGAATGCTAAATCGGTGAAGTATCCCTTTAAGGGACTTATTTGAGCATCCTGATAGTAAGGAATTACAATAGTCCAGCCTGGAAGAAACGAATGCATGGACTAGTTTTTCAGCATCATTCTGAGACAGGATGTTCCTTATTTTGGCAATGTTACAAAGATTTAAAAAGGCTGTTCTTGAGGTTTGTTTTAAGTGAGCGTTAAAGGATATATCCTGATCAAAAATAACTCCTAGATTTCTGACAGTAGTGCTGGAGGCCAGGGCAATACCATCCAAGGTAGCTATATCTTTAGATAGTAAGTTTCAAAGTTGTTTAGATCCCAGCACAATCACCTCAGTTTTGCTTGAGTTATCATCAGAAAATTGTGGGTCATCCATGCTTTTATATCTTTAATACATGCTTGAAGTTTAGCTAATTGACTGATTTCATCTGGTTTGATTGATAAGTATAATTGGGTGTCATCTGCATACCAGTGAAAGTTAATTGAGTGTTTCCTAATAACATTACCTAGAGGAAGTATATATAAGGAGAATAGAATTGGTCCAAGCACTGAGCCTTGTGGAACGCCATGGTTAACTTTAGCGTACTTGGAGGATTTGTCATTAACATTAACAAATTGAGATCGATCAGAGAAATAGGACTTAAACCAGCTCAGTGCGATTCCTTTAATACCAACTAAGTGTTCCAGTCTCTGTAACAGGATGGTATGGACAATAGTGTCAAAGGCAGCACTAAGATCTAGTAAGACAAGTATGGAGACAAGTCCTTTGTCTGAAGCAGTTAGAAGGTCGTTAGTAATTTTCACCAGTGCCGTCTCTGTGCTATGATGCTTTCTAAATCCTGACTGAAAGTCCTCAAATAAACTATTGCTATGTAGGAAATCACATAACTGATTAGCAACTACCTTCTCAAGGATTTTGGAGAGGAAGGGAAGATTAGATATAGGTCTATAGTTGGCTAAGACCTCAGGATCGAGGGTGGGTTTTTTCAGAATAGGTTTTTTTTTCCCGGTTGCCATCTCACAAGCACATGTCCTCTCTCTCAGTAATCATGCAGGTGCATCATAATCTGTCAGTCAAATACAGCTAGAGGTGGGAATTAACAAACGTATCTCTATGAGTGGCTGATGCCTTTCCACCCATTCGATAAACAAAGCAACACACATAAATACATTGGCTGTATTAACCGTTTAACACCAAATTGATTTCAAATATTGGGCTACAATGTATTACAACCATGAGAAATACACTATGATCCTTGCAAAAAAAATAATGTCAGTGAGTGACGTGAAGTAGAAATGGTTTCAGGGATTATCTATAATTTGAGTAAATTTACTCTTTACATTACTTTACATTACTTCATTCTGCGGTTCTTTACCAAACAATTGTTTCAAATTGGAGTACTCAGTTTCTGTAATGACCCGTTAAATCTATTTGACTGAAGTTATCTGTTTCTTCTTACGTAGATTTAAATATATGTTTTTGACTTTACTTAAACGCCCCATCACCACTTAGAGTAACTTATAATCACATTATAATGCCTTATAGCAGTGATTATTATACATTCCAAAATTATTATAATATATATACAAATACATAAACGCACTGCAAATACACACAACACAACCAAATATATAAACGATGCAAAATGGAAAGCACACAAACCCCGAAAACAAATGCAACAGAAAAACACTGCATCCAGATTAGACAACGGACGTTGTCCAGGCCTCTAGAAGGAGAGAGTTCTGCCTTTTTATTAGAGTCTCATAGATTGAATATTAAATTATTATTATTATTATTAATATAATAAACTATATTAATAATATACAGTCTATGGTCCCGTCTCCGCCCAACTGGTGCTGTCCCCAAACTTCAACTTTTCAAAATAAAAGCTTGCGTCTTCGTACTTTATTGGTGTTTTGGATGTTTTTGAACTAAACAGTACGGTAATCATACAATAACTTTTTCAGCAGATGTCTTACTTACAACATGATGGAGGTAGCAAAGCAGTTTTGTGTTTATATATATTGTGAGGGCGGGAGGGATAGAAATCCTGTCTTTTTTTTTTTTTTTTGTATTTCAAGAGCAAATTGCTCCACAATATGAATACAGATTGATCACTTATTTTGTTGGTGACCGTTGTTGTATGATCACAATATTACACTTGTGGAGGCCTACACTTCAGTGATGACTTTCGGACCTCGAAATGAAACCCTCATGTAATATGCAGTTTTAAATGTTTTATTACCACGAGTTCACAGACACGTCTCTGCTGATTGAGTATCAGCTGTGACCTGAGACACACCCACCAAACCAGAGGAATCATCTCAAACACAGACTTCCGTTGTGTAATCTGGATGCAGCGTTTTTCTGTTGCATTTGTTTTCGGGGTTTGCGTGCTTTCCTTTTTGCATCGTTTGTGTATTTGCAGCGCGTTTATGTATTTGGTTGTGTTGTGTGTATTTGCAGCGTGTTTGCTGAATGCTGTGCATGTGTTGTCAAGTTGTTTTCTTAATTTGCTTGTGTTTTGTCTATTTGCATGTGTTTTCTTAAGTTGCAGGGCGTTTGCCCCTGTCGGCCACCGTACTATGATCCGGAAATAATATGGTAGTCAGTGAGAGTCAGATTTATAAAACTGGGCATACCTTTCCTTTATACATCACAATCAAAAATGTGAACGAGCCACCGCCCCCGTCTTGTCTGCTCCGATAAATAAATATGCAAAATGTTCTGTTTGTCATCTTGAATAAGCAATGAAAACAAATCTGCAGAGTGCCATGGTGAATTCACCCAAAAAAAAGGTTTGATGTCAAAGTGGAAATTAAGAAAAGAGTTTCGGTGCCACCAGTTACCAAAAATGTGCAGCAGTTTGAACCCACTGATGTAATGCCATTTATTTTCTAAGTAAGTGAAACGCAGGAGACCCGACTCAAGAGGAGGAGAGGGAAGTGAGGCCAGATTTTCCATGGCAGGTGACAGTGCGCACGGATCCGCCGCGCCACGCATGAATGAAATAATAAAATATTAAATGCAGTAACAGAATTATGTGCAAAATTAAGACAAATGAATGATGTTCTACATAACCAGCTGCAGCGGTCTTGCTTAATACTGGACTCATTTCAAAAATGGTAAATCCCATGAGTCACTTAGATACAACAACATGGGATTTCTTTTTTGGTTTGACAATAGTGAAGTAAAGCCAAGTAAAAACATGTAATCATGGACATACTAAATATGCCAAGATGAGGTTGGACTCTGTGCTGGTCAGAATAATGCCAGCAGTCGGCTGTGCTCTCGGTCTCAGGCCAGTGCTGGTGTTATTGAGACCATTATGGAGGCAATACACCCGCAATCTCACATATATTTAATAAACCATTAATCAAAGCTATGAATTGAACTTCATCCTAATCTAAACCTTATTCAGTTTTTTTTAACCAAAAATCCAAATCCTGTTTTTAAACCAGGGCCTTGTAGAGGAGCAGCCACAGTAAACTCCCATCGGTTCAAATTCACACTTCAGATTGATTCTAATAATGAAGTACAGGAATGCAAACACACAACCCAGGGCAAACAGGGAGCACTTGGGTGAAATCGCATATTGCCTGCCACATGAGCGAGAAGAGACAAGTTGGGCTTTCAATGTGCGTTCGTGGGAGGGTCATGGGGGAAGTGGGAGATCCACCCAAAAAGGTGGGAGGATACGCATAAAGTGCGCCTAATTATATATTCCGTGTTATTTACAAAGACTGCCAGTAAGAGCGCGCCTCTGTTCTGGGGGGAAATTCTCCGCCTCTTAAAAGCAGGTCTAACCAGCCGCAATCTGGTTTCCTCGTAAGGCCGATATGCTGCTGGTGAAATGGTAGCAGTAATCTGAGCAAGACGACATTTCAGATATTATCATCAGGATCATTTCAAACAGTCACATCATCAGCAGTGGGAATATGGCCGTCTGCACTCAGCCGTATCACAGCACCAGTACCGCTGTGCTAAAGCGCTGTGTACGGTCTAGTGGGCGGAGAAAGACGCTGATTGGCTGATGGGTGTCCGGGTTGATACATACTACGCAAAATGTGGAAGCATAGCGTGCACTATTACCAAACTTGCATAAATAGACGCAGTTTAAACTGCGCTAGTGTTAGTAAATGAGGCCCCAAGTATGACATTTTGGGTTTGCAGCTAGTATTGCAGCATAACTAAGAGCTGGTCCAAGGCAAACCTGAGCCAGTAATGCAGTAACGCAGGATGCTCACAACCACGGCAGGGTAGAAGAGGAGCAGCAATTTCTGGTTGACACTGAAGACTCTCAGCCTGCCATGAAAGTGTAGCTGCTGTGCTGCCTAGTCAGAAATGTTGTACCAGGACGCTCCATGTCAGTTTGTTGTCTATGTGTATGCTAAGGTATTTCTAAGAGTCAATATGGGCTATGGTGTGGTCATGGATAACATTCCAAATATTATCTGCTATATATAGCTGTGGAGCACAAGAGTGAGTGACTTATACATACCACTCAGGGTTATAGTATATGGAAAATAAGAGTCGGTTTTCATTGCATTTAAGGATCTGTACTAAAGATATTTGTATATTCCTTTAAAATCTTCTTTTATAAACTGAACTGACATGGTTAATCTGTATCATGTAATGGGAATCCTTTACATGATAGTGGTTTGTGTTGGTTTTTAAAATGTGAATTTTTTGACATGAAGGTCAAGAAAAACTTACTTCCTAACCTTTTTTCCAAATCTCTGTTGATCTCTCTCTCTCTTCTGTCCCTCTGACGTTTCTCCATCTCACCCCCACACTCCTCCTCCTCTCCCTGGTTCTCACCTGTGTCTGTCTCACCCCCCCCACATCATCTCACCTCACTCCAGGACGGTCAAAGTGGACGTATTCGACTGGGACAGAGACGGGAGGTAAGTTCTCACGCTCCCTATCACTCTTTTGTGCTTTTTGTTTTTTCATTTTCAGCTCCAGATTGAATCCCTCAAATGTCACACCTTGTTCTGTGTGAGCCGAGGTGGTCTTATTATTAGGTAGTAGAACTGATGGAGTACACCCTGGGTGATAAATCAAAAACAAGGTGCATGTGAGTGGACAGGAGGTCAGGGTTTATGAGCTTCTCTTTCTGCTCTAGGGGCTCACTGGAAACCTAATGTGTGCTTTCCAGGCTGCCTGGCCGTGCTACTGTTTTCATTTCTGTTAGGATTCACTTGAAGTTCTTGTGGTATAAAATCCCCAGTCCCAGATTTCCAAATCCCTATCCTGTAATCTGCAAGACACGAGGAATGTAAAGGTAAATGGCTGCTGTGCAGTGTTCCAGCAAAGTCCAGCGGTCTGACGCAGTCATCAGTAATTCTCTCATTTGCTTTATCAGGGTTTGACAGGCAATTTGGTTTTGTCTTCCAGTGCATCATGCCAAGGAACCTTTATTTTGACTACAAGCCATTCTAAGAAACTTCAGCCCTTCATTTTAAAATAGGGACATGATTGTGTTAAACTAATCATTCTGCGGGGGAGTGTGCTGTCGTTCAAACAGAGAGAATTAAACCTAGTGTCTGGATGCAACTGTCCCAATAAAGTGCTACATATAGACTAACTGAAATCAGGAGTACACAAGTGTTGGGAATTAGGAAGGTACAAATTCAATTATTAGCAATTTATCAAAGATGTTTCATCAATATTTAAAACATGATGAATGTGTATTAATAACTTTATCAAATTGACAATCAAAATGGGGCACCACCCTGGAATCAGGGACCAATAACTGAACCGTGAAAACAGTCTCATAGGTGGTGTTATCTTTGAAAATACAGATCGCGTTTTTTAGGCTACAACATTTTTTGTCACATACAGCAAACATCTAACTATCCGCGAGCTGCCTGTCCCCTGAACACACTGTAAAAAAACGCGGTCTCTGTAGACACAAACGCCAATAAAAACAAAGTGGTCCAACCAGTGGCCTGTACCATGATGCCAAACCAAACCGATGCAATCAGGCTTTATTGGTACCATGACGCAGCTCATCAACTCTCTCTGTCAACTCAGGCTTTGATCTTAAACTCTGGTTACTCCGCGCGCGCATGCACATAAAAGAGTGACGTCGCCACCGAACAACCAATCATGTTCTATATGGATAGAGCGAGAGCAATATATTTTTCCGGAGGAGCAAGAAATTATTCTTCAGAAATATGAAATATGTTTTTCAAGCACGCAGTAATACCGCCTCTGCTGCCAAAGCAAGAGAACAATCTGGGAGGAAGATTGCTGATTGGGTTAATGAGTAAGTTAAAGAAACACATTCTATAGGCCATTAATGTAAAATTATGAATATAGGCTTATATTAAAAATGTAATGCATTCATGATCACAAGCCATCTGCAGATGAAATCTGTTAGTTACTATTCATTTAAAGATGTATTTGAAGTGCAAATAAAAATCATCACATACATACATATATAGTAGCCCTACCTGAACATTAAGGCTGTGAAAGGACTTTCTGTTCACATAATCTGCCTCATGTTCTCCTAGAGCTGTGGAGACTGCAACATGTGTGAGATTATCTATCTATCTCTATATATCTATATATCTCTATATATCTCTATATCTCTATATATCTATATATCTATCTATATATATATATATATATATATATAGAGAGAGAGAGAGATATATATTAAAAAAAACATTCTTAACATGTAGCTACTGTAGACTATTGTATAATACTTAAGTGCTCTAAGTGCAAGCTGCTTTTTGAAGGAAAAAAAAACCTGATTGTGAAAGGTTAAATTTGTTCATGTCATCCTATCAATATATCTTACCGGCAATTTTATAAAATCCCTCTTTTATGGTCATGGTCGATAAATGTCCAGGGAACACAGTGAAGCTGTTTATGTACCCCTGCAGTGCGAGGACCACCTTGCGAATGGTTCGACAAACCGTGTTTTTCCCTATAGGTTCTCCGCATCACCGACCGCATACAAGTATGTACCACTTGCAAAAAAACGCAACGCAACACATACCATTTGCGGTACAGTAAGTGCATGGCTTCGACGAGTCACATTTGTTATGTGCGGCTCAAGAAGTTCGCAAAGATAAGTTATTCCTTCCGTGGAAAATCTGTATCTTTCATACAAGTATCAGGAAAGTCGAGGGGATTTAGTCTGTCCCTCAACAGTCTTTCTCTACGAAGTGCTCGTCTAACAATTTGCGCTGAGATGTCCACAGGATTTGGAAGAAAAGGTGAAGCCAATGCAATGATTGCAACAGAGAACAGAAGCTGAGAATTAATTACGTCACCTATAAGTTTCTTTGCTCACCGCTGATTGGTCAAACTTCAGACTGAGATCTCGAATCCAGAACATAACCTGCCCCGGAGCAGGTTAGCCGTGCAGCGAAAGATACCATGGCAACGAACACCGATTAAAGCCGAGCTACTTTCATAGTACCTAAAACCCAGGGTTGGTGGAAACTACACTGGAACATAGCTGGCTAGCCACCTGAACCAGCTTCATGGTACAGGCCCCCGGCCCACAAAAACATACACAAACCGTGTTCCAGCGGTCAGCCAATAACTGACAGGACGGAGTTGGGGGTGGGGGTTGGGGAGTTAGTGCGCTGAAGCACAGAAGGGAGGGGGAGGGGACAGGATGAGGAGGAGGGAGGAGCGAGCTAGTCTCGTTTTGTTTGAAAATACTTCGAACGTCAACAAGAAGTGACGTCACCCAACATCACTTAGAGCACCTTTAATTAATTTCTCATATTTATAAAGTGAAGGGTGAAATTTGAGCACTGACCCGTTTAACCAGCTGTTATTACAACATATACACAAATAATCACAAACAACTGCTCTTTAAAGTATATAGAATCTATTTCACTTCCAAATTATTGTCAATCAATAGTCTTCAATCAATAAACCTATTCACTTGTTACAAATTACAACAAAAGACAAACACGTGTGCGTGCGTGCGTGCATGCGTAGGAGAGAGGGGGAGATGAAGAGCTCACGTGGGTAGCTGAGCCACGTGAGATCAAGATGGCGGACGAGACACAGCGAGATTTGAGGCTCTTTGTAGTTTTTAGCGCAAGGTACAAAATGGCTATTTAACCTCAAGATGGCTAAAATGTTTAAACTTAATACTACACGCTGCTCCTTTAATGTTGTGTTTTCCTTGCAAGTATTAAATACCACACATTTGGATTAGTTTTCCCTCTTCTGTTCCTCTGTCGTTTGTGACTGTAAAGCACTTAGGAAACTGGGAATCATTTTGCGAATGTACTGTAACCGTCTCCATCTCTCTTTTCTCTGTCCGTGTGAAATCAATGTTTCTTCCAGTCATGACTTCATCGGAGAGTTCACCACCAGCTACAGAGAACTGTCCAGAGGACAAAGCCAGTTCAATGTCTATGAGGTACAATACAAGAATAACAAGGAATCCAAGACTCTGAAAAACTTTATTTTCTTGGAACAACATTACACCTTTGTTGCTGCTTGATAGAAAAGGAAACTTAATCGTTCTCCTATGATTGTTACCGGCCGAGCATTCCCCTCTAACCCAGGATTTCCACAGGATGCGTAACTGCTGCGGAACGGCTCCGGAACGTCGGCGGAGTCAATCGGTTTACATTAAAGTCAACGTGTGTATTTCCACCAGCTGCATAACGTCTGTGTTCCGACTCCGGCACAGCTCCGGCGGTCGCAGCCCTGCGGATCAGATACGCAGAGCTTCTATTTTTGCCGGACGCCGGAGAGCTCCGCAGCAATTCAGCACACGGCAGATAGTGCGGGACAGGAAGTCTAGCACAGAAACAAAATAAAACATCCGGTTAACTTTCAAAATAAAATACACCGTGCTCACGAAGGATCATATTTCTCTTCACTACACCTTGAAAACACAGCACAGAGTTGTTTCCTGTCTACTCCTCGAGAATAGAAACAAACTGTTGGTGGTTTTGTGGTTCTATTCTGCGTGAATTCGCGAGATCTCGTGGGTCCTCGTGACTACAGCTGTCAGTCCTGGCCGCAGCCGTTCCGCAACAACTCCGGATCCGGTTGGTATTGACGGACGGCGGACCACGGAGACGTTCCGCAACAGTTACGCAGCCTGTGGAAATCCAGGGTAAGAAAGGTAGCCATGTGGGCAGCATGTGGATGTGATGGGCCGTTTGTTATGGGAAGTGAGGCTCTCCATGTGTAGAATAATACAGTAAGCGCCAGCTGCCGCAGACACAGTAGCTAAAGTTTCCATCCACTTGTCAATGGAATTATCTGAAGTTCCATAAAAAAATTCATGTGAATAAATCTGATGAAAGTGTGTTTCCATCCAACGACTTTAAAGCGAATAAAAACCTGTGCGTAATGACATCACATGCTGTTTTGAGATCAAATTGGTATATCGAATTGATTTGAGACATTTTAAGGTGTTTCAATTCATTTTTGCACTGAACCCCACAACATTCAAGCAAACATTTGTGAACAAAGTTATGCTAGACAAAATGGATCGCGCCATCTACCAACAAATGATCAAGTTGTAATAGTGCTTATGTGCCAGCTGATAGCGACATATCAAGCTATAATAAGAAAACAATGACGCTATCAACACATTGCTATGATGATGCAGATGCAGGTAAATGCCCGACAACAGAGGCGGCCTGTGGTGTGGGAACGACAGCGCTCCAAACAGTTCTGGGAGATCGTGGTTCAGAGGAAACCCTTTGGTTGAAGCATATTTGGATGACTAAGACAACATTTGACCTGTTGTGGTTATTTAATTGGCCCGTCCCTTTCCCCAGATGTCGCAAGCTATCGCCCTCCGGTTCCAATCAAGAAGCGTATTGCCATTGCGCTCTACAAACTGGCTACATACGCAGAGTACAGAGTGGTAGGTGAAAAGTTTGGAGTTGGCAAAACCACCGTGCACCGGTGTGTTTACGTCGTGTGCAGTGCCATATGAACGAGGATGATGCAAAGGTATATATACCTACCTGGAGTGGATGAGGCGCATGATATCTCTGCGTAACTCCAGAGCGCACCTTGTGCCACAGGTGTATGGCCAATAGACGGGACTCACGTCCCGATGAGATTAGTGCAGAAACCCGTTGATGCCGCTGTCGCTGCTACATCACCCGGATCGTTGCTCTGATTGGTTGAAGGACTATCCAGTTGAGCCCAGAGGCATTTGAGCGGCGTCCGTTGGAAACGAGCTGTGAATGAAGCTTGCCCAGACCCAAACCACAAACAAATTTCTTCTGATTTTATTTGTTAACTAACATGCTCAGGGGAAATGTAGTGAGGGTAAAAGTATACATTTTATTTAGGAAATGTACAGATACGTGATAAATCTACTTATGTACAGTAACAAAGTATTTGTACTTGGTTACATTACAACACTGCTAGTGTGTGACATGCAGGCTCTGCATGCACAGTCAACCACCAATCACAATCAATGTTGATCAATTAATCAAACAACCAAAACCGGCCCCGCTAGTCCATCACAATCTGAAATATAGAGGAAGCAACATGCATGCATTATTAATATCATAGACATTAGCCTGGATTGATAGTATAATATGAATACAATGGGGTCATGTGAATCAGCCAGTGTATTTAACTACTTCATTTCCCTCTCCAAAATCACTTCAGAAGAGAAGTCACAGCTACTTGCTTTGGTGTAAAGTATTAAAGTTCAACAAAGAATAGTTCACATAAGTGTCAGGGTTGTGAGGGTTGGACCCAAATGCAGGAAAGGCAAGGAGAGTGCAGCAGTTTGAAATAATAGTAATTTAATGAGAACACTTACAAACATGTAAGCTGAGCAGGTGAGTAAATCCAGAAACACAGAAGGAACAGGTAAAAATCCAGGAGCACACAAAAACAGTAACACACACGACAGAACTAAAGCCAGACGATGAAAGAAACAAACGACAATCCACCAACAACAGACACAGAAAGCACAGGGACTAATGCTGCGTTCCAGACACAATTTTTAGCCCGTAAATTACGACTTCAAGCCACGACTCACGACTTGGTAGCGTTCCAGGGTTCAGGTTGGGCTACCTAACTTTAACGTTAGCTATTGGCTACGCTGACGTTGACGTTAGCTACTGGCTACGCTGACGTTGACGTTAGCTAGTGGCTGCGCTGACGTTAGCTAGCAGCTACCTAACGTTGACGTTAGCTAGCACTAGCTGATACTAGCGATTTCTAGTCAGCGACATATATTGGGCTTTTTAATAAACATAACCTGTAGTAGTACACACTTGTGTGTGTATTGTTTTGATTACAATGTGCGGAATTACTTTACGTTGTCTATTCATGTCTATTTATTTCTATTTCACCGGCGTCTGTACAGCATCAACAGGGGGTCGCCATTGTTGTTTATGTGTGTGTGACGTCAAAAACTGTAACTGGGAGTACAACGATCTGGTACGAGTTCACGGGTAGTAAGTTACGGGTTGGACGGCCGTTCCAGGGCACTTTCACGGGTAGAAGGTTGTGAAAACACGAGTTACGGGTTGCCTGGAACGCAGCGTAAATACACAAGGAAACGAGGGGTAACAAGAGGCAGGTGACACAATGGCAGGTGAAAGGTGAAAGACATCAGACAATCACAAAGGCGGGAAAACCAAAAGACAGGAAGTAAAATAACACAACACATAAGGGAACAGAGAGACTTCAAAATAAAACAGGAAATGGGAAAACCAACAGAAAACATTAAACCAACTAAACAAAGCAACTTGACACAGAGACTGGACGTGACAAAAAGTCTTTTTTTAATTTTTAATTTTCTATGTAGATGCAGTCACCTAAAAAAAATCACCGCAGTGGTCAAGAATGATTTATTATTTCAAAATAGATCTATTTATGTAATCTTGTATGTCATCTTTTTTTTATATCGCAATATATATCGCGGGGGAAAGAAATATCGTAATGTCAGTTTTATCCAATATTGTGCAGCCCTACCGCCCTCATCTGACCACTATATATTATTGACATGAATGACTGCACTTTTCTGCTCAGACAGAAACTAATTTCTTGTTTCCTTTCTTGTGGTCAAGGTGTTAAATCCTAAAAAGAAAGGCAAGAAGAAGAAATACATCAATTCAGGGACGGTAAGACCTGTCAGAGTGGTTCCATCAGCAGCCGTGACATGTCAGAGCAGTGTCTGATCCATCTTTCTCTGTGTCCTCTGCTCTCTTCCCGTTTTCCCTTTCATTCTCTCTCCGTCTTCAAGGTGACCCTGCTGTCTTTCAAAGTGGAGTCAGAACACACGTTTGTTGACTTCATCAGAGGAGGGTAAGAGCTCCCTCTCTCACGTTTCATCAGTGTTTGTGGGAAGCCATTAAAGGACTGTACCAGAGTTTGTTTGCGTGTTTTAAGGCCTGGTCACACCAGACAGTGAAACACTCATGACCAGTGAAACACTCATGACCAGTCAAACGACGAACGCCGTGTTAGAGCCATGTTACTAGTTACTGGTTGCACGGCGTTCGTGGTTTGACTGGTCGTGGCTGTTTTCCCAAGATGGCGCCTGCCTGTATACATGAACGCTACTGTCTTTCTAAACTATCTTTTTAAAAAACTGTCTGTACACTTACAAAGTTCTCAATGCTTGTGTTTACATGTAGGGACCGTCATTATGCTACCAGTGAAGTGTGGTGCTATTTTGAGCCTTGTTAGTGGTGTAGAAATAGTCATTTACCCTCTGCCCCGAAGGCTAGCGTTACAAGCTAATCACCGGTTTGCGCTAGCTTGTTTCAATCTAGAGACACATTAGATTAGCATGAAAACATATCCCAGAGAACCCCTAGGTTCATTTTGCACCAGAATTGTCCTTTAATCTGCATGTCTTTAGTTCTAGAGTCTCAGTGACTATCCAATGGACTCTTTGGTGAACTGCTGTAGCTGCTGAGCTAACTGTTAGCACGTTAACCGACTGGGCTAGGTCTAGTCAGTCACAATAGCTCCTAGAGCTTGTCTCTATTCATTTTGTTTGCCACTTTTTTTTTATCAAACTTGCTAATCGATCACAGTAAGCATTATGTCTGTCTGAGTGGCTGGTCTACATTTAGCTTAACAAATAAAGTATTCATTTTTCTCCCAGAAATAGAAGTTATAGAAAGTCTGAGGGCGTTTTCACACATACCTCATTTGGTCCGGACTTTCGGACTTTTCAGCTTGGTCCGAACCAAAATTACAGGTGAGAAAGGTGCCTCGGACCACGGTCCGCATCAAAAGACCAAATTTTGGTCCGATAAAAAGAGGTGGTCTCAGTCTGGACCAAACTGAACCATGGTCCGGTCTGTTTATAGTGTGAAAGCATTTTTTGGATGGTTCAGACTTTCGGACCAAATACAGGAAGCTCTGGCAGGCTCTCCCCGTGTTACAAGACCAGGGGAAGCATAGCTCTGTGTTAGTGTGTACGTGAGAGAGTGAGATGCGGTTAATGCGCTCAGAGCAGACAGCTGTCGGCTATCAGAGCTGAGAATACATCAGCAGTTTACTTAAGTGGTAGTAGATGTACAGTGTAGGTTTGTCTCTGAATAAATGCTCCAGAAATAAAGTTCCCATGTCTCGCTTCTCAACATCACAATAAAACAAAAAGAGGCGCGGCAGTAGAGAGCAGCAGTCAGTAGGAGAGAGCAGCAGTCAGTAGAGAAGAGAGCAGCAGTCAGTAGGAGAGATCAGCAGTCAGTAGAGAAGAGAGCAGCAGTCAGTAGGAAAGAGCAGCAGTCAGTAGGAGAGAGCAGCAGTCAGTAGGAGAGATCAGCAGTCAGTAGAGAAGAGAGCAGCAGTCAGTAGGAGAGAGCAGCGGTCAGTAGAGGAGAGTAGCAGTCAGTAGGAGAGAGCAGCAGTCAGTAGAGAAGAGAGCAGCAGTCAGTAGGAGAGAGCAGCAGTCAGTAGGAGAGAGCAGCAGTCAGTAGGAGAGAGCAGCAGTCAGTAGGAGAGAGCAGCAGTCAGTAGGAGAGAGCAGCAGTCAGTAGGAGAGAGGAGCAGTCAGTAGAGGAGAGCAGCAGTCAGTAGGAGAGAGCAGCAGTCAGTAGAGGAGAGCAGCAGTCAGTAGAGGAGAGCAGCAGTCAGTAGGAGAGAGCAGCAGTCAGTAGGAGAGAGCAGCAGTCAGTAGAGGAGAGCAGCAGTCAGTAGGAGAGAGCATCAGTCAGTAGAGGAGAGCAGCAGTCAGTAGGAGAGAGCAGCAGTCAGTAGAGGAGAGAGCAGCAGTCAGCAGGAGAGAGCAGCAGTCAGTAGAGGAGAGAGGAGCAGTCAGCAGGAGAGAGCAGCAGTCAGCAGGAGAGAGCAGCAGTCAGTAGGAGAGAGCAGCAGTCAGTAGGAGAGAGTAGCAGTCAGTAGGAGAGAGTAGCAGTCAGTAGAGGAGAGCAGCAGTCAGTAGGAGAGAGCAGCAGTCAGTAGAGGAGAGCAGCAGTCAGTAGGAGAGAGCAGCAGTCAGTAGGAGAGAGCAGCAGTCAGTAGGAGAGAGCAGCAGGCAGTAGGAGAGAGCAGCAGTCAGTAGAGGAGAGAGCAGCAGTCAGCAGGAGAGAGCAGCAGTCAGTAGAGGAGAGAGGAGCAGTCAGCAGGAGAGAGCAGCAGTCAGTAGGAGAGAGCAGCAGTCAGTAGGAGAGAGCAGCAGTCAGTAGGAGAGAGTAGCAGTCAGTAGAGGAGAGTAGCAGTCAGTAGAGGAGAGCAGCAGTCAGTAGGAGAGAGCAGCAGTCAGTAGGAGAGAGCAGCAGTCAGTAGGAGAGAGCAGCAGTCAGTATGAGAGAGCAGCAGTCAGTAGGAGAGAGCAGCAGTCAGTAGGAGAGAGCAGCAGTCAGTAGGAGAGAGCAGCAGTCAGTAGGAGAGAGCAGCAGTCAGTAGGGGAGAGCAGCAGTCAGTAGGAGAGAGCAGCAGGCAGTAGGAGAGAGCAGCAGTCAGTAGGAGAGATCAGCAGTCAGTAGGAGAGAGCAGCAGTCAGCTGGAAAACCTCCGACACAGAGAGAGGAGACGAGAGGACGGGGATCGAAGCCTGTCTACCAACCAATCAGTAATAAGTATCTGGAGACGCAGCTCACGTATGTGATGACAACAGGACGTAGTTTTGTCACGTAGAGATCTTTAGTGCGCTTGCATAACTGCAGTGTGAAACTTACCGGATCAAATGTAACAATGTAACAAAAACATGAACCTTGGTCCAGACCTTGGTTCAGACTTTTAGGTGTGAAAACGCCCTAAAACTCTTAGAAAGTCTTAAGCATGAAAAAAAGTAAAATGTAAAGACTTGAATATCAGCTCAAAACAGTGTAACTGTGCTCCCACCTGGAGATACTGGCACTAGACCTTACTGCTTTGAATGATACTGATGTGCTCAATCTCCCACCAGGACACAACTCAATTTCACTGTGGCCATAGACTTCACAGCATCCAACGGTAGGACCGTGTTCCATCTCTGTGCATGCAGGAAATGTCCACACATCTGGTGTTCAGTTACTTTAGTTATGGACTGTGTGTGGCCGGGTTAGATCAGTGGGTAGAGCAGGCGCACATGTACTGAGAGGTTTATGCCTGAATAGAGATGAATGTGAATAGAGGTCTAGGGTTCTTATCTGACCTGTTGACGATTTCCTGCATGTTTTCCCCCTCTCTCTCTCTTTTCTCACCTAACTCTCCTGTCAAAAATTAAAAGTGGAAAAGCCTCGTCTTTTGAGTTCTCGTCTTTGAAATTGGTCATCTTTGTAATATTTCCACAACATGGGGTTATCACTGCACTTATGACAGGTTTGATAAGATATGCTCTGAGTGGGCGCCTGGGTAGCTCACCTGGTAGAGCGCTCGCCCATATACAGAGATTTAATCGTTGGACTCCGAGCTCCGTCCCTTTTGCTGCATGTCATTCCCCCGATTCTCCCCTTTCATGTCTTCAGCTGTCCTATATTAATAAAGGCCTACAAAAATGCTCTGAGTTGCATTTTACATAATTAACGTTTTTCAAATGATTTTTCATACTGCATCTTGGTGTAGTTTCTTACTACAATTGGTTTTCTCTAATATATCTGGCACACAAGTGCCACGTAACGTAACGGCATTACATCATTTCATTACACAATTAAGGTAACTGTAATGCGTTATAGTTACTGGGGGGGGGGGGAATTGTCGAGCAAATCGTACCAAATTTAGGATTTCTGGGCAGTTAAAATTCGTCCAGAAATTGTATATGTACGGTATTGTAAAATACTTTTTCTCCCATGTATAATATTTTCTTGCATGTCCTTTCCGCGGCTCTGTAGTATTATGAATGCAAACCCCAGCATTCACAATACTAAAAATAATGAAAATGAAGCACACATCTCCCTTACTTGCCAGTATCTAGCGCCATAGACTTAGCTTATTTTATTCATTCATTCATTATTTGATTTCTAATCCCTGTGTGTGTGTGTGTGTGTGTGTGTGTGTGTGTGTGTGTGTGTGTGTGTGTGTGTGTGTGTGTGTGTGTGTGTGTGTGTGTGTGTGTGTGTGTCCAGGTAACCCGTCCCAGCCCACATCACTGCACTACATGAATCCGTACCAGATGAATGCGTATGCCATGGCTCTGAAGGCTGTGGGGGAGATTATCCAGGACTATGACAGTGACAAACTCTTCCCAGCATATGGCTTTGGAGCTAAACTTCCCCCGGACGGCAAGATCTCCCACGCCTTCCCACTGGTAAGAGACACTGATCTAAAACAGAGAGAGAGAGACAAAGAGACGTTTGTTGTCTCTGTTACGGTTTTTGGGGTGTTTGGTGTTTTAAGCCCCTAATGTCGCATTCCAGGCAGCGCTGCCTGGAAGACACTAGGATTAGGCAATGGTTAGGGTTAGGGTTAGGTGCCTTGAAGTCGACCGTTAGGGGCTTAGGTGCCTTGAAGTCGACTGTTAGGGAGTTAGGCTTAGGTGCCTTGAAGTCGACTGTTAGGGAGTTAGGGTTAGGTGCCCTGAAGTCGATGGTTAGGGAGTTAGGGTTAGGGTTAGGTGCCTTGAAGTCGATGGTTAGGGAGTTAGGGTTAGGTGCCTTGAAGTCAATGGTTAGGGAGTTAGGATTAGGTGCCTTGAAGTCAATGGTTAGGGAGTTAGGGTTAGGTGCCTTGAAGTCAATGGTTAGGGAGTTAGGGTTAGGTGCCTTGAAGTCAATGGTTAGGGAGTTAGGATTAGGTGCCTTGAAGTCAATGGTTAGGGAGTTAGGGTTAGGTGCCTTGAAGTCAATGGTTAGGGAGTTAGGGTTAGGTGCCTTGAAGTCAATGGTTAGGGAGTTAGGGTTAGGTGCCTTGAAGTCAATGGTTAGGGAGTTAGGATTAGGTGCCTTGAAGTCAATGGTTAGGGAGTTAGGGTTAGGTGCCTTGAAGTCAATGGTTAGGGAGTTAGGGTTAGGTGCCTTGAAGTCAATGGTTAGGGAGTTAGGGTTACGTCTCTCAACGTCTCTCAACGTTTTGCTGGTAACACTCGGTACTTCTTACTTCTTAACAGAATACTTTGTTTGTATGCCTTCTGGCGTTTCAAGCACCATCTGTCCAGGCTGCGCCACAGTGTCAAGGCTTTATGCCCCGCCTCCCCGAGCACTGCTGCACAGTAATTGGCTGACAGTTCTTTGCAAATAGTTAATAATACTAATCTGTGATCAGATGGCAGGTTGTGTGTTGAACGGAAAGACTCACTGGACACGGGAGAGATGGAGAGACCGATAGAAATGTTGAGGAGTGAGGAGACTTATTGTCCTTCTTTCCTTAGACAAAATGTGATAATGTAATCATTTTCAATGTGATTACATTCATTATTTAGTTTACTTACCAAAAATGTAAATGTTCAAACTAATTACAATGTCTCAGCATTTCTTTTATGCTTTTTTTTCATGAAAAAGGTGCACTCCAGTCCTTCAACAGATAGCACTACACCCCTGAGAATAGGTCTCCTTCAATACAAGCACATATTGAGACAAAGTAACTGTAATATGTGATTGTTTTAACGTCCAGTTAAAAGTTCCCAGCCACTATTAACACTAAGGACTTACTTCCTCCTCTTCATCCCCTATGGGACATAAAGCTTCACTGAGCACTCTCCATTGCATTGGGTCCCTGGCATTGGGTCCCATGACAGCTTCATCTGGTCCAGCTCTTGTGTTACAGTTCTGCGCCAGGTGGTTTTGGGCCTCCCAGGTTTTCTTTTGCCAGGTGGTGTCCATCTTAAGGCGACTTTTGTGATGTGGTCCTGCTCCATCCTCAACACGTCCTAGCCATCTCAGGCGTCTGTGTGTAATCTCCTTGGTGATGCTCCGGCTTCCCGTTTTCTTGTACAGTTCATTGTTGGAGATCTTATTAGGCCAAAAGATCTTCATCAGAGGCATAAATCCAAGCCAAGACCTTTACAAATGGGTATAAATTTCTCAGTGACATGCCTCGTTTATTGGTGGACTGGAGACATTTCTTCTCTGACCTGAATCTGGGTCTTTCTCAGTCTGCCTTCTTGTCTGTTCTTGTGTTCTTCTGTGGCCAAAGTACTGTCCCAATACACAAGTTTGCATTTCGCCAAGAACTGTTAAAATTCCCAGAAATGTTCTTGAGACGCCCATTTTACTGAGGACGCATCTGTTGGTAACTCATATCCCAGAATTAATTTTGGCACATAAGCAAAGCTCTGGTTTCTGTTACAGACAGACTAACAACGGGACAATTTTTAGCATTTATACTAATTCATCACTAAATTCAATAAATCAACTGTGTAGATTTCAAATATTAATTTATAATAATTCATGAAAATTGATGGCGAATTTAAAATTTACTGTGGCGCTACAACCAGCGGGTGGCTGCCGTGGCGGCCTGTTTGCCGGCCAGCCAGTCCTCCCCTGGGCCAGTCCTGGGCCCGGTCCTCCCCTGGGCCAGTCCTGAAAAAAAGAAATCAAAGCTCAATAAGTTTTATTTTTTGATAATATTGCAAGAGTGGTATATGTTTGTTTTTATAAAGTTATATTTATATATTTATTAAGGTTGGAACGATTCATCGACGTCATCGATTACGTAAATGCGTTGATACAAATAATTTGCGTCGACGTGTCGTGTTTCTTTAACTGTCACTCATGCGTAGAAATCTAAAAATAGCATGGCTGCCTTGAGCAACAGCGTAAGTATGGACTCCTCGCAAGTTCAACAACATGTTGATAAAAGGCTCGCACACGGTCTTCTAAAGTGTGGAGTATTTGACTCTTAATGCCAACAACAACATGGTAATCTGTAGACTTAGTAAAATGATCCCTGAGTCAGGATAACAGCAGCAACACACCAGAAGTTCTGCTCACCTGTATACAGCAGGTCCTGCACTGACCTGAGTGGGGGGTAAACTGTGCTGCGTCTCCTCCATCTGTACCACTGTCTTCCATAATTGGAACCAGGCCAGATTGTTTCAGATATCTCTCTAGTCCTTTATAACGGCCCACGTATTAAAAAACTGTTGGGTGTAAATCGGACTTGCGCTCATAATTCCCTTTTAGAAAGGAGAGAGAAAAATTGCACTTTTTTTATTTTTAAGTTTTTTTATTTGTTTATTCCTCCTAAAAGTGACTTGAATTGTTAATTTGTTTTATTGTTGGATTTATTTGATACATCTGATTTTATATGTTGCTAAAATTGCACTTTTTTACTGTAAGATTAAAGGGAGAAGAGAAACTCCCACTGTTTTCAATCAGCTTAGTCACATCCAGTGTTGCCACAGTTACTTTGAAAAAGTAACTTAGTTACTTTACAGATTACTTGATTTTAAAAGTAACTAAATTAGATTACAAGTTACTTCATTAGTTACATTCAGCCGCTGCCGACAACACCCCCGCCGCCTCAACATAAAAATGACAACACTCACTTTATTGGAAGTGTATTTTTAACAGTAACATCAACAATGTATCTCCTGACATTTTAAGTTGAACTTAAAAACTATTTCCTATCAAATACATGTTCATAAAACATCAAATAAAGACAGTCTTTCTTGACTTCACTTAACATAAATACTTGTTTTTCTCAAATATAAAATAAAGACATATTTAACTGTTAACACTGTAATGGCAAAACGTACTATTTATAATCTACATTGTTTATAAATGTAACTATTATGTTAGGGGCACAAGGGGACCACTGGTGAATAAAACACTTAAAGAACTTCTTTAAAAAAAAACTGGTTCGGTTCTAAAAAAGCTGTTTGTAAGAAGGCCAGAACCAGAACCACTAGACAGGACGGGAAGATTAAAACTTTAAATAAAAGGTCACCCCCACACCTGCCCCGGTCCCTCTCCTAGAGACATTACACATACACACACATATACATACATAGATTTATGTAAATAAATAAAATAGCCCGGTGTCGCAATAAAAAACAGACATTCAATCCCAATATTAAAAACATATTATTTATCCTCAGAAATAAAAGTAAAGCCATTAAAGGGTCTAAAATACTGTCTGAATTACTTACCCTTGAGGTTAAAAGACATATACACATACCATTAAAAAATAATAATAAGTGCTGTGTTTATAAGTGCTTTTAAAAAATGTGCCACACAATAAATAACCATAAATCATTTAAAATACATCTTAAAATAAAACCATACAGTTATAGAAATGCATGAAACCAATGGCATGTGTATTATCATGTAAAAATCTAGAGACAAGTAATTCAATTTGTAATAATAACAATAATAATAATAAATATTGGCAATAAAAACAGAAGCACAATCAGATTATTAAAATGTGGATCAGGGAGAATAAACGTTCTAAAGGACCAGCAAGTCATGTTTAAAATATTTATTTAAAAAAACACATAGAACATTTTTTAACATACAACCCCAAATCAGAAAAAGCTGGGACAGTATGAAAAACACAAATAAAAAAAGAAAGTACTGATTTCTAAATGTACTTTGACTTGTATTTCATTGCAGACAATGTGAACACAAAATATTTCATGTTTTGTCTGGTCAACTTAATTTCATTTGTAAATATACATCCTTTCCTGTCATTCAGACCTGCAACACATTCCAAAAAAGGTTGGGACAGGAGCAATTAAGGGCTAGTAATCAGGTAAATTGGTTAAATAATGATGTGATTTGAAACAGGTGATGTCAACAGGTGATTGTAATTATGATTTGGTACAAAAGCAGCATCCAAGAAAGGTCTAGTCCTTTAGGAGCAAAGATGGGCCGAGGATCGCCAGTTTGCCAACAAATACGTGAGCAAATTATTGAAATGTTTAAAAACAATGTTCCTCAAAGAAAGATAGGAAGACATTTGCTTATTTCACCTTCAACAGTGCATAACATAATTAAAAGATTCAAGGAATGAGGAGGAATTTCAGTGCGTAAAGGACAAGGGCGCAAGCCTAAGCTGAACAACCGTGATCTCCGATCCCTCAGGCGGCACTGCATCAAGAATCGTCATTCATCTATAAGCGATATCACCACATGGGCTCAGGACTACTTTGGCAAACCTTTGTCAAGTACCACAATACGTAGTTACAGCCACAAATGCCAGTTAAAACTGTACTGTGCCAAAAGGAAGCCCTATGTTAACAGTGTCCAGAAGCGCCGTCGACTTCTCTGGGCTCGGAGGCATCTGGGATGGACATCACACAATGGAAATGTATAATGTGGTCAGATGAATCAGTATTTCAGGTATTTTTTGGGAGAAATGGACGCCGTGTGCTCCGGACCAAAGAAGAAAAGGATCATCCAGACTGTTACCAGCAACAAGTCCAAAAGCCAGGGTCTGTCATGGTATGGGGTTGTGTCAGTGCCTTTGGCAAAGGTAACTTGCACTTCTGTGATGGCACCATTAATGCTGAAAAGTACATAGAGATTTTGGAGCACAAATGCTGCCTTCAAGAAGACATCTTTTCCAGGGACGTCCATGCATATTTCAACAAGATAATGCAAAACCACATTCTGCACACATTACAAAGTCCTGGCTGCGGAGGAAGAGGATACGGGTACTTGACTGGCCTGCCTGCAGTCCCGACCTGTCTCCAATAGAGAATGTGTAGCGCATTTTGAAGCGCAAAATGCGACAACGAAGACCCCGTACTGTTGCCCACCTTAAGACTTGTTTGCAGCAAGAATGGGACAAAATTACACCTGAAACACTTCATCACTTGGTGTCTTCAGTCCCTAAACGTCTTTTAAGTGTTGTGAAAAGGAATGGCAACATTACAAAGTGGTAAATGCTTTAATGTTCCAACTTTTTTTGAAATGTGTTTCAAGAACCAAAATAGGAATTTTGTTTATTTGAAAAAAAAAAAAAAAAAAAAATCATGAAGAACACATTACATTATGTGCTGTTGTATTGTCTGCAATGAAATACAAGTGAAAGTACATTTAGAAATCACTACTTTCTTTTTTTATTTGTGTTTTCCATACTGTCCCAACTTTTTCTGATTTAGGGTTGTATTATTGTAATGGCAAAAATACTTCTAAAGCACATTCTTTTATTAGGATTTATCTGATTACTGTATGTGTTAACTTAAGAAAAAGGTTTCTAACAGATGAACAGCTAAAACTATAAACTTTGATTAACTGAAGACTGAAGTGTCTTTTTCGCAAGGTCTTTACTGACGTGTGTTTAGAACAAGTTTAGATTAGACACCGTAAACAATATCCTACAGTGTCTCTAAAACAGTTTTCTATTCCCCGGCAGCTGATACAAGGAAAGGTGTTATGACTTGGGTTTGACTGGGCCAAAAGGCATGACATGACTCTTTGCTTTTTGTTTGTGTAACTGGGTCTTTGTAAGATCCATGAGGGGGGGGGAAGGAAAGCTGTCACCATTTGTTTTGATTCTCTATAGGTTGGTTTTCTGTGAGTTAAAGACTCAGAGCGCTCTTGCACAGCCATCGAGGTGGCTGTGTTACAGCGTTTCTCCATTTGCAAATGAGAATAAACACTCTATAACCAGACTTTGGTTTCTGCTCCATGGTCTTCATTTGTTTCACTACAAGCTTTAAACCTTTTATTTACTTACACCGTGTTGAACCGAGATAATTTCCACAACATTATGTAGGACCTCCTCTGCAGGTAAAAATTGACCCCCAAAAGGAAAGAATAATAAAATGTGAGAAGCATGCTATAAAAGACATAAATATAGAAATATTACAACAAATACAGTTATAATGAATCATAAACATGGATTAAAGCAATAAAAAAGTCATATAAAATAGAAAATGCAGGAAAAAAAAGAAAGCATGCAGGGGGGTTAAAAGGTTGGGTATGATGCGCTGCAGAGGAGGTCCAGATAAAACCTGAGGAGAGAGGAGACCAGAGCAGTGGGAGGATGTATTTCTAAAAATACCCGGTAAGACTTAGCTAAAAAAGAGGAGTGGATCCATTTTAGTATTTCATTTAGACCCATAGGGTCTATGGTTTTTAAAAGATGGATCCACTTCCTCCACTCTGAGCCGTGGTCCAGGTTCTGTTGCTCTGCAGGCCCATGCTCTGAACATTTTGAGAGCCGTGGAATTTAAAATGTGCATATAGAACAGTTGTCCCATCGCCCTTATTTAAAATATACTTGTTGCTTGATTCTTAAATATAGTGCATTTCTTGTCTCCCTCGCATACATTTGTGGCAGGCCCTGCCCCTAATTGCATAAACCACATTAATGGTTGTGTGCTGCAGGACCTGCCCCGGTTTAAAACCAACTCTGCTGTGGGGGTTACAAATGTGGGGGAGACTCATAAAACCAACATCAGAACCCCGAAGTGCTTCCCTAGGGTCATTATTTTTGTTGAGGTTAGTATGGACCAAAATATCTTTTAGATTTTTGTTCCTCCTGATCATACGGCAGTTTCTCAGCACGTCACACTCTTCCCCCGCCCCCTGGAAATTCCTTTTGATTGCTGGTATCAGGTTCCTCAGACTCTCTGAGTAGGTTATAACCAGGGGGACGAGGGTCAAGCTAGACGGCTGGATAGCGATGTCTTTTTCTTTGTTTGTAAAACCACCGCTGACCTCCGCCTTTATACCTCTAAGGAAGCGCCTCGGGTCCAGGAACTCCACTGTAACGGGTTGTAGGTTATGTTTGAGTTTTATTTTAGGGTGATGTCCAGAAAAGTCAAAAAGGTCTGTTCGGTGTTATCCCAGAGGCCGAAGATGTCGTGCAAGTACCGGAAATAAAGCAGACGTTTAATGGTTAGTGTATGGAAAGCTGTTTCCTCCCAATGGGCCAGGTAGATGTCAGCGTATGACGGTGAATACTTCCGGCCCATTGCACAACCACAAAGCTGGAGAGAGTGTTTATTGTTAAAAGTGAAGTACTTTCTGGTGAGTGTAATCTGGAGTAACTGTAAAATGTGGCCGTCGGGTCTGGATGGGTCTGGGTATTTATCAGAAATGTATTTTATGGCAGAAAGGCCAAGTGGTGTTTCAATATTAGTATATAAAGAGTCTATATCTATTAAAAAGAGGAGAGTGTGACCGGGTACTTGAAGGTTTTTTATTTTATTAACAAATTTGTATGTATCTTGGATGTAGCTAGGGGGAAGTTTAGAAAGTGGGTTAATAAAATGGTCTATGTATTCTGTAATGTGATATGATTCTGATCCGCAGTCACTTACTATGGGTCTGCCGACCGGAACAACAATGGGGACCGTCCAAGTCAGTTCGGGTCGGAATAGCAGCATGTCGGAGTGGTGGCATGTAACCCCTAATGTGGGATCAATATTATGGATTTGTATTTGTTTTAACCTTATTTTGCAATGATAATAAATATATTCTGTTCCATGTTCATGAAGAAGAAACAAGAAATTTGAACTAGCTTAAAAGATGGAACATACTTGCACTATGGCATCTGGAAGGCCTTCAGTCATCCTGGAGAGGGCATCTTTCACAGCCAGGGTCTTCTGCATCAGAACTTCAAGTGTGGGTAGTAAAGTTGCCTTGTAAAATGTCCAGTGCTGCAGTCAGAGGCTTCATGGCGGTGCAGTTCTCATTGGAAGTTAAATATTTCTCCACATCATGTGGAAATGAGGTTGATGGTGTGTGAAGCACACCTGTGGTGCGGGGGAAGAGACAGCTGGCCATCACTTTCATCCTCAGCTAAGAGGATTTCTGACAGATCTAAAAAAGTGACATCATCATCATCTGTGGACTCCCTCCTCCGTCTCATCATTGGACTCTGTCAACTTTAAACGCCTTGACAAAGTTGGATCCATTATCAGTCACTGTTGCAACTACTTTGTTGAGTAGTCCATATGAAGAGTGAATGTTTTCCAATAACATCATACGTGGTCTACCGCAAATTCTCCTACATGCCAATGCAGCCTTGTTGCGCTATAATGTGGATCTAATGATCAAGTGGAGCATTACGTATGGTACGAAACGAGGGCGAGTCAACCATGTTTAAGTCCAGCTTTTGTTGTGTGGGTGGTGGGGGACCTCCAGCTCTCTGCTTCGCACCACCTGGTGGGACTTGCTCTGTAAATTTGATTGTGCAGTGCTGCAACTCCAAATGTTTCTTCAAATTTGACGTAGTGTTTTTGTAGCTAGACAGCACTTTATCGCCAACAGCACAGAGTGTACAACGAACCTTAATATTGCCATCTTTAGCTGACACAAACTCAAAATAGTGACTGTATTTCCAGCTAGAAAACGCGCATCTCTCTCCTCCCTCCATTGTTGTTTACGTTTGTGTCGCTTCATGGTATGTATTTCACGTGAACTGTCCTCATGCTGAAAACATGACTTGTTGCTTACTTGACTTGACTTCACTCCCCGAGACACAAGAAGAAAGCAAAAATATATATTTTTACGCACAGTTACTTGGACAAGTAACTTTAATCTGATTACTGGTTTGAAAATTGTAACGCGTTAGATTACTCGTTACTGAAAAAAGTGGTCAGATTAGAGTAACGCTACCGGCATCACTGGTCACATCCCATGCACATCCCCACATCCTCCTGGCTCCCTGCAGTCAGAGGTGAGTGGTGGACAGGAGCATCGACATCTGGCTTGTCTAGATTCCATACTTTGTGTAACTTTGCTCCATGTGAGTAGCCACTCAATCAGCTTTTCCAATTAGAGTTCACCTCAGTACGACAAATCACGGCACTGTGTCATGCTATGGCAACTCTAGTCTATATCGACGAAGTTTCATTCACGGATAGTTCCATAGCCCCCGGATGTCCCTCTTTTGGGCTGGATGTCCGTCCCCTTCCTCTTTCTTTGTGTTGGCGTTCTAACCTCCGGCTGATTTCTGAGGACTCTGGTTAACTGCTCCTCAGATCTCTGCAGGGTAAATCCAGACAGCTAGCTAGACTATCTGTCCAATCGGAGTTTTCTGTTGCACAACTAAAACTACTTTTGAACGTACACATGTTCCACCAAAACAAGTTCCTTCCTGAGGCTATTTAGCAGAGGCACCGTGGCTCCGTCCGGAGCTTAGCTCCATCCAAGATGATTGTGATTGGTTTAAAGAAATGCCAATAAACCAGAGCACGTTTCTGTCCCATCCCAGAATGCTTTGTGGACTAGCCAGACCTTCCTCCGCAGCGCTGTGGAGGAAGGTCTGGCAATGCGAGACTAAGGCAACTAATTACAAGTCTATTGTTTTGAAACAGCTTGAAGCACGTCGAGCCATCTAGAGTTGATCTAATGTGAAGTCTCATAATAAATAGCTGGTAGGACAGATCATGAGGACAGTGAGAAAATAAGGACATTGTTTTTAAATTTTAAAGTGAGAAAGTGAATCTGGCGATGTGCAAGCAGCACTTGTATATATTAACTCCTAATAAAGAACTTATGCAATTTGACATTGCTCACATCTGCAATAAATGAAGAGCAAATGTACCTTGAAGCGTATTTCCTTCACAAGGACATTAGATCAAATATTTGTCTTTCATAAGGGTTTTTGACACTGATTAATGCTGGGTTTCTACTGCGTAGCTCCTCTGTGTTTAATTAAATCTGTTTTTGATACTTTACAGAAATTCATATTATTAAGCAAAGAACTCGGTCTCAGGGGAAATAATTAAGGATAAATCTTGGAGAGATAAACAGAAAGCCTCAGAGTGTAAACCTGCCTTATAATCAGCCGACAACAGCTACTGTATCAGGTCACCGCAAAAGAAAAACATGGACATATGGTAGTAGAGCGGTCGGTGGTTCGATCCCCGGCCCTGCAGTCCCATGTCGAAGTGTCCTCGGGCAAGGCACCAGTGTGTGAATGTGTGTGTGAATGGTTCCTGTACTATGTAAAAGCACTTTGAGAGGTCGTTAAAGGGATATGCCACCGTTTGTTGAAATAGGGCTGATCACGGTCTCCTCTAGATGTAGATAGGTGGGCAAACGTATTTTTTGTCTCAGTGCATGCATCGTCTCACTCCGGCGGAGCCGCTGCTAGCTAGTAGTGAATGGAATCCTTTGTTGCTGTTAGCATGTCGCGAGTAAAAGTGAGCCAACAACAACAGAACAACCTAATTACTTCTTGTGGCCTGCGTATTCACAACAGGTACAAATAGCAACGCAAAATAAGACGAAGCAGTGCTTCGGCTGGCTACTTCCACCCAATATAGTCCCAAATCAATATATGCCTAGGAAATAGTCTAGTCTTATTTTGCCTAAACACCTAGCTGGCTGAGGAATCTGGCCAAAGTAATATTATCAATAAATAAGAACAGAGTATATATTTGGACCCAAGCAGAAAGTGAGGTTTAAAAACTTTATTCAACCATTAGAATTCATAAAAACAAACAGTAAAACTTCATCCAACCGTTCACATTCTCAGATATACAAGATATGACACATAGACATAGATATTAAAAGCATGTAAAATCCAACAGTAAAAGCCAACATATCTGTGATAAGAGGAGGAGCATGTTGTAGTGAGACAGTAGATTTGTGTGAGGGAAGTAGAGAGAGAGAGAGTGTGCATGTGTGACAGAGTAGTGTGTGTGTTTGTGTCCATGTCTCTGTGTGTGATGTGCAGATACATGTGTGCACATGAGTGTGTGTAAGAGAGTCTATGTGTAATTTGTAAACAAAACAGTTTAACCCAACCTGTCTGTATGTGTGTGTTTGAGAGAGAGAGAGAGAGGAGTGTGTGTGTGTGTGTGTGTGTGTGTGTGTGTAAGAGAGAGAGAGAGAGAGAGAGAGAGAGAGAGAGAGAGAGAGAGAGAGAGAGAGAGAGAGAGAGAGACCCAGCATCTATCAGTGTGTGTGTATGGAAGGGGAGCCTGAGTGGACGTCTTCTTTACTGCAATGGAAAAAAAGGTAAAAAGGAATTAGAAATTTATAAGCAAGACTAATAACTTTCTCATGAAAAAGTCCACTAATTGGCTCTCCAGTGCAAAGAAACATACTATTTGAATGAATGAAACGTATAAAAAAAACACATTAATATTAATATGAATAAGAATATGATAAATGTAATGTAATAAATGAATGTACACAAATAAATTGTTGGAGGATATTAAGGCAAAGGGAATACTTCAAAGTACACTTCATAAAGGTGCCTACATCATCTTGGTCCAGGCTTTGGCCAGAGTCTAAGACTTCTTCAGCATCCTGAAGAGACCCAAACAACAACGTATTGGTTATTTGATCATCTGGATGTTTACACCTACAATATACTGCTTCAATGTTGCTTCTCACAGATTTGTAAGGTGGTAAAAAATGTTCTTACATGAAACCCACCTTGCTGCTCAACGACCTGCTCTCCTAGACTCTCCTTTAAAAAGTAGGGAGTAAATGTTGTTCCAGTGTATCAGTAGGAATCCTAAAGTCCAGATGAACAGGTCAACCCAATACAGTGACACATGTTTAGCTCAAAGTATGGTCCATGTACAGTACCTTGGCGTGTATATATAAAGCTGATTGATTAAGCTCTCTGCTGGCTTTCAGCACAGATGGTGACAGTGGAGAAACGTGAAGTCTTCTGATATTTCTGTGACAATCTAGCCTTGCCAAGTCAAAATCAGTGCTGCCCACTCTCGGAAACGTATTCCTGAGGACAGCATGGAACTCCTCCGCAGATAAGGATACTGGCACCTTTACTTTTCTCAAAGCTTCTGCTACGATGCGAATTGCAAGAAAATCACTACAAACAAGTTATTTGTGCAACAATGGTCTGTGCTACATTCTCTTACAGGAACATATAATGTAGCCTATGGATAATTAAACATATTTAACCTACCTTTTTGTGGGTGGAATGATTCCATATCAGGATGGAGGAGACCAACTCTCAAAGTGGCAAATCTTCAACCTCTCAACAACCCGAAAAATTCCCTTTGATCCTACAGCCTACTAGTCCGACGTCCCACTGGTGGCGAAATTATGAATCCCGCTATGGCCACGTCTAGACCCGCCCTATGAAGCAACTTGATTGGTTGGGGTTAGGCATTGACCTCGAGTGGTTAAGGTTCGGATAGCCGATTGGTCAGGGCATAGGACCTGAACCAATGGGGTTATGTTACCTTTCGTAAGCATGGACGCCTGGCCTAGTGATCATTTCAGGGGATTTATATGATGCAAGATGGAAACGTGTTAGAATATACAGTAAATCTCTTATTTCATATAGAATTTTATGGCTACAATACCTCAGAAAGCTCACATAATTGATGCTACATACCAACGTGTCCCTTTACCAATAAAATGTTTCACGGGACACCAACAAAACTAATGTTTCTGTCTGAGGAACAAACTCTTGCGAGATCTGGCAACAGATAAGCTAACATCGTCAACTAACGTTCGCAAATGCCCCATAAATTATACAAATTGAACTTTTCATCTGTCCACACAACACTCACTCTTAGACTCTTAGAGTTGGGCCCACCACCGAGGGTCCAGGGCGGGATGTACTGCCAAACTGTAATTTCACTGCCATCAATAAATCTTTAAAACTGAGTTGCTGAAATTTGAGTGAGTGCGGTTCTCCATTTTCTAAAACACTTAATGGCTGAAATGTTCTATCCAACGTGTCATTTCCAAGCATGGCATTTTTGCTAAGTTAGCTTGCTAAATATGCTAATGTTAGCCAACACTACAGCATGCACACTTCCAACACGGAATGTGTTAACATTTTAAGACTTGAACCTGTCTCACCAATGGAATGTACGTACAACACTACTTAAACATGACTTACTTAAATTATTCCGTCGGTGGCTTATTATAGTTAATTTAAGGAGACTCAATTAACATCACGCAAACTTTAACATTGTTGTGAACCTCACTGTGCATTGGGGTCCTTAACATGTATATTCTGTTCAGCTAATTAGAAGTACTTACCTTTCTGCAAGCCTCTCGGAAGAACTCGGCTGCTCCTGTCTGTTCTGAATTCGTTCAATTACACCATTGAATCTGTTTCTCGTAGCACTAATGTAATCTCCACTTGTCATACTGCCCCACCCGCCGCCACTAGATCGGGCTGAAGCGTGTAGCCACGGTCAGGTCTCAAGGAGGCTGCAAATGAGTGGCGGAGGGGACGCAGCGTTGTGATTGGCAGCAGCTTAACAAGCAATTAAGCAGCCTGGAACTGCCTTGTACCTGTTGCACTTCAGTCAAGCCGTTTTTTTGTCATAGGCTGTGTTGGAAACCATTCCCTCACTCACTACTCCCTATATAAGGTTTATTAAATAAGTGAACTATATAGGGAACGACCAAAAAAACTTCAGTAGATGCACTATTATGTGTTATTTGTGTGCATCATGGAAACAAACCGAAACAAAATGACTTCTAATACGTCCCTGAAACAAACCAACACTCATCAGAATAGAAAAAGGTTGTATATATGTTGCATCTACTGTTTAGAAACGAAAGGCCGCTCGATTTTTCCTTTTCAGTTTTTTGCGGGTGCTTCTTCTCCTCTGGGAAATTGCAATGTGGTATACGGGGGTGAAATGTAGGGTACATTGTATGTACACTCAAATTAGCTGTGCATTGTGGGTATTTCATAGTGGATTATATAGTGAATGAAATTTACCACAGAGAATTGGAACACCACTACAAAACGGCGAACACACTATATAGTGTGCACTATTTCCGTGAAAGGGAACGGTTTCAACACAGCTCTTGTGTCTGAGTTCATGTAATTGTTGTTTGGGGTTGTTTGGCTCGAGGTCGTGGTGCAAAGGACCCTAGGGTGGAGTTACTCCACCCTTAACAAATAGATTTCGTCAAGGCAAGACAAATAAACCCTTATTGGTTTCCTTTCAATTGGTTTAATGTTTTTTTTTCACAAACTCAGTTTTCTCTCTTGCAGAACTCAAATACAGAAAACCCAAACTGTGTGGCCATCGAGGGAGTACTAGAGGCTTACTTCCAGAGCCTGCGAACTGTTCAGCTGTATGGCCCGACTAACTTCGCTCCTGTTATCAACCAGGTGGCTCGGTGAGAAACACACACACACACACACACACACACACACACACAAGCACACACACACACACATGCACTCAAATACACTCACAAACACATACTTTGATACACACTCATACATAATTTCTCTCATACATAAAATCTGCACATTTCCATGAGCTCTGTCACTTATCCTGTAGCATCATGGGAAGCCAGCTGTTTTATGTATGCATGTTATGAATACTAACAGAAAGTATGTGAGGTGACTTGATGGCAGTGATAAGCTACTCACAAAAATTGTCAATTGTCCCTGTGTTTGTCGATAAAATAACAGTTTACATGTTATGTGTTTCCAGACACACATTTCCAGACACACACACACACACACACACACACACACACACACACACATATAAAGACTCACTTCCATACCTTGTCAGAGGACTATTTACTTTCAAGCAAGGTTCCCAGAAATACAAAGCTCATAATAACTGGTTTAGAGGGTCCATGACTTTAAAGTGTTACATTTGGTGTGGTGGTCATAGAAAAGGATGCTTCTTCATAATTTCAGATCTCTCATTCTCAGATTTCAGACTTGTTGTTTGTTGTGTATACAGTGGCAACAGAAAGGGCTAGTAGCCAAGGCAATGCAGATGTGCCCATATGTATACAGAATACATACACACATAATAGCATTTCATCAGATTTGTTGTGCAGTGCAGGATGAAGCTTGACGTGTTATAGGTGTTATTTGTTTCCTCATGGTCACATGATTGGTACCTTGTGCAACTTGACTGTGGAGCAGAAGTTAGGAAGCATCTCAAACGTGTATGCAAAATGGCTTGATTAGTTATGTATCGGTAAATACTGCATTCATCATTTATAAAGCATTGTTCCTACATTATTACACATAATTATGTCATTCATAAACACACATATACATGTGTTATTCTTTTATTAATAAGCTCATTTATAATGTACTTTCATACCTACAAAAATAAGTATCACATCAATTACGAACCAGTTATTAACAAGTTATTAATGGTTCACAAGATCATTTAAAAAAGACATAACGAGTAACTACCTGAATTAATTATGGATTTCAACATTAATAAGTGTTTATAAACATATATTATCACACTTACTGGCCTTAAAAACTCATCGGCGACTCTCCCCCCTCCCATCTTCTCCCTCTGGTCATTTGTTTTCTAAGAAGCTGGCGAACACACGGAGCCATGTCCACTGAGGTTTTCAGCTAGTAAGCTAGCTAGTTAGCCCGTAACAGACAGCGATCATAATAAAAACCTTTACAGACAGTAGCAAACATCATGAGGTCTGTTAAGCTCTGGTTCTGACTCAGAAAACTGGAAGCAGGCACACAAACACAGTTAGGCAGTTTTGAGTGTTTATTGGAAGTCACGTAGATAATAGCTGTTTGGGAGTGGAGCGATGAGGTGAGCAGGACAGCGAGGGTGAGGCTAGGCAAGATGGCTGGCTGAGAGTGGAGCGACGAGATGAACAAAACAGCAAAGATGCAGATGGTGACTGGCAGCTGTAGTTCCAGAGAGCAGGGTCTGAATGAGACAGAGATGTGTTAGCCAATGACACAAATGGGCTAGACGAACTAGTAACCGAGGAACCATAGAACAGAATAAACTGGAGCACAGAGTTTGAGCCACGTTACCACGAGAATGGTTGCAACGAACTGGCGCCGAAGAGGTGAACGGCCCGGGTAGATAACTGGTGGGTGATTACTGGGATGGTTTGCAGGTGGCTGGAGCAGAGCAGAGGGATGGCCACGCCCACAGACCAAAATCCTCAACATAATGGAGTGAGTGAAACACCCAGCAGAGGGAGACAACACACAAAACACACAAGGGAAAAAAGAGAACAGACAAGGACAGGCATGGAACCACAACAAGGTCACAATAACAAGAAATACAAAGATTAAATGGTTTATCCCAAAGATACTTACAAGTGCAACAGCAAGAATGCCAGGTCAGCATCGGATTAGCAGGCTTCTGTTTGTGTAGGTCGGATGTTTACTCGTGTCTGACTCCTAACTCGGTCAGTCTGCCGTTTCCTCTTTCTCTGTTCCTCCAACAATGCTTTCCAGCCAAGGAAAGGGTTAACAGAAACATAGTGTTGGCCAATCGGTATGGAGCTAGAAGAGTCTCAATAAAGATAAATGCACACACTACATTTACAAATGCACACAAGATTCAGAAATGCACAGGACAAGATTCAGAAATGTATTTCTGATGTACACACAAATATACCCTGATTTACAAACTTCTTGCGGTCTGTGAACTTCCTGCATTTCTGTGTGAATTTTGAGACTCCTCTGACATGATGCGATTCACGAATGCATTTTTTTAAACAGGGAATGATCTGCAACCAATCAGATATCTCCCTTGTTTTAGCCAATCACAAGAACACACCCCATGTGGGGGATTGTTTACTTATAAGCCAATCACATGAACGCATTCGCCGAAGTCACGCCCTTCTACTTCCGGCTAATGGGACATATCTTTTGAAAAAATATGAACGAGAGATAATAATTATTTTTTGATCCCATTTGAATTGAACCATGGATTACAAATATGATGTTCGTCAATTTAAAAGATATTTTTTCAACCGAAGTTTCAGTTTATTGTTAAACTGTTGAAGTATAAGACCGTAAAAATACGTAATTACAAAGACTAAACACTTCATGGATGACGTCTCGCTGAAGCTACGATGTCTCTGTAGGTCTCAAATCACGCACTTTCCTTAGTGCACTCAGGGAAGTGCACTTCGTACACTACGTACTTACTTGCATAGTGCAAACAAATAATATCTAATATAGACGGGCTTTGGTGCAAATTTGACAGGGAAGTGTTGTCTCAAATCGCACACTGCCTTATGTACTTACCGGAAGTGACGATCACATCTCAGTCCTTCTGTGAAATTGTGAATTGTACCCAGCGCAGAGCACTCGCGAAAAATACATTTCTGCTTTGTTCATCAACACTGATGTGATTGTTTTTATTGTTGCTTGTAGTTGCCCTCTGTTTTACGCAACCGTTAACGTACCGGTATGATGATATTCCTACTTTTGCTCTTAATTCATTGTAAAAAACAAAAATAACCAAAAAATGGCCATTTTGGGTTATTTTAGCAAAATGGTGTCCAACTGACATATTACGTTAACATAGAACAAAGCAACCAGGGCAGGACTAAACAGTGCAGAGAAAAAGAATCGCTGGTGCAGCACAGTCAAGGACTCTGATGATGTAACTTTACATCGAAACGTTAGTCATTGTTATGCAACTTAAAAAATAAAAAAATATGAAATAAGATAATAAGATTCTTTTTCTCTAGTCATATTATATGTTTATATAAGGGTGTTTATTGCAATAGCTATTAATTACAGTGACAATACAAGAGTGAAAGCAGAGGAAACCCAATAGTATGCTTGCTACAGTCATGCAATGCTAAAGATAACATACCATTAAATACATTCAATAACATTTTATTTTAAAAGATGGTGCCATTGCTGGGCCTGTACTTTGATGGGGAAAGTGATATGAGGGGGGACTTCAGACCCTCCAGGGGATTCTGTAACGGTACATGCTCTGCACGACGTGTGACCACGGCTGGGGACCCGTCATCATCGAGGCCCTTGTCTTCCTCTTTTGACTAGCCAGCGGTACCTCTTATCGTGGTTTAGCCAGAGCCTTTGCTCTGCCCTGGGTCACTGTGCACCGTGCTGTCCACAAGACCAGCAGGGAAATCCTCTCTCTCCTCACCCAGGTCGTTCGCCTTCCAGCAGAGGAGGACTTCCCTCAAGTTGGCAGCGTTGACGGCTGCCACGTCCGTGTCCCTAACGATTATATAAGTCAGATCAGGACAGAAACAGCGCTGTTAATACGTTATAACATAGCATACATTAACGTACTGTAACATTACTGCTAACGCTCGCAACTCAATGTATATTTACAAGATCACACATCTAACGCTAAAATCGTCTACAATAAACAACAGTATACCACAACACATGTAACGTTAGCTAGGTTATCACTTATTAGCCAGTGGTTAAACCAAAGAGTACCGGTAACTTCTATACTCGTTGTTAGCTAGCTAAGGTTAGCTAAAGCTAGCTTGATAGCATGTCAAATTACGGTACAAATAAACATTATAAATCGCAGTACAAAAATCATCACCGAATGCAAAATTAACCAAATATACATAAACAGGTAGCTTATATGTTATACAAGTATAGCAAAAAGACTTGTATTCAACTTACATGTGTAATACTCCGTGTTAGCTCAATTCAATTCAATTTTATTGATAGTATCAAATCATAACAGGAGTTATCTCAAGACACTTTACAGATAGAGTAGGTCTAGACCACACTATAATTTACAAAGGCCCAACAATTCCAATAGGGGGGGGGGGGGGGGTTTAACACTTTTGCAAGGCACTGTATCCGTGTCACATTCTCATTTGAGGGAATGGTCTGAGCCTAGACTCGCCCCTGCTAGTAGTACTATGTTAGCGTAGTGGTGAAACAAGGAAGGAGAGAGAAGGAAAGGGATATGTTTGTTGAGCAGAACTTGCTGTAAAGTTACCAATAACAAAGCCTGCCCAATTAGAGCGAAGATATGAATGTGACAGTTCCCCACTGCACTGTAGAGGCCCTCTGCTTTGGTCAGAACAACCCTGGAGCTGAACGTTCTCTAAACTGTGGATCTGCCAGTAGACTTCAGGGTGAGTCCCCATCATCATTCTCAACACTGTGTCTGCTGTGGAATTCTTCAGGTTTCTGGGATCCCGACATGTAGATCCCAACATCGACACCATCAGGAAAAATGGCATAGACTTTGTAAGAGAAGCCAAAACATCCACTACTGTGTATGAAGGCTGCTGAAAATCAGAGGTTTTGGCACCCGTGATTTTCCTTTAGCGCTGGCTAAAGTCTCTTTGAGGGGGCGCCAAAACTCTATTCAGGAAAAACCCTGCACTGGTGATCTAGTGAGGATTATCCCTCCAGACTTCAGTGGACTCTCCATCCAAACTCCAGACTGGACCTTTGTCTGCCACGACTATACTGGACTCTTTCAGTACATGTACTTTGCAAGGCACTTTGCAAGGCGAGGGACATTCGGTGCAACACCGGCATTATCTGGGGGGTAAAGAAAACATGAGGGACGGTTGTTGAGACAGACAGGAAGACAGACAGAGAGGAATCCAGCAGAGACAGTTTGCCATTTTGCCTGCTCTCAGCCTTAGGCCACACTGAGTGTCAGACAGCAGGGCTTCCTTCTCCCTGCAGGGATCCCAACACACACACACACACACACACTATAGTCTACATCAGCTTAACATTTCAACATGGTGGAAACCATCTCAGTCTCTGATGGTCGTACTGCGGAGGACGTTCATCCCATCCAGTGTTTTCTGTGTGAATCAGCTCAATGATTTAAACAAGGAGAACTTTCCTTTTACAGTGTTTCCTCATTAGTTTCCACACTGGTCAGTGCCGCTGCTAGCCATTTTGGTGCCCTAAGCATAATTCCTTTATGATGCCCCCCCCCCCCCCCCCCCCCACACACACACACACACACACACCCCACACACACACACACACACCCCACACACACCCCCACCCCGAGAAAAAAACGTTTGTTTTTGCCAGTTTAACTTTTTAGTACCAAACATATAACTCAATACCAATAACACAATGTACCACCTAAGAACAATACAACGAAAAAGTAAAATCAACTTTGTAAACACAGTACACAGAAAAGCTAAAACATATATAAACACAAGTATGTGCAAAATCTTCATAGAAATGAAATAATCATCCATAAATACAAACTTAAAAGCAGAAGTATACAAGTAAGCAATCTTCAATAAAGCAAAGATTTAGAAGCAGAAAAGTCACACAATTTGACTTTACTTTGTAAACACACTATGTAGAACAGCTAAAACACACACATTCAAGTATTGAGAAGTGCATAATATTATCAAAATAAACCAAAGATTTTTGCTGTGCATCTGTCCCTAAACTGCTGGTTGAGGGTGGTTGATCAGGGCTTGGTACTGTTGTGGAGTCTACAGACCTGCTGGCCAGCTGGGGTTGATGTATACAGACCTGCTGGGGTTGATGTGTACAGACCTGCTGGGGTTGATGTGTACAGACCTGCTGGGGTTGATGTGTACAGACCTGCTGGGGTTGATGTGTACAGACCTGCTGGGGTTGATGTGGACAGACCTGCTGGGGTTGATGTGTACAGACCTGCTGGGGTTGATGTGTACAGACCTGCTGGGGTTGATGTGGACAGACCTGCTGGGGTTGATGTGTACAGACCTGCTGGGGTTGATGTGGACAGACCTGCTGGGGTTGATGTGTACAGACCTGCTGGGGTTGATGTGTACAGACCTGCTGGGGTTGATGTGTACAGACCTGCTGGGGTTGATGTGTACAGACCTGCTGGGGTTGATGTGTACAGACCTGCTGGGGTTGATGTGGACAGACCTGCTGGGGTTGATGTGTACAGACCTGCTGGGGTTGATGTGTACAGACCTGCTGGGGTTGATGTGTACAGACCTGCTGGGGTTGATGTGTACAGACCTGCTGGGGTTGATGTGTACAGACCTGCTGGGGTTGATGTGTACAGACCTGCTGGGGTTGATGTGTACAGACCTGCTGGGGTTGATGTGTACAGACCTGCTGGGGTTGATGTGGACAGACCTGCTGGGGTTGATGTGTACAGACCTGCTGGGGTTGATGTGTACAGACCTGCTGGGGTTGATGTGGACAGACCTGCTGGGGTTGATGTGGACAGACCTGCTGGCCGGCTGGGGTTGATGTGTACCAACAGTCACCTGAACTAAACAGTTCACATCACCTGCAAAACTCATTCACAACAACACAACTCTTATCACACGTCTCAAACAGGCTCAGTGCAGAGAAACACTCAGAACAATCCTCACTGAGATAACTCACTCTGTCACTCAGAACATACATCATCACATGGGATGTCCTCTCTGGGGAAGAACCCCATCCCTGGCAGTGCTCTGGACTCGTGCCCCCTGCCCCCGGCACTCAGAGCTTCCAATAGCCACATTTGGTCATGTGGGTGGTGCTCATACTCTTTCCACCTCCAGGCAGAGAAAAACTCCTCTCTTGGGTTGAGGATGGGGGATGTGAGGCATAAATCTGTGATGTGCTGCAAACCCCTCTGTGACACCTGCTGGGGAAAAGCAACATTATCACAGACTATCACAAAAACCTGGTCTATACCACATGGTCTCTAGGTGTGTCTTCTCCTAGGTCTTCCTCCTCCCTGCCACTCTTCTCCCTCCACCCAACTGTCTTCATCGGTCCATTTCCAAAAAAAGTATTTCTGAGCTTTCCCTATAGATATACAGTACCAGTCAAAAGTTTAAAGGAATATTTCACCGTTGGAAAGATGAATATATCTTTAAATTGGGTCATTTATGTAGCAGAAATGTGATTTTTTTTTTAAATTGGTGCCTTCTAGGTCGAGAAAAGCCAGAAAATGTGTTTTTGGCTCATGACAGACAGTGAGGCATTCGACTCAACTCAATGTGTTTTATTGTTATTTCAACCATATACACGAAACAACGTTTCATCGTGGCTCAAGTGGTGTTACACATTTAAAATTATATAAAAACTACATTATATAAAAACGACATACGAAACAGGCTACCTTTAGTGCACACACACATTATAGGCTCCGTAAAGTTCAGCTAAGCATACCAGCATTAGGCTTGGTGGGCTGTAAACACCGAGTATAAACACAGCCGTGAATTAGCGTGGAATGTCGAATGGTCGCCATCTAACAGTCACAAACTCCAGCGGTTAGCAGTTAGTTGGATACAAATCACCCCATTTCTGCACCAGTCCGTGTTAACACAGCCCACCTTCATACAGAGCATCTCTAGCTCGGATCATCGGAGGGCTAGCAGTCCTGGTAGCTGGACAGTCCGGAACACTGTTGTTCAGCCATGTTTCCACAAAACAATAAACACAGTCTCTGAACTCGTGTTGGGAGTTTCGTTGAAGTTGGATGTAGTCCAGTTTGTTGTCGGACACTTGCAAGCAGGATTGATGGGACAGGTGGACAGCTAGTGTTTCCACCTAGCTAGCTCATACTCCTGCCCTCGTTCTGCGTTTCACCGCTGAGGAGGTCCCCTACCCGGCTCGGGGCATCGAGCGAGACCGCTGGTCTCCGTGCTGGTCTCCGTGCTGGTCTCCGTGCTGGTCTCCGTGCAGGCGAAGCTCTCGTAGTGGGCCGATTATTCCGTCTGTAATAACGTTTCCTGCATATTCTCCGATATGTATCGATGTATATATGGAACACGTGTGCGGTAGTTTGAATGCACATAATTGTTGTAAAAGTTTTCTGCTGAAAAGACGGAGCCTGTTTAGCAAAGATTCAAGATGGCTGACAGTGGTTTTTCTTTGGCTCGCTTCAGGTAAAGACGACAGTCCGCAGGTCTAGCTGGCTGTAGTCCATAGACTCTGATGACACTAAATGACAATTTTTGCGTCAGCAGAGGCTTTTTTCCAGACCCCCAATGCAGAGATCTCCTGTCTCAGGGGGACATGAGGGAGGGACGCACGGTCATTCAGAAATACTACCGGGTTTCTACTGATACAAAGCTGGATGCTAAAGTATCCCTTTAAGGTGAATGAGAAGGCATGTCTTGACTAGTACTGTATATGTTCACTAACCAGTCTAAAACGAGACACCTGCTCAGGCTTTCAGCTGAAATTGCAATCAGCAGTGTTTGATAGGCCATATTATTATTTATTTAAAATAAAAAATGGAAATGTTCCCATTCTTGAACCTATTACTTTTCATAAAGAACTCGTAGTACAAAGTGCTCGCTGACATTGTGTCTGTGGTAAAATCTGAAAATGATTGATACCTGGGGGCTGTTGCACAAAAGTAGAATGAAGAAATCCAGGATAAGTGAAAAGGCGCAGCTTGACTAAGTGTGATCCTCTCATTAATCGGTCGCACGTTTGCCGAGCCAGGATGAGAAGGTGAAGCTAAGTCAATCCAGGTGTAGAGAGCTGGGATAAGTGCACGTCCACGGCTTTCTTAAATAGACCTCGGTATCGATCACAGATTTACTGATGCTGAAATGGAAAAGACATATGTTTCACCCGCTGAGCAGCAACTTCTAATGGAAAATAACGAGGAGGTACGCATATAATATAGGCTATGCAAAAAGGGAAATACGGCTGTTGTTATCAAACGGAGAGAAAAAGCCCAACAGACAATAGCGGACCGACTGAATGCGTAAGGATTTAAAAAGATCTACTTACTAGTCACTCCATATTTTTACAAAGTTGTACACTGTTATAATTGCTTTAATATGCTTGTTTTATGTGCTGGTTTTATTGCTGTATCTGTTTTTATGTGCTAAATGTGCTGGTTTTACTGGAAAGTGTCTTTGAGTAGCCTGTAAAGCACTATACAGTATAAATAAGATGTATTATTATTTATCATTATTATTTAGCCTTCTTTGCCTTAAAAGTGAGCAGAGGGAATTAATGTTCCTCTGGGAATTTACCCTAAGGACTAGTCTTAATTTCAAACCCTTATTCATAATGCGAGAATATGTTTTACAACCATATGCACACATCTCTATAAGCCCATGTCTAATTCTAAATGTCTTTCATACAGAACAAATATGACTGGACAAAAACTAGAAAAAGAAGTAAGTGACTTCAATACACACGGTCAGCATATCTGTAAAACAATGCAGCCTATTATTCATGTTTTTATTCTCACTCCCAAGCTCGAAGATGACAAGAGACAGCGGACGTTTGGTCAGGTGCCATTGTCGTTGTTACTGACGCTAAAAGTCTCCATATAGGCCGTTTTACAGTAGCCGCAGCCAAGCTGGCGCATCCAAATGTGACATCATGGGATTGCCGTGAGTATTTAAACCGGCATGTGGTGGTTGCGACACTAGTTGCAGTCTTAGTCCGCTGCATGGTGTGGGAGGATCCCGCTGCCCAGGATTAATCTTAACCTGGCTGTTAGCCTGCTCTGGAGCAGGCTAGCTGCAAAGAATAAATCGCTATGGTTACTTGGCTGGGTTTAATTCAACCTGTTTTTGTGCAACCACATCAAAGCTAAATTCATCCAGGATAACTTGAATATCCTGGCTTAATCCCTTATCCTGGTTTTGTGCAACAGCCCCCTGATGATGGAGGTATATTTACAGCCAGGTGTATACCAGGCAACCAATGCAGATCTGCCAACCTTGAAGAAATGTTATGAGTACAATGTGCAAAACCAGCCGTTATCAATATCAATCAGTTATCAGTTTGCTAAAAACAAACAACAAAAAAGAATCACATTTGCCATGCATAGTGTTTAAACATTTGCATTATTTAACTTGTTAAAGGTTGCAGATTTGGCTTTTTTAAGTAGTGCGTCAGTGAAAGTCTCTTTGTAACAAGTGCTGCCTTTGGAGGCAATCATGACTTTTCTTGTCACCAGAGAACTAAGCATCTCTGTGCTCAGGCTAGCACGACATTGTGTTTTGTTTTTAGTGACCAAGCTGAAAATCCTTCACAGTCTACATTGCTGTGAAAAGTCACACACACCCCAAGCATAACTGTGGAAAGGTTTGCAAGAAGTTTCTTCCCTCCTGATTCCATCACACCTAATTCTCTCCAAGCTTCATCAGCCCGTTTGGTAAGAATACCATCATTCAAGGTGGTGGACTGAAAGAGCCGAAACTCCTCCTCCACTTCATCCACTGTAACACCATTTCCCAACAAGCAGGGGAACCTGTCTATGAAGTATGTCAGTGAGGAGAATTTGGCTGTTTGGCATCTGCTTGTCAGCTATGGCAGCATGACGCAGCAATTCGTCCCCATAGGAGAATTTAGAGAGCATGTACTCAACAGCTGCTGTGAAATATTTCCTTACATCGCTAAAGAAAGCTCCAAGAGGTAAGTTAGCTTGACTTTTGATTAGGGCTGTCAATCGATTAAAAAATTGAATCCAGTTAATTACAGACTCTGTGATTAATTAATCTAAATTAATCGCATACATAATTTTTGCTATGAAACTATTTTAAATATGTCAATTCAAATGAATCAATGAATAATACAGTTAAATACTCTCTTTTTATTATTATTGTCAATGTTCAAATAATGACTATATATATATATATATATATATATATATAATATGCTGAAGAAATAAATTCAAAAGGGTATTTTACAATAACTCTGAATGCACCGCGAGACTGTAGATTACCAGTTTCATTGAATGCACCGTCTCTGTCTGTGTTTTTCCGTCAACGGCAGAAACACAGTCAAACTTTAGCTATACCGTTTAGCGTTAGCTGTCAGCATTTTAACCGTTTAATCCAGCTACTAGCTAGCGGAAGGTTAACGTTACCTACTGTTGAGTGTAGTGTTAACCACAGACAGTTAAAGAAACTTCTGTTGACAGGGGCGGATTGGCCATCTGGCAATTCTGGCAAATGCCAGAGGGGCCGGACCATTTTTTTTAATGTGGGCCGGTCAGATTGGGTTGACTGACCCAATCAGAGGTTACTCAAATTGGGACGTTCAGTCAAAATCAAGCACGTCACCTGTTGTCAGGGTTCAGGCTGTACCGGCCCTCCCGGTGATCATGCTGCTCTGGGGGACCGGCTGCGCAGCGAGAAGCCGCTGCTGACTGCTGTCTGTCCGCGCGGCCGTCTGACGGCATCAGTATTACATTGACTCAGTTCATTACCGGTTAAAAACGTCTCGTTGTCGCGTTAAATAGTAGTCCAGTTCAGTGGCGGTTTCTCTAGGAGGCCAAAGGAAGCCTGGCCTCCCCATAAAAATATAAAACATAAAATTATTTTTATTTTTAAATAAAATTTAAAAAAATATTTGTTACAATAAATGTTATAATTTAAAATATATTTTAATATTTTAAATTATGTTTTATATTTGTAACCGTATGAATTATACATGTAAGGTTGTGTCTTTTACTGATTTTGCAATTTCCCTTATCAAAACATCCCATTATCATTTTCTTCTGCTGGTAGAGCGAAGCAGCGCGCGTGGTGCAGTCCTGTCTGTGCTCCGTCTCGTGGTCAGTAAAATGATACGGATGCTGTTACTGCACGATCTGAGTCTCAACACGATCTGAGTCGCGTCGAGTTGCGCATGCTCAGATTTAAACAATTTACGCCATAACGACAATAACGGAAGATGGGAACAGCAATAATAGAAGATATAGAAGATGGAAATCATTTCAAAAACGTTTTAGTTATCAAATGCTATCTATGATTGTCTGATTGCTAACGTTAGCTCATAACACCGTTCCAATAACAGCCGTTGTTGTGTTTGATTGCTAACTTGTAGCCAGCAGTGAACCAACTTGGTCATGTAGCTCCATTTTTACTGACTTTTTTAATTTTTTATTAACTGACGTGAGGGATCATGCCGTGAACATGTGATGCTTTACGCTAAATAATAAATTACTGCCATTTCCATCTTCCATATCTTCTATTATTGCTGTTCCCATCTTCCGTTATTGTCGTTATGCCGTAAATTGTTTAAATCTGAGCATGCGCAACTCGACGCGACTCAGATCGTGTTGAGACTCACATCGCGCAGTGACAACGCTCAAAGGAGGCCAGCTTTTCCTGGCTTCCCTTAGAGAAAAAAATAATATTTTTAGCCAATCAGATTGAGGCTAGGTTTGACCGAGCTCGACATTGAATGGTCAATTCATCGTAAATAAAAAAAACAGGGAAGCCAGGTTGAACCTGGCATCTCACCAATCACGTGCCTCAGACAGATGCGTAGCTATGGTAACAGGTACGCTACTACGCGGCTGTGCCGGCCGGCATCAGCTGAGCTAACAATCAGTTAGCAACAAGTTTACACAATGGATGGCGATCTTGAGTTTCTTGTAAAATATGACTTCACTAAACTTGCTTTTGAGCTACAACTCAAAGTTAAACAAACCGGTAGGCATACACCGAAGCTGGATCTAAATCAGGGGAGAGCAAAGGGAAAAGATCGATCTTTTTGTCATGGGAATTATGCCAAAACTGAATGGCTAACGGGAAGCGCTAAATTAAACCGGCTTTTCTGTTGGCCTTGCCTCTTGTTTGACCGGTCGAGCTGCAACAGCTCTTTAAACAACCCATGGAGCCAAGCCGGATTTGGTGATCTTGCAAACCTCTCACGGGACATAGAGAGGCATTCAAAATCACGGAGTCCCATAACATCTGAACTCAAACTCTCAAAACTCAAACTTTTTGGACGAGTGAGGATAAATGAAGCACTGGATCAAGCGGCTGTAATAAGTGTATCGAGGCATAATCAACAGGTGGATAAGAATCGTGCCATTCTGAAGAGACTGATTATTGCTGTACTGTATCTCGGACGCCAACAGCAGGCATTCCGTGGCCACAACGAGTCAGCTAGCAGCTCCGGGAACAAGGGGAACTTTGTGGAGCTAGTGCAAGCTGTCGCAGAGTTTGACACAACGCTAGCAGAGCACCTAGCATCAGCTACAACATTTACGGGTATGTCAAAGACAATTCAGAATGACATAATAGAAAGCACTGCTCATGTTATTCAGGAAGAAATAAATAAAGAAATAAACACAGCGCCATTCATAGCTGTGGAAGTGGATGACACCACAAACATATCATGCAAATGCCAATTGACTGTCATAATCCGCTACGTAAATGAAAAGGGCATGATATGTGAGCGGTTTCTTGGTTTCTTTGACGTTAGCCTTGAACGAGATGCTGAAGCCATAACTGCTGTTGTGATGCGGGCAATTGCCAACTACAATCCTGAAACAAAGCTCATTTGTCAGACATACGATGGAGCAAGCTGCATGAGTGGGCAAAGAGGTGGTTTACAGGCACTCGTCAAGGTGAAATGTCTACATGCTCTGTTCATTCACTGCTATGCACACAAACTGAATTTAGTTTTGGCTCAGGGGACAAGCAACATTCAGGAATCAAAGCTCTTTTTTTGCCTCTCTTGACTGCTTCCACAACTTCTTCAGCCGTTCATGTAAAGAGATAGCACTACTCGCTGAGGTTGACAATAGTATCCGAGTACCTGGTGGGAGTACCACTCGGTGGAACTTTAAAAGCCGGGCCGTGCATGCTGTACACGAGGGACGTACATCATTGCTGACTGCTTTTGACCGGATCATGTCTGAGCCTGGATGGGATAAGGATGCAACTGCACAGAGCTCTGCCCTGAAACAGAAATTTAATGACTTTGATTTCATTTTCATGCTTGAGGTTTTTCAAACCATTTTTGGCCACACTGAACTACTGTTCCAGGTACTCCAGAGCAAAGCCTTAGACATCAGAAAATGTGATGAAAGAGTCAACAGCACTCTTAATGCACTGAAAGCTACCCGAAGTAGCGAAACATTCAGCCGGCTGTATGAGAACACGGTGGAGACTGTTGGAGCACCAAACCAGCGACGCAAACGCAGCCGTCGGGCCTGGGAGGACTTTGAGCTAGGAGTTGGCACGGATGGCGACCAAGAGGACACGGGCTCCGCGGTTTACTACCGACGCCTCTTCTTCCAACTGCTTGATGGCATTGTACAGCACATGACACAACGATTCCGAGTTTTTTTCATGTCCTGGATAATGCATTGTTCAAGACATACTCCCAGCCTGCAGGATTCCCGAGCCGTGAGATCACTCAGCTGGTTGAGACCTACCCACTGTTTGATGAACAGAGACTGAGAAATGAACTGCAGGTCATCTATGCAGATGCCCTCTTTCACAAGCCACCAGCTGATCTGCTGGATATGCTCGTAACAGATGAGCTGACCACTGCCTTATCTGAGGTTTGCAAACTACTGAAGCTGATGCTCACCATACCCGTTACCCGCACATCAGCAGAAAGGTCTTTTTCCTGCCTGAAAAGGATTAAAACCTACCTAAGAAACAGCTGTGGACAAGAGAGACTGGGCCACTTGGCGAAGATCTCAATGGAAGCCACTGTAACACAAGACCTGAAGTCCCGTGGAGAGCTATATGACAGAGTCACTGAGCGTTTTGCCACAATGAAGGATAGGAGAATGTCTTTCCTCTACAAGTAGAGGCTGGTTAAAAAATTGGACTCACACAGTGACAGTCCAGTGTCTACAGTCAGCACCGCGGACAGCAACATGGCCCGCCGCGTAAAATAATATGCTCCTCCATCTATTGTTTTATTGCTATTTTAAACGTTTTACAGTATACATTGTTTTATATATTGTCTGTGGAGCATAATCACTTGTTGTCTTAATTGGGCTATTTCACTTTAAGACCGCACATAAATGGCATTCTCTCCGTGTTTATTTTCGGCGATCCGTGTTTATTTCACGGGATTCTTCCGTGGGCCCATCACGGAATTTCTTGCAATGCGTGCCACCACCACGTAATGAGCTGTTACCAGTTCGTGCTCATTTCACGGAATTCTGTGAGATCAGGTTGAATCTGTAGCTTGTGTAGCCTATTAGTGGCGCCTACTGGGCTATTAGTAGTCTGCTGTAATGCTTCAAACAACCAATTTGTTGTTCTTGTTTAATGTTTAGCCTGTATTGATCTGTTGTGTGTGCCTCTTTTAGATCAAACAGAATTTATGTTTCTTGTTGATTGCAGTTTTACTGTTGATGTCCCTCATATAGGCACATACTTGAGTGTTGTTGTAGGCTACAGTATTTGGAGAGCGAAAATAAATCGCACCTCGTGTTTTAGGCTTAAATGCAATTGTTTCCTAAGGTAATATGATATCCATACTAAGCTCACTGGCTTCCTCGGTAAAATTTGCCACGCACCGCCACTGGTCTAGTTCAGTGTTTTGGTCCAGTTGGTTTTAACACCTGATGTGAAGTGTAGGCCTACAGGAGTAGCCATGACAACATGAAAAAAGAAGCGTCGTTCTGCTCCGTCTTTCTTCTGCACCCCATTCACGTAGTGTTTACTTTTACACTATGAAGGTTAAACTCTGCAATCAATCCGCGGTTCACATGTATGCATGACCTGTGGTGGTCCATTACACTGTAGGCTATATTTAATATCACTGATCATTTCTTTTCAATAGAACATAGAAAACATTACACTTCATAACATTTTGTATCCATAACATGATTGTGTTATTGTACAATTTAGCAGTAAAAGCAGTAGCCTCTGGAAGTCAATCCTACATTTTTCAACTCAGGAGCAAAACGTGCTCCTTGGGAAAAAAGTGACCATAAAGCCTGTTCATGCTGTGTGTTGTCTATCCGGCCCATGTCCTGGATGTGAAAGCCCCCTTACTGGACTACTGAATATAATAATGTTCCATTATATTTTGTATTTTGAATTGCTACCTGCCACCAGAATTTTGTGATTTCCTTGCCATAAATAAATATAGACGTTTTTACCATAAATTGGTGGCTAAAAAGGTATCAGAATGCAGGAATTGAAGTCTTTTACCCTCAAAATTTATATATATATATATATATGAATATATGAATTGTAGAGTTAGAGTTTAAACCGATGAAAAGATGGAGGACAAGACAGACAATATGTGCAGTGTCAACAGAGAGAAACACGACAGACGAACAGACAGTGACAACAAAGAACAACATCCTGGAGAGGATGACAGTAAGAATAGACAGTATGTGTAAATTAGTTATAAAGGTGGGCTCTTTAAAAAGTAGTAAGCATTGTTTGCCAGTTACTTACATTAAATATTTATAAATATGTTACATAAGGTACTGCTTATATTATTTCACCATCTGTACCCAAATGTAATTAGTGAATGCACGGTGGGGCTGCGTGGGCCTGGTAATGTGGGCTGGTGTGGCTACAGTTCCAGGGCTGAAGTTTTGTCCCAGTCCGCCCCTGTCTGTTGCCCATTCTCTCGTCTCCCTCCTTCATTTTACAGTCGAATGGCGGCTAGAACGGCTCCGGGTGAAAGGTCAATATGGAATCGATTAATTTGCGTTAATGTTTTTAATGCACTATTTTTTCTCAGATGAATTAATCGAAATGAACGCGTTATTTCGACAGCCCTACTTTTGATAAATGTCTGTGTGTCATGTCCAATTGACAGCTCATCATCAGGCAGCTGGTGTTCAATGGATTTGTACAGAGTGGGTTGGCATCCTCTCTTTACTTCTTCCATCATTCCACAACACACTCAGGTTTGCAGAAGGCCAAAAGCATTTTTTGCAACTGTAGCTCCAGTATCTGCAGCGATATGGGCACACATGGCTCTTCTGATTTGTGGTTTCAAATAAAGGTATAGCTCTCATTAAAAAAGCATACACCCTCTGTGGTTTTGTGACCTCTGCTTTTTCTATCTTCTTTTCCTTTTCTGTTTTCTTTTTGGACAGATCCCTCTGTTGAAAAAACAAATTGGTTTAGGTCAAACCCCCTGGGTGGTTGAGCTGACAGCCGTGTAGTGCTTGGTCCTGCCTGCAGCTGTGTGGGTGCAAACCCTGCCACTAGCCGCTTGAGTGTAGACCCTACCTGCAGGTGTTTTGTTGCTGTGTGGAGCTTGGTCCGGTCTTGGACTTTCTCTGGTGGACTTTGGTCTTCAAAAAGCTGGAGGACAAATTCTTTGACACAGCAAGCTTACCCAAGGTAGGTGTGAGAGTTGAGGCCTCAGGGGCAGCTGAAAAACAAAACAGAAAACAGCAAAAAACAGAGTCAGAGGTTCCCACTGCTGGAGGAGTCAAACACATTTGCCAAGAGCCAGTCATCTGGTCGAGGATCATTTCAAAATCTTCTTAACATCAGTGCATTTGGAGGTCACGCAGCAAAGCTTTCCTCTTGCTACTCTTGTCAAGGTAGTAGTAGATCACAATGAGCATGTCTTCAATGTCAATACATAGACTTCTTGCAGCCTTTTCCGCAGCTATATGCATCAGGTGGCATGCACAGCCAACAATGTAAATGTGGGGATTATGGGACTTAATGAATGCTGCCACACCTTTTCTTAACCCCTGCATAAAAGCTTACACAATTGCCCCATGGTATTTTCCTTTTGTTTAGTTCCTGGTCAATGAGATTGTATATCCCTTCGCCAGTACACTCTCTACACTCAACAAGTTTCAGGAGTAATACAACTATTTTTCCAACCAGTGTTGGCACGGACAACCAAAGGATAAAGCTTGTCATCATCCATGTCTGTGCTACCATTGGTTGCAATGCTGAATGGGGAAGGGCACATAAGGTCACTGATGACCTGTTCATCATTCGAGGAAAGTGTGTTCAGTAGGCTCGTTTGAGATGAACTGCTCCTCGCCTGTAAAGTAGACGAGAGCAGGCGGCAGCAGCCGGGGGCGGTGACAAAAGTCCGCTGTGAAGTCGGACAGTTTCCAGCCATTTCCAGCAGCCTGCAGGCTGAACAGGAAGTCACAGAAACACTCACATCCTGTTAGGTCCGATTCCGATTTAATAAAATGTTATCAGACCCATATATCAGCTTGTACACAGTCTCCAGTCGTTATTATGATGACAGAGTAGCTGTAAACATGCTCTACATGTGATCTGTTGCTGATTTTAATAACAACAGACTGTAGATGATCCTAATCTGAACAGATTTAGTCTCTCTGACTTCCAAACATAACTATCAGCCACACAACATGTGTTCTGTACAGAATAAACCTTTAAATCAGACACACAGCAGTTAAAATCCCAGATTCAAAATCAATAAAAAAAGTTTATATAAAACGTCATCATGTTGTCGATTCTGAACCAATCAGCTGTTAAATCAGCTGAGAGGCCGGCGTTTCCCAGCATGCCTTGTGTCCGCCTGGGTCTTGCAGTCGGTGAAAAGCAACTGCGCTACCTGCGTCTCAAACCTGCGGCCGCCTTGCTCTCGTGAGATTATCGTTGCCTACGTCTGCATGACGTCAGAGCAAGTCGGGATCAAGTCGGACACAAATCTAACCGGCGTGCAACGGGCGGCGATCGCCGATATTTTTGTATATCAAATAATGAGGCAAATAGCAAAAAAGGGTTATGGATAGGTTCTAAAATATAGCCGACTAAAAATGAACTGTTATAGCTGATAGAGGTGACAGTGAAAGTGAGTAAAGCTCAACTCTGAAAACTTTGAAGCAAATTGTCAATTCGGCAACGATTTTCGGATGACTGCCTATATTCGAAATCTAAACAGTTCATTTCTCACGTAAAATGTCAGAAGTGACTTTAATGATGAATAAGATGGTGAAAATTGTTAAAAATATCCCGCTGTTGCTCTCTCAAGCGCAAACCAGTACAGAAGACATCACTCAGTCATAGAGGGACACACCCCAAAACTAACTATAGCCATGCTGATAGGTAAGCTCACGGGCCATAGGAGATGGGGCCACGTGGGTCACTCCTAATTTGGATCAATCAGCAGCCATGTAACCTGCGATTAGAGTGATTGACAGAAAACCTGACGAGTTATAAAACTATATGACCTTTTCAGCTCATCACTAACGTGAATATGGGAGGCCCCTGAACTTGAGAGGCCCCTGGGCTTCAGCCCAGGTAAGCCCGTGCATTAAAGCGGCCTTGGCGCTAACGCACACACTGCCATAACTAGGTTTGAGTGCCCCTCTGACCTGACTTGGTTTCACAGTGAATAACGTTATCTCACATCACATCCCGTTCACTGTTCAGGTCGCTACTTCAGGCTGCGGCCGACAGTAACGTTACACATGGCCGATACAATTGTTGGTAAAAGTCGTTTGGGGGAAATGACATGGCTGATAGCTAGTTTGTCTTGTTGTTCAACATACTGTCACATTATTGTTACTGATTGCCAACTGTACACACTGTTATTGACTTTGGATCTTGTTAGCATAGCGTTAGCTTCCTGGCTCGTAGCTGAGCTGACTAATCAGCACCTGGCCTATCTAAAACCTGTCCACCCCTTTTTTAACTGCTCCCAAGTAATACGAAGGATGGCGGGTGTGATAGGCTAGCCCATAGACACTGTGAACGTTTTTCTTTTTTAATATCATTATGTTTCGGGGGTGGGGAGTATTACCTGTTGCCCCATGGTGACTGATATCGATGTCTGTCTTGCACACAGTGCAGAACGCGTGATGAGGTAGCCTGGACATGTGGAGGCAAGGCCATCTCTCCCGATAGCTGTCAAGAAATCGTTGTGGTTTCCGAGCCTTTTTGTAGGCGGTTCAGCCATGGCATGCAAGCCATGGCTGTATTAATAGAACGATGCAAGCCTACAGCTATCCCGCCAGCCTAGCTTGCTTGAGGAACTAAATTGAATTGAATGCGCGAAGCATTTAGCTAGGAGGGGCAGGTGGGCGGAGGGTTAAAATGCAGTGCTCTGATTGGCCAAAACGCTTTTCACTCCACTTCCATGCTGTGGCTCAGCGGCAGAATCAACGTCATAGATTGCATAGAAACTGAAACCGGCGAGATGCAACAAAGCAGAGAATCGTACAAGCGTACTTAAGGGTCAAAATACGTGCCGAGTATGAAAAATGTGTACATATTGGCAGGTCTGCCAATCACAACGCCCGTTCTAGATTGATTTTGAATTTAAGTAATACCTGTTTTCTCAGCGATCAATGGTTTTGTTTTCATATATATGAACTCCCCTTTCTGATTGAATCTGCTCTTAAAACCCTCTATTGCATGGATTCTTGTTTAAACATGGTAAAAATGTCTTGATGTGTTTTTATGACCCCAGGTTGATAATGAATAGGCTATTTAAACAAAAAAATGAAAAACAAATTAAAGGGGGGGGGGGGGGGGGGAGTTGGTAATTTGTTGGCAACAACGCGCCAACAAATCCATTATTTCTTTAAAAACATGCTTTTATTGAAAAAACAAAACAAATTCAACTTATATTTATTAAAATGTATAGCCCAATGTGTTTGCAGTGAAATTAGTTTAGTTTTAATTGTAGTTTGCGATGAGTATTAATAATAACACTGTAACCGCTATATACACACAAGCAATTCATTTACATTAGTGTGTAATTAATAAAGTCAGATAATATATTAATTACAAAATGGCTGGAATAACATAATATGAATACATTTTATATTTTTTCCTTTTGAAATATTATAAATAATTGCAAACATAGTGTCAGAGTAGCCTAAAGTCATGTAACTCAATCTGAGCCCATTAGGCTGAATGGACACATGGACACACTTCGATATTTGCCTAATGTTGCCATATGGCAACAAATACATTTTAGCCTTTTACAGAAAAGATATTGCATTATAACTTGTTTAAATGATGAAAATTGAAAGTTTACTAACCCCAGAAAACAGTTGAATTTTTTTTTTCAAAGAAATGCTTCTAAAATAAAAAATAAAAAACTACATTTGGGCTGATACTGGGACGTGAGCTCCAGTGTGGCACAAGTGTGGAAAAGGGGCCGGCAAACAGGAGCTCCTGGTTAGGTGATGTCATCAAATATATGAAATTTCAAATTAAAAGACCCATTTACACAATTAAACAGAAAACAATGCATTTTATGTTGTTTATTGTGAAAAAAACTAAGAAAAAGAATTTGTTGCCATATGGCAACACCATGCAATAGAGGGTTAAAGCTTTAGGGCATACATTTGTTATATTAATAAACTTCTGTTACATTCATGCCGTTGCCTAATGAGTTGCTCCAAAGCTAATTAAGACTCTCAGCTCCACACATCTCTCTCTGGATCTCTCAGTGTGACGATGTTTAGAAGATTGTGGCGTCCGGTGACTTTCCCGCGCAGAAACTCGAGTGAAGATAATGACCTCTTCTGAAGAGTCCACCATGTTTTTATAATCCTCCGTGTCGTCTTTGGTTACTAGGCTTGACTACTTCACCGTGTGGAGGAGGGGGGGGGGGAGTGCGCGATCATGGAAGGCTTGTATCATGTGGACGTGCCGACAGTTTTTTACTTAGAATTCCTCATGGGGGGGGGCAGAAACTACACACTACAACTTTAAAAAGGACACTTCCTGAATGTCTGAATACAGCAGACAACAGGAGTATTTACAAAAGTAAATACCAAAATCACATCAAACTGTCAAGTACTTTATAGTGCAGTGTAATTCTTCATAAAAGAAAATGGTCATCCTCACAAACAGGGCTTGACATCAGCACCCGCTAAATGCGGGTAGATTTGGGCAGTGGCAGGTAACACACTCACTCTCACCAGCCACTTTGGCGGGTGGCGTGCCTTTATTTTGTAACACTGGTGGCTGGAGTACTGGGACACAGCTGTGACCCAGTGTGCAGTAGCAGCCCAGGGCCAGAGAACGGTGGCACACCAGACCAGCAAGCCGCGGCGATTCCTTAATGTATCCCCAGATCATCATCATTAGGTTGCTGCGCTTCAGTGAATGTAAACAAAAAGCTGCTTGCTGTCGCTGCACTATCATCATCGTGTAAAGCTGCCTCAATGGTTGTGATTGGTGTCTCGATTTGGAGAAATTGGAAATGGGCTTGAATGGGCTCTTGGCCAGACGGACTTGCAGAGCAAATCTCAAATTTGCCGGAAGTTGGTCAGGGTTTTCCCAGGCTAGTGTTTTCCGTCCTCATTTAGGGTTGTTAATCTGGTTCTTCAAGTTAATTGTAGCACACCATAGTCAACTTTATTCAAATGAAACCAAATAAAATGTAATTTTCCACAAAATAGCGGCTACTGAAAATACTGCATGGCTATTAGCTTTGAAAACCACTAGCCACAGTGGCTGGTGAGCAAAACGGTTCATGTCAAGCCCTGGTCACCAAACAAAACCTTCTACAGCGCAAACAGTGCACTGCCTGACTGGCAGAGATTACAATCAATCTGTAACCAAGCAGACATTACAACTATTCAGTCCCTCCAGAAAAACGTGATTATGCGATCGCAGAATTCAACGCATAATCAGCCAAAGTCCGCACATTTATGCGGGGGCCGCATTTTTTCAAATATGCCGCACTTTCGCCGCATAAATTGCCGATTTCTGCGCAAAATATGCGAGGCTTGCAGGATTTCATAATCCCCGCATTTTCGTTGCAAAAAAGTCACAAATATCTCAGCAGGAAGTTGAAAAATGTTGCGTTTACTTCACACAAGAGCAGCCATTTTCCCCTGTTGCCATGGGAACGTTATGAAGTGAAATAATTTCACAGTTCGCAGTTTTTGCAAGTTCCCGCAATTTCATCACATAAAATGGCATAAATATTCCGCATATTCCGTCGCATTTTTTAAGAAAACGTGCCGCATAATCAAGGATTTTTGCCCTCAACAATCACAAAAAAACTCGTTTTTCTGGAGGGACTGACTATTGCTGAACTTCTTGTTTATATAGTGTTGTTTACTTGTTCATATTATCAAAATGTTAAGAGATATGTACCATTATATTTAATTGTAAACAGAAATAAATAGTATAGGCATAGCCTACCTCGTGTGAATATGGCCAATCTTCAAAACAAAACATTCTGCAGTGCTATAATATACAAAAAAGTCAAATAACACTGGGCACTATGTCAAACATCACATCCATGAGTCACTGCTCAGCACCAGTTTAAAGGGTCCTCAGTGACAGGCAGAGATGGGGCTTTATATTATGTCTCCATTTCCTCTTCAGCGTTGGTAGAGGGGTCTTGGGTTCTACTGCACCCTCAGTGTCAGCACACTCACTCGGTGTTTCTTCTTCCAGAGTTCCTCTTTCCCCAGACGCTTCATCCACATTCCTCCTCCTGGCTGAACACTCAATCTGTGTTTCAACAAAGAATAGAAAATAGCATTACACTAGCAGATAGTGTCCTCTGTCAATGCAACCGGTTTTTTTTAACTCTCTCATAAAGCTTTTAGTCGTAGCTACTAGGATCCAGGGCAGAGGCTGTATCAAGAATCAAGACTCTTCTTCTCTGCACGGCATTCTTGATCTCATGAGACACTGTTGGATTGCGCTCTTCTGACTCTCTCTTTCTGACTTCTAGAGACAGCAAGGTGGCACAAATAGCAGGTTGTTGTTCTAAGAACCTCTCGACCATGTCATATATGCTGTTCCACCTTCTTGTCACATCAGTTATCAGCTTTTGGTTTTCCAGGCCAAGCCACCGTGGCTCGCTGTAGTGCTGTGGTGGAAGAATGTTGATATCCGCCGCCCAGAGCCCTGGAGAGCGTGGCCACTTTCAGCGCCCGCTGGGAGGCGAGATTCAGTGTACGGGTGAAGCATTTTACATGAGGGAATTTCCTGTGTGTGTCTTGAATAAAGTAATTATTATTATTATTATTATTATTATAACCTCCATAAAGGGTGTCTGTGACGCGTTATTATGGAACCCACGCAACTTCTAGGCAAGACCTGCCCTTCAATAGCATTCACATTCAATAGCTACTATTGGCCAGGCGTCCAATGCCTACACGAGGTAACGGAATCCGATTAGTTCAGCTCCTATCCCCTGACCAATCAGCTGTCCTAACCTTAACTACTCAAAGTCAATGCCTAACCCCCACCAATCGGGCTGCTTCGTAGGGTGGGACTTGCCTAGCAGTTGCGTGGGATCCATAATAACGCCTCCATGACGGGAGCTTATAACGCCGGTGTTGTCCACACCGAGTGGGGCTGTAGGTCCTCAGCCATGACGCCTGACACAGCTTGGGTTATTCTCTTCCCTTTTTCAGAATTGGGCGGCAAAGTTGAATGCGTGGCATCAATTCTTTGCTGAGCTTTGTCTGCTATTTCCTTGGCAGGTGTTAGCATCTCAGGGTGAAAACGGTTAACGTTTATTAAGTTAGTAGTTTTACCTACGTATTTATGTATTTTATTATTATTTTTATTTTATTTTTGTGTGACAGGCTTTACACACTGTGTCCAATTCTTGCTTCCCAGCATGTTCATTAAATCTGAAAAAAATGATCGTTAAAAAATAAGACAGCTAATCCAGTTATTATACACACATATAAGTTGTGGATGGAGGTATGCAAAAAAACTGGTTGTGTTCATCTTATATACGACGCAACCCCCTCCCATGTAAGCCATCTTCTCCCAAAGGTCCTTAGAGATGTAACCAAGGTGTGGTTTAGAAGTGGGATAGTAACATTTGGCCACCTATATAAAGAAGGCTCCTTACAGGCATTTTACAAACTAACAGCCAAAACACACCGGGCGCAGAGCGCCACAAATAGCCGCAAAGCACCGTGATGCAGAGCTATTTTAATATCGGCGACCATGTTATCCAATCTGTCAGTTCATAGCAGCTGCGATCAGGTGTGGAGGTGGTCTACAGAGAGACACGCGACCAGGCACACGGAGAGAGACAGACGGATGGACAGAAGAGAGAGAGAGAGAGAGAGAGAGAGAGAGAGAGAGAGAGATCAGGCACGAATCTACGGAATTGCGGCGCTTCAGTGTGTGGTGTGTTTCCTCTGTAAGCCCGTCAGTACAGGATCCCAAAAAAGTCAACAGCAGACATATTATTATGCAATTCAATTTAATTCACAGGGCCTATAATACCCTGTAGAGGTTACATAGGATAAGCTACAAATATTCAAAACTGGGATGCTCATCCATATGTCCTGGTCTTGTCTATGCCTGAAGTCATTTTGGAATAGTGTTATTAAAGCCATTAGTGATTACCACAGTAATAATTCCGGTAAATCTGTGTTTGGTGCTGTTGGTCAGCGCTCGAGGCAGTAATCTTACTTTTATTAGAATAGCTCTCACAACAGCCGCTGTGTTGAAAGGATGAACGACCCCATCTAGGGTCAGCTGGATTTCACACCTGGCTGCTTGTGTGCCTAGTGAAAAAAAGTTATAAAACTGGGTGTAGGATTCTTACTAAAAGTGTATGTATGGCCAAAAGAAAAAAAATCAGACTTATAAAACCGTGAGTAATGTTCCCTTTGTAAATCACACGGGGGTCTAGCAAAGCGAGATTAGGTTAACCCCAACCTCATTACAGAAGATGAATTCATGGGGGCGCCTGGGTAGCTCACCTGGTGGGGCGTGCACCCCATGTACAGAGGCTTGGTCCTCGCCGCAGCGGCTGTGGGTTCAATTCTGACCTGCAGCCCTTTGCTGCATGTCATTCCCCCCCCCTCCCCTCTCATGTCTAAGCTGTCCTATCAAATAAAGGCCTAAAATGCCAAAATAAATCTTTAAAAAAAAGAAGATCAATTCAGACACCACTGCAGCTGATGGCTCAACGACTCTCTGAAACAGGGAACATGACATTATCAGGAAAAGACCCAGAGTGGTCAATATTGTGATGTACAATACGTTAGATAACAATACTGTAATATGTCTATACTCTGCTGATAGTATGCATCAATTGGTAACGTAGGACTTACTTGCACATAGTCATAGCACAATTCTTTAAATTGTTGTATGTTCCTTTCAAGGACATTTCTTACTTATTCTCATTTTGCAAAGTCTAGACGATAGATGCCACTGTGAATCTGCTCCCGTTTGGTTGCACTCTGCCGAGCCTCCCTCATTGTTAGACCATGGGGACCACATGGTCAACTTAAGTGGCTCACATCTCATTAGAAATGATTGCTCTCCTTGGTCTTGATCTTCCTCGTCCTCCTCCTCTTACTCTCACTCCCCATTGCTATAAAACAGAAGAGCTCCTCTTTGACCCTTTCACAGCTAAATGTCTGATTGCTAATTGAACAGTGGTGCAGCATGTGTTTGCCCATGTGAGGAGTCAGAGTGGATAGGAGGACATTTTGGAATGGCTGTGTGTTGCATGTGAACACAAGAGATGTTATCCAAGAAGATGAGGCCAAATGTAGAGAATTGTGTGTAGTGTTTTGAAAAAGAGTGTAACCTGCTTTACACTCAACGCTGTGCTAGGATGTTATCAGAGTTGGTTCAGAGGGTTGGTAGGAGTTACAGGTCATTGTGTCTCAAGTACCAGTATCAGTGTGGAAACTATTGAGTAAAAGTGTGTTGCAGTCCTGGAAAACAGGAATTGTAATTTTTTCAACGTTTTATTTTTCACAAGTAAATTATTGGACAGGAATGCTAATCTCTGATTCATTCTTGTTCCGTAAACCTGAGTAGAGTTTTGGAGGTGAAATAAATGGTTTGGCCAAGATGCATGTTGGTAATGCAGTGAACATCAAAGTAATCAAGCAATCTGCTGTCAACAAGTTGTAACCTGTGTGTGTGTGTGTTGTGTGTGTGTGTGTGTGTGTGTGTGTGTGTGTGTGTGTGTGTGTGTGTGTGTGTGTGTGTGTGTGTGTGTGTGTGTGTGTGTGTGTGTGTGTGTCTGTGTGTGTGTGTGTGTGTGTGTGTGTGTGTGTGTGTGTGTGTGTGTGTGTGTGTGTGTGTGTGTGTGTGTGTGTGTGTGTGTGAGATGCTAGGTGTGCTGCAGACGTGACTGATGGCTCCCAGTACTTTGTGCTGCTGATGATCACAGACGGCGTCATCTCAGACATGGCTCAGACCAAAGAGGCTGTGGTCAATGTGAGTAGACACACACACTGCACACTGAACACACACGTGTGTGTATGTAGGGACAGCACAGGGATGGCTTCCACATGATTTATGTCAAACTAAATGTGGGTGTCATGGCAACTGGTGCATGGTAAGTAGGATTTAATGATGCAATATTACATTTTGGGTTTTAAAGTCCTTAAAATCCTTAAAGAAATGAAAGAACATTTAGATGAATTTATTACAATTAACAAATCGTCAGAACGGTCCTGGTATTCTGTGGGAGAATGATAAAATGGTTGTGAAGAAGAATGATGTTTGTTTCCAATCTAAATAAATCCCGAGTGCAGCATATTCAGAAATTAGAAAAGATATCTCTGAAGTAGAAAATATGATGCCTTTGAATTTTAACCGGAATTGGTGCTCAAGAGAAAGATACTAATTAAAGACATTCAATTCAATATCATTTTATTTATAGTATCAAATCATAACAGGAGTTCTCTCAAGACACTTTACAGATAGAGTAGGTCTAGACCATACTCTATAATTTACAAAGACCCAACAATTCTAGTAATTCGCCCAAGAGCAAGCATTCTGTGGCGAGGAAAAACTTCCTTTTAGGGAGAAACCTGGGACAGACCCAGGCTCTTGGTAGGTGGTGTCTGATGGAGCCGGTTGGAGGGGTGATGAATAGTGGCAATAACAGTCACAATAAAGATAATGGAACAATGACTAGAAATAGTAGTTGTAGTAATTCATGCAGGGCATAATAGGGCGTAGCAGGGTATAGCAGGGCACTGCAGGGTGTAGCAGGACGTAGCAGGGCATAGTGCGTAGCAGGGTGTAGCAGGGCACTGCAGGGTGTAGCAGGGCAGTGACCTCAACCAGTTACTCACACATAGAGCAGACCTCCTCATGCATGAAGCAGAATGACCATCTGAACAGTGCACAACCAAGTCACTCGCTAGCACTAAAACCTCAAACCAATGAAAGACTAGCCCATATTACTTCTGTTAAATCCATCACTGGGAAATTGTATACTGACCCAGTTGAAATCAATGACAATTTAGCAGCCTTTTACTCATCTCTATACACATCAGAGATGAACTGACAGCCAATCCTGTGCTAGTTCTAAATCCACTGCAGCGTCCACTGCTCTCTGAGGGGGATCCCACTGATGCTCCTCTATCTCTGTCTCTTTCTGAACTCCATGAAGCCCTTCTTTCTATGAATGAAGGCAAATCACCAGGCATTCCATTTAGCCTTCTGGGCCCAGGTAGGACCTGTCTTGCTGGATATAATTCTTACAGCATATTCAAAGGGTTCATTTATTAAAAACAATAACATTCCCATCATATCTTTACTTCTGAAAAAAGGCAAGGATCCACAGCATACCTGCAAACTTGTCGCCTTTCGGTGAAAATCGCCGTTTTGAATGGGAAAATGTCATCCACGTGAATCGTGTAGATTCCGAAGAGTTTTCATTTTGGGGTGAGTGGGGAGGGGGGGGGTGTTACAATTTTCCCTAAACAGGAGTTTCAAAAACCTACTGCGGTCTTCTTCACAATAAAACATCTTTGGTGCCATGTCACTCGATCACTGACAGTTTGAGGTAGGCCTAAGTGCTAAGTGTTCGTTTTCATTCCGAGTGAAATGAAAATGAACACGTTATAAAACGAGACCCATATTGGTGTCTGCAAATATGGCACCAACACGACCGATATCTACCGGACCGAATAGCAACGCGGATTTCGGTGCCACTTCTCTCTGATGCTCCTGAACGGACGTTGGAGGCAACAAAAACATCGCCGCATGTGACGCTAGTTAACACTACGCTGGACAGTGTAATGGCAAAATTATATTTTACCTAATTAACTATGACTTTCTGTATGTGATTTTGTTATTTCTCCCACAAGGAGAGTTATCTACATTTGTCTGTGAGAAATAGCTCATATTGTTCTACTGAAATGCAACAGCAGTCACAAAGTCTACAGCTAGAAGAAACGCAACCTATTTGTAAACTGATAGAGGTCAGGTCAAACTGTTAATTATCTTGTTCTGTGACAAATGTACATCTCTAAATCTATGGAGATGTCATCAGGTCCCAAATGGGGATAGGCAAACTTATCTGACAGACTTCTAGGCACCTCAGTTGTCTTTATGATTTGCATTACACGTCAAAGGTCAAGATAGGCTGAAGATTGTATTGCATTAACAGATGTCGTTATGCATGTGTTGATGTCACTCCCTCTCTCTTATCTGTGTATTTAAGCTGATGTTCTTGATGTGTGAACTTTGAAGACTCTTCCACATTTTGCTCCGTGCATCCTGTGAACCAGTCCTCCTATTCTGCAGAATATATGTACTTAAAATATGTACTAAATTACAAAACCCTACATTGGTTTCAGTCTACGACTATTTCTTTGTACTTGTTTCATCTTCAATTATTCTAAAACAGTTAACTAATCTACACCTGCTGCGTCCTGGGTATTTCCACCACAACAGCAGGTAACGTTAGCCTACCGTTAGCTACAGCTGGATTAAACACGGTTGAAATGCTGACAGCTAAACGGTGTAAACGTGTATTTGACTGTAGAGGATTCCAGCACCGGGACGTACGACAGTCTGTAGCAACAACACAGATGTTGCGTTCACTTGAAACCCGCCTCGCCAGCGTCGTGCTGCATTTAGAGTTATTGTAAAATACCCTTTTCCCATCCAGTGTTTGTTGTTGTTGTTGTTTAACAGGAATTTACCGGTGAAATAAGTTATTGTTATTACGTTTTTAATAAATCATTTAATTTTGACACTGTGGCCTTAGCAATAAATAAGCCGTTCTTTAATGTCGCCGACTTGTTTTGTGCTCCTTTTTTTAATATAGGCATATATATATACACATATGTATATACATATGTATATAGATAGATATATACCGGGAAAATGTGTCTTTTCCCTTTATGTTCGTGTCAGCCCTTCTGAGTTTGCAGGTATGCACAGGAATGCTCAGGAGTACTGATATCAAACTACACGCTAAAGCTTGGAACCATGTATGAGTCATTCAGGAGGACCAGACTGGCTTTATCCAAAACCGCCTCGCCACTGACAATATCGTTGGGTTTTCTAATGACTCTGACACCTCAACAGCTGTCCTTTCTCTTGATGCAGAGAAGTAAAGTCAATAAAAAATGTATTGAAAAATAAATAAATAACGTCCTTAACATTGAAAGCGTTCCACCTCACTGAGAACCCTGGGAGACATCATCAGTCAGTCCATGTGAAGAAGAGGAAGGAAAGAGGAGGGATCCGGCGGTGGTCCCCAATATATTTACAAGTTATCCCTCAACATATTCTTTATAAAACGTCCCAGTTAGAGAGGAAATGACCTCCACATATTCTTTATAAAACCTCCCAGTTAGAGAGGAAATGACCTCGACATATTCTTTATAAAACGTCCCAGTTAGAGAAGAAATGACCTCGACATATTCTTTATAAAACCTCCCAGTTAGAGAGGAAATGATCTCGACATATTCTTTATAAAACCTCCCAGTTAGAGAGGAAATGACCTCGACATATTCTTTATAAAACGTCCCAGTTAGAGAAGAAATGACCTCGACATATTCTTTATAAAACCTCCCAGTTAGAGAGGAAATGATCTCGACATATTCTTTATAAAACGTCCCAGTTAGAGAGGAAATGACCTCCACATATTCTTTATAAAACGTCCCAGTTAGAGAGGAAATGACATCCACATATTCTTTATAAATCTTTACAATCATTCACAGAAAGAACCGAGTAGGCCTGCCCTGTTGTAGCCCAGATGTTGACCAGGAGACGGTAAACACGTGCATTTGGTTCATGAAAGGAAAACAAAAGCAGAGCACCAATAAACAGCCAGTGTGCAAGCCGACCAGTGCAGTCAGGTTGGACAGAAGAAGAACTGACTCTAAGCTCATTTTATTCTCATTACAGCCGAGCATACTCAGGCATATAGTGCACATTCAATCATGACATGCACAGTTTGTTTTTCCTCCACAGGCAGCCTCCCTGCCCATGTCTGTCATCATAGTGGGAGTGGGCCCTGCTGAGTTTGATGGTAAGTGTGTGTGTCTGTGTGTGTGTGTGTGTGTGTGTGTGTGTGTCTGTGTGTGTGTGTGTGTGTGTGTGTGTGTGTGCGTGTGTGTGTGTGTGTGTGTGTGTGTGTGTGTGTGTGTGTGTGTGTGTCTGTGTGTGTGTCTGTGTGTGTGTGTGTGTGTGTGTGTGTGTGTGTGTGTGTGTGTGTGTGTGTGTGTGTGTGTGTGTGTGTGTGTGTGTGTGTGTGTGTGTTGGTCCTGGCGAATACAATTTAGATTGAAAACATATATTTATTTATATAAGAGATTTCATCACCTGTTTAGCCAAAACAATGGGGGGGGCATTTTCTATGTTGGTTTGATTGTTCTTCGCCCCTGTTGTCGACGACACACAGGCAAACAATTTGTGCAGCAGCAGCGCCGTTTGCAGTCACAGTTTGTGATGGGTCCCAGGTTTTGGTGTAACCCTGTCAGCTGGACCCTGAGATCCGGACACAAACAGAAACAAGACATTCTGGACCCCAACGGCCCCGGGAGACACAGCCCCAAATACAACATATTTCAACCTTGCTTGGCATTTGCTATTACACGTTACCGGAAAAACAACAGTGTCTTACCTAGTAACATGGGGCGGCCGCACCCGTGCCTATCAGGGGCCCCTCAAACGCCGGTCTTGCGTCACTAGACGAGTACGGGGCCCTAGCCAAGTGACATATTGCAGTTTATTAGCTGAAAAAAGCTAATTACTGCATATGAGCTAATGGTGTGATAATCCAGCTCTTTTTATCAAACGTAACAGTCACTTAACTCATGGTTACAATGGTAAACCAGCACAACAATGACAATTACCAGGCAGCAAAACACTACTCTATTCTATTCTAAGCAGACAACAAAGTTTCTGAAGCAAATTCTCTATGTACTCTATTTGCCGCCTGGCATCATGGGAATTGACAAGCCAATGAGCCATGATCTCTTTATTATTTCACGTTGTTATTTCGTTCTTGAGTCAGGTTGACAGTATAACCTTCAAATGCATAATGCAACCACTTCCAAACATAAGACAATATTTATCCAGGGAGTACAGTTAGACAGTGGCAGCGCCATAGATATATAGAGGCCCCCTTACTTACTGTTGCTAAATTTGAGTTTGTTGTACTTGCTAAGGCCAAGCTTCTCCTACTTAGCAACAGTAACTAAGGGTGGCGTGAGGAGTGAATGTATAATGTAAACAGACTTTCCTGATAGAGAATAGCTATGAAAATGGAGAGAAAATATAAATCGGGCGCATTAAAAAGAAAAGAACGAGATAGTAGGAGTACTGTGGTAGCATTGTGTGCTCCTCACGTCGTACTTCTCATCATCGTCATCATCATCCACGACTCAACTGATAATAATACCGTTAACGTTACTCAGTCATCGATAGTTAACGTTACTGCTAGTGCTAGCCCTACTAGCCTGACACCGGCTAACGATGACGCTAACAGCGGTCAAGCCCAGCAAAGCTCACCGGAGGGGGACGATTGTCACCGGCAATTTGAAGTGGAGGATACCTCGTCGGTCACGGATGAATCTGGTTCCAGCAGCAGCGCCAGCATGGGTCCTTCAGAGGCGCACCGCCTAGCCAATGTCCTGTCTGAAGAGGACTATCCCACTGACCTGTACCTTTTTCGTCACCGACCTCTCACCACTGAATTGATCCGTGCAGTCATTGGACATGGTCCTTGCCAGCCTGGTTTGAGGGACGGCTACAAAGAGTTCCCACATGACCAGGATAAGCAACGCTTCAGTCCGGCTTGGTATATGCGCCAGATGGGAGGCTCAGGTAACCCAGTGGAGCTCAGCCTGGGCAGAAGGGACAGAGCAGGTTGAGACGCATGAAAGGTCCGGCGCTCACCGGGAGGTAGAGAAGGCTTATCTAATGACGTTTCGTTTGAGTCAGGACAGCACTGTCATTGCGGAGCTTCTGAAAGCCGAGAGAGAGCAGGTGGAGAAGAACAGAAGGATCCTACACAGGTTGGTGGACACTAGAGCTGAAGATCTTTGCCCGAACCCGACGGGACCCGACGGGACCCGACGGGTTCGGTCTTAATTTCGATTATTTTACACGGGCTCGGGCTGGGCTCGGGCTGGGCTCGGGCTTATGCTTGCGCTCTGGGTTGCGCGGTAAATGAGCGGTCTGGTGATGAGTTTCGATTAGCGCGAAAATGGATGCTGAGGAGGTGAAACGGCGGCTGGCCTCTGGTGATTATGTTTTAGTTGCACAGAGTAAAAAAGCAAAGTCTGAGGTGTGGAAATGTTTTGACATTGTGCATAATGAGAACAATGAGACAGTGGGATATGTGAAATGCAAAAGATGCGACATTCTGTTAAAGTACGACAGCAAAACGACAGGGAATTCATCGCTGAGAAGGCATATTGATCGAAGCTGTTCAACACCCGGCAGTGCCCAGGATCAACAACAACCTACAATCACATCGTTTGTTACAGCATCAAAACCCATCCCTGCAAAGGTGAAACAAACAGTGACGGAGAAGTGTGTCAGCTTTTGCTGTAAAGACATTAGGCCTTTTAATATCGTAAATGGCAGGGGTTTTGAAGAGCTGGCGCAAGAATGACCACAGACATGTGGACAGAAGATTATCGGAAGATTAGTTATTTGACAATCACATGCCATTTCATAAGTGAGGATATGGAACTGGTAAATAAAACCTTGACAACTACAATGTTCCCTTTGGAAGAGGCAAAGACGGGAGAAAATATCAGACGGGAGATACTGAAACTACTGGTGGCCTTGACGCTTCCACTCTCAGCAAAATTGTATGGGTGACCGATGAGGGGGCAAACATTAAATTCGCTCTGCGGCCATACCAGAGATTGGACTGCATAGACCATCTCATTAATACGGTATTGCGCCATGGACTCGACATTGCCGAGTTATCCAAAGCCGACGGTGCTCCGGACATAGGAGATACCATTTCTGCTGCTAAATCATTAGTGAGGTACGTTAAACAGTCAGGGTTGGCTGCGCAACTGTCAACAACATTGCTGCAAATGGGAGACACTCGGTTCAGTACGGTGTACCTCACACTGACTTCTATACAGGCCATTTATCATGAGCTCCATGAAAAGCTGGATGCACGAGGGGAGAGCGCGCGCATTGAGAAAATAGCCCCAGACACACTGGACTTTTTGTTAAACTTTCTGAAGCCGTTCTATGAAGCACAGCGGGAACTTGAGGGAGACACGTATCCAACACTTAATAGTGTGTGTCTCTGGAGTGAGAAACTGAAACGCCACTGTCAGCCCAATGCCATGGACTCCCCTCAGCAAGCTGTCGTGCGTAAACGCCACGAAGACTGGCTCGCGCGTAAAGTGATCATACAGGACCTCCACAAGATCGCAACATTCCTGTGGCCAAAATTTAATCAGCTGAGAATGTTGTCACACTCAGACAGGAATGCCATACATGCTCAAGTCCGCACTCTTCTGCAAGCCATGGCTGCAGGTGCACCAGATGTGGAGATTCGAGACCCAGTCACAGAGCTCTCCAGAGTCGAAGCCAGTGACAGTCCTCCGGCAAAAAGGGCGAATTTTGCGGAGTGGGAAAATGTGAGGGAAGCTGACTAGGAAGATGACGAGGTAACTCGCTACATCGAAACGGCTGCTGATATGGACAATGAGATGGATGTTCTTGGCTATCCTACCCAAAACTTGCGAAATTAGCAAGATCGGTGCTATGCATCCCGGCCAGTAGCAGCAGCAGTGAAAGGGTGTTCAGTGCTGCTGGACGCACCATCAGCGAGCGCAGGACCGCGCTTAAGCCATCCACAGTGGATTCGATAATTTTCCTCCACAAAAACATGTAGCCTAATCTTGGTGAGTAAATGTTTCTCAAATTATATCTAAATATGAATTGAGTCTAAAATGCATAATGTAAACAGCAGAGTATAGGCTATAGGCTACATTATTCTTCTTTTATTAAATTTCAGCTGCTGGTCACTGTCGCGTTGAGGCCAGCGCAGATTGTGGAGAGAAGTGGCGAAGCAAATCCTGCTTCTTTATCTTAATTTCCTTATATTATTAAGGCCCAAAAATATATTTTTTTATTATTGTATTCTTTTTTCTTTGATGCTATTATAAATGTAGGCCTAATATATAATAATACACTGTGTTCCCCTGTGTATGTTGTTCTGCAATAATAACAAATTAAAATAAACAAATTTCGTTATTGCCAAATACCTATTTTAGTTTAGAATTTATCTTGATTTAATTCGTTAAGAATATATTTGTATTGGTGATTATGGAGACATATGCTGAAATGTTGTTACAGAAGACTTGTTGTATTTCTTTGTTCTTTCCAACTTCTAATAAATTATTAAAAAAAAGGTATAGCCTAAATTAAATGACTCATTCTTGACTTGACTTTACAAATTAGACAAAAGAGCTGTGTCTGTGCGACGTGTGTGCGCACATTTTAATAATGTCGGGCTGTAAACGGGTTCGGGCTTGTAAAAACCTGTCAATCAAATTGTACATGTCGGGCTCGGGCCGAATTCTGTCGGGCTCGGGCCTTATCGGGCCGAACTTTTGAGGCCCGATTACAGCTCTAGTGGACACCACGCTCTTTTTAGCCAGACAGGGGCTGGCTTTTCGTGGCCACAGAGAACATGCTGGGCTGGGAGCCCCTGACTGAATTTCTTAGAGCTCCTGAAGTTGCTGGCTCACTATGACTCCATCCTTGAGCAGCACATGAATAACCCGGTCAGCAGAGTGACGTACCTCAGTCACCAGTCCCAAAACGAGCTCATTGCAGCTCTTTCCAAAGAGACACTGAGCACAATAATCGATGAGATAAAGTCAGCAAAGTTTTTCTCAGTTATTGCAGATTCCATCATAGAGATAACAAGAATGGATCAGTTTTCTCTTTCACTCAGATATGATACCAAAACAAGCAGCAGCATTGAGCGCTTTACTAAATTTGAGGAGTTACCTGATGACAGTGTCCTGCATAATTCGCTGACAAAGGTGTAAATGTAAATGATCTGAGGGGACAAGCATATGACGGTGCCAGAACGATGTCAGGGCAGTTAATGGGGCTGCAGGTCAAGCAGAATTGCTCAGACAAGGCATTTTATGTCCACTGCTGCCTCAATCTAATTTTCTATGGATGCTGCGTGTTGTTTGTGTAGCGCAAAAGTTTTTTTTGGTACAATTGAGACCTTGTACTGCTTTTTCACTTAAAGCCTTCCGAGATTTAAAGTACTGGAGGAGGAGCAGGAAAATATGCAACTGGAAAGAACCATTCTTAGGCTGGAAAGCCTTTCTGACACAAGGTGGGCCTCCAGGAGGAGCAGGCCACAGAAGCGGTGATACAGAGCCCCCAGCAATTCTCTAAGCTTTGAACCGTATCCAACACCACCACAACAACACACCCAAGGCGGCCTGCTGTCACAACTCAGCACATTTTACTTCATTTTCATGTTGGTGTTTTGGAATTATTTGTTGAAGAGGACATACCTCCTGTCGAATTACCTCCAAAAAGAATCACTGGATGTCAACACTGCTGTGGATCTTATTGACAGACAGGGAGTTACACACGGAGGTACCGGACCTTTGTGCTGCTTATGGATGTTCGAACGAAAGAAAAACATCAAGGGATAACATTTCACAGGTGAGAATGTGTTTTATGATATATATATATATATATATATATATATATATATATATATATATGCCGCCTTCGACCTGCAATCTGAGCTCCGGCGGCAGCGGGAGGTGGAGAGTTCCATGGCCGGCGGGAGCGTCTCTTCCCCCGGGCAGGAACACAGCTTCGCCTCGCCTCGACGATCCCCACTAATCCAGATGGGACCGGCCAAAGACAGAGTGGGGATCTTCCACGTAGTCCAGGACGACCTGTACGTTGATCGGTGGGAAGTTCCACTGTGTTTGCCGGCGGTCGGCGGCCGGCTAGAAGCTACAGCGGGGCAGCAGAGTCTGTCTGCGGCTGCAGGACCTGGAGCTCACTGCCCGCTTCCTGGGAGCCAAACCCAACACCACGCAGCTGGAGGCCCAGGCCGTACTGCTGCGCCCGCTGGAGGGAAGCCCGGGAGAACCAGGACGGAGCGGGGCAGACTGTCACAGCCTGCTGAAGTTTAAATCACAGGTTTCCTAAAGGGAGTCTGGCGGGACTGTAGACAACGAAACATGACTTTAAAGTGCCCATATTATGAAAGAATCACTTTTTCTGTGATTTGGGGTGTTATTTTGTGTCTCTGGTGCTTCCACATGCATACAAACTTTGAGAAAAATCTATCCATGTTGTTCTGAGTGAGATACGGTTTCTGAATGATTCCTGCCTTCAGTCTCTGGGTGAGCTGGTCAAAATCTGCACGGCTTGTTACGTAACTAGCCAAAACGACGGGCTAAACACAGCCGTTAGCATGCTAGCTCGTTCTCAATGGCAAAGCACTGCTACAACACACACTAGTTCACCATAATCTCCAGAAGAAGTACTTCCATGTGCGCCCTCCTTTAGAAGAAGTCTCCCGGCTAATCCTGCCTTGTAACTGACCAAAGTTGGAGAAACAACCTTTCTTTTACTGTCTGTGGAGCTAACTGACATGATCTACCATCTGAGCTACTGAGCATGTGCAGAGTGGAATCAAAGATAGTACAGAAGGAAAGATGATTCACTCTCTAGCTAAAACAGAGACCTGAACACAAGGTGAAAAGAGGAGCTGCAGCAGTGAGAGAGAGATGTGCTGTACAACAAAAATATATTAAACCATGTAAACATATTCTGGTACAACCTTAAAATACAATTATGAACCAGAAAATGGCATCTTTAAGTCTCGTCAAATAAATACACGTAGAAATAAATGAATCAATAGTGGAGGAGTGAGCCTGGACATCTCAGTCTGTTTAAACTTCACTTTGAAGCAGAAACTCTGAGTTCAGAAGGGGGAAGTTTCCGTTTGGACTCAGAGCTGTGAACTGATTATAAGAAATATTCTTTGTATTAACACATGAATTAGTCTCTAACGCTAACCCTATTTAGGGTTAGAGTTAGGGTTAGATTTAGAGTTAGGGTTCGAGTTAGGGTTAGATTTAGAGTTAGGGTTCGAGTTAGGGTTAGATTTAGAGTTAGGGTTAGATTTAGAGTTAGGGTTCGAGTTAGGGTTAGATTTAGGGTTAGAATTAGGGTTAGAGTTCATGTGTCATGACAGTGTCATGTCACTCTTATGTAGATACCTTCAAGTAAAGTGTTACCGGATATCTTTAGTGTATAAGATAATGGATGCTGATGAAACCTGCTATCACTATTAATCCTGATGTTAAAAAATATCATGAAATATTATGATGTCATAAAGGGAAGATTCCTGATTGGCTCATCTGAGCTTTCATTTTCTCAAAGGCAGAGCAGGATACCCAGGGCTCGGTTTACACCTATCACCATTTCTAGCCACTGGGGGCCATAGGCAGGCTGGGGGAACTCATATTAATGTTAAAAAACCTCATAAAGTGACATCATGCCATGAGACCTTTAAGAATTCCCATGTCACTCCATATTATCCTCCACAAGCCATGTAGTGAACACATGTCCCTGTTAGTGGGATGGGATGCTGGAAGCTGAAGCCCTGATCCACACCGTGATCCACATGCCTCTGAGAGCCATGTGTTCACCAGGGCAGCAGGAGGGTCTCAGTGTCTCTGTGGACCCCCCACCCCCTCCCACATGCCAAGGGGTTTTCCTCCATCACTAGCACGTTTTAACACCTTCTGTCTGAATGTATTTCCATTCTATCTCTTCTCTGCTCTCATGTCTCTGCCCATCCTGTCCTGCTCTCTCTGTCCGCTGTTTGACATTCCTCCTCTCACAAAAGGATGCCCCCCTTCTCCTATTTTCCCCTCTGCTCCCATCCACCATCTGCCCTTTCTGTGTGCAATGTGGAGTCTCACCCAGTCTCCGTTCAGCATCCTTTCCTTTCCCTCTTCCCTTCAAATTCAAACATGCTAAAGTGAAGACTTTTTCCCCTCTTGGGAATGCCTCACGTTGTTTGTCACTTGCTGATCTGATTTGCTTTGTTGATAAGAAACTATAAATAGACTAGAATGTTTTTCCAGTCAGACACTTTACCTTCCCTTCCTTCCTGTGGCCTATATAGGCACTAATGAGGTTGTTCTACAGATTCTTCCTCCAGTGTGAGAGCAGCAGGGGACAGATGTGCTACAGAGGGACTGGACTCTGTTAGTCCCTGAGGACCGTCAGCAGCTGGCTCTGCACTGGTGTTCCCCGTGCTGAGGCTTAACCATTTCACCTCTCTATTCTTTATTAACCCTTGTGTTGTCTTCCCCGTCAACCATGATGCAACTTTTAGTTTTTCTGGGTCAAAATGTAAAACAAATTCCAACGTTTTGGTCGTCTTTTTAGACACGTTTGTCACTTTTTCGAAGTTAGAATATTTTTCTGCACTTTTGTGACGCTTTTTTAAAGCTTTTCCCATGTTTGTCACTTTTTCTGGTGTTTTTGAAGATTGTCCCGACATTTTTGTCACTTTTCCGGACGTTTTTGTCACTTTTTTTCCGATGTTTTTGTCACTTTTTAATGTGCTTTTTTGACATTTTTACTATGTTTTTCAATGTTCTATTATACATTTTTCTTTACATGCTATACAATTGAATACAATTCAATTAAAGTAGTGAACTGATCATTTATTTAACTTGTGAAGAGTGTTGTAGGGAACTATCCACGTTATTTTCTTTTAATACTTGGTTGAAAGAAACCCAAATTTCTGATATAGAAACATTATAAAAATGGGTCAGATTAGACCCGAGGACACCAGGAGGGTTAATGAGCTGCACTGTAAGAAGTTTGCTCCTTTGTTCACCTTTCCCAAGATAATAAATCAGCGTGTGGATGCTAACACATTGTTCTATAGAAATGTTTGTTGTCTGTATTATCTAAAAGAAGTAGAGCGTTCTTTCAGTTTTTGTTTAGAGGATTGGTAAAAGAGAACAATCAATAATGTCGGTAAGTGCTGACGTTTCTCATGTGAGAACTTTTACACTGGAAGTGAGTCAGTTTAGCCAGACTGCTGTTGGTTTGTTATAATGAACTCCACTAGTTAGTACGATTTTGTAAAAAGTAAAAAGGATGGAACAATGAGCCACACTGAGGACTGATAGAAGATCTTCACATGCTGACGTCCGTTATGAGCACTGGATAAGATGAGTATCAAAAGTAATCAAATCAAACACATAACATCTCTCATGGGATTAGGAGACCATGGTCTGAAGGGTCTGTTGCTAACGGTTACTTGGTTGGCTGGTAGAAAGAATAGGTGGCGCCAAGGTTAGAGAAGTATATTAGTGGCACAAACATCTGGACTAATCACAGCTGGCCTGGCAACCCAAAGGCATAGGATTTGTTTCAACAAATGTGGGGAGACGTATGGGGCCCTATTTTAACGATCTAAGGTCACGGCGTGAATCGCCTGGCGCAGGTGTGTTTAGGGCGTGTCCAAATCCACTTTTGCTAGTTTAATGGCAGAAAAAAGTGTCCGTGTGCCGGGCGCCTGGTTCTAAAGGGTTGTACTTAGTGTCTTCATTAATCAGAGGTGTGTTTTGGGCGTAACATGCAATCAACCAATCAGAGAGTCATCTCCCATTCCCTTTAAAAGGTGCGTTTGGACCTTGGAGCGTTGCTGTTATGATGGAGGATTTGCTGAGCAGGAAGGAGAGATTTTCTGATCTGCTCGTGCGTGAAGTGAAAGCGCGCGAGCAGATCAAATCATACTATTTCACATTCCAATATTTTTATTTTTAATCTTTTGCATGTTTGTGTGCTGCTGCGCTTTCCTGTGTGTGTGTGTGTGTGTGTGTGTGTGTGTGTGTGTGTGTGTGTGTGTGTGTGTGTGTGTGTGTGTGTGTGTGTGTGTGTGTGTGTGTGTGTGTGTGTGTAACAAGCATAGTGTGCGTGCGCTGTGCACGAGCCTAGGAGCATTTTCAAATAACAATGAAATGCTGCGTTATTGACTTTAGACCAGGTTTTTGTTGGTCAATGGTGCCATCACTTCCTGCTGCCTCAAGATAGCAATACGCCCAGAATGCACCTGAACACACCTCCCCGTAAGACCAGCACGCCCAGAATGCACCTGAACACACCTCCCTGTAAGACCAGCACGCCCAGAATGCACCTGAACACACCTCCCTGTAAGACCAGCACGCCCAGAATGCACCTGAACACACCGCCCTGTAAGACCAGCACGCCCAAAATGCACCTGAACACACCGCCCTGTAAAACCAGCACGCCCAGAATGCACCTGAACACACCGCCCTGTAAGACCAGCACGCCCAGAATGCACCTGAACACACCTCCCTGTAAGACCAGCACGCCCAGAATGCACCTGAACACACCGCCCTGTAAGACCAGCACGCCCAGAATGCACCTGAACACACCTCCCTGTAAGACCAGCACGCCCAGAATGCACCTGAACACACCTCCCTGTAAGACCAGCACGCCCAGAATGCACCTGAACACACCGCCCTGTAAGACCAGCACGCCCAGAATGCACCTGAACACACCTCCCTGTAAGACCAGCATGCCCAGAATGCACCTGAACACACCTCCCTGTAAGACCAGCACGCCAATGGGCGCACAGCAGAGACGTCATGACGTCAAGAAGTCATTTTTTGAAAGTCCAAGTCAAGTCTCAAGTATCAAGTGACTGACGTATCTGGGTGAGTTTTGAGATGCCTGATGAAGTTCAACGTCATTTATCTTGGTGACACACACCTTGCATGTAGCTGTTGGCTTACTGCCACTGTTTACCAAGTTATTGAAAGCAAAACTAATGACAAAAGGCACAACTCTGGGAGGACTTGGTATCGCCATCATCAATGCATTTTTTGATATGTGAGTGCGCGCACATACTGTAAGGCATAGCGCATGCGTTACGTTGCACATTACGGCAAAGGGCAGGAGACATGCAGCTCGTCATACGTCTCCCCAACGTATATGTGCCAATAAAAGAAAATAGAAAAACATGAATACATTGAGATTGAAAAAGCAATAATTGTATGAAAACAGGTTGTTGACGAGTCTCGAAGCTCAAGTCCGAGTCAAGTCTGAAGTCTTTTGGGTCAAGTCGCAAGTCAAGTCTAAAGTGACTAAATGCGACTCGAGACCAAGTCTCAGACTCGAGTCCCCATCTCTGGACCACAGATGGGAGCAGGTGCATTTGCTATT